>OZ043923.1:15464524-16688834 GCA_964056405.1 Acronicta alni
ATCGTTTCGAAATACCGGACAAATAAATATGAATATACCCTTCCTAAAAAAGGTTCGCCAAGACCCAAATCTAAGTTTATAGTATTCTTTAAACATTTCTACCGCTCTGCGCTATAGCGTTTTTTATACATGACAATGTACAACGTGCTCTATATTCGTGACGTCATTCGTGTTCTATATACGTCACTCTTTGGTGCAGTTTACATGACGAGCAATCTAATGTGATGAGGATTCACTGCTGGGGCACACAGATTTAGAATTGGTATTTTCGTGCTGAAATAAAATATGTTTCCTTCTTTCAAACAAGAGTGACAAATCGTGAATATTATAAGGTCCTCTGCGAGGTATGTGGAGAATTTAACTGCAATCCATTACAGAAATGTGAACATTCTTTTGTAAAATCTAATTGTGAGAGCTATCATTACTTCAATACGGGAAAAGGATTGCGCATTTTTTTTTACCCTGTATAGCTCCATCTCCTACACGCTGAAAATGGTAACTCTATTGTGATACATACTACATAAATTATAAAATAATGAAGCTATCTGCGTCTGGTCGTGCCTATTGCTTCTAAAAATCCGATGTGTAGGGTTTTGATATGGTTTGCAGTATAATTTAGACATATTGTCCCCGTGTGAAGCTGGGACGGGCCGCTAATACGAGTATATTATACATTGTACAGTAGCGGCCATGTAACTTATGCTTTTGAATGACATACAATGACCTCATCTAATTAGACGTAGTGAAATTAATTGCTGTCCCACCAGATTGAGTACATACTGTGGATTCGGGTCGAAAACTGTTCGTTCGTTTGCGCAAAGTTCAGAGCGGCATTGGTATTTACCTAACTAATATTTTATACATTTAGGAGACAACGGGTTCCTAGTTCTGACTGACGGGCAGGAGAAGTTTTTTGTCTGTATTGTCTTTCAGGACCACTGGGTTGTCTTTGAGGGTCAGAGGTTTTTCTTTGGGTGTTAAAGGTTTGTCTTTGTTGTCTTGTAAATAATGGTAGTTGATGAAGCGGGCGCCCTGTGTGAGTTGTGCGCACTCGTTGGTGACGTGGCACGCGAACAGCAGCATGTTGCGCGGCTGGACCTTCCAAGCGAACCGCATGAACATCAGCGAGTACAACGAGAGAGCTGGAAAAGAAAATTATCCTGTATATAAATAGTATACAAAGTGTTGACAGAAGCAGTGATAGCCTAGTGGTAAGACCATTGGACTGCCAAATCGAAGATCTCGAGTTCGAACCCAGGGCACGCACCTCTGACTTTTCGAAATCATGTGCGTATTACTAATTAATTATCACTAGCTTAAACGGTGAAGGAAAACATCGTGAGGAAACCTGCACGCCTTAGAGATTTTCTCGACGGCGTGTGAAGTCTGCATAAAATGTTTTGCATAAAATGTTGCCCTTTTTGTAGGTGCATTTACATTCACAAATCTTACATGCAAAAACACCTGAACATCGAATAACTGCCCATAAACAATATTGTTTATTCTATTCTGGAATTGATCCCGACGTAAAAGCACAGCGCCGAATCTAGGGGGGGGCAAACCGGGGCCCATGTCCCGGGCGACATATTCGAACTTCTTGGCAGACGAATACACGTCAAATCACTACGCCACTTTGACCACTGAGACAGATGTAACTACTGGACTTAAGCACATGCATTATTTATTGCAGGGCGCGTAGGCATAGGTCAACCTACTTAAAAAACTTGCATACGTTTTATATGTAGGTTGACGGCCTGCATAGGCGGGGACGGCTATTATGTTTTTGCCCATAAGACCCACTTTTTGGAACCGTGCAACTAGTTTGACTTTTCAAAAGTGCTATTTTAATGGTCTAATTGAAATAAAATATTTGACTTTGACTTTGCCCCGCCTCGAGAACATTCTAGATCCTTCGCTGAAATGCCACTAATAATAGTGTCGTCGAGATAGATTAACAATCGTAATTGTCAGCCTATAAACGTTAGTACTGTAATATATTATCACATTACCATAATCACTATTCACGACCCTGGCGTGACCGTGAAATGATCTTAGCATGTCGTTAACAATCAAACAGGGTGCTTCTACTGATTTTTGTCTCATGTCTCTTGTAAAAACAATATCTTAACGGTACTTACTGGGCCGCTTTATACAAAATATATATTGGACAAAAGATGATGCATGTTTGCCTTTCTACTTAGAAATACAAATGAGTTTTTCATATTTTTCCTAAGCGATAGTTTTATTCATTTTGGAACAGAATAAGTAGCATTACGGCCATAGAGGGGCTTTTCATGAGGCCTACTTTAGACCCGGGCTCAGATATGAAGATATGTACTGAAAAACTAAAATCTATGTCAGCAGAAAAGGTGGGT
Organism: Acronicta alni; assembly: GCA_964056405.1. Lineage (NCBI taxonomy): Eukaryota > Metazoa > Arthropoda > Insecta > Lepidoptera > Noctuidae > Acronicta > Acronicta alni. The sequence goes on from OZ043923.1 coordinate 15,466,900, forward strand.
TACTCGTGAATAGACTAGGGCGGTCGAAACTACTAATGTACCTATAAGTACGGCCTATAAAACATGTTTTTATTGGAGCAATAGAAATACAAGCTAGATATGAGATACACTTCTTATAAAAAAGATTTATTTTATAGTTAGATTTTATTACACAAAATACTAGTACACTGATAAGGGAGTACGAGCTCGAGATAATATCAACTTTATTGAACTGTTGAGATAACGAGTCGTATCTTAACAAACAAGATTTAACGTGATTTACAAGATTTATCATTTTGTATTTTTTTTTTCTTTTTCCATTCCAAGATTATTAAAATTCTTATTGGGTTAGGTAGAAATAATGATTTTATACAGTTTAAAGTTGAAAAAACTGCAAAAAAACGTAAAATTTAAGAAAAAGCCGACGTCAAATTCCTACGCAGGGGGGTCCAGAATCATGTAAGTACTGAAGTCATGGTAAGCCGTTGCGCGTCGATGTCCCTTCCACCCTGTATACAACCGCCCGACATCAACCGTCGGGCCGTGGCCTGCCAGGCATAACACCCGCCTGGTTGGAGGATCCTCACTTTTCGTTGGAGGGGCAATACACCTCGCCTCTCCACATTAGTATAGGACTTATAGGCCTTATTATTATAGCAGTCGCTGTATACAAAATTCTATCATGTTTTATGATATTAGGTAGTATTATTAAAATAACTATCAAATTGATAAAAGTACATAATGTCATGGTTATTATATCATTATCGGACAAACAGAGATAATGAAGTTCATAAATTGTTATGAACATGTCAACCATGTACATAATAATATTGTTATGGTTGATTATGTAGTCATATGACTACTGAATTCGTTAGGTACAAATCAGCCAAGGTAGGTACAAATTTGCTTAATACAATATTATTTATATTTTTAACACCATCTAGTCCCAAACTAAGCAGAACTTATACTATGAATAGGTAATAGACAATGGACATGATAGGTACTTATATATTTTATTTTGTAAATATATACCTATAATATATAAGAAACACCTAGCCAAACAAATACTTATAATTGTTAATTTACGGCTATAACATCACTGCGACCGTAGTCGGTATATTGTGATCAAACAAAACGTTATGTTCATCACATATATTTGTGTCCTGTGGGAGTCGAATCCACGACGTCGTGATCAGTAGGTAGTGCGACGTCAGGCAGACGGTCTGTAGCCTGATTCACGTAATTTAAACCGTAGCGATATCGCAGCGACTTAATCGTTGAAACAATTTTCCTATTCACATCCGTCAATCGGAGCCGATTTAGAAGTCGTCCTATCGAAAAATCGTTGAACCGTATTCACATACGTTCGTTGGGCGAGAATCTTTCTAAAACGTTGACTTAACGGTATTCACATAACAAAACGATTTTTCGATAGATCGGACGCCAACGATCTAATGTCAAATTTCACTATTCAAATATCGTTGAGCAAAAGTTACAAAATTGAGACGTTTTTCAGTACATTTCGGTGTTTTTTTCTTGTGACGGGAGTGTTTATGTGCCTTGTGTGCATTGATTGTTAGATGCAGCCGAGAGAGAAGATCGGCAAAGGGAGCGGATAAGGAGAAATAGATTGTGGGCACAGTGGCAAGCTTTTGAGATGGAATTTGTACTTTTCGGCTCTCTAAAGTTTTAGGAATAAGTCACATTCAAGATATCTCTTCTTTTATAGAGAGAACAAAGGCAGAGGCTACATGATCACAAAGCAATGTGATCAAATATAACTTACTTTTTATTGCACTTCTATCAAATATATAGATGAAAATCATCTTTATTCTCACATTTATATTTAAAATTAAATACAAATATTTGAAATCAGTTTATTATTTACAAACAAAAATAAAAATCTTTTTTCTTTATAATATTAATATAAAAGTATAGGAATAGGTAGGCACTATTATATAAACATATTTTATTTTATTAGCTTTCTTCCAATCCTTGGTCGTGCGATAGGCGAAGGGATCCACAGCCTTGCTATTTTAAAATTGCTGCGAGCTCCTTCCACAGCGTCGCAGATAGAGCCCATCCCTCTTTACTGCGGACTCGTCCCAGGGCTAGGTCCCTGTGCTTGACCATGAACTCTGCGAGTAACTCTTCGTTGCCGTAAGGAAACTGGTTTCATATTCAAACAAAATCAATTTTCAACTTCTCATTCAAACAACAACAAAGCCGCGAAAAAGATTTTGACCATGGACTGACACTTCATTTGACACAATTTATTGACAGTTTTCTCATTTTTGTGTTTTTTTTTCCTTGAACACAGAACCTTTTTACCGAATATGGAAAATAAACATGATTCCTATTGATATTTGCGTGATTGTGGCTATTTGTATGTTTTTAATCTCATTCATTTGAGTTATAAAACTCAAATCACAGTAATTCCAATAAAAAAAAGTGTTTTAATAACTTGGTAGAATACATAAATATGTAACTGGCAATAAAGTCGTTCAAGTCGTTGAGAAATGTTTAAGCTTCGATCCTAATGAACCGTCGTCCTATTGATCGACGATCGAGAAAGAGGTGAATAGCAAACTTAGATAGGACGATAGCCGAACGACTTCGCGACGAACGCCAACGATTTTTTGATAGTGTGTATTTACGTGAATCGGGCTACTATACTCTGGTGGGACACGAAATGGTGGCTGGTGGTCACAACCACGTTAGCTGAGCGTGCGGTGATTGCTAGGTAGAGCTAAGTGTTATTGGCATTTTTATAAAATTCTCAGTTGGAGCTAGGATTTTGGCCATTAGCTTTTAGCCAATTTAAACTTCGAGCTCCAACCCTACACTAAACCTAGTCTAGCGTAGTGTAGGTATATACAACATTATTATTAGTATATGCGAAACCTGAATATAGTTTGTTCAGAATCAGTAACTGAATCGATTCCAATAATTTTTACATCATGTTATATTTTGTCCCAAAAACATTTAAAAAATGTTACGAGTAGGACACCGAGCGACACTAAGTACCTATCCGCAATCATATGCGCGCAACACAGGTCACGCGGCATGCCACGTGCCACATGCCACGGTCGAAGCAGGACTGGGCGGGCGCGGGCGCACGCGGGGCAGGGGCTAATCCACATCCCTTCAGTCGCCCGGGTGCTACAGGTCACTGTGCACGTATCGTGCTCCCGTTCAGTTAGGTACCTACATGTCGCGAGTGCCCGTCCGAGTAGTTGTGCTTCGGTTGATCATGTGTAACTGTGTACAAAACATGAGTAAAAAGTGTCGTGTGTACAAAAAGTGAGTAAAAAGTGTCGTGTGTACAAAACGTGAGTAAAAAGTGTCGTGTAACAATGTATTTCTCATACACAAACATTGATAAGTACCTAAGATATTGTAAACATTGTTGAACACTATTTACAATCAAGTCAATTAGGATAGATTTTAAAGTTATTTCAACAACAACAAAATTTACGTCGTAATTTACTTAGTGGTCATAGCGTCTGGTGTACCTAAACAGAAGACGTCGGTTCGAATCCTGCCCGCGGTCGGATTTTTGCTTCGCTAAAATAACTTTAAAGTCAATCATTGTAAAAAGTGATGATTTAAATTATTAAACATGCCATGCCTAGCCGAAACGGTTAAATGTAGAAAGTTGTTATTTACACCTACAACCTGCTATGGTTAAGTAATGCGATGTTTAACACTTTTCATCCACTTTGAACTTTAAGTGGTTGGCATAAGGTGCACTAATCGCATTGACTAAATGTTATTACTTACGGCCGTATTTACGAATAAAGTACATAATAATATCTACCTACACAACCATTGCGGTAGTCCAAAGCCTGCAAGTATGATGAAAAATGTTATCACCAGTTAATTGCAATAAAATCGCCGTATGGTTAGGTACTACTGCCAAATTATTTCTTTCAATTTCGCACAAGACGACGCGGGGCGCGGGCGGCGGCGCGTGGGCGCCTCGTGCCGCGCGGTGCGCATGTTTTTGCATGGACAACGACGTAACATAACATGCTTATAACTTTGTGATTTTGTCATGATACCGTTTAGAAATACTGTACATAGATTCTTTACATAAAAATACTAGACACGTGTTTCAGGTTTCGCCTATACTAATAATGATGTTGTATATGTAAGTACACATCTGCGTTTCGGTTTTGATATATTTTCTATAAGTATGTGATGACATGCAAGCTTGATGATAATTATGTCATTATTACATAATACCTACATACATTTAATTACGAGTGCACTCTGGCACTTGTTTACAAATACTTAATTAACCTTGTTTCCTACATTAATGAATGTAACATTCATATGAGGATTAAATGTCTTACGTCAGATAATAATAAGTTTCATATTTGCATGATGGTTTCATAATCGAAATTACCTGTCCACTGTATTATTATGTCTGTAGAAATTAAAGCGAAGACACATTATTATTCTTCTTAGCGTGTCGATTGTAAATAAAAGAAATTAATACACGCAATGGAAGTTAGGTCTGCAAAAATAAATTATAATATTCCAAACTTATTTCACATTGACAATAGTAGTATAGACTTATTAAGGATTTTTGTTGTACCCTGATTATAAAGTTGCCTTAAATCTCTAACATAATTGATAAATAACATAACTTTGTGTGAAGTTCTTAAAATCTTAAAAAATTTTTGAATAAGTAGTAGAAAAGACTAATTTGTATTTTTAATATATTTTAATGATGATATGTGCGTATAAAGAACGGCTTAATGCAACAACTCCTAATCTATTGCCATATCACTCTAACATGCAACAGGCAACATTGTTGGACAAATATGAACCAGTCAACCATTTATGTTTGAAAATGAAAGCTTTTGAGCAACAGCTCAAAAGCATCTCAAAAATCTCAAAAATCTATAGCACACTAAAATGATAACCTGACATCAAGCAACACTTTTTTTCAACTACTAGACCTACGTAAACATTATAAATAAATACTAATAAAAATCAGTAGTTACTTACCAAGTGTCATTTTTCCACTAATAAAGCTTGGGTCTTTTTGTATATCGGCTAGAGCTGCTAAAGGTATTCCCCAATTGGCTACAGGACCCCAGAAGTGGGTGCTAGAAGAAACAACCATCAAATTTATAGTCTATAATTAATTAAAATTCATTCAGCAAATTGTGTAAAGACAAGAAGACATCCCAGAGCAATAGATTCCGCATTGTCTTTAGTTTGTGACTTGACAGGTTAAGCTTTAATGTAACAATTCAAAGATTGTGGGACTTAAATTTATTTTACTACATCCATCACAAATTATCAAAGTTATTTTAGCCAGTGGCCACTAGTGAATTTTTTAGGTAAAATTAGTAAATTACCATCTGTCCCTCATCTTAAAAACAACTCTTGGAAATATTGTTAACATGCATGATTACCTACAAATGTTCTGTCTCTCTCTATTTTCTCTCAAAGGGATGTTATTGCCCTGAGTAAGACTGGAAAAAATAATAAAAGGTGTTTACCTCATTAAATACTGTCTGAATTCTTTGCTTTTCAGCTGCTTCATTAAATTTCCAAATATTGCACTCATTTTGTCTGAAATAGAAAAAAATAATCATTAATAATTTGACTTTAACAACCTCACCCATTTGTTAGTAGAGGAATACTATTTCACAATCCAAGAAAATCTTAGACATGCAATGTTTTACTATATAATTATTAAGTATCAATATCATATAATATCTATATAAAATTAAAGTAACTCTGTGCATCACTTTCATACCTAAGCCGCTGAGCAAATTTTGATTAAAATTAACAAGGACATGGCTAGACAGGGCAAGGTTTCCCTCAAAAAATAAAATGTTAATAATCCTTAAGGGATGTGACTTAAACTGCTTAGTTAGTAATACCTTTAAGGAAATGTTCTCCTTTACCATTTATGATAATTACTTAATAAGTAATATTACAGATTTCAAAGTCAGATATTATGTCTCAGAGGTATGCCTTGTGTTTGAACTTAAGGCTTAGCATTGCATGGCTATCACTACTTACAATAAATATAAATTATTAAATAAATGGTTATTGTAACTTCCATCTAGCAGTCTAGGACTTCGCCAGGACCTTGTAGCAACCCTGATGGGGTAGTTTCTGAACCTGATAAAAGCCTATGGTCGTGTCACGAATGCTATAACCGTAACTAAAGGACAAGGGACGGGCAGCGCCGTTTTTAGTCGGTACCTACGAACCCGATATAGGATATGCATGGATAACAACAGCGATATAAGATGAAACAGACCAGTCGTTTAGTCAGGCGACTTCCTTACCGTAAAATTCACTCTCTAGGTATGTATAGGGCACTCTTCTCAAGAGGTTACCGAAAAGGAGTCAAATAAAAGAGAAGGGCTTATGTGATTATATCTAACAGACTTGTACACGATGAAGAGACAAAGCGGCTAATCATCTAAGGAATTGAGAACAAAAATATTTTAAGCTAAAACGAGGCTAATTTAAATTACTTATGCTTTTGCTTACATTATAATTAATGTCAAGGTTATGCGATATAAGTAAGAATATAATACATAAAAAAATTGCATTAATAAAACACGTTGTAAATAATACAAATAGAACACTTACATGATTTTTCTAAAGGTTTATTAGAATATGTAATCCACAAAAAGATAGTTCTTCACAAAATGTTTCGTCTTTCGTACTTCTAGTTTTTAATTTAAATGTCACTGACACTTTGACACAACACCGCCTGACGTCTGTCTGACAGACACTGACAGTCACTGACAGTCAGTGTCGCCAACTGCTAGCTAGCTTCACCAAGTTGCTAGCTTATACGTATCTTTCCTCTGTGACAGTGATAAATAACGTGTGACCCCTAGTCAAACCTTTGAGAGAATGATTCGTGGATACTATAATATTTTATATCCAGGCATCATAACATAAAATATTATAGTATCTTCGCCATCTGTGACACCCTTAAAGGTCCCAATAATATATTTTTTCTTAAATCTTCTATGTATTTATAGATTGTTATATTATTATGTCAGCTAGTTCGCGATGCAGTCAACTTTGGAGGAAAAATTAAATGAAATATACGAAAACAGGTCCTATAAAATAGAGTTTGTTTCAATTCTCCTTGCTCAATCTCTGAACCTCCATGGTGATATACAAAGAATAGAGTAATAGAGGCAGACGTTTTCCAATCCCAATGTGTTTGATAATCTGACAGAATATAAAAAATTAATAGAAATCAAAGTACTATGTAAACAAGTAATAAAACAAAGCTGCAATAGGTTTGGTGTCACAAAAAATTTTAAGTAACATAGGTATCGTTGCTCTTAGTATTAAGGTCTCGAGTTCGAATCCAAGGCACACCTCTCACTTCTCGAAATCGTGTGCGTTTTTATAATTAAATATCACTCGCATAAACGGTAAAGAAAAACATCATGAGGAAACCTGTGTGCCGAGAGATTATTTTGACGTCGCGCGTGTATAGTCTGCCAACCCGTATTAGGCCAGCGTGGTGGAGTCATCTCTCTCATGAGAGGGGACCAGTGCATAGTGTTGGGCCAGTATGAATGGCTTTATGACGATGATGATGATCGTTGCTCTGAATTGATTGGGCACTTCAGTTGCTCCTAAGATATCTTCAGAGAGCTCGTCACGGAACATGCATGCTATTTTTGAATCATTTTTGTTGATTGGATAAGTTACCTTTAAAAATTTTACCATTTATTAATTTCATTTATTTTTTATTGTACACACGCACAAAAATATACTAACAAAATAATTATAACACACAATTTACAAAAGCGAGATTCTTAAATTTCAGCTATTTACCAACAAACCTTCTGTAATCGTTGCTGAATATCTTTAAATTCGACTCTAGGAGATACGAATATTCCACCTTTAAAATGCCCTTTTTTGTGAATTGTGTTAGTGTGTACTTAGTGCTATTGCTGAGTATGATGGTCTTCAATTTTATAAAATGGTGTCTCTAAACGCTGTCTGGCCAAAAAAATTTTTTAGTACTAATTGGAATAACATGCATTTTCCATATTGTACAACAATAAATGGACCCTAGAGAGAAATTATAATAGTAGTAAAAGTATAAAGTTAAAAGATTACATTTCACCGAAAACATTTATTTTTTTAATAAATCTAAAAAGTCCTTTAAAGGTAGGTTGGAAATGGGCGAAACTTTCTAGCCTGTCTGAATGGAAGATATTTAATTAAAACAAGATTGTGTTTCTATTTCAGCCAAGTGAACCGAATCAAGATGTTTTCTAAAATAATAAACCAGCTGAAAAGCAAAGAATTTAGGGACTATTTAATGAGGTAATAAACAATACTCTCAAATCATTTTGCGGCACAGTAGTCAAGTTTAGGACTGCGGGAAATAGGTGAATGAGGAGGCCTAAGTAAAGGAGGTATAAATAAATCTACTCCCTAATAACTGTAATATAAACAGCCATATGTGGGTAGTGAATGACTAGTGAGATTAGAAATGCAACTGGTCCATGGCCATGCCAGACGACATGAAAAAGAGTTTGTAAGAGTAGCCTCTTTTTTGCACTGAGCCAGTACAATGTCCTACTTCAAATGAGGCGAGGCGTACTGAAGCTCAGTGATACATTTGAAGTAACGAGTACCTACGAGTACAAATATGACATATTTATGTCATTGCAGTACAATTACAGTCTGTCTGAACTGATTGATGACATAATATTAACCAGTATCGCAAAGTATTATGAAACGATTAGCATAGTAAAATAATATGGTTTGTAAGTAGATAAATAAAAAAATAAACAAATATAATTTAGAGTATATTTAAAATACTATATGACTAATTATCTAAAATACTAACTAATATTATCAAATATTTCCTTCGCTCGAGACCTGAAACGTAATGTTCGTTCATTGTAGAATGACGTGCTATTTTAATTTGTATAGCATATGTCTCGCTCTCTCTCTGTCCCCGTCCTATAGTTTTACGGAGACGGAGAGTGAGTAACCCGACTTTACGACTGCCGCGACATAAAATTTGAAGTAGTACAATTTACAATCAAGATTGTAAAAATGTAAGACGTCAAAATGTAAGAGCGGCTCGTACGGGACAAATGTACTGCCTCTTGTATGTCCTTACTTTTCACGCAAATGTATCTACATACCTACTTAAGCTTAAACACATTGGAGGGTAGTTCAGTTTCAGTTTAGATTAGAGTATCTACTTCTACCAACATGTACACGTAGGTACCTATCCTGCTGCCTTTAGGTAATAATGCTACATAAGTAATTTATGTTTTTTTAGCACCCATTTCTGGGGTCCTTTTTTAAATTGGAGTATACCATTAGCAGCTATTGCGGACACACAAAAAGATGCTAAAATTATAAGCGGAAAAATGACTCTTGGTAAAGTAACTAACATTTAGCTTTATTGATTTTTTTATATAACTAGATAATTGTCTGTTATGTTGCCCGACAAGAAGAGCTTCAGCTTTTGCATTTTTTCAATTTTACTAGAATGAACTACTACTATAAAATCATGACCTGCCAGGCAGCTGGCAGCAAGTAGACGAAAAGAGCTGAAAATCGAACTCAGTCGCGTTTACTAAAGGAGGCATGCGTCCAGCAGTGGACAAAAACCGTAAAATCATGATGATGATGATGATCATATAACCATTAATAAGATAAAACAAAAGTAATTATTTTTGTACTGCCTCATTAGCTTATTGGTCCTAAGAGCGACTTGAGCGATTTCCAGGTCGAGCAGTTATTGTGTTTTTCTAAGAATTCTCAGTACCTAGCAGCTCGGAGTTTGGATTTGTGCCCGGTTTATGGCAATAAGCTCGCCGCCTCTTACATGGGACCTAAACCGGTGAACTGCGAGGGTAGATCAGTACACCTCTGCCTAACCCTTCGAGGAATACAGGCGTGATGGTATGTTGTTTATTTTAGTACTATTATATTATTTTCAGCTCTGTGTATATATTCGTTGGGGTTCATGCGATTTGCATGGCGAGTCAAGCCTCGCAACCTGCTCCTGCTGGCCTGCCACCTTACCAACGAATGTGCGCAACTCACGCAAGGATTTCGGTTCATACACTACCACTACATTCGTGATGATACGGTTAGATTTCTTTTTGTATTTTTTTGGCATTTTCCAAGCTAAGTTATTTAAAAAATTTAGTGAAAATTTCGAAGGAATGATATGGCAGGTTTTTATACCAATAAGGTGGCAAACAAGCATATACGGTAATACCTGATAGCAAGCGGTTATCGTAGCCTATAGATACTTGCACCACCAGGGGTACCTATCACTTGCGCGTTGCCGACCCTGTAATACGAAAGAGGAATAGTTGGGTTGTCAGTATAAGGGTCAAAGTCCCCCCACTGCAACGCAGCAACTTTGACCCTTATACTGCAACACAACGTTTCCTCGCGGAGCACTGGCAAGCTTGCTCATTAGGAACACAACACAACTCAAAGCACGTGTTATTTTACTTCGATTTTCTGCAAGGGACTGGGGAAGTACCTCCAGTACGTACCTCTGGGAACAGTCGGGCAGCTCCAATTTGAGTGGAAAAAGTCCCACTATCGCCCTACCCCTCTTAAAATGGATGGTGTAGTGTAGGCTGCCCAAAGGAATACGTCTTAGAATATAAAACGGTATTTACATTAAGTATAATATTCTTCCTTTTATTTTCAGCAGGTTAAGAAAGTTTAATCATTCCAATGGTCATAAAGAAAGATGTGAATGGAGAATTATGAGAAGTGGGAATGTGGGAAGCACATGCAACGCTGTAAAGTTTTGAGTTATTTTCTTCATATTGTTCTGGACTAAAGCTTATATCTCGAGGACTACAACTATCAGGATATTGTGATAGCTTTTTTTGAATAGCTATTACGCCGCGTATGCGCATACGAAGATATTTGTTGCGGTACATGATACGTAATAATGTTTTGCGTACCATTAAAGAATATCGATCACTGTATTCGTTGAACATGTTCGTGGCGATCCAACGTGTACGTTTTGTATGGACGGTGTTTGCAGAATTTTAAAAACGTTACGTAACGAAACTGTTCGTACAGAACTTGGCGAGGGGCAGGTGCGGTGGCGGCGGGGTGCCATAGCTACTGAGATAGTACCTACATGACGGCTATGCGCTTACTCTAATCGAACTATGTCCGTGTCTGCCTGTCCAAACGTAGAAATCAAATGTTCATGTTTGATGTTTGTGTTCGCGGTGTTCGTATACGTACGTGTGTACATGGCTTTAGAGCATTGAACTGTCCCGTTTTGGATGATAAAATATACTTGTCGTTCGCCCTCGATAATCAGACAGTCAATTCATCATCTATCATCAGTATTAGTAATACTTTAATTTCATGATGTTTTCAAAAATTTCAGTTATACTAAATATTGCAAAAAAAATATGTTGCAGGTACAAGCATTCACTAGTGTTTTTTAATCATGTTCTTCACAAAATTAGACTACTCTATTGATTACATAAATATAATAATGTAAGTACTTAAGTACCCACTTTTGAAACTGTCTCCTAAAATAAATATTATAAGGATTAACCTTATACATGAACTTTTGTAAAATTGTATTTTATAAAAAATTGTAAAACTTTATAAGTAATAATAAGTTTTTTTATTTCATCTACTCTTGTAAGAATGTACCTACCTACACTTACGTTGTTATAATAAGAACATAATTATCTACAGTTGTGTATGTAGGTAATCGTCCTACCAGAAGGTATCAGAATGATCACCCGGTGGTGCTAAATGACATAAAATACACGTTTGATTGGGCCATGGAAATCGTTTAATATTAATATTAAAGCGTATTTTTGTGATCTTACGCAACTATCAAGACTCCCTCCCCCTTGTAAGAAAAAATTCTCCCTCCTAGAAAAACTTCAATTATTGATTTTGACAGTTATGTCCATATACTAATGTCTAATACTGGTAGATATGTCTACGAAATCTGCCAGACCTTACCTAAATAGCTGGTTCTGTAATTAATTTAGTTTTTAGTCGGTATGAGTCCGAAATAGTCTGCCACTTCCCCAGGTGACAGACAATCTATGAGTTTTTCTTACAGGAATCCCTACTAATCCCTACTTCCCTATTATAAATGCGAAAGTAACTCTGTCTGTCTGTTACGCTTTCCCGCTTAAACCTCTCAACCGATTTTGATGAAATTTGGCACAGACAATCTTTAGACCCTGAGGAAGGACACAGGCTACCTTTTATTGCGAAAAAAAGGGATGAAGAGGTTGAAAGTTTGTATGGGATTTCTTAATTTTAAAAGATAAAACCATGAAACTTTATATTTAAGTACTTGATAAGAAATCATTAAACATTTGTTCTAGCGTTTTTGAAATTTCGACCTGTGAGGGGATGAAATAGGGGTTGAAAGTTTGTATGAAGTTCGTCATTTTTGAAGATAAAAAAATTACATTTTGTATTTAGGCACTAAATAAGAAACAAAAAATCGTTTGTTTTAGCATTTTGAAACTTTTACCAGTGTGTTTTATTTTTACCAGGGTGAAATAGGGGTTGAAAGTTTGTATGGGTGTTAGACATTTTTGAAGATAAAACCATGAAACTTGGTACGTAGGTCTCTTAGGATGTGCAGAGTTTTTCTACAAACGGAATTCCCGAAATTCGAACGGAACGGAACGGATTCGGAACGGGAACTACGAAGCCAAACTTTATGTATACAAAATCTTAACCACTGAACCTAGGAACATGATATTTAGAAGTTTTGGGTGTATCAAGTTAAAAAAAAAATTTGGCTTGTGAAGTTAAAGTTCCTTTTAACGATTACTCTGCATCGCCGCCGCTGCCGTCGGTCGTCGGTCGTCGACGCGCACATACGCCGAAGTGTGGCGGCAGGCAACAGCGCTGTCGTGTGGTGGGGGAGCGCACGAATCTAACTATGCCTACCCGAAAGGGCAGACCGTCGTTGTCGGACGTATGCGATTAGAGAAATTAGCGCTACAGAGAATTACATTTTTTCGATCCAGTAAAATTATTTTATTGTTTCGTATAATTTTTTAAGTAAGTATTTTTTATTAGTTAGGTCCTGTAAATTAATTTTGTACATACTTAATATTTCGGGATCTTTTAGTTCATAGTTAATAGTAGGTAAGATAGTTTCCGTTATTTTAAAAAAATCCGATTTGCTTTTATTTCCTTTTTTGAATTAATCTCGGGTATAATTTATAACGATGTTGAGTTAATTAGTCAAATTACAACTATAATTAAAAGTAACTTTTCCACGCGGACGAAGTCGCGGGCAGAAGCTAGTACAATATAAATATATTTTGTTCGGGGTTCGTACTCAAACTGTAAAGCTTTTTCCATCGATCTATAGAAACATAGTATAAAACAGTCGCTTCCCGCTGTCTGTCCCTCTGTACGCTTACACCTTTTAAACTACACAACGGATAATGCGTGTTATTAGTACATTGCACCCATTGAAGCCGGCGAGGTCGCTATTTGTTTATAAAACGCTTGAATAGATATTAGAAAGTAACAGTTTCTACATTAAACCTCTGTCTCGAAAGTTACTCATTTCTGGACGAATTTTCATATTGGCGGCAATTATGAAACGATAATAAAATTATCCGTCAGAAATATAAAATCCCTTGTCAAACCGTGATAAACAAGACATTTCAAACTATTACAACCAGAAGTATAAATCTAATTTAAACCGATGGGAAATATTTCATTCAGAATGTAACCGACATAACCTTAAAAAAATGGCAAAAACCTTTAAAAATGCATTATTGTAAACTATGGGAAAAACAGAAATGTGTGTTCCGGGCGCAGCATGGGATTTTTCCGCATGCTCGTCATTTCGTACATGCTCTTATACATCGGAGTTTATTTCGGACTAATTGGAATACTTGTCTATATTAGAAACCTTATCATAATGGCCAGCAAGTACGTAAAAAAGATTTTTTTTTAAATAGGTACCTACACATAAGTAGGTACACGAGATTCCCACAGGGGAATGTTGAAACTACAGATCACCCCTTGCTATTGCTATGATTCTTGCATTTGCTTCTGCTGTGTTCCTTCATCTATCATACCCACACGATTTAATGTGATTATCAATACCACAGGCAATAAATACATCGATAAATATAACGAACTGAACTATAGTTCAGTCAACCCATGAGTCAAACCTGTAGATGTATAGCCCCACATACATTTTTACATTGTTTAAATTTTACAGCTTACCTGAAGACGCATACATACAATACGAACAATAAAAGTCATGAATATTGTAAAGAAATTTTAATTACAAATATTACAAAAAGGCACTGTTAGTGGACGGTATTTCCACATGAAATATGGAATGGAATGTTTGCACTTTGGCAGCAAAATTAAATCCTATGGCGGTGGAAACGTTGGATACGGCGCATTTTCCCACTGAAATACTTCAAATGACAATTTCAATTAGAGTTGAATACGAAGAAAATTTACCAGTATCTGTTGAAGCAGATGATAGCCCGCGTTCCATTTTCAATTCTAACTGAATAGGATATTTTTTGTCAGTGGAAGAATGCTCATATGGGTACAGACGCCAGCAGGTCAAGCTATACAAAACTGACAAAATTCCCCAATTGAATATGAACCCTTAATAAGTTGAAAATCAATCTAAGGAATTTGACAGATATTTGGTAGCTTGATGTGCTGTCCTCAGTACACTAACTTCGATTCTCAGAATTACTTTGTTCAATAATTCCACAACTTTCACTTCGCATCAAAATTTTCGGTCGTAATAAAATTACATATTTGTTTATAAAATACTTATTTTACGATCGAAATTACAAGACAACGGCAGAGGTTTCAGTGTATGCATTTAGTTATTACAAAATTCATTATTCATAAAGCGATATCGTGCTGTGATAAGTATTAGTTAGGGACACTATACAAAACGTGCCACGAACAAGTGTTGGCCAGAAAACAAAATCGTATTATATTTGTATTAGAAAACTGTATCTACTTTCACTTTTTAATTCAGTTACTGTGTCCAGTTTACTACCAAGAGGAGTATTTCTACGACCTGTTTTGAGTCTCCATAATTAGTTATACAATAACTACACTATTTAGGTTTATTTAAACATTTCTGAATATAATTGACATGTACAATATTTTTAGTAATAAAGTAACTTATAAAATCTACTTATATTTTACTACTTTTACTTTGAACTATTAAAAGTTCATGCAATATGTATTTAAAATATAAAACTAACTTACGCACAAGTTTTAGTTTGCTTACTAGGTGCGCTTAAAATAATGGAATAAAAAAGGTCAACAAATATTTTGTTTAATAGAAAACAAAATATTAGTTGTCCTACCATAACCTAATTATGATTATGTGAATGACTTTGGAAAGTAATTGGGGTCCGTGTTCGGGGCTCCTTCATAATCTCAACTACCAATGTGCATTAGAACATACTAACTCTTACGCTGAGGCTATATTAGGCACGCAATAAACAAATAAGGTTGGAATCTGTTGGAATGGTAATGTGGGTGTAGCCGGCGCGCCACTATTAATAATGCGACAATCTTCACCGCGTTTTGTGTGCTTTGGACTATTTCAGAGAACAGAACTCTTCATTAAAATTTCGTGTTGTGCTAAAACTTTGCGTGTAAAACTTGTAAAACAAAAAGGCAGACCTCAAGTATAGAGCGAGGAGGTATATCTTTTCATCGGTGTCGAAAATAACATTTAATTACTATATTATTTGTAAAAATCATACAAAAAGTAATGATCGCTAAGAAATTCCAAACATCAACAACATTATTGCAATAAGTAAAAAAAAATGATGCACAGCGCGTGGTAGAGTGCAAACGAATAGCTGCCCTGAGATTTGTTTGTGTGATTTGGTTGTGTGCGAAATATTTTTATAAATATAGTATTGCTTAATTTCTAACACATACGTTAGAAATTAAAATAGTGGGAGTCGAGCGGCGACACTGATGCTAATACAAAATTGCAGCGAGGGCCTTTCCAACCTTATTTATCTATTCCGTGATTTGATATGCCACTGGGATACATAATTATAAAATATAAACAAAAAAAATACTTAACGGTTTTTGAAGAAAAAGACATAATTTTTCCTACATGACTATGATATTTATTTTTATTGCTTATGTATTTCAAATAGTAAATATCTAAAAATGGTTCATAATCCATTATAAACTCTAACTGGTACAGTTAATATCATTTGGTTTGATCTGATCTGATCATTTTACCACATCATATGAAAAATAACACGTAAACAATACATATTTATGCTAGTATGTAGCATCCATAGTCAGGGCTAGACAATCTACCTATCATGGATGCTGTAATTGATCTCAAACATCGGGATATAATCATATAAATATACCGCGATAAAATCCATAAAAAGTACTTCAACGTATTTGTGTTGTGTGTAAATCAGTAAATTATAAAAAGATTTGTAGCAAATATCATAATTTCATAAATCATAATTTTAATTGAATTATAAATTTCCTTGAAACATTTTAACTGCCTACCATCAATACAACTGATGGAACTTTATAATCAATTATAAATTGTGCGAAAAGAATATTTTAAAATCAACTTAGATTAATCTTATTCTATGAATTCGCTTATTAGCGATGATATACTATAGGTACTGTAATATAAAATCTCTCAGTCTAAAATGGACGGCTTTCATTATTGTGTATATAAGTAAAAACTAGTTGATTAATTAAAATACAAAGCCCTTAATAATAATAGTTGTAGATGCAGTGTACAATTTTCACTATTTATTTTAAATTAAAAAATTAATATTTTATAATCTTTTATTCCAAAATCGTATTTGCCCTTAATTCGAATAGTAAAAATTTACAGAGGGCATAGAAAAATATAAGGTGATTTAGTAAATACAATTTATAAGCATGAAAAGTCTGTAAACACTGAATCATACATAATATTATTATAATATAAAAACAATATCAGATCAGCTGCACACAGCACACATATCATTATTATAAAAAAATATAATAAAAACCCTCAATCTAAACTAAAACTAGGATACTACTCTATTTAAAAGCTTTGTAAATGCATAGAGATTCAATAGAATAAAAATAATAGGTATATAACTGGAATCGGTTTATCTTATATTAAATTTACGTTTACGTCATAATGCCAATCTAGTTGCAACGTTTTTTTTTAAATAACGTTTTTAATTTTTTTTAATTCACATAAATAAATGTAATTGTGCAATAATATCGAAAGTTTCAGGGCAAATAACGAGAAATGTGAAACATATACGACGCCAGCTATATTTTTACTTTTTTTATCGCAAAGTTGACCACTACGCGTACGACGTGTGTACAACTTAATGAAGAGGAAGGAGTTATATCACCGGAACTATTAGATTTACGCTGCGTACAGTCAACAAAATAATTAAGTGGGTAGTACACAGATATCATCCGAATTACATAGATTGCGATTTAAATAATTATGCGCCATAGGGTTTGGTATGTAGCAGCTTAAAATATCGGCGTTTTGACACATATTACGTGATACATTATAACACAATCTGTATGAAACACAGATGTTTAATTAGCTGCGTGTATGCCTAACACTTTTGTCGACTGTACATACTCAAGTAAACAAGTTATTTTTTAGCGATCTCCTACCTATCGGTTAGGTACATACATAAGAGCAGATCCATAGATTTTCGAATAATTAAGAAGTAACCCCTTACATTAGAATTTTCTCCTTTACAAACACTCAGATCCAGAATAGGTCATATTTGTCCCATGAGAAAATCGAACACGCAACATAGCAAATTCCCTTGTCATTTGTGCTGTCAAATAGTACAATTATAAATCTTGTTTCCACTACACAAGACACATTTTCATTCAACTAGTACTACTTGTACAGCGATGTTATCAATTCCTTTATTCGATGGGAATAAATTAATAATTGATCTGATTCTGTTTGTAAAACTCCCTGTTACCATTATCCCAAATGTTTATCTAGTTATTTGATACTTTAAAGGACTTCTATTGATTTATCACCTTTCAAATTAATATGTCAAAACTAGAATTTTTCCTTTCGGGTTGAGATTGATCCCTCCTAACATGAAGATTATGAAGACTATGTGTGTATTAATGTCACATAAACAGGGTTACTTGTAAGAAACATAACCTCGCAGGACGATATTAATAACACCATGGCCTTAAACAACATACTGTTGTTTAAGGCCTTTTACTTTTAGGCTTTTTAATTCATCAGATTTTACTTTACTACAAAATTATTTCTTTTTAATTAATCGCTCTGAATGTTAACAACTCTACGAAAAAGCAAGCACTGGATAAGTAAACAAACAGTGCATTGCGAAACGCAGGGGGGTGGTGCAACTAGTTTTAACTTTTCAAGTATTATTTTAATAGTTGCAATAAAATATTTTACTTTAACATACAAAAAATACAGATTTAGAAAGTTTCAGATAGTACAACAAAATCATTGAAAGTATTTTTTGGTAAATTTATTGTTTATAAAAAGACCTAACTCAAAAGATTTTGATTTTACTAATTGCCTTACGAGGTTATTAGTTTTTCACCAAGTAACCCTGTATATTGTCAGAGATATATCTATTTCAGTAGCAGTATGGTAACTGCTGAATGATTACAAGATTCAATAACAAGAGATCTCTCGGGTACCAAGTCTGTTATTTTCATTATATCAGAATTGTTGTTTAATGAATTAAAGTAACTAGAAACTTTTTTCGCTAACAAATCAAACTATAATACACTTACTGGGAATGCTAGGTTCGATTAGGTAAATAAGAAAAGGACTGAAGTTTCTGTAGACAATATTTTAAAACAGCAGACTTAAGTACCATCTATTCTCTTCCTAACTTTAAAAATCCAAGACGTTTCAAAAAATCAACCGCCGTTTTACCTCAACTTAAAAACAAGGCATAAAACGCTTACTACGACTAGCAAACTGCTCTGTATAGACGCTGCGCCAGCCAGTCTGCACTTAAACATGTCAATTCTGGTCTCCTTGTCCGCGATAATGTTCTGAAACTCGGCCTCCACTATCTGTCCGTCGTAGTACGTGATCGGGTCCTCGAACGGGTACTCGTATCCTTGAAGGCATTCGCATTTGTAGCCGCCAGCTTCGAAACCGCGACCCAAGATTGGGACACACTGAAACAATCGAAATTGTGTCATTCAGATTAAATTCTGATGAATGATCCGAATCGATAGTTTGTGTGTACGAGTAGTTAGAATCAATAACGGTCAAGTGAGGGTTAAACTAAAGTAACTAGGATTCTGAACAATATAATAATTTAATAGTACATTTTAGAAAACACATATTTTTACTAAAGAATCTTTATTTTGCAGTCCAATAACGAACTTTTAAATGTTACCCTATACTATATTTAATGTTCATACAATTATTTCTTAAGTATTTTACTTTATTAAATGAATAGATGGGCAAATAGTCTCTACCAACATACCGAATTTCAATATTATAGCTATGCAGGCAAACAATAAAAGAGTTCCTGTTTAGGACATTTTTCGATGTGATTCTGACTAAAAATAAATTAATAATTTGAAAATAAGGCGGACAGGGATAACGAATTAATTATATAATGCTTACTGCATATACTATACTTACATATGAAGAGCTCCTGTCACATTTGTCGGTGCCCTTGAAAGCGTTGGGCACGTAATACTTGTCGGGACATTGATTGATGTCCAGTGACATCAGAGCCATCGTCACGGCTACCACACCTCTGAAAATAGTTAGAATTTTAGCATAGCTAGCATATGATGTCATAATAGTTGTAAGTATTGATTATATAAATAAATAAATAAATGATAACAGGAATATTTTAAAGTTATTTAGCGAAGGAAAACATCGACCGCGGCCAGGATGTTTTCCTTCGCTAAATAACTTTAAAATCTTAGCATGGAAAATGCCAAAAAAGTACAAAAAGATAACAGGTATATTACTAAACTTTGCCTTGTGGTTCTGTACACCGGACAGGGCCAAAAAAGGATAGTGTGAATCAAAGTTTTAGTTTGCATTGAATCCCAATCCATCATTCACCCTTTAGCAAATATACACATGATGAAGGATGAATGATAAAATAATGATAAATCTGTAAATTGATGTTATAAAGACACTAACAAGTCAATGTTTAATATTTTGTTCAAGCTAGATGGCTCCTGCTATTCCTAACTGATGACGTGACGATCTCTGAGAAGAAACAACGAAAAAATCACACAAAATCATAGTCTCTTTTAAATTCCAGACATGGTAGTAGAAATATATTATGTGTCACAATGCATACAAGTACAAGTAATGATACAGTAGTGCTCCTAAATTCTGTAAAAAAATTGCTACTTACTTGAACTCAAGCTTGACTTTTACGCTGTCCCATCCGAAGAACGGTGCAGCGTACGTAATGACCCACTGCTTGACATGACCATCGCAGTCATAGTAGGGCCTCGTCCAGTGGCCATGCTTCAGGTTAGCGGCTCGGTAGAACGTGGGGAACCTCTCGTATTTCTTCAAATATTGCCCTAGTTTATCATCTCGGATCTTCATTTTGAGGAAGAACTGTTCGAGACTGTCGAAGTTGGTCGACCAACGTTGTTTCAGGAATTGGAACCATGATTTGTTGGTGTAGACTTCCTCTGTGAAAAATAATTGAAGTGCATTTTTAAATAACTGAATTTCTACTAAATTAGTTAAAATATTGAGGCAGGAGCAAAGATTTTTAATATCTTACATTTTTAGCCATTTTATTTTTAATTCCATGTTCAATGAAAAAGGTATTCACTCGAAAAGTTATAAAACATAAAGGCTGTTATTTGATTTTATCGATTTATAATAATTTCGTACCATATTATATTTAGCTTCATGGCGATTATACACTATCATGTCTAATAAATAAAGTTAAAAATGACTTACCAGTCTTGTTCAAGCGAGCCAGATCTTCCAGTTTAAACTTCCTCGTGTTCAACTCAGTCTTATAAGCGAATGGCGCAAAGAATGTTCTATTGGTGAACTTATTTCTGTCCCAATAGGTACCTGGAAATGTAAACTTGTTTCACTTATTGAAATTTAGTTACTGGTGATCCACATTCATCCTAGCTTTTTCCTAACTGCATATAATTGTGATAAGGTCGGCTAAATGTGGTAATGTTGTAAACGAATGCCCATTTCGCTGTTTTCCCGGTGGAATGTCGTCCCGACAGTGTTCGAACGGCGAGTCTCACTCAGCTAACTTTATTTACTAGTTTCATTCACAGTGGCCATCAAGTTTAATAATGGCATGGTTGAATAATGGATTAAATTATAACTTACCGGCTGACCATATCTTGGAGTCTCCGAGCACAATGGCGAGGGTTTCTCCTATCATCTGATCTTCGGTCAGTGGCTTGTCAGCTACACGACTACCGCTGAACACTTCTTGAGGGTCCGATACCTGGCATTATATCAGTCCTTAATTATAACGTAATTGAACTTAGGCAGAAATACTCAAGGTATTTATTTTACGTTACGTGAAATACATTTTAAAATGTCTGTAGATCTGTTAATATATTTTCTGGCATTTTGAGTCGAGAAGAATTTGAAATCTTAGTTTTTTCACTATTTTTGTTCTTAAACACGGTAATGAGAGAAATCCAGAGAGTATGAGAAAAACAAAATCTGGCTATAAACTAAGAACTATGCCTTACCTGTAAAAACGCACTGATGAAATTAGCGAGGCGCACGGCCATCTTGGCTTGATTTTCAAACTGTTCTTCATGACCATAGGCTATGTCTCCGTTGAGGAATAAATCAGATGGATTGTACCTGTTATGGAAAATTAAAAATAAACTCAACATCTGCGAGGATTAAAGGCGAAAAAGTGTCTGAAATAACACTAATAATAATTGCAATACACTGTTAAGTAAGATTTCTTTGATAATAATGTTATATTATAGGGACTATTATATTTTATGCCTTATATTTGAATGGTACTTAGTATTAATTAATAGTAATTTATGCATCTGAAAGGCTCATAATCATATCAGCCTATCGGCGGTCTACGTTGGCACTTACAATTTTTTTTTAGTTCCCTGAAGCGCCTTTAGAGAGCCTTAAGCTGAAAATATGCAAATACATAATTAACAAAAAATGGTCTAGTATAAAATAGACGGTACTATTTTGTACTAGACCTTTTTGTTGTTGCTAGGAGGAAACCTTGCAAAGGCTGCTTCAATTTATACCGAACTAAAACTTCCAGTGGTATCTTCAGTAAAATATTCGGGGGCTCCGAAAACTAACTTACTTTCGGTGCCACGCCTATTAAGGCCAGTCCTTAGTCCAGGGTTGTACAGACGCCAGCACGTCAAGCTATCCAAAACTATATTTTTTTTTCAATTGAATATGAACCTTATTCTTTTGCGTTAAAGTTGAAAATCAATCAAAGAAATTTGACAGATTGTGGTAGCTTGATGTGCTGGCCTCTGTACTAGAACCTACAGAGTGTCATAATTGCCGGATCGAGCGTCAATACTTGTGGTGTGGTCGCGAGTTACTTACTTAGAGCAGTTGTTGGGCTGGACTCCTCTGATAAAGTTGAGCGCCTCGTATACGTTGAGGCGCTCGGTGTGTAGCGCGGCAGGTCCGCTGGTAGCGTTGACGTACTCGTGGTAGCGGTCGCGGTACAACGCGCGCAGGAACGGGTGCGCGCGCTCCCACTGCACCGGCAAGCGCTGCACCCCTGCTCAATACATTAAATACATTTAGCCTCAACCCCCAACTTTGTAATCCCATTAACTTTGTAATCTTCGCAACATTCCTA
Organism: Acronicta alni; assembly: GCA_964056405.1. NCBI lineage: Eukaryota > Metazoa > Arthropoda > Insecta > Lepidoptera > Noctuidae > Acronicta > Acronicta alni. Next base: position 15,489,768 of record OZ043923.1, read on the forward strand.
AATTGTCCTCTCATGTAAGTATCAAATTTATAATTATTATTTTATCGAACATCATTGTAAACAACGATAATTTAACCATTTGACCGCCACGGACGTGTATAGACGTCAAAGGAAAACTTGCTCACGACGCCAACGACGGCATGACACGTCAAAAATACCAATTTTTTTAGTTCAAAATAAATACCCATATTTTTTGTTTTTTTTTTTAACCTATTATTAGATAAGTACTAGAATTTGTCGCTTGACGTAGAGAACACGGATTTTCGTTATTGACGCAGCGGTCAAAAGGTTAAAAGAGTAACCATGGAGTTTCTTGCCAGTTTTTCTCCACAGGAAACGACTAATTTGGAACCGTGCATCTAGACTTGACGTTTCAAGTGCCTGTATACGGTTTATATGAAATTAACACTATTTTGATTTAATATTTTTGACGCAATATGAACTCTATTTATTTTTATCTAGCTTCTGCCCATGACTTCACCCGAGTGGAAAAGTTACTTTTAATTATAATTAATTTGGCAAATTAACTCGATGTCATTATAAATTATAGTCTATATGTTATTCTGATGTATAAATAATAATACTGTAAAGTTTCATCAAAATCCATTCAGTAGTTTCAGTGTGAAAGAGTAACACATGCATCCATCCATCCATCCTCACAAACTTTTACATTTATATTAGTAGGCTATTCAAGGGTGGGTATATGTTGCGATGTTTCGCTTCGACTGTTGCCACTGGCGCAGGCCAGTGGGAGATGAGCCTTAGTGTCTACACTCTATGCCCCACCGCGGACGATACATAGAAACTTTCCGATAGTGATGCGTACCACAACTACATAAGTAAGGCAAAATTCGTAAATGCAAATATATTATGTGCTAAGCTTGTTTAGCAGCAATAAGAATCACTACTCTTACGGCTGCCCTCCACCCTTTCCGCCGGTCGATCTCACTAGATCGACCGGCGGAAAGGGTGGAGGGCAGCCGTTCTGTACGATTCATTATTCTGTGGCGCTAATTTATTGGGAATGATTTTATAAATTAAAAATGTTAACCTTAGGGTAGTGAACCTTTTGTAACTCCGAATAATAATAAATTACTTATGCGAGAAAGATGTTCATATATTTTTTTATATTCATTCAGCATTCAAATTTTCGGTTAAATTCGAGGATTTATTTCGATCTATTAGTCCACGTCAAATGACTTTGATGTTGGCAGTCCTATGACAGAAAATACCTGAAATTTTACCTTTTAAAAAAATGTGTTCCAAATTCTAGAAATGTATAAGTGTGTTACTGACATCCAATCTTCTTGCAGTCGAAGTTGTTGTAGTACTGGTCGGAGGTGGCGCGCTCGATGATCTCTCCGAGGTAGGGGCGGCGCACCAGGCCAGGCAGGCGGAAGCCCGGCGCGCAGCGGCACTGGTACCCGCCGCGCCGGAAGCCCCAGCCGTGCAGCGGCTCGCACTGACAACACGGAACTACTGTTATGGAGGAACGCACACTATTTTGCAAGATACGATATTTACCTCCTCCAGACCTCCCATTTCTGTAATAGTCATAACTTATAACTAAAATAAAAAATTGAATTATAATAATTATTATATTTTTTTATAATAATTACTTGTAATAATTATTTAAGATGTCTTTACACAGCACCATCTAGTCCCAAACTAAGCAGAGCTTGTACTATGGGTACTAGACAATGGTTATAATACTTATATACTTTTACAAACACAAATGTATATCGTTCATCAAATAAATAACAAATAATAAAGTTTTAAGTAAAATTACCTCAGTGGTTTCCTTGCAGCGTGCTGTGGACGCGAATCTATTCGGTCTATCGTTACCCAAGCTTGGAGGACACTGGTTTATGTCTATCCTATCATAGTCTAACTCCATGACAACAGCTGCAGTATACCTGAATGATAAAATTTCATACAACATAACAATATCAGTGTCGAAGGACCACAATTGCATGAAATATCAAAGTCAAAATACTATATTGAAGATACAAGTACGTAGTACTTTTTGAACATCACTTTTACATTTAATACAGCCTCATGGATATGCTATTGTGCTTAAGAACGGTACTTACGTTGGGTATTCAATATGTCTGAACTGCGTGTGTCGTGGGTAGATATCGGCTACGGGTGACACAGCTGCCACGAGCCACTTGTTGAGCCTGCCACAGTCGAAGTATGGCCTCGTCCAATTCACTGGCCCAGGATTCTATAATTTTTTATCAAATTAATTCCAGAATATCTACAAAATGCTGAGAACTCTTAAAAAGAGGTAGTGATTGTTTCATCTCAAATATATGTTTCTTTTTAAATGGTAGTGCATCGGAACACTAACACTTAAAAGCTTAGGCTGAATAAAAAATTGGTCACATTATATTTTTCTTGATAGACTTTGCAGATTCTTCATACCATACCATAATAAATAAATACCAGAAAAAAATAAAAAAAATATAATGGATTTATTAAGGTTAGTTAGTTATAAAAACTCCACCCACATTCCAGTTATCAGTAGTGAACAATGATTTTGAGGATGTTATGGCATCCTGTAGAGTGAGATAATGTATAACATCATATATTATGTTACCTCTACACTTATGGTGTGGCATATTACAAACTTAATAAATTTTTGGAAACAAGGATAAAATTGAACATACAATATGTTGCTCATAAGTAAAGGCTCAATTTAACTCTATTTCTAAACTTTTCAACATGCTATTAATATACATGGTCACGTTACAGGTCCTGTATTAAATACACTATAGATTGAACCATATTGATTTCTGACATTTACGCGAACATTATACATTGAAATAAAACTACTTTTTACGGATTTTATCGCGTATATTGATATTATTAATCCCGACGTTTCGGACCCTTTACAGCGTCCATGGTCACGGGTAGACTGAGGTGGTGGGCGTCTTGATGATATAATTACTGACAGCTACCCTACATTTTTTATATTGTTACATGATCAATGACATTTATTACTAATTATTAATTAACTAGATGGAGCCGGCATTTCCTAGCTGACGACCTCTGAGAAGAAACGCCGAAACAAACTCAGAGAATCATGGTCTCTTTTAAAGTAAAAATATTCAATGATCATGTTTTAGTTGTTAATTATTGGCAATCCGATTCACGCAGAACGAGCTCACAGTATCCTTTGGTCTTGCAGTTGTAGGCCTGGATTTTGGTTTAATAGAATCTATAACAGGATTCCAAGCAGGTGGTAAGACCCAGCCATCTTCTCTATTGAAATTTGGATGTTTTTTAATTTCAATAGCCTCACGAATCATCCTGGGTAGGTATCGACTTTCCTTCGCAAGTATTTGTGGTTTATCAAATCTGATATAATGCTGGGCCTTGTCAAGAGTATGTTCACAAACTGCTGACTTCTTGGAACGGCGGTGTTTGACATCGGCGATGTGTTCTTTTACGCGGGTCCCTATGCTTCTTTTAGTTTGGCCTATATATGAGAGACCGCAATCACAATCAAGCTTGTATACGCCCGCATCTTGTAGAGGTATATGGCTCAGCAGCCAGGTGTTGCTCATCACAGATGTCTGTGATGAGCAACACCTGGCTGCTGAGCTTCAACATGTCAAGCAAGTCCTGCATGACAACAAGCTCCGAATACCGCGCCCTTGCCACAGAAACCGTGTGAAACGTGCCACAGTTGAGCGCTTACCTGCCGTACTACCATATGTTAGAGGAGTCACCGACAAAATTGGCTACATCTTGAAGCATGCTTCAATTAAAACATACTTCAAGCCGCTGAAGAAGATCAGTCAGTTCTTACCATCTGTCAAGTGCCATATACCTCTACAAGATGCGGGCGTATACAAGCTTGATTGTGATTGCGGTCTCTCATATATAGGCCAAACTAAAATAAGCATAGGGACCCGCGTAAAAGAACACATCGCCGATGTCAAACACCGCCGTTCCAAGAAGTCAGCAGTTTGTGAACATACTCTTGACAAGGCCCAGCATTATATCAGATTTGATAAACCACAAATACTTGCGAAGGAAAGTCGATACCTACCCAGGATGATTCGTGAGGCTATTGAAATTAAAAAACATCCAAATTTCAATAGAGAAGATGGCTGGGTCTTACCACCTGCTTGGAATCCTGTTATAGATTCTATTAAACCAAAATCCAGGCCTACAACTGCAAGACCAAAGGATACTGTGAGCTCGTTCTGCGTGAATCGGATTGCCAATAATTAACAACTAAAACATGATCATTGAATATTTTTACTTTAAAAGAGACCATGATTCTCTGAGTTTGTTTCGGCGTTTCTTCTCAGAGGTCGTCAGCTAGGAAATGCCGGCTCCATCTAGTTAATTAATAATTAGTAATAAATGTCATTGATCATGTAACAATATAAAAAATGTAGGGTAGCTGTCAGTAATTATATCATCAAGACGCCCACCACCTCAGTCTACCCGTGACCATGGACGCTGTAAAGGGTCCGAAACGTCGGGATTAATAATATCAATATACGCGATAAAATCCGTAAAAAGTAGTTTTATTTCAAGATTAAACCATTACAAAAATGCTTACAAATTGTGATGGTTTTTTCAAATATTATAAATAAACATGCATCAATATATTCTCGTCTCCCACTTACCAAAATTGTCCCTCATTGTCTACTTTTGCTATATTAACCCCACATATTTAATTAGTATTCCTATTCGGAAAAACCTGCAAATATATGAATCTCAGCCTGATAGGATGATCAGGAAGCCTGATAAAGGAATCTGTAGAAATTCTGTATGGATTTTTTATTTTTAACATTTTCAAGTACAGAATTAACTACACTTGTAGGTATGGGGTCTGGATTAGATCAAATACCAAATTAATGCAGATACTTGGAGAGGTTATTGCAAAGGTTTTTAAACATATTAACTAAGTTGTATTCTGATAAAGTTAGATGCAAAAGTTTTTTTTTTTATACTTAGATCAAACTAGGATGAAGGTAGAAAGCAAAGAGTCCTGACACCTAAGAACAATGGTATCATCTGTAATATTGTTACTTGAAAGATTGAAAATATTTTTTTTACAAACCTCATCATTGCCAGGTGGTCCATGGAATGTAAAAGTCTCATTAGTGTTATTTGCATATCTGATTTCCACCTGGTATGTAGTCTTAGTATCATGACGCTTTTCAACTCTGTCAGGCAACCATTTCTTATACCATTCATTGATCCTATAGAATTCAGATGTATAATCTTTGGACAGGCTCTCTGGGTCAAAGGCACCCAGATCTTCAACATGGAAAGTGTTCAATGTGGATATCTTTTGCAAATGTACTGGGTCATTGAAATCATCTGCCCGGAATGCTCTTGGGGCAAATCTGGGCATAGTTTTATTGAAGAACCCTCTGTATGATGAAGTGTATGACATGTTTGGAGCGAAATATATAGAACTAGCATTAATGTACGGATTTGCAGAGACATCAGCAACTGAAGACAGGAAGTAATACATCATACCAGGATCGTAGGTGTCGTTGATAGCTGGCCTGATAAACCGTGATTGAAGAATATAACTCCAAAAAAATGCACGGTTCATAGCCATGTTGTGTAAATGCAACATAGCTGTGCGATTCGGAAACACTGGGTTTATGTTGATTTCTTTCACGTCGGGCTGATGAGACACCGAGTCCTCTGGTAAATATAAGTCATCCAGATGTGTTATGTAGCAATTGTCCGCCGTAATCTTGTCGATTTTGCCCCGAACTTCGTCAAAAGCATCACGTATTTGCCATTCATACTGGCCGGCCACACCCCACAATAAAACACAAAGTGATATTGCAAGTAAACTCCAGTTTACTCTCTCCATGGTTAGTTTTTACACTGACTTGTATAATGGACCTAAAGTTATACTTAGTTTAACACATGTTGATAATATTTACGTTGTGTAGAAACTAACGAGCACCGCAAAAGCCCCGAACAAAAAACTCAACGAACTAAAGCAATCAAAATCAACACTTCAACAACAGTCAAGTCAACTGACAACCCTGACATGACAATGACAACCACATTTACCAACTGACAGACACAGAAGCAAACAATTTTCTTGAAGTCTTGAAAAATCCCTTTTTTTTCCAAAATATAGCAATGTTTATATTGAACTTTGAAAGACCATGCTACAGTAAAAATTACCGCTAATACTTTAAATATCCTGATCAATAAAAATTTATTATACACAAAATACCTCAAAAATAGTAAACTAAGTTGCACTTTGATTGTTAAAGAAAATTTATAATCCTGGCGATGAAAACAACCATTCAAACGCGTCATTTTTCTATTTTAATTTTAACTTAAGTGAATAATTTCTCAGTATCATATATAACGAATCAAAATCATTTGGTATTGTCCAAGTTAATCATCTGAGCATAGCCGTGATCACAGTCATGATCAGGACTCCGAGCAAGGCGACTTTGATCGGAATTTGGATCAGTTTGAGTATTTAGCCAAATAAACTGCATCTGAGTCCAAGCACAGCACACTTCTATCATAAAAGCTGGCAATGGGTTGCCCAGTGCCTCTGGTAAAACTAATTTACGATCCTATTCCTGATTCAAATCCGTCACATAAATATTATTATGTGGGAATCGAACCCACGAGGTCGTGGGTTCGAACCTACGATTAAAATTACAACATCCTAGGTAAATATACCGATATTAGAATCTAGCATTCGATTCCGACAAGACACAAATATTCGACTAGTCCAACCACAAGTCCGCCACTCGAACCACTATCATATTGGTAATATGGATTTCAGTCTTCAAGATTTACATAACTTAATTCTTCTCAAGCTCAAGCTCTTTTTTAATTTATCAATTAAGTAAATTTCCTGATTGCTAATTTGTGAAAAAAAAATTGTCGTTCTATTATATGAATAAAAATAAAATTGTCATGTATGTGTTGCTCTATGACGTGTTGTCTTTGACTTTTGACGTTTACATACATAACCAAAAAACATAACCTTTAATTAATTCAATCAATAAGAAAACAAATATTTTTTATCACTACAGCATTATTTAAAATACTAAAATGGCTGGAACATTGTTCCGTAAGTTCCTTAAAATATTTTAGTTATCATTTTGATATGCATTAATAAGAAATATTAAAATTTCTTTCAGGTTCTATGTTCACCAATACCTTAAACTTATCATTATGTAAAAGTAATACAACAAATTTGGTGAGTTAAATATTCAATTAGTATTATCTTCCGAGGTACGAGTTACAGAAGGTAACTCGTACACCCAGTTACATTACACTGAGCTGAGCTATTTTTTCAATAACATAACATTCATAAATAAATCCGATAACACTCCCCAACCTGGGAATCTAATTCTGGGCCTTACACTTGGCGACCACGCTTGAGAGCACTAGATAGTATAACAGCTTGTGAAAAGTATATTATTTCTTTCAGAGGTCCCTGCACACTGCCACTGTTTCCTATGCAGCCCGTAAAGGTACCAGGGCAAAGGCCCGCGCTAAGAAGGTCAAAGTTGAGGTCACTAAAGTTGGCTTCATCCCTCACAACCAAAGGGGAAAAGATAAGTATGTAATTATGTATCTTAAATGTTGTACAGTGGTAATACATAGTGATTACAAAGAAATTTCTGCGAGCATATTATTATGTAGTGTGTGCAAGCAGTATTAAAAAAATCATGTTACACAAGATATGAATTTTATGTGTAGATAAGTCTGTCCATTATTAATATTTATTCTTTATTATAATATTATTAAGTATACCTACACATAAAAATGTTTTAAATATGTTGATTATTCATGTATATTTGTGATAGACAGAAGCCCAAAAAACCTGACAACCAGTCTATCCTTAGGATAACAGTTGTGTTATGGAGATATGGTAGCAGTTGCTTCATGTAAAATAATTATGTTCAGTTGCATCTGATTAGACTGGAAACTGACCCCAACATAGTTGAAATAAAACTACTTTTTACGGATTTGACTGAGACTAACAGCCAGACTCAGTCTACCCGTGAAACCGAGCCCAACATAGTTGAAATAAAACTACTTTTTACAGATTTGACTGAGACTAACAGACAGACTCCGTCTACCCGTGACCATGGATGCTGTAAAGGGTCTGAAACGTCGGGATTCATAATATCAATATACGAGATAAAATCCGTAAAAAGTAGTTTTATTTCAATGTATAACATTCGCGTAAATGTCAGAAATGAATATGTTACCCAACATAGTTGTGAAAAAAGCTCACAGGATGACGAGGCTGACCCACTATGTCTGTCACTTTAATACCAAATTCATTCAAACCTAACTACATTTTTTTTTATAAATAATTTATCAGGATAGTAAAGTCCAACATCAACAAACATATTGATGATACATACAAGCCAATACCAAAAGACGATGTGTATCCACTGAAGTTCTACCGCTGGGTTGTATACACTGTTGAGGATGCTGTCAGGGCTCACCAACAAACACATCACCCTACTATGTATAATGTGCCCGATGCATTAGTATTTGCACAGATAGAATTCAACATGGCAGCAGCTAAAAAGGTTTGTAGCAGATATTACTATTTTTTACTAATACCACGGCAGTTATTACAACAGCCTAGTTGTCAATTATAACTGCAGTGGACAGTTTCAACACAATTTAATAATATAATATTATGATTCTACCACCATAATTTATGAAGCACTCCTTATCTTTCTATGGATAATTGCATTCAAGACAATGCTTATCCTTCTTTCAAATTTTATATCATATTATCATGAGCTATAAAGAATTAGTTTATCTTGTGGTAATTGAAGAATGGCTAGTCAGTAACATTATATAAATAAACATTTGGGACATTTCACACGGCACAATCCAGTCATAAACTAAGCAGAGCTAATACTATAGGTACTAGAGAATGGATGAAAATATGCCAATTTTTTTTTTTTGTAAATACATAATAATAATACATTTAAGATACAGACAACCAACTTGTTTGTTCTAAACCAACAGAATCGCTTCCTGGACAGTTTCACGCGTCTCTCACTACTGCCCAACCTGTTCCCCCGTGATGAGGAGCGTACGATCCTCGCGTTCTGCAAGGGTTCAGAGCTAATCAAGGAAGCGATGGACGCGGGCGCCGCTATTGCCGGAGGCACTGATCTAGTAAAAAAAATTCAGGTAAATAATCATGTTCAATTCAATTCAGTTAAATATTTAAAATTATAGTTTTTATTTTCGAATATGTATGGATATCTCACCACCCAGGAAGGCGAAAAGCTAGGAAGGATTAACATTCAGTCTGAACCATTAACAGTAGTTAATGGTTCAGACTTCTGACTATGGAATTCACAAGTGCATTTCTCTGTGATTCTGACTGGAAGGTCAAGCATTTGTATGGGTTAAATACACAGTACTTACATCATGTAAGTCAACGAGCCAATAACTGTGCATAGTGTACATGTACATATGCGTGGTTATTGGCTCGTTATTTGCATAAAACTAACTCCTAACCTGTCTGACAGTACAGTAGGTATCAAATAATATGGATGGTAGCGAAGCTGCAATTTTTTGTGACATCTTTTATTTTTTATAGTACGAATATCCTCACTTTCCTTAACTTTTCCTATATCCATGAGGCTTTTCACACGGAAAAAATATATCAAATATTGTTCTCATAAAAAAAACTTCTTTGTTATAGGAAGGCCAAATCAAGCTCGGAGATTACGACTATGTGGTTGCGCATCCCAACGTCATTACAGATTTGGTGCCGATCCGAGGGTTGATGAAAAGACGGTTCCCCAGCGTGCGCACCGGCACACTAGACCCCAATCTTAAGGACCTGGTGAGGAAGTTCTCTGGTGGTGTCCAATACAGGGTGGTAAAGGATGACCACCAAGAGAACTATGGTTCTGTTGAAATACCTGTGGGAAGAGTGAGTAGTATTAATTAGTATATTTTTGGGATATTTTGTTCTCTTTATTTTATGTACCTATTAAAAGTCATAATATGTTTATATAGGTAGGTCTAATTACTTAAAAATTAGCTAGCTAGGGTGAAATTTAAATTAACTTCAACGAAAATCTGAACAACAGATTTTCCTGATCAACATGAAAAATTTTGATAAAAAATGAACCCTAAAGAATCCCCTTGGTTGGCGTTGGTTTAAAGATATTTATTTTGAAATGTCAAAATAGACATAAAACAATACACTCTTAAAAACTTTTTTTAAACAGTTATTCAATTAGTTTATTTTTTCAGCTAAATATGGAACCAAAGCAAGTTGCAGAAAACTTAGAGGCCTTGCTGAAAGACTTACAGTCGGCGCGCCCCAAACGAGACGGTCTCTTCATTACAAAGTAATATAAATGACTATACATACTTCCATCCCCAACTAATATTTAAATATTATAAATGCAAAAGTAACCGTCTATCTGTTTGTTAAGTTTTCACGCCGAAAATGCAATTTTGGATTTATGTTAGATTAGACCTTGGAGCAGAACATAGGCTACATTTTTTTTTCGAGAAGTCCTGTGGGATGGGATACGAGTGAAACCACCAGAAACAAACTAATGTCATAAAAATGCGAAAGTAACTTCTGTCTGTGACCTTTTCATGTCTAAACTGCTAAATGGCAACAAAATTTGGCAAAGAGATAGATTGCATAAATCTCCAATCTCAAAAAACAGGCGACGGAAAGAGAGATAGAGTTTCCACTTCGCTGTAGACGCAACAGTGGCCTTCGGGCAGCTGAGTCTGACGTGCGATTTACAATGGTCCCAGTAGGTGGCGCGCGGGTTTGATCTACGCGCACCCCTTCTAGTAGCAAGCGAGGAAATGCCTCGCCCTTTGGGGGTCCAGCGAGCGCTGGACTACAGCCTGTCACGGTCGTGGCGAATATCACGAATATCATGACCGTAACATATAGCGCAAGTGCAATTTTTAGTCATTAGGTAGTCAGTACATACCCTACCCCCAGGCGCTAGATGATCAATGAGGATTTTCCATACTATAAAAAAAAGGCTATGATCTGGGTTTCTAAACTGTGTAGGGATGTCGTTTGCAGAGGTTAATATGAGCACGACACACGAACACGATGAGCTTCTACAAACGAACGACATCTTACAATCATGAGTCAGTCACTAGTATCAGTTAATTGCAAAGACATTTAAATATTATCATCAAGTTAATTGTGACATTTTTGTCTCGCAGGTGCTTGATTGTCAGTCCACCATCTCCAGAAAAACTCAAGATCGACCCATTCGTATACGTTGATAAAACGTTGTCTCGAGAAGTACGAGATGACAGTGATGATGAAGGCGATGCCATCGCTGCTACCGCGTAATAGATTTAAGAACTTTGTAGTATATTAGTGATAATGTATTTAATAAAAACAATTATTGATAAAACATTCATTCATCATCAACCCATATACTGTCCCACTACTGGGCACGGGTCTCCTTCTCACATAATGGGAGGGATTAGGATATAGTCCACCACGCTGGCCTAGTGCGGGTTGTCAGACTTCACACGCTGGCCGTCGAGAAAGTCTCATTTTTTGAGAACTCTACACCCTGAAGTGATCCAAACGACACTGACGTAAGTGAGAAGAGAGTCTACCAATTTTAGTACTTTATAAGGCGTTCAGGTTTCCTCACGATGTTTTCCTTCACCGTTTAATAGAGCATTTATTACCTATCCATTTAATTAAAAATATTAATTATTAATACATTATATGATTTCGAAAAGTCAGGTGCTTGCCCTGGATTTGAACTCGAGACTTTCGACTTGGCAGTCCAATGGTCATACATACAACTAGGCTATCATCATTACCCTGATGTTAAAACACATTATTTTGTTGTTAATTGTGAACGCATCTAGATAATTTGTTACCTACGTTCCTTTCGTTCGTTGATCTTTCATCCGTCATTGGTGTGCGTTCTGAACCTAGTTATAAAAAACATAAATTGTGTTGCTAACTAAAGAACCATATTTTAATTATATTATTTTATGACCCGAATTGGAGATATAAAAATAGTATGTTAATTGACAATAAATAAGTAATACAAATTATAACGCCACACTGGATTCAAGTTAAAGTTGTGATATTTCTAAAGTAGATTCATAATTATTGTCGTTCAATGAATTTCAATGTAATTTATCATTTTAATAACAGTATATTTCAAAGTATTAAAGTCGGAATTATGTGTAAGTACTTTTAATAATATAAAAAATATTAACCACAGATTTATAAGTTCGGAACGTACCCTAGAGGGGCGTAAAACAATTCCGCCATTTTGTCCCTATGACAATTTAGGATTTTAATAGTTTGAAACCAGTATAAATCTAATTAATCTTTACCTAAAAGTGATAGTTCGAAAACTGTGCAGTGTGTATAAAAACTGTGATATTTGTGTGTCCAGTTATTTTTGTTTACGTTTCATCTTGACGTTTTATAGTTGACCGATTTTGACGTCGATTAGAAGAGAGCTCTAGATAAATCAAAATGGGCACAAGAGAGGACGAATACGATTATTTGTTCAAAGGTAATGATAATCTTCTATTCTAGAGTATATATTTCACCTGCTAATATGTTCTTTACATGTAGATATTTGTTTCAATATGTAACTATTCAAACCATTGTTTCATCTCCAAATGACGTAGGAAAAAAGTGATTGATATGATTTTCCTCTTAGTTTTGTAATAAAGTAGTCCTAACTTTGCGTAATTTAAGTGTGAAATGCGTTAAAATGTATGTTCATTGTGTTATTGATAGGAAACAGTAAGTTAGTATCACATCAGCTGATTGAGTCACATCGATCGATTTCTCGTAAATTTTCGTTGTTCGTGAGTCACCTTCCAGCTCACGTATGATCTAATCATGAACTGTTACGATTCTAACACAAAATAGTGGATACTAACAAGTATTTCGTGTAACTTGCGTTCTAATGTTTTGTATTGTTCTTTGTTCCAGTTGTTCTAATAGGTGATTCAGGAGTCGGTAAAAGCAGTCTCCTGTCACGTTTCACTAGAAATGAATTTAACTTAGAGTCTAAATCCACAATTGGTGTGGAATTTGCAACAAGAAGTATAGAGGTAAATAGTTATTTTTTGTTTTGTATCACAGAGTATGTGAATAATATTGCCCTATTGTTAGTAGAAAAGTTTTTATCTATTTTGTTTACTATATTTCCATCCTAATTCAGTATTAGCATTGCTATCATTTATACACAAGGATGGGGTGATGAAAAAAAAATAAGATGGACATTAAATTACTTGGAAGAGGACAAAGGAATTTGTAATTAATGGCATTTCAATAAGCTATCATTATTCATTAGAAATTGTTCAAATATAACTAACATATCTTTGGATTCCTTTTGAACTGTACAATGATTTCAAAATTTTGTGGTGTGTTTACAAACATAAATCTCACACATACTAACACTGAGTATTATCACATGCCAGTATGGCTCCTTTAAAACAAAACCTAATTTATAAATAGAGTATAATTAAAGTGTTCTAATTAGATAATGATTATGTGCAATGTTTTTAAGTAACCTCATTTAATTTCATTATTAAGTACCTAATAAATTTTATGAAAGAAATTTAAATTTATTTTAGGTTTCATATCTTTAAACTGTTAAGTTAGTTTGGTATTTCCTCCTTTTATTTTTATTCATATCTAAGCTGGTACATGGGTGTTGAAGCTATGAAATGTTCAATACCCTGACAACTAGCAGAATATTAGTAGTTAATTAAAACGGGCAAATACTTGTTGCTATACTCTCAAATTAAAGAAATATTAACATGTATTTCAATTAAATTATTTTGAAGGTAGGCATAAGTAATAATAGCATTTATACTGAAAAGATTAGGCAGCCACCAGATTGATAGTGACCTACTAACCAGTTAACCAACCAGGAAGTGATTTCTTAGTTATTTTTTTGTTTTAAAAACTAATTTCTGTTTATACACAATAAATGAAATACAAATGTAACCTATTCATCACATCAAAAGTTTCCATAAAGGTCACTCAACTTTTTTTTATTATCAATAAAACCTTTTTAAAACACTTTCCAATTGGCAAAGGAAAAAATATAAAGATGATTGTTTCATTAGATTTTCATAAAAATGAGTCACTTTTGTAGGTATTTATTTAATCAGTAAATAACAATTCCATAACATTGAATGCTTTCATATACATACATTACATGATTCATATATTCAAATGTCTCATGGTCAGACAATTATATGTTCACATGAACCTATTAACATGAATAATATTATTTGAAAATACAAACATAAACTTTCATATCTAAGGAACTTATTCAAATTATTCACTATTGCCAATATTTAGAGGATCCAAAAATAATAATACAATTCCATTTTTTTAAATTTTCATTTTGCATTTATAAAGTAAATTATTACTGATTTCACCCACAAGGGGTTATGAATCTCACTCAGTATCTTTATACTTATGTACTTACACTACTAATCTGATTATGTGTAAGTATTGTGATAAACTTCCCTCATGTTTTTTGGACCCATCTTTGACTAAACAATACTTTCATTTTCATAGCAAAAAGTCTACACCATTGTTCGCCCACAAGTGAATTAAACAACAAAGACAATATCTTACACTTTCTAAGTTAGAGGGCCATTGCTGCATAAAGAATACCAACTTCTTGCTCTGCTGTCTAAAAGCATGTACCTATGTACAGAGGCCAGCACATCAAGCTACCATAATCTTTCAAATTTCTTTGATAGATTTTCAACTTTCAACACAACAGAATAAGGTTCATTTTCAATTGGGAAAATTTGACAGTTTTGGATAGCTTGACCTACTGGCGTCTGTACATGCTTTTACACAGCACAACCTATGTAAACTTAATGCTCTTTCAATGTTCATTTGTGTGTTCCTACTAATTAAATTACATACAATTAATTTATGTATAATATATTATCCTACACATCATCATATTTCCCTGGAGGGTGAGAGGCTGGTTGAATTTGTAGCAGGTATATGAATTCATTTGGGTGGCTATTACCCACAAATAATATTGAAATTCAGTGGCAAAGTGAAATGTGCCTCTACTTTTGTAGTGATATTGAAGTTTTCAATTTTAAACTAGGCTGTTGAAGGGCTTTTCCAGAACTAAATAAAGCTTTGCTGTGTTTTTTTTTTGTTAAAAAAAAGACCTGCAACAACTAAGTTAGCTACAAATATTTGTTTGCTATGATGTACAGAAGTTGGTTGATTAAACACTACGCCAAAAGTGTTGTCAATTTGTTATAAACTATCAATAAGCCACGCAATAATTCCCTCGTTTTGTAGTGGTACCATTGATAAAGTGCATCAAGGTAATTTTAAATTATTTTTTCTGTTTGAGTAACATAAAACGGTTTATTTTTCCAATGTACACTATAGTATTTTAAGTATTATTTATATTTCATTTTGGATATCGGTAATCAGTAATGTGACTCAAATGAACCAATCACTTGTTAATTAATAGTAATCATCGGCGCCAATTATGTTCAATTGATTGTATTCAATTTCAATTGCATTAAATCAGATCAGATAAAGAAGTATGTAGGTACATGTTTCTAGGGGCGCCTTCTTTGTTAAATTTGTATTGATACGATCTCGCCTGGGGAGTCCATTCAATCACCAACCAGAAGTAATAATATCGCATTCAATTTTTCTTTGTTGGAAAACGCAAATTTAATTACAAGCTAGAAAGAAGCTAGATGTTGATAATGCTTTCTTGAGACATTACATCGTTGTTGACGCCCATCCATAGTCTTAATGCTTGGGTTTTTTTAACCATCCCTGAATCCAAACGGAAAACAGACGCTGGGTCTATAATACATAATAATTTTCTACATTTAGTTAATCGCGCTATACATACTACGCACAAAATTGTTGCTATCTTGAATTTTATTATGATTATTACATACCTATATCATACTGACCATAACTTAAAACCTATCTATAGTTTAAAAATATATCCCAACATAATCGTTTGAATATTCTTATCAGTTGATAGTGTTGTAAGGTCTGTAGATTAATGCAAATTGCCTCGTACAACTACGTTTCCTTGCGTAGGTTTATTGCATTGTGAGGTAAAAAAGTGACGTCACCAAGATTTAATGTAGGAAATAAATGCGTAGTCGCATCGATTTACTCAGTTTTACGAGAGCGTCGTCTCATCATTATTGCAACGTAATGTCTGGCTTCTGCCTGGCGAAAATCGTCTCAGATGTTGCAAGTCCGAAGAGGTTATGGAAGCAGCCACATGCCCAAGATTCAATTTACTTAGCAATCAACTCACAGATGTTGGTCAAAAAGTCACCAGCCTTAAGTGGGAATGGGCTAGACATATTTGCCGCATGTTTGACGAATTGTGGGCAAAAACCTCGACGCGGCAGATCCAAATGAGATGGCAGGATGAACTTGACTCATACTGCAAGCGGTGGATGCAGAAAGCTCTCAATCGCGAAGAATAGAAGGAGGTCACAGGGAGCCTTTGCCCTGAAGTGGCATGATCACGACTGAAAATGAAATAATTCCTTTAATTTTCTTAAAGGAACTTTTCGATTTAATGGAGGATAAATTGGATGGGCTTATGCCAAAAACTTATTTGCACCGTAGGAAAAAGATTCCGATATATCAACATCGATACACTCTGGTGTGCAATCGG
Source organism: Acronicta alni (assembly GCA_964056405.1). Lineage (NCBI taxonomy): Eukaryota > Metazoa > Arthropoda > Insecta > Lepidoptera > Noctuidae > Acronicta > Acronicta alni. The sequence goes on from OZ043923.1 coordinate 15,506,483, forward strand.
TTTATTAAATTATGCCCACAACCTCGTCTCCGTGTCAAATGTCAGGGTTTATTAGTATCTCATATGAAGTTGTTGAATTATTTTCTTTTTATGACTATTCGGAGCGTAATAGTGTATTTTGTCTACCACTCCTAGGTCGGTGTTATCGTGGTAATGTTTGATATCTGTGATGACGTTAAAGAAAGAAAGAAAAATTATTCTGACAATCACAACACACGACAAAATATCGAACAACAAAACGACAACGAGGTTTGTAATTATTAACTGTAATGTTTCACCGGTGACCACAAAAGCCATACCGTGGTCCCTGGGGTAACTTAACTAAGAAACACATAGGAAGGAAGATAGGAATCGTAATACTTTTATAAAAGCGGGTCCCTAAGGAGGATGGATAGGTATCCATAATTTTGCCCAAAAAAGGGTTTCAAACCAAAATTTTTACGTTGTGAATTCATATTTAGAACGCGGTTTATTTTACCTTTTTTATTACCTATTACATATTGAGCAAAATCGGCGTTAGCCGAGCTGGTTTTATGCTGACGATATTTTGATTTCTATTTCTTTCGTTGTTGAAAGTGAAACGTAGATGGATCGTTATTCTTTGAAAATTGCCTTCGTGCAAGGCTAATGTTGGCCGTTCATTACTTATTCATAAAATTGAATGGATTTACTGCATTGCAAAACTAAAAATGTTTTAACAAATTCCTGATCTTTTTAAATTGGTGAAGGTTTATTGTGGAGTAAATTGCAAAAATATTAATTTAGGCCATCACCGCACTACTGCTGGCATGGGTAGTAAGGCTAGTGGTTGGCAGACTTCACAAACTTCGTGATTTTGTGGACCCCTAATTTTATTGGTAGGTTAAGGTTTCGGTTTTATTGGCGGGTTTCTTCTACACATCACACCATTTAATAACTCAAGAGAGACTATTATTTAATCTATGATTACTGTCTAGTGGCCAGTGTCAATAATAATTAGTTACTTTTTTTCTTTTTCTACAAACAACTTTGCATAAGAATTCGAAGTCATCCTTTTTTAAAAACCTGAATATACATTATAAACTGCCTTATTAGACTAGTCGTCGTAAGCGCGATTGTTACACTAGAAGTCCTGTGTTCCCAGGTCGAACTGAGTATGCTTGGTTTTTCTATTAAATTCTCATTAGTAGCTCGGAGTTTTAAATTGTTCCCTGGCTAACCTAAACATACAGGCAAACTGTGGGTGTACTTTTGTACACCTAACGGAGAATACAGGCTCCTGCCTGTATAGTCGGTCTATAATTGTCATACCATCCTTGGTATGACAATTATAGACCGACTACTCTTGAAGTCGATTCATTGCCAATGACTTAAAGAGTATTAACGAGTGTCCACAGTGATTCATATTTGATCAAGCTTTATTTATTATTTACACAACCGTATCAGTGTACCTATTATTACGATGAGTACAACAAATAAACTTAAGCCTTGACTGCAAAAACACATTTGTATCATCAACGCATATAATTGAAGAACGTAGAAACAAAAATACTTAGGTCTTATTCCAAATCTCACTCCAAACGGAAAGAGTAGAAAAAAAGAAATTTCAAAATATACATACCATACCATCACGCCTGATTTTCCCTAAGGGTTAGGCAGAGGTGTACAGTAATGCACACCCACAGATCGCTGGTACGTCCAGGTCCCATGTAATAGGGGGCGATCCAATTACAATTAACCGGACATTAATCCAAACTCCGAGCTTCTACTGAGAATTTCATAGAAAAACCCGGTAACACTGCTCGTCCTGGTAATCGAACCCAGGACTTCAAGGGAATACAGGCGTGATGTATGTTATGTTAGATGTACCGACCTAAAATATGATGAAAATTGTGATAGGTACCAACTTATGTTGATGTCACATTTTTAGGGTTTCTTACGGTAATGTTTTATTCATGTAAATTATTAAAGTATTCATTAAGGTATTTCATATATTTTCATAGGGTAAATAATGCATATTTGAATGAAATAGCTAATATCTTTTCTCTGGACAGGTCAAAAGTGAATTAAAAATCACCGGGTAATCGTAAACAGTACTTAAATGCAAGGGGTAATTAAAGACTAGACTATTTGTAGGTATTACAGCTACTGTTTCCTATTACCCCTAGCATTTTTTGTTTAGACCCTGGTTGTCCTCCTTAGAATTCAAAGCAAATCTACAAAATATTGGCTTTCCATTTAGTCTGACGAACACTGACAAGCAGTAATCATAGAGCCATCAGTCCATGACGTCATTATAAACCGCCAACACGTACACATAGCCAAACAAGTGACCCCCATACGCTGTACCGTTACATATCCGCTGTTTTGATCGAGCTAATCAATAATTGATACATACACATTTATTAATACTATTTTCTAAGCTTTTTTACAGTAATTTTTTAAGGCAGTCGTTTGAGAAACTTGACCGAAGGCATCTGTCTTCCAACTAGCGTGTAAAGTGTATGGGATTCACGATTTTTAAGATAATGTATGAAATTTACCTAGCATACTTCGATCACGAGAATTTTGTTTTTTTTTCATAGTTTTGCTCTCATCGTGTACAGACGCCAGCAGGCCAAGCTATCAAAAACTGTAAACTTTTCCCAATTGAATATGAAACTTATTGTTTTGTGTTTTTTTTAAAAACATGAGCCTCTGTATATGGATTGCTATCTACTTGTCTACTAGCAGAAAAAGGAGTACTTATCAAAATTTTCCAAAAGTCAACCAATAGAAAAACATCAGGAAAGTTCACATTAACAAAGAAATGTTTTTAATGAAGACGAAATAAACCTTAGTCTTTGAATGGAAAGGTTAAATAAAATGGCGAAAGTGTAATCAACTAATCACTATCGACCAACCTAGTATTACTATCAACACACCCCTATCAGTATAGTCGTTACACGCGGAATACGCCAGTGATCAAGTGTTTATTTATTTTTTCTAAAACAATCGAAATAAGTTACTTTGCAAATACTCAATACATTTATTGCACTCCACAAGTTAAATAGATATTACAATAATATAGAAACATGTGTGGGCCTTGTCAGGCACGGCAAATGTAGGAGAGAGAAACTTTATGGCTATTTAAAAAATAGGACCTTTGGTTTTGTTAAAATATATTAATTAATTACCATATTATCTAGTCATAAATTTCGTAACAATAAATGTTGTAAGAATTCTATACAAAATCCTACTTTGGTAATTGTAACTTATTTAATTATTTTTTATAACTAGAATGCTAATTACCTTAGGCCTCTCAACCAAATTGATGAGGACATAGTTAATGATGAAATACATAATGATGACATAAGATATGAATTACTATATTAATCGATGACGTACGGAAGAAGTTGTGCAATACTCTCTCTAGCACAAAATGTACTTCTTGATAGCTTGAGACGCCGTTTTTTTTGGGTTGATGATTTTTCTTTTTTATAACGACTGATGAACTATGCAGCACGAAGAGTTTTGAATTCCCAGGTGCCTACATCTCTACTAATCCATACTAATATTATAAATGTGAAAGTAATTTTGTCTGTTTGTTACTGGACAAATTTTTATGTAGTTTGGTGTACCTAGAGATTGGACCTTGGGAAAGAACAATGCTACCTTTTGTGATGCGAATACCAACAGCTAGTGAGTAAATACATTATTATTTTTGTTGTCAGGTGGACGGCAAAACCATAAAAGCCCAGATATGGGACACGGCTGGCCAGGAGCGGTACCGTGCGATCACGTCAGCGTACTACCGCGGCGCCGTGGGGGCGCTGCTCGTCTACGACATAGCGAAGCATCTGTCCTACGAGAACGTCGAGCGGTGGTTGCGCGAGCTACGCGACCACGCCGATCAGAATATACTGATCATGCTTGTCGGCAACAAGAGCGATCTTAGGCACCTCAGGTATGTGTATTATTATTTTGCGATTCTTAACTTCAGAGGCCTTACCTTAGGCTGGGCACGGGTCTCCTCTCATATTGAGAGTGATTAGGCTATAGTCCACCACGCTGGCCTAGTGCGGGTTGGCAGACTTCACAAACCGTCGAGAAAAATCTCTAAGGTATGCAGGTTTCCTCACGATGTTTTCCTTCACCGTTTAAGCTAGTGATAATTCATTATTAATACGTACATGAATTCGAAAAGTCAGAGGTGCGTGTCTTGGGTTCGAACTCGAGACCTTCGACTTGGCAGTCCAATGGTCAGACCATTAGGCTACCACTGCTACCACAATGTGATAACGCAATCATCCTTAGATTGTGTGAAAGGGATGATGCTATTTAATGTGTAGAGCGGTATCTCTCCCTCTTAACCGCAATAACACGTCGTGGTACTGCCTCAGAGCTTGCAAATGGCTCGCCCCTATTACATGGGTAAAATATACTAGCGACCTGTGAGTATACTTTACTACACCTCTTTTTATCGTACTAAAATCCTCATGGATAATCTGCCAGCTGGGGAGTTGGCAAGGTATGTCGAACTCCTTCCGTCTAAAAAGCGCACTTGCCTTCTCTAGCCAGTATACTTCTGCATAAAATGTTGAGCCCAAGTTGTCATGTTTTTTAATCTACAAGAACACAACAATGAACATTGTATGACTTTATTCCACAGATCCATCCCAACAGAAGAAGCAAAGGCATTCGCGGAAAGGAACGGGCTTAGTTTTATTGAAACATCCGCTCTCGACTCAACTAACGTCGAGCCTGCATTCCAGAACATTCTAACTGGTAATTATACTTCGTTAACTCTTCTTTGTATTGTTTTAATTAACAGTTGTAAATTGAAATCATACTAATATTATAAATGTGAATGTTTGGATGTTTGTTTGTTTGAACCGATTTGCATGAAATTTGGTATACTAATAGTATGTGACCGGGAATAAAGTATAGGCTACTTTTTATCCCGGAAAAATGTCGGAATATCCCGGAAATCCTGAAAAACGGATATAGGAGAACTACTTACAGGTTTTGCATGACATTTCATACACACATAGTATGTGACCGGGAATAACACATAGGATATATTTTACCCCAGAAAAATGTGGGAATATCCCGGAAATTTTATACACACAGCATGTGACCGGAAATAACAAATAGGATATATTTTACCACAGAAAAATGTGGGAATATCCCAGAAATCCCGAAAAACGAATAGCTTACGGGATTTGAATGAAATTTCATACACACATAGTAAGTGACCGGGAATAACAAATAGAATATATTTTACCCCAAAATTATGTGAGAATTCCCAGAAAACTTATGTAGTAGACCTACTTACGGGATTTAAATGAAATGTTGGCTAATAGTTTGTGATTGGCGCTGGCATATTGAATACTTCTTTTTTCGGAACAAAGCGGGAATTTTCCTAACATTGAGTACTTCTTAGCCCATGAATAAAATCCGACAACAATATTGTGTTACTAAGTCTAGGCCTACGAAGTCGCAGGTAAAAGCTAGTACTACAATATAGGTACTAGTACAAATGAAGTTTGTAGTACTTCGTATGAAGTAGGTATTTAAGTTAACAGCATTTGCCATGCCCATATTTTTGAAAGGGTAACAATCATTTTATTTATGACTAGCTGTTGCACGCGGTTTCACACGTATCCCAAAAAGCTTTTTAAGACAAAAAGCTTTTTCTCCAATGGCTAATCTATCTCTGTACCAAATTTCATCAAAATCGGTTCCGCTGTATAGGCGTGAAAGCGTAATAGGCAGACAGTTACTTTGGCATTTATAATATTATCAGAGATAAGGTATAGGCGGCAAAATAGATAACTGTTTTAGATCTTAGTAATTGTTGTAATTATCTCATAAGTAGGTATTTGATATTTTCACAAATATTTCAAGATCCACTGGCGCTTAATATAAAAAAGCAGTGATAGCCTAGTGATTTGACGATTGGACTGCCAAGGCAAAGGTTCGAATACGAGGCACTTCTGCCTCCTAATCGCTCTCATTCTGAGAGAATACCCGTGCCCAGCATTGGGACAGTATATGGGTTGATGACTATGCCCTCCTTAGGTAATTATTGATTAAAGTTAAGGAATACATACGACTGAGGGGGTTCTATGCAAACGCATGTCTATAAACAATCGATAATGAAAGTCAACGCCCGCCCACAGTTCGGGGTGTCGTTGACCCCGGTAGGCTACATTTAACTCTCATGGCCGTGGTTACAATGTCAACTCTTTTATCTTTGTATCAGTATTATTTACTCGATGCGGTGGGGAGGTCGAATGATAAATGATCCAATATAGCACGTGCGCCTGTTATTATCCAGACAAAGGAAATTTGAATGCATTGTTTATTATCACAACTTCCTTTGACATTAATATTCTAGTTCTGTATAACAAATTAAAATGCAAATGGAAAAGCCTATTGGTTGGGTAAAATGGTTATAATTTCGGAATCAATAACATCATCATCAACCCATGTCCCACTGCTGGGCACGGGTCTCCTCTCAGATTGAGAGGGATATAGTCCACCACGCTGGCCTAGTGCGGGGTGGCAGAATTCACACACTGTCTAGGAAAATCATTCGGGCATGCAGGTTTCCGATGTTATGCTTCACCATTTTGGCGAGTGAAAATTAATTATAAAGACGCACATGATTGCGAAAACTCAGAGGTGGACTTAGATTCGAACTCGAGACCGTTGACTTGGCAGTTCAATGGTCATATCACTAAATTTCGGAATACTTGCATTAACACTCCAGCTTGTGTGCAATCTGCCCATACCTACTATAGACTCCGTAAAAAGATTTTTAGAAAGAAAGACAATAACATTTATTTAAAACAAACACAATCCACACATAAAATAGAAAAATACACATAACAATTGTAGCAGCATAAATATAAATGTAATATTTTTATACTAATACTTTTACTAATATTTTAACTTTTTTTTTTAATTCCTAGCAACATGACTTCTTCACCCAAACAAACACACACTTATGTTCATTATATAACAGAAGGGGTAGAATTAACAACATGTAATTAATGGTCACAAATTACAGACACGCAACAAATATCTGTGGGTCACACAAATATTTGTTTCATGTGGGAATCGAACCCATAACACCTGGCGCAAAGGTAATGGCGAGGTGATCACCTTAATCGCTATTCTTGCTAAATGAAAAATAAGACACAAAACTTTTCCATTATGGCGTAATGATGATTCAACAACAAACAAACAATCAAGATTATTGCAGCACCAATGTTTCCCAACAATAGCTAATGTACCTATGTGTATACTTGCAAACCAAGCTACTTTCAGCAGCTGCAGCAACACTATTGATCTAGACTAGCTACATTTTTGCTCCTGTTTAGTGTGGGCTCGTCGATCTTTATCGGTTTATCTTGTGAAGAACAATTAGTGTAACATAATAAATATTGGACTCCACAGAAATCTACAGGATCGTGTCTCAGAAGCAGATGCGTGACCCGCCGGAGGGCGACGTGATCCGGCCCGACGCCGAGCCCACGGACGTGCGGCCCTCGCACACTGACAACGTGCGCAAGCAGTGCTGCCAGTAACTGTAGTACACTATACTACACTACACCCAGCGAGCGCTACACAGTCAGTACACACATCACTATGTTCCTTACATACTCATTTAAGGTGGTAGGCTCTGCTCATGCTGCAGAGTTCGTCTGGCTTGGTACTACCAACTACCACATGGCCAAATATTGTGCCATCAAACAATAATGTGTAACATTTGTGTGTAGCTGTTTAGGCCTTATCGGGACTTAATAAAAGCAGTGGACTGTATAAAATAGGTATAATCCTATAACAATTTGTCATGAGTTACAATAGAAATGGCCGTACTGTAATGCGGCGATCAGCCGAGTAGTGAGCGGAGGCACGGCGCACGCGCAGCCGGTTACAGTACCCCCGGTGCCCCGCTGTCGTCAAATAAATTACTGAGCTTATGAGACTTATGTGAGGTCTCAAGATGAAAACGCGCGAGTGATACCACTGGTGTTGCTGACGTCTATAGGCTGCGGTTACCGATTACCATCAGGCCCGGATGCTTATTTGTCATTTTATCTCAATTCAAAATATACTATGATTGGCACAATGCTGCAGCAAACGGCTGCTGCGCCACTGCTCGCAGGTTCAATCCCCGCACGCAACAAGTATTTGTATGTCGTACATAAGAAAAAAATAAATCATTTCAATCTGACCCTTTTCTATATTAAAACAACATCATGGTATTAATATCAGCTAATTCCGTGGCCCGTTAATTCACACCCACATCGGAAAATAGTTCAATTATTAATTTATCATAGTTTAATTGGAGCATTATTATTCTGTTTTAATTCAAATTTATTTATTTTCTTTCCAGAAAGTCCAGTTTACGTCAGAGCCGAAAGAAGAGATGCGGCTGGAGATATAAATGCAATCATTACGAATCATTCCCAGACAATGGTGTTTACCAACATAATAACTAGGTTGCCAGTGCAAAAATATACTGTCCCACACGAAAGATGAAATCTTATATCCATGAAGTTTGCCATATATTGTCTATGGCGTGACACATATTTTAACCTGGCAACATTAACACAAAACGGTTAAGAGTGGCTCATGTAGATAGCTTTGTGTAATTATTGATATTTAGTGTCCGAACGAATAAAGTTAAAAAATATATAATAATTATCGTAACATGAAAAGACGATGCAATATACACAATCTAGTAAAGGATCCATGCTTCGGTTATAGAAAGCACCCCAGTTTATTAATTTTGGCGCTAGACACAATATACCTGTGTAATTTATACCTGAATTTATCTTTTTTTTTTTATTTAGGGGTAAACCATATTTTTCGTTAGTAGATAATTCATGTTATATGCTATTTATTTAGTGAAATAATGATAAAAAGTTACTAAAAACCGTTATAATTTATATATATTTTTCCATAGTTTTAGGCGTAAATTCCTATAAAAGATGAGCAATAATTGGGCTGGTAAACTGAATTCGCGTAAAAGTTCACTGTTTAATAGCACACAAATCATAGCTTCATAATTAAAGTATGTCTAATTGTTTTGTAATACACTAGCTGGTAGTTTTTACTAAGTAACAAGATAGCTTTTTTAAAAAGGGAATCCTTTTTTTTTTTCTTTTACGAATACGTGCCTTCTATGGAAATGGCGTGACATGTACATTTTATTAAAGCTTTTACTATCGTTTATTTTTGCGTCATGTTGAAGTTATTGTTTCGGGCTAGTTGCGGGCTATTATAGGCGAAGTCGGGTGCAGAATATGTCGGAACCCCGGCACTAGTCTGTAAGCACGCTTGGTGTTCGCTATCTCATTGGGATAATATAATTGTTAACGCTGTCGATTCGCTATGGGAACACGATACTCAGTCAAAGTGTTCTAGGCCATGTGCCATCACTATTTTATAGTTAGCGACTGTTGAAACCATCGGCACTAAGGCCTCTGGCCGTTTTATTTCTCAAGAGAGGATGCGGTGTTTGTTGTATCTAAGAAATATGTTATTGTATTATGGTCTTCAATATGCATGATTATTTTTTTAGTGCCTACCTGTAATTACTTTATTAAAGACAAAGATAATAAAATATTATGTAAATTTCTTGGCGTTTTAATGAAATAGGTTATCAAATCGAATCGAGAAAAAAATCTATATCTTCAACCTCATCATTCTTCATAAAACTGGTTTTCAGAAGCGCACGTCTTACTGGTGGGAATGTGTACTATGTCGTATACATTACAATATTTGAATGTGGACGAAGCATGCAAGAATTTTAGCAAGTGGCGTTCTTTAGTTTCTGCCTACTATTGTGGGCAAAAGGCGTGAGTGTATGCACTACATAATTATGTACATTACAATATAGATATTATTTTTATTAATTCTAGGCTCCTTTTTGGCTGCCTCATTAGTCTACTGGTCCTAAGCGTGACTGCTACGCTAGAGGTCCTGGGTTCGATCCCCAGGTCGAGCAAAGTGTTATTGGGTTTTTCTATGAAATTCTCAGTAGCAGCTTCGGAGTCTGGATTTGTGCCCGGTTAATGGCAATAGGCTCGCCCCCTATTACATGGGACCTAAACATACCGGCGAAATGTGGGTGTACATTAGTACACCTCTGTCTAACCCTTCGGGGAATACAGGCGTGATAGTATGTTCTAGGCTACCTACGAGCCAACTGTGCAGGATGGTCTGCGTAGCGTAGGTAGGCGTTGCCTTGTGCAAGACTGCAGGTAGATAGAACCAAGTTTTGCTATACCTACCATCAATGCTACATCTATGGGTTTAAGCATGTTGTTTTAATTCTATATAGTTCTTTACATAAATCTACATCTAAGCGAGGGGCTAGTAGAGTATAAATTTATTGATTACTCAGGACATCTTGCTTTTAGTGCACATTTGTGAGCCGCTTTATTAAATACCTACCATAAAATAAACCGTAGGTCGAGGAGTACAGGAATTATATAGATGTAATCCTTGACTTAGTTATATTTTTCAGTTTAATTGACTCATCAGTCGTCAGACGTCCAGAGAAGTTAGTTATGATAAGATTAATACCAATCCGACTTAATTAAATAGTCTTACTAAGACACTTATTTCTTATAATTCTAAAGCCTTATCAAGGAGCTTCCTGATTTGGTGGGGTTATAACAATTTGTGATCAAGGTTTTTAATCAATTTTATTTTGTCGACTCATTGTACCGCTCACTGCGCCGGTCGGGTCGGTATTATTTTCGTTACTGATTATTTAGTTGTTAACCTCCATAACAGACAGACGCGGGATCTGATCAGTTGTTGCAATAGGTAGGTAAGTAAAGTGTTACTTATCTAATGGATTTGTTTATTAACTTAAAATAATTTACACAAGTTTATTCCAAGAGACAGTAAATTGTCAATAAAGGCTAGGTTGTTATTATTGTTACTTTGTGAGATTAAGCATGAAGTAGGTCCATTTAAAATTTTAAAGATAGAATAGCAATACTATAAACCTGTCAAGTTTGTTCGTCTAAGTTTTGTGGCGGGAAACTCGCAAATCAGTGTATTTTAGTGGAAAATAATACTATAGTATAGTGTAAACCGGCATTGAAATTTCCCGTCGGTTTGAATATAAACTATCCATACAAATACAGTTTTGCTGTGGTAGGTAGATAGCTATTTATTTTTATGTGATTGCATAATGTCAGAAAGTCGCAGTCTGGCTTGTCCTATTATATGCCGTTTGTGTTAATGCTAAATGCACATCCTGCATTCCTTAGTAGGTACTTTATATTTTTAGTTTCGGTACACGTACGACATTGGGTATTGGACTTACCTATGCTTAATTCGATACCACCAAGCTGTTTGTTCTTTGGACAACCTATTCCGTTGCCGTGCACTAAGTCCTGTCTTAGGCAAATGTATATTATCTTGATGTGCAGCTGTCGTATGTAGGTACCCAGGTACCTACTGATTTTTTATTATGTGCTTATTTACAGTTTCAAAATGGCCATAGACCTGTACTACACCCCTGCCTCTGCGCCATGCCGCATAGTTTTACTGGTAGCATCAGCTCTAGACATCCAACTTAACTTAAATCTCGTTGATTTGAGGAAGGGAGAGCATTTAACGCCAGACTTCTTGAAGGTAATACCTACTGTTAACAGGCACGTGGGAGATCATTTAGCAAAGGCTGCGAATGCACGAGGAATCGGAGTCCTCATTGGAACTAAACCTGGACTGTAACGAGATGGGGCTGAGTCAATTTTAGAGCTCAGCAAACCACTTTGTGGGCAATAAGGATATCCTAAGAAAGAATTTCAGGTTTTTTGCGATTTATTCATATGTATGTCAACTAGGACCGATGGCGTTATGTGCCTTCAGAGGTACATAGGGATTTCGGTGAGTTAGGAATGTCCACCCATCCACAGACTGACCGCAGTAGGCGTAGATTAAAATGATCAGCATAGTTATAATTTAGCCATGAGTCTCTCATCGCGAACTACAGTAGTTAATATAAAAATGATGACTTTCAGCTGAATCCCCAACACACAGTGCCTACAATTGTTGACGGTGACCTATCGCTATGGGAGTCACGCGCTATCAGCCGATACCTGGTGAACAAATATGGCGGAGAGAGTGACCTGTACCCGTCGGACGCGAAGGCCAAGGCGCTGATCGATCAAAGATTGGATTTCGATTTAGGAACATTGTACCCAGCGTTTGGAAATTACCTTGTAAGTGTTTGAATTAGTAATCCATAAGTATCTACTCTGAGGTGCTATAATAAAATATCCACTTTTTGTGAAGTTACACGGCTACTAACTGTTAATGGAAAGGGCCATTATTCCAGTAATAAGCTGATCTCCAAGTGTACAAGAAGCCTGTACAATGCGGATCACGTTATATTTTTGAAGAGGTAGGGCATAGTGTGAGTAATTACAATAATATTGGAGCTGCCCGTTTGGGGAGGTACCTACTACCTCCGCCCTGCAGAAAACCGAAGTGACTAAGTAACTATTGAAGTGCTTTGATCTGTTTTGTGTTCCTTACGGTGAGCGAGATTACCAGTGCTCGGCGAGGAAACGTTGTGTTGGCAGTGGGGGGCCTTACCCTTACCTATACCTACTGCCAACCCAACTATTCCTCTTTCGTTTTACAAGGTCGGCAACGCGCAAGTGATAGATACTCCTGGTTTTGCAAGTATAAGCGGCTACGCAACGCTTACCATTAGGTGGGCCGTATGCTTTTTTGCCACCATAATAGTATATAAATAATAATCCATTACGTAAAAAAAACGAGTAAAATGTGTAATCCATATAACAAAGAAAGGTCAGCTTACCTACCACTGGAAATGTAAAGCATGATAATATGTAGCCGTTATTTTTCCCCAGTACCCCCAAGTGTTCGCTGGCGCACCAGCAGACGAGGCCCTGTTTAAGAAGCTGCAAGGTGCTCTAGGGTTCTTTAACACCTTCCTGGAGGGCTCCAAGTACGCTGCGGGAGACAAGCTGACCTTGGCCGATCTGAGCCTCGTGACGACAGTGTCTACTATTGACGCTGCGGGAATCAGCCTCAACGACTACCCTAATATTCAGAAGTAAGTTATATTAATTCTATGAGGCTGCCTTGTATAACTGTAATGGTATAGGAACAACTCATAAAAAGTTATATATGTACGAGATATAGCTTGACTTAAAAGTTAAAAGCGATCTTCTGAACCATGTTGTCAGTTGCTTAATCGAATAGAAATCGGCAGTTTTCTTGTTTTTACAGGTGGTTCGAACTGGTCAAGTCTACTGCGCCAGGATACGAAGAAGCAAATGAACCAGGCACTAAGGAATTCAAAGATTTTATCGCTAATTTGAAAGCTAAAACTGAACTGTAGTTCCTATTGTTTTAAAGAGATTCCTATTTTTTAAATAGATTTTTATTTAACAGATTATAATTTTATTTTTTTTATATAATTTCGTTGTTTCCTATAGCTAGTGACAAGTCTATTGTTGCATAAAAACTTACACAGTACGTACTTCTGACTCGACAGAATATTATTGATTGACTTCGTAGGTAGGCACTCCGTACCTTCTAACTTTGACTTGCTATTGGTACGTACCTATTGCTTTTGTTTTTAAATAAAATAACTATATTATATTTTATCTTTAATTCGTGCCTTATAACCTAATCTTACAAATATAAAATCAGAATGTAAAACGGTGTAATAGCTTGACAAACAACAACATTTGTGAAAGTGATAGCATTATGTACTGTGTATATCAGAAATAATTACGAAGTAAACTCCATTCATTTATACATTAACTATTCGTGACAAGTTTCGGCCTACCAAGGTTCTTGGCCGGAAATCGCGAAATTGACCAGGAAACTTAAGTCCAACAAAAACACCAAAAATCTACCACTTAAGGTATAATTTGGCTAAAAGCCTTGATTTTAAAATCAAGGCGATCCCTTCTTTCGTTACTTGTCTGTATAAATGTATGGAGGCTAAATGTCTGATACGCGTCGGTTATTTCTTGAGCATGCTGTTGACCAGGCCCTTGAAAGCGTCGAGACCTTTCTCGTTGGCTTCCTGGTAGCCGGGCGCCGAGGTCTTCACTGTCTCGTACCATCTGCAATATAATTCTTACATAAGCTCTGGGGGATAAAATGTTTAAAACTCATAATAGATCCCATAGCAGCTCCTTGGCAATTTTGTAATTTGAATTTCCAATTTTGATAGCTTAATTATACAGGGTGGAAAGGACATCGACGCGCAACGGCTTACCATGACTTCAGTACATGATTCTGGACCCCCCTGCGTTGGAATTTTTCTTCGGCTTTTTCTTAAATTTTACAACTCGCAAGTGAACTCTAAGGAAACAGCTGACCAGAAGATCTTTCGAGTTTAATTTACAATGCTTGTTTTAATTTAAATTCTTATTGGGTTGGATAGAAATAATGATTTTATACAGTTTAAAGTTGAAAAAACTGCAAAAAAACGTAAAATTTAAGAAAAAGCCGACGAAAAATCCAGTCCAGGATCATGTACTGAAGTCATGGTAAGCCGTTGCGCGTCGATGTCCCTTCCACCCTGTATGATCCGGCGATACCCGGCGAAACGGTATAGTAACGTGGTGGCTACCGTAACCGTGCCTTGCTTGGATCTATCTCATTGATCTCGAGACTCTTAATTTAAAACCCGATTCAGCTTTCATTTTCAGCCTTTAGATGTTAGCCGTGCAGGCAGCTTGTTAATTTGGTAAGCCTAAAGTTCCTGATTTCTGCCTGGTCGTGGCTTCAATATAATCCAACATTCAATCCATACCTATTAGCAGTCAATCTTTACAATGCTTTAAGTATTAAGTAGGTACCTAACTGTATAAAATGTAAATTAATTGCAGTTGATTTCCAAGTAATATTCCAAGTAATATTAATATATTATAACGTGTCCATTAACAATGAGACAGCAATTTTTTAATCATAAATGAGTCTTGCTTTTATTTATGCATATTTGATTGGATAATGAAAAAACAGTGATAGCCTAGTGATAAGACAATTGGGCTGCCAAGTCAAAGGTCTCGAGTTCGAACCCAAGGCACGCACCTCTGTATTAATGATTCATAAGGAAACATCGTGAGGACCCCTATGCAGGATTCCTCACGATGTTTTCACACACTTTTTCGACGGTGTGTGAAGTCTGCGAACCTACATTTGGCCATGCAGCGTGGTGGACTTTAGCCTAGGACCTGTGCCTAGTGTGGGGCAGTATAGGGATTATGATCATAAAAGTGGCCTTTTTAGCCCATCTGAGTAAAGTTCAAATATATGAGAGATTAGTTCTACCAGCTAGCTATTACTACTTATCAATGCTGCTGTTAGTAATATATTAAAAAAAAATGTGCAGTACACTTACCTCTTAATGTTAGAGTACTTCTTGAAGTCCACATCGGAGGCTTCGAAGCTAGATACGGAGGCGACGAGGCTGAGGTCGGCAAGTGTCAAGCTGGGGCCGGCACAGTACTTCTGGCCGTCCAGGAACGTGTTGAGGAGTTTGAGAGCATCCTCGATCTTGGCCAACTTTTCCTTATCAGCTGGCGCACCGCCGAACACTTGTGGGTACTGGAGACATGAAGTTAATAAAAAAAGAAATATAAAACAATAGGCACTTGATACCTAATACGCCGCTGCGGGATCAAGGTTAATAAAGCAAACCATATCTGTAATCTGGTATTAATTAATTAATTGTAGAACTGTTACCCTCGAAAGATTCGTAATAGTTGTTATTATACAAGTATAATAAGTATTTCATTGTTGCCTGAGAAGTTTGTATACTACTTCAGCCATACTTTACAAAAAGATAAGTTATACTCACGAAGTAATCAGCGAATCTCTGGTACAGCGTGCCGATGTCGAAGTACAGGCGTTGGTCTACGAGGGCCCTGGCCTTCGGCTCCTCAGGGTACAGGGTGCTACCCTTGCCATATTTGTTCACCAGGTAAGTGATGATGGCGCGCGACTCCCAGATGGAGAACCCGTCGTCGACCAACGTCGGCACTGTGTGTTGGGGATTGAGCTGAGGAATGGACAAAATATATGTAGTTACAGTTGAATTCAGACTTAAGTCTTGCCCACCTGCAGCCATCTCATCGTACAACTGCATAGTGCGCTCAATATAAGGCCCGCGTTCTTTGCTAAAATAGGCTACGTGAATTAAAACGACGAAAACGTCGATGAATCGTCTTAGTACGTAAATCAATGGACAGCACACAAGCGAGCTGTACAACGTAGTTTCTAGCTACATCAGATAATACTGGATAGTAGATAGATCAGACTGGAGTTATCGCTATAGCCGAATACAGGTTTTTCCAGGTTCTTCTATAAAGATCCTCTGCAGTAGATTCTAATTTTGTAATCGACTTTGTAACTTTTAACATGAGGCGAAACGGTGATAAAATTATTAATAAATATTACATAAAGGTAGCGACGGTATCGTATCTCTTATCGGATGACTGAATTTCCTAATATTTTGATTATAAAAAATATCATGATCTACGAGTACCTATCACTAATTATAATTCTGTAGTTTCCGTTTGTACGTACACTTTCTGAAATTTATTTATTTGGCTTGGAGTGTTGTTAGCTAGAGGGTAGGACTGTATGCTCTTTTAATTCTCTCAACGAAACCGATGTCTTAACATTTTGATCTTATTTATTGAAGCATAAGCTATAGCTAAGTATATATCTTTAAACGTCAGGTCAAGTAAAGATACTCTCATTTCATCTTTTTCCTCAAAACAAATCTAAAACTCGCTCGATAAACTTGTATCTGCAATCAGCGCATTCTTGTGGCGAAGTGATTACGTTTCGACAACCGGTTTTGTTTCGGTTACCTGCGGAAGGTAGCCATTGCTTCGTCCGGCATGTTATAATGTTAATATCCACCCAGAGTACGGATAGTGGATATTTTGTAACATGAGCCTCGTGAAAAAGTCTTATCGTTGTCTCGCGAGAAAAATAGCTAAGAATGAGATGACGTGACGACAACATATGTCGCGGGACGCAAGTAGGTTATAGGCTTCCCCTTGAGGAAGTCGAAGAGAAGTTACCAAGGTATTTGCTTTTTTGATATCCAATATTAGAAAAGATCTCATTCTCGAAGGAAACTCATGCCCAGCTGTAGAATAATAATGGCTTTTGGAATATTGGCACTGGCAGGTTATAGCACAACACAGTACTTCTACCTGACCACATCTGCGATTACAATCTACCTACTTTGGGGGGTGCCCCAATAGTCAAAGCCTTTTAAACATCCTAAGAAATTAATCTACTACCCATTTGAAATGATAGACTGCCATTCTACCTATCTAAGTAAGCATGTTCTATTTAAATAGATTTCGTAAAGTTTTTGTTTTAGTTCCAAAATACTTTTTGAATTGATTATACCTACCTAGTATCTTTTTTAAATGCTATTTCTATGCTAATTTAAAACATATTAGGTAATACCCGTTTCGACGCTAAATTGTAGCAGGTGATATAATACCTATGCATGTAGGTAGGTAAAATGAAGGCTCTGACATGGGTTTGATGGCTTAAAATTGTATACTTACTCGTTTTGGAGGTAAATGGGTATATCTAATTCCGTTTTTTTTTATCCACCCACTATCAAACTTGACAAAAGTTAGTTACTTTTGCAGTTTTTGGGGTTTCCATTTTGATTTCTCACTATTAGATGGAAAGGAAAAAACAGGTATTAGCGAACTATGAATAAGATGACGGTGACTACCAGCTCACCTCAAACCCTCCGGGAAGTACTTACATGCACATGAAGCAAAATTGCCCTTTCATAAACTCACCTGCTTACAAAAATACCTAAGTAGGTAGGTACAGACGCCAGCAGATCAAGCTATCCAAAACTGTCAAATCCTAATTGAAAATGAACCTCATTCCTTTGTATTAAAGTTGAAAATCTATCAAAGAAATTTGACAGATTGGGGAGCTTGACGTGCTGGCCTCTGTACATGTCTATATTTGGAGAAACCAATTGCCATTATATTAAGGCGAAAAAAAAATTATCACAATTGTTACCCAGGTAGACGGCCTTTCAGTTTGCCACCTAACGCGGTTACCCATTAGAGCCATAAAACCATGTCATTAATATGAATTCAGTGCATTCAAAGTGTAGGTACGATGACATTAGGTATAATTATGTATTTATACTTAGTTTCCAATCTGCAAATGCCGCAATCTGTGTCTGTTCATGTGAATACAAAACAATCACATAAAAAACGGAACATAATAATGTACAATTTTACAATGGCTTTTAAATTTTCATCTGATAATTTTTGTTCGTGCATCACGAAGCGGTTTCTGACATTCTCTAACAACTACATAACGTACCTTCCTATCTACTTTATCAATTTATAAACAAAAGTTTAAGTACAGGGGCCAGCACATCAAGCTACCACAAACTGTCAAATTTCCTTGATAGATTTTCAACTTTAATGCAACGCTAGAAGGTTCATTTTCTATTGGGAAAATTTTACAGTTTTGGATAGCTTGACCTGCTGGCGTCTGTACCTAATAGGTAATTTTATAAAAAATTACAACAATAACAAATCTTATGTAATGGAAACGTAAGGTGGCCTCAAAAAGGTTCAATGATCCGAAATTCCTACTGCAAAATTACTTCACTTTATACTATGTGCGAACTCCAAGTAAGTTTATTGGTATTTTGCACTTAAATCTCTATGTTTTAGAGTTGATATTAGAGTGCTGAATACCTCATATAGATAAGTACCGTCGATAGGAAACGCTGGCCAATTGCCATGGGTTCCCCGCATTCAAGACTAGATTTGGAAATATAACTCGACGAGATTTCGGATTTAGAACAGACGGATTGATTGAAATAGTTAAAACAAACTTAGCTTGTGCATGCACCTGACGTGCATGGTTCTCATTGATTACTGTCCCAAAGACGAAAGTAACCAATTAGATTTTGCCAAAGTAAGCAGGTACTTATATTCTTCTTCAATTGTATGAATGTAATGAGACCTTAATGAGTTACAGAATAGCAGCGTTCATCATACCGTGATAAATGGTTAGCCAGTTATAATCGTCACTATTTGACGCTATTACCGCCAGATAGGAAGTCATATTCGACTCTTCCCATTGCTAGTTCAGTATGAAGGCTAATTAATAGAGTACCCAATAGAACAGAATGAGAATATTCTCATATAGGTACTCCACATTTAATTGCCAATTAGTCTGTTTTGTCAACATGAAACAGGAAAGGTGCTTTATTTGTAAGACTACATAGTCATTGTTTGTTATTTGTTTTCCTGTCCGTGGATTGAACCTGAAGTGTAAATATATACATATTAAAACAAATCGTGGATACACGATTACCCTACTTTGTTCTAATCTCCAATCGAACATAAAAACAGATCACTCCGCCTTTTTTTGCAGTTCGATGAGTTTTTTAGACAGTATACCTGTAGAATCCGATATTTAGCATACTACCTACTTATATGATGAAAATAATAACGTAATAAATCCCTCAGTGAATAATGCCCATCCATTAACGGCTAATGGTTATTCTAATAGTCAGGCCGCTCAGGCCATACTTATTTCCGAGATCACTCCAGGTTTTTAAGACTAACCTTCAAATACTCAGGCTTGAGATGTTCTCCGTGGTGCAAGTCCACCAGTTTCAGGTTGAGGTTGAGGTTGAGTGCTTTCGCAGTGAGGAGCACCGCGCGGCAGGGGGCAGAGCCGGGTACGTAGTACAAGTCGATAGGCATTGTGCTGAGGACAAAAATGAAGAAATGAGGACACTCGTAAAAATACTTCTTTTAATCATAACTACACGTTACAAATGGATACCTACAAGATTTTGATACTAATTTCTATAAGGCTAGAATGCGCGCCATGAAATAATTTTGTTGATGCATTATTCTCGCCGAAATAATGGCTACCGGATAAGATTATAAGACCGCAATCGTTATCGCGAGACGCATGTCAGTCCCAATAATCCAAACGCTTTCGCTGATAAACAACTCCTTTCTTTTACGACTAAGTAATTAGCAATCACTATATAACACTCTAGCAATCAAAACTGAAATTAGTCATGGCACAGCCCGTAAAAGCCACACCTATGAGGTACACTACTTCTACACTATTGAATTGACTACTGATGGCTCTACACTTTGACGGTACGCAGAAACATTTTAGTTAGGAACTCAACCCGTTGCATAGGTAAGCCACACGCCAGATACAGGTATCTAAGTTATTGGATTCCGATAACCAAAGGAAGCGTCAAAGCAATCAACCATGTAACAAAGAAAAAGAAGGTTGCTCTAAAGTATTAACTGAAAAAACTTGCAAGGTGACTTACACGGAAGCTAATGAAGCCATTCTCAAATCAATGGAATGGTATGACAAAACATAAGGTCAGGTCAAATGACAAGGGAATAGGAAATGAGTAATACAAAAGGGCTTTAAGGCCACGCGAAAAATTAGAAAAGAGAATAATGTTTCAGTTTACAGATTCTGAAATACAATTGCAGCTGGACAATTGATGTGAAGGTGAGTTGTGTAGCTCCGGGGCCAAGACCGAAGCTCTCAAGCTAACTGAGGTATCTACATCAAATAAACTCTATTTAACAACATAGTCAACTACAGCTGAAACTAGAGACAACAAATGAAAAGTTTAATAGATAAATACGAAAACAGTTTGATGGCCATGGCTTTTGGTAGTCTCTTGTGACCCTTCACTTCATTTGTAAACAAAGACAGTACTAAAATGTTTGACGACAGTCGAGGGCGAGTCCAATTAGGGTAAAGTAATTATTTTCAGACCTTGATTGGAAGGATTGGCCGCAGAAGGCTGGAACGAGGGTAGGGAGACTTTTGCTCTACACTCTTCTGTGGGACGGTAATGTATTAATAAAAAAAAACAAATTACGTAAGGCCACGATATTGGCTCTTCAAGAATCAGGTTTTTGGGAGACTCTACTTTAGAATTTAGGCTATAAGTAACTTGCTACTCAACATAAGATAATTATTCGTTAATAAACCTTGCAATATTAACTGCTTCACCAGCCATGGTTACTTTCTGTTGAATAGTTCTTTACGAATATATTATTCTTCACTACACTAAACCGCTCAGGTTTGACAGGTAGAATCTATCACCAGAATAAGTAATATTATTTGTTTTATTTTACAGTAGCAAGTGTAGCAAAAAGTCAAAACGGAAAAGTGTCACCTATCAAAAAAAGAAAAAAAGCTTTCTAAGTTAGATTGAGACCATTCATTTGTGTCATACAAGTACCTACTTACATACAAAATTATTAATAAATTGCCTTGGAACACGTATAGTAACAATCGACATGATAACTATTGTAACATTTCCGTATTGCAGACACATCGGCCTAGTTATTTGGTCCAATTTAATCCCACAAAGACGCAAGCTTGCGTATTCACCGCCAAAAAACTGCCGTTGGTCATTTCACCTCGTTTTGAGAGCATCCCCTTAACTGCCTCAACCAGTATTGGAATACTTGGTGTCGACATATCGAATGAAGTCCAATTCCGCGGTCATTTAGAGGGCAAGGCTAAATTAGCCTCAAAGAAGCTTGGCGTGCTCAGTAGATCGAGACGGTATTTCACTCCGGCCCACCGCCTACTACTTTATAAGTCGCAGGTCCGGCCCCATATGGAATACTGTTCGCATCTCTGGGCAGGGGCACCCCAGTACCAACTTCTCCCTCTGGACCGCATCCAACGGAGAGCGATTCGAATCGTCGACTGCCAAGATATTTCAAACCGGCTAGACCCCTTGGCGCTGCGTAGAGATGTGGCCTCGCTATGCATCTTCTATCGCATGTACTATGGGGAATGCTCCGAGGAATTGTTCGGATTGATCCCTGCTGCTACTTTCCGCCATCGTTCCACGCGACATCAGTTCCATCCACATCATCTAGATGGTTGGCAGTCCACTACTGTGCGTTTCTCTAGAAACTTTCTGCCTCGCACAACTAAACTGTGGAATGAACTGTCGCCTGCAGTATTTCCGGACCAATATGACCTTCAAACCTTCAAGAAAAGAGCGTACTCCCTTTTAAAGGCCGGCAACGCGCTTGTGACTCCTCTGGTGTTGCGGGTGTCCATGGGCGGCGGAAATCGCTTACCATCAGGCGATCCGTCTGCTCGATTGCCACCTATCCCATAAAAAAAAAAAAAAAAAAAAAGTTATTTGTTGGTATAAGAATCCGTACGACGAAATATAAAAGGTGTTCTAAATTGCTTTTTCATGATTGGGGTTGCTTACACACCTTGGAGCATATCGAGTTTCAATGCTATTCAGTATTTACACCACATAAACATACCGTCACGCCTGTATTCCCCGAAGGGTTAGGCAGAAGTGTACCTACTAATAAAGTTCACACACAGTTCACCAGTAATTTTCGGACTCAAGTTAAAAGCAAAGCAAAAGGATCTCGATTGGAGACCATACACTGACATACGCAGTGTAGGACGACTTCTAACGAAATGGACCGACGACCTGGAAAAGGCCGCTGGGAGTCGTTGGGTACAGGCATATAACAAGACCTCGTGTTAGTCTATGGAGGAGGCCTTTGTTCAGCAGTGTGTACCTCTTTTGGCTGAAGCGATTCAGATGATGCCATCGTGACATAATAATCATTCTCATCTTGTCCGTGTTCGGTCACAGCGACCAGTTACAAAGCGCGAACGTCAATTATGCATTATTATGGTCACACTCAATGGCGATACACAGAACCGATAAAAGAAGTCTTAAAAGAAGTCGGCAAATTTTGTGTCGTGTAGTTTCGCATTAAGCTTCTATAACATTTTATGTTATGGTCCATTTGCGCCAACTTAGGTTGGTGGAAAGTACCAACGTGCTTTGTTACGATGTGGTAAACAACCATACTGACCCGTTATACCCTTGTTAGTGAGTGAGCTTTTAGACTTGCTAAAGCTTTTTGATCTACTGGAACCCGTGAGCACTTTAGGATAATGGGCCCCTTTGGACTATTATACTCGTATGACAGAGGATTACTTTACTAACAATACTACTTGTATCCCCAACTTCGCTTGCGTTACAAGATAATTTAGCCTAAACATTGACATAAAATTGAAGTTTTTTTTTTATTGTTGCAGTGGTTTCGGAGATTACAGGATTAGGAACTCGATGGCCTTATGAGCCCGATTCCCCGGGCGCAGAGTGGTTAGAATAGGCAACTATATTGGGTTTTTGTATTTCAGTCTAACCAGATGCCCTAATTACCTAGTTAGTATTTTATGCAATGCGGCTGCCATTAGACCTCTGCAATGCAAGGTATTTCTAGCCAATACCGATATCCTTTGGATGATTACCATTATTCAAAAATATTACGTGGTGGGTTAATAAAAAATACAAACTTGTAACTAGTTATTCCGTAACGATTATTATATGTATATAAAAAATGCCGGTGGCACCGGCTAGGCGGCTGTGCGATATCTACCATTTTTATGACCTTGAGTTGCGGAAATATATACCTATACTATACAAGCTAAGCCCCGCGATTTCACCCGGCCGCCGTCAAATATAATCCTTTTATAATACTTATATCATTTTAGTCAAAGTCAAATCATTAGATACGGCACTTTTGAAAAGTCAAAACTAGTTGCACGTTTAGTCACGGTATTTTATAGTACGGAATATCCTCATGGATCGTCCGCCACCCGGGGAGGTGGCAGGGTATGTCGGACTCTTACCAACTAAAAAACGCACTACAAAAAACTTGTCTCCTAGCCAAGGCTCCAGTACTCTTTCAATTGCACCTCCTAGACTCCGTTTGTCATTCGCAAGAATCGATTTTGGACGGTGTATGACCTAATAAGTTTTGGGTATGGGAGATAATTTTATCTATACCTACTTAGATACTAACATTCGAGTCATCATGACTTGTAAGTTGTAAAAGTGTATCAAATAAGATAAGTCTTATCATTTCATTATAAACAGGTACCTAAACTTTGTCATTGTGTTTTGTAGGAAGTAGTAATCTTTAAGAGCTCACCGTTTGATGCAATTCCGAATATTATTTTAATTGAAAACTAGGCGAGCGCAGCGTGGAGGACTATAGCCTTCTCATTCTGAGAGGAGACCCGTACTTCGCAGTGGGAAAATAAATGGTTTAACCCAATCAATTGAGGATTGGAGGATGATGAAGATCACTAACTAAAAAAATTCACTATTTTTTATAGAGATTAAGAGATCAATTTCACGAACGAAGATGCAGTCGTAAGCTAAATGTCTCTCTGCCCATTGCTCAACCTGATCGCAAGCTCGGCCGCTACAGGCCGCTACCTAATTGTGAGCTCCTGGTTCGATTAGCAGGTAGAGTAGTTAATGGTTCTTTCTATGAAAATCTCTGTAGCAGTTAGGAGTTTGAGTTTGTTCTGGTTAAAATTGATTTATTGTTCGGAAGACTAACAGTAAAATAATGATAGGTCTTTACGTATAGTATAAGTATAATAAAAAAGTATATAGTATTATACAATTTCGGGCACTGTGTCCGAATATATTGTCTCCAAATCGTCAGCAAGCCATAAATATTACTGTGCGGATAAAAAACGAAATCTAAGGCAATAGGTTTTGGCGAAATGGTATGTTATTGTTATGTTTACTTAGTAAACACACTTTTTATCTTTAGTGTCTCATCGTGACTTGAATCTTTTCAAACTGCCTTTAGTTTACTATCTTGGGAGGTTATCAATCGAGTACCAGACCTCCCAAGGGGCACGTGTCAATTGTTGTTAACATTACCCAAAAGGATTGGGTAATAGTTAGTTAAAGTATAAAATATTGAGCGATTTGGAAATAGTAATATTCATTTCTGACACTTGCGTGAATATTAGGCATTGAAATAAGACTTACTTTCTACTTTTTACGTATTTTATAGAGTTATATTGATATCAGCTCTAGTCTACCCATAATTCATGGGTAGAACTGAATGGGCCATGACCTTTAAACGGTCCGATAGGTACCAATATAACACGATTATATTCGTAAAAAGTATATATTTTTTTAAATCTAATTTAGCTTTTCTCTGCAGAGCATATATAAGATAGTTACATAACACTCGCATGTATCCTCAAATAAATATATAAAAAATAGGACATTTTACACAGCTCCAAACTAAGCAGCACTTGTTGGGACATTGGATAAAATACTTAAATACTTTTTTTGTACATAAGAAACACCCAGACAAACACAAACACATATGGTCATCACATAAATATTTGTGTCCTGTGGGAATTGAACCTGATCAGCAGTCCGACACTCGAACCTCTAGACCACAGACGTTAATACCATATCCTACTATTGTTGTCAAATCATTATTATTAGCATCTTTTGGTACATCATCAAGGTACCTATATCATCAAAGGACTATACCCTGCACTCGCTTATGCGCAAACATGCTATATACCTACATATAAATACTGGGAACCTACAACCACATAACCTTTGCTTTAGGACGGTACCTACCCTAATTTAGATATACGTTTTTAGGTCCCGTTTTATATAGGGGCCAGGCTTATACTGCCAAACGAGGCACAAATCCAAAACATCGAGTTGCTATTGAGATTTTCACAGAAAGCACAAATAACAATTTGCTCCACCTGGGAATCGAACACAGCATCATGCTTAGCAGTCGCGCTTACGACCACAAGACTGACTAATGAATTTGATACATAATAACATTGCAAAATAAATACCTACTTTAAGAAGGAAAAACCCCACGAGTCATTCATGACCAGACTCATATATTCGTTTTTTTTTTGGAATATTTTTGACGTGGCTTCAGAGGTTTTGGAGCCATCATTTATTGGTTAATAAAACTATTAACGAGATTAAATAATAATAGTATCATATTATACAATATCTGATTGGCTCCGTCCCGGTTCTGATCTGATTTTCTTATAGGACTAACTAGCTAGCTCAAGTCTGTAGACGCTGCATTAAAAAAAGATCTCTACTTATTAAAATTTATATCTACGAGTACACAAATACTTACTTGACAAATTAACAATTTATCAGTCAATGTTTCAGTTATACCTTCATAAAATAGTATATTGTTCGCTACATTTAAAAAAAACATGTAACCATGGTAATATTTAATATTACTGTGACATAACCTTTTCTTGGCAGTCGGGTACAAACGGGTACAAAGCACACTGCACACCTACATACAAATAATCACAAACGAATGCAATTTGGTTGTATATATAAAACAATCATCTTCGCTATCATCATCATGAGCCTATATTCGTCCACTGTTGGATATAGGCCTCTCCTAGTGAACGTCACAGAGCCCGGACCCCTCCCAACTTTATAACGATGCAGATATGAAATACAATTACTTTATAACTATTTACTACTTATGTCTAATAAATTATATCAGCTCACATATTATAATCTTAGTTTACCTACTATTCAGTTGTGGAATAAAAACATTGTGTTCTATAAAAAATAAACAGTTACTTAGGTACAGGTATTATCTATATAAAAAAATAGACCCTACTATATCCTACTATTGTTTTGCAATATTGTTTTAAAAGTAGATATGCAACTAAGTAGGTACGTAGGTTACCCTACCTTTATAAAAAAATCTAGACTTCATATACCTACCACTTCACTGCAATTTCGTAATTGTTTGATCTAAATGTTTGATTAAGATTTGTGAAGTATTATTTTACTTTTGATAAAATCTATTATTGTATACTTACTCGTATAAGATATCAACTGATTAACTAGGTATCTACCTAACTACAGCAAAAGTGAAAAGTATTGGAAAATGTTTAATAACCTATTCACCTCCTACCCACTCTCTTAGTAACGATGCAACTAGCTCTGGACTTCTTGTAATGTCTTTTGGCTTAGGCATTTAATTAACCAACACATATACAGTAAATATCTTTAATATTTACCAAAGCTGCTCTCTTTGGTGTACCAGGTAGGTATCTACCAGGATTTAATCAACAACAAAAAACTAAGTACACTTAAGAGAAGGACAAGTGGACAGTGAACATTGAAATCAAATTTTCGAGCACCATCTATCTAGTCCTAAACTAAGCAGAGCTTGTACTATGGGTACTTACTGACAATGGATGTATTAATACTTATATACCTAGGTACATTTATGTAAATATATACTTATAATACATAAGAAACATCCAGACAAACACAAACACTTATTCATCATATATATTTGTGATTTGTGCGAATCGAACCCTCGACCTCATGATCAGCAGAACGACATGAACCACTAGACCACAGACGATCAGCAATCCCAGTCTGGTAACATGTCACCGGTGTGTAGCTGGTCTTCTAAATAAGAGTAATGTATCTACGCTTTTGCCTTTTATTGCAAGGAGAGTAGGTACTCTCCTAACTTACAAATAAGAGATAGGTATCTAATATTTGTTCCGGAATACTGAATACTGAATACGGAATTTTATTAGGTATATCTTAATTAAAATTCGAATGGAATATCAAATTAGCAAGTATATAATAATGATGGCGGGATACGTATTCCGCTAAATAGTCTAAGTAAGTGTTATTGTGGGAATTAGTTTGTCTTGTGTTTCAATAAAAGTGGACTAGGTAGTTTACTTTGAAACTTTCACCTCACTTGTGTGAGCGGTGACCAATTGATCAATGCTATTTGCGTGTAGGCGCACAAGCCATAAAATAATTAATATAAAGTAGGTATATCTTACATCCGCAAAAAAAGAAACTGAGTAGGTACCTGAGTACTTACATACGAGTATAGTATCTACTTATTGCATTATCAAAAATATTTTCGCTAGAAGTAATTTAGTTTTTTAGGGTTAGCCGACCGGTACAAATCCGCGCATTTGAAATTAATTAATGAGCCTGTATAAAAATGCCTCATAGTATACTTAAATTTCTTTAAATGGTAAAGTTTAATAATTATTAAAACTATTTTAACGATTAAAAAAAAACACATAATTATTACCGTTAACAACCACAACACTAAAATAAAAGAGAAATAAAAAAAAAAAAACTTACGTTTTTAACTAGTTATTTTTAGGCAACGAACACTACGCGTACAGCCAGTACGAAACTGTGGGAGTGAATAACTGAAAGAGGAGGGAGGTCAAACGTTTTATAGTTGCGTCGAATGCATGACGCATGTCGAGGACAAAACAGCCTGATCTCCCTCCAACTAATGAGTTTTAATTAAATCGTAAATAGTTCAGCTATACGATACGTCTTTTACATTAAAAATAATATAGGATAGAAGAAAATCAGAGCTGACTCAGATTAAGCTGGTTCAGAAATATTTGAAACAAATTACATACCTACTGATTCAATAAACTTTTTTATATGAATACCATAAGTGAAGTGATAATACTGCATGGCGTAACAAAATATTGTTTAGACAAACTAACTTAAAAATATATATAACACAGTATAAAGTGCAGGTGCAAGATAAAATATGGATAGACCCGTCAAAATTTTATTGTCTAGATCACAATAGACGGACTACAGCTGCATTATTATATTTTAAAAAAAATGTCTATCTATTCATAATTATATGCCTTTTTACAAAGGTACACCTGAACAATCTAACTAATAACATTAATAAAAAAAAAAGCAACAATCTCGTTAAATAATAACAGTTTACCTGTTGTTACTATTAGAGATTACTCGTAAATATGCCTTTTTAATATAAATGTCTTTTTGCCTTCATATATATGCCTTTTAACGAAGGTACATACCTACACTTAAATAATCTAACGATAGGCATTTAAAAATAATTACTTTTATCTGCTGCCACCATTAGAGATTACTCATACATAAACTTGTAAAGCACACTACCTCTGTCTACCTTTTTTAAACGTATCCATACAAGTTTTTGTTTTGTAACCGTGCCTTAGGAGTTGGCTGTGATGCTAATACTGAACATGGATCAATAAATAAATAACAAAATATATATTTTTTAAATATGGCACGGATACAAGTCAACACCCTATAAAAATTCAATCTCATGAAGCAGTGATAATGTCGGAAAAAAATCCTTTGGCCACATAAATAGCACCAAAAGTCCGAAACCACAGAATACGTAGGTACTGATGTCAGTTTTCTGCTCCCGAGTAATATCGGAGCTCAATGATCTTGTCCTACATCTAGTAGAACTTTAATTACTATTTTTCTTCTTAAACGTCGTCATAGATTCCAACAAATTATTCTTTCATTTATAGTAGACTTATTAATGTTTTAAGTTGCAAAGGCGACCTTCCCGTTAGGCCAATGCCTTCAGGATCTCAGGTGTCAGGTGACCTCAGCTGCAAGGATGACATGAGGCCGGTCACTCATGTTCGGGTTGGTGGCGTAAGCGCCGACCGTAACGGGAACAATATACGAGGGGAAATTAAAAATGTAGTCCTTCAAAAAAGGTGTTTAAAATAAAATTGATACCCCTTTTTGTATGGCTGTGCATATAATGAGGCGTAAAATAATAGGGTCTGTAGCAAAAGTAGGATATTATATTAAAGAATCATTTTATTAATAATTTAATAAGCAGTACTTACTAACTACTTACATATAATTATGTTTACCCAAATATGTTTACATAAGTAATAAAAAGGTTAGGACTGTCCATGAGGATTTCCAGTCCATGAGGATTTCCATACGTTAAAAAAAATAAAAAGGCCCACGTTCTACATTGGACGAATGTATAGGGTGACAATAATATATAATACCTATATGGGAGGAAGAAATTAGTATAGGTAAGGTTCATTTTAAAAAATATCAACTGTTTATCAGATACTATCCAGTATTGTTGAAGCCTGATCCATACCCACCTATTCTTCGAACTGAATTAAGACTTTTTCTTCTATTTGGTCAGCGATGGCAGAACAGCTTCACGACACGACGGTTGTGCGTGAACAGCCGATGACCGACAACGTCGGCTCGGGTCAGTCGTGAAGTCGTCTACTCTTTTGTGAAACCCAACTCTGGGTGAAACCTACTGATCTAGCCAAAAGCTCTTGGTTAAAAACATTTGGTAGGGAAACTTGTAGCCTAGTTCCACTTCAAGGTAGTTTTTCGGCCTTTATCAGCGATCTAGGATTATAAAGTGCAGTACGCCGATTTTTATGCAGTCTGCTAATTTGGCTCCCATCGTATCTCTGTGCTCCATGGCTCCCTAGCAAACGGGACGTGGACTTCTAATTTTTTATCAACATCACATTGTTGTTTGTCAGCTATGAAGAATATCGTACGAAAAAACCGTAAACTCACTCAATAATCTCAAGATAAGGAATTTCAAGATGCACTGCATCCTTTTCAGATAATTAAAGTACTTATTTTTTTTTATGTTTAATTATAGGTACCCACGGAGCGTCTTACAAATTTTCTAAGATCTAAGTACTCGGTTTTATCCGGCTAGTGATCTTAGAAAATCATTCTAAAATGACGGTAAGTGCCTTTTTTAAAAGGAGCTTTAACATGAGCACCGTTATCTTATTTTAATCGTCGTAGTATACTATTTTACATATTAATCTTTAGTTTTAACTCAACCATGTCGTTGTAGGGTTCGAATTATCTATTTTGAGAATGTCATACAAAAATCCAGTATATTTTGCTCGACTTGGGAATAAAACCCAGCAAACACTAGACCAACGCACAGTATATTAACCAGCTTATTATTAAATTTGAAAAAAATATATTAGACTGGATATCTAATCATAGGTACCGATCGGACCGGAGAATCGTACGATATACCTAACTTAATTAATTAATTAATTAATCTATCGCAAACCAGTACTTTTAAATATAGGTTGTAGGGGAAGACCGGGCAATGGGGATCAGCTGGAAATGGGCATCACCCCCATAGCCACAAAACTAAACATCGGAGAGTCTCGTAAAGGACCTCTGCAGCTAGCCCTATGCCCCCCGCCATTATTACAAACGACTCGCGCTACTGGTCGGCGGGCGTTTCCAAGTGACAGCCATGTGTCGATTTCGTGCCCCACTGATGTAAATTTTCGTAACAACAAACCAAAAGGTAAGTGTTGTAATTTATTAGTTTATCTTAATAAGACTTTAATGTGTATTTCGTCTGTCATTCAAAATAGTGATTTGGAACTTATAATGTGATAATAATTTCTAGTTTATTTGATATTTTTCTTTTTTCTCATTGTTGTAGTTGTGGGGAATGAGGATCAATATTGCCCGCAAGTGGTCTCCATTACCCGCCGCAGTAATTACCTACCTTTGGACATAACTACCTAAATAATATTTTTATTTGTAGATACCGAAAGTACAAGTCAGATCTACTGAAAGGGTTACCTGGTCTACAGATAGTCTACTAAAAGCTATTCAAGATTGTGATGAATCTGTTTTTACTGGTTCTAATACTGTGTAAGATACAAGGTCGAATCCTAGCACTTGGTAGTGCCAAGTAGACCTATCAGTTCCAGGCACATCAGAGCTAGTAGGCCCTTCAGTTCCTGGCACTTAAGAGCAAGTAGGCCTATCAGTTTCCAACCTACCAAAACCACCGGTTCCTGAACCAGATATTGTATCAACGTCTCCAACCAAAGTTGTTAAGTTATAGCTACGATTTTATTAAGATGCCCAGGAAAGCACCTACCCTCAATACAAGATAAGCCGTACAAGACAAGCAGCACTAGTGTGCTGCTTCTTTGAAATTATAATTTCGACGCCAATTAAAGATGACCTGGTAGAAAAAGAAAATAAGAAAGTCTAAAAATCCCAACAAGACAAGGAAAAGATTAAAAAAGGGAATTCTGGGGGGTTCTGGGGTGGTCTATTAAGAGGACCCAGTGCCCCCCTCCATGTGCGGATGGTTTTAGTGGGTAAGAATCCCACGCTCCCCGGTCTAACCCCCGTAGACCAGTAGCCTTTTGAAGGTTTCGCCCCGTAAACAAAAAAAAAAAAGTACCTAGTCATTATTCTAAGCTTAATAAACTGTAATCTGTCATTTAATGGGTAAAAAGTTTGCAATAATTCACATTCACAAGGTCTCCATCCAAAGATAGTTGGATACCTACTTTTGTATTGCAAATACATGTTGATGATCATAAATGCTAAGTATCTTATGGAAAATTGCTTATGGCAACTGTCTTACTGTCTTTCTGTGGAAACCTGGCTTTATTTAAATAATAGTAAATAGAACAAGGATACAAAATATTATCCTCAGATGCTTGAAATTGTATGCTATCAATAGACTGCAATGCAAATGTCATCTGCCCGGCTGTCTTCTGTCATTTCATTCATGACATTGTGATGTGATATGATTAGCTGTCTGTCAAGAGTGTCAAATGTGTGTTGAATGATCGGGGTCCCTAACTTTCATCGTATTTTACAAAAAATATCGTTTTATTTAATAATAATGTAATTATATTTACGTAAAATTGTGATTTGTATGTGCTGCTATACGTTTCCGGTTCACGATGGGTGACAGCAGTGATTCCGAGGAGTTTTACGATGCTGAAGAGTTCACACCCAATAAAGGTTCAAAGTAAGTAGTGAAAACGTTACATTTCTCTTGTTTTATTGATAATAGCTTTCAGTAAAGCCTTCTAATACAAACTATGACTTCAGCGGTCTAAGATAAAGCACTAAAGAGTTGTATCCTTCATGATAGTCCGTAATTGTTATTGTAGGTGAAATACTTGTTCTATCATTCAAACAGATGTTCGATTTGTAAATTGATATCGTCCTTGGCGCTAGCGACGGGTTAAGCCAACAAAAAAGTGTCATCCGCCGATGCGAGACTGGCTTGTTAGGCTAGAACAATGAGTTAATAGACCACATCATGATTAGCTAATAAGTTGATGGTTTACATATTAATTATGAATTTGTCCCACTTATAGACGTATTGACAATGTTTTCGCATACATATTGATGTCAGCGGTGTGAGTGTATGTGCATGTTGTTAGACTATAATCATAACATTCATTCTTTTATTATATTGTTAGATATTTTTAAATGAATCAAATTCCCACAGTGACTTGTGCTAATTACCTTTAAGTCTATCAGTTAATTATTACTTTTAAAGTTTAAACTATATCCCATACAGGCTTTGTGTCATTTATGTATGTACTACTTTTTAGATAATTAATTTATAACCATTGAATTTCAGAAGATCATCAATATGCAAGAACATAAATGTGACAGAGAGTGGGGATGCTCCAGGCAAGGATAAGGTCCCAGTCTTAAAGACAGAATGTGCATTATCTGCACCGGGAACCACAAGCACTTCAGCAGCAGAAGTAACACCTGTTGAAGATGACAGGACTACTGTGAAAAGTGTGAGTATGATAGTACCTATTTATTTTTATTTTTTATGGTAGTTGTGGCTTTGTTAGAACCTCCTTTGTATAAATAATAATGCTTACTAGTGTCAACACAACTGTAATCTAAAATTGTCTATTCTGTATGTAATTTGTTGCTTGACTGATTATTAGGAAGATTTTTTAATGAGAAAGAATTACTATACTATATTGAATATGTAAGAAAATTAAGGTTATAAAGGGATAATATTTAAAAAAAGTTTTAAAATATTACTCTAATCACTATATCTTGTAAACGGCAACTTATTCAATCAATTATATTTCAGGTTGTGCAAGGCCGGCGAAGGTTCCAAGAGTTACGTCGCTGTATGCAGACGGAAGAGGAAGATGAAGGAGTGCCGGATGCCACCGGATCTGTAGACCAGCAGACTTTCACATTGGAACACCCATTCAAGTATGTAGCCATCCTTATCTATGTTATACCTTATTTTAATAATTTACAATAAATATTATTAAGGTAGGGAATAAACGGGGTAGGCAGGTGACTACATTAGTATGAGTGGTTTTGTCAGGTTTTATCTAAAAAAAGCAATAAAAAATGGTAAAATGGTAAGGAAAAAACCAATGAAATGAATTGGCTAATTTACTGATTTTTTTTTAAATTATTTCCTTTATTTATCTTGTTTTCTTATTATTTACATTTTTAAATATTTTTATAAATAAATTAATAAACAAAAACATTACTTTTTATGATTATTATTAGTCATTAAATAAAAATAAAAATAAAATCAGTCCTAAAATAAAGGAGATAAGTATTTTAATTTTATGCTATACAGAGAGCATGCTACACAAAAATGTAACAACAATGTACTCTTCGCCATACAAATTCTATAATAACACTCGTTTTGGGGGAAGGGGATGGAGCATCTCCTCTCAATCCCCACCAAAAACTTTAAACACATATCTTAGAACTTTATTAGTTGATTTGAATTTTTGTTTCGGTATATATAGTTTATTATTAATTATATTTTCCACTAAGCCTGTTATTTTGAATAAATCAAACACCAGTCAACACGGATTTTTTTCGATGCTTGTCTCGAGGTAATGTGTCGCCAAAATTCTGTCGCGGCAAGGATACTTAAAAAAAAACATCATCAAAAAACAGAATATCAAAAGAACTCTTTTGATAATCTGTTTTTTTGATGATGTTTTTAATAATCGGTAATCTTGTGTGATTTCAAATTTGACTGTTTGATATTGTTGTAGAATAATAGCACACGACACGATGAGCCTGCAGAGTATGACGTCACTCGGCAGGATTGGTAGGATACTCAGCGGCGCTTCAGAGTCTCACTGTAAGCTATGAATTTTATAACATTTGCATTTAACGAAAGCATTTCTTCAACTGAAATATCTGTATTTTCCTTAAATGGTGATCAGTTTATTTATTGAATAGTTATATAGCATTTTACGATAAAATTAAACACATAACGCTTTCGATTCGAAGCGAAAATTTTACCATCAATCTAAAGGAGTGTTGTCTATATACCATTTACAAATAAATTTCAACTCTAAACTTACCTCAGTTTAGAGTTGAAATTTCAACAATATAACAACACGATAACTATAGTTACTTCTCTGTTATTTGTCTACTGCTATTTGTAAATGCAGTATAGAGACACTGCCTGATCATGAGCATAATGGAGCACGTCTGTAAATTGGCAGCAAACATCCGTGATACCGCGCCGGTACCACCGGTATCGTCGAGAGAGCCTTCCACTATATCCGATGAACAAATCGCAGTTGAATCGAGGCCACAGAATGGTGAGTACACAATGTAATGTATCGGTCACATTTGTACGAAGCTCTTCAGATACAGGAAGAAAGAGTAACTGATAACATATTATGTATGATCATTCATTTATTCATTCATACGTATTCATGATCGGTAGCTCGGTAGACCAGTTTTAATACAATTTTGCAGATTTTCCTTTCAACTACATATAATTTTATAAAATTAATTTATATTATTCATTGCCGTTTCGTCCCACTAGTATATGTTGGGCTTACTATCATGCAATTCATCCATCTCTTCTTTGGCCTCTTTTATTTAAAAAAACCGGCCAAGTGCGAGTCGGTCGGACTCGCTCACCGAAGGTTCCGTACAAACCTGTAGGCATACTTTTGATTGCGTCGACATAGAAGTTTGATTTTGTTACAGCTTAAAGGTACTATAAACCTGAGTATTTGATATGAATTTCAATTTAATACCTCTACGCGTTCATGAGGAAAGGGGTAGTAACTGTAAAATTAATAAAAATATTTTTATTATATAATGTAACTAAAAATTTACGGTTTTCGCAATTTTTCCTTTATCTGTGCTATAAGACGTGACTTCGTACTTTTATCAAGATTCTGAGTTCACGGGAAGTACCCTGTTGGTTTTGATTCCCTCTAGAGTTTCGAAAATTTGCGGCATAAACGGTTGTATCTTTTGATTGCATTGGCTTAGAAGTTTGATTTTTTCACAACTCCAAGGGACAGTAGATCTGAGTATTTGATATAAATTTTAACTTGATACCTCCACGCGTTTCTGAGAAAAAGGGTCTTGACAGACGGACGGACGAACAGAAGGACGGACGGACAACAAAGTGATCCTATAAGGGTTCCGTTTTTTCCTTTTGAGATACGGAACCCTAAAAAATGGCATCGTTTTTATTTACGTAGATGTTAGTTATGTTAGTAAACACACTGTCTATTAAAGTCGCAATGGCAGTTGTTAATGTGTTAGTGTTGTATTTATGCCTGTGTGGGCAGTGCTAGCGATGGCGGAGCCCGACGTGATCGCAAGTACGAAGGCCAACAGCCTGAAGCACAGCCGCGGCGCCGGCGCCATCGTGGCCGTATGCGCCGCGCCTGCGCCGCCCGACCCCGCGCCGCACGCGCCGCACGCCCCGCACGCCCCGCTCGCCCACCAAGCCCCGCCCGTACCCGTCGCTCCGCCACGGAAGAAGAAGAGAAGTACGTACTCTTTTTACATTTTTAACGTTGACGCACCAAACATCAAGGCTACAAAAACAGGTAAAAATAGTTCGCAAGATATGCCTTATTTCTAAACGATAACGATGACGTTATAACGTTATTTGTCTTTTGTTATAATAAATGAAGGACGTACAGGTACCAGCTTCTAGTCCAACTAAGAGTAATCAAATATCAATTAAACGCGAAGCTGCCATTGAATCATTAGCTAGTCAGTGCGGGGTTTGCAGACTTCACTTGCCGTCGATACAAAAATTATTAGGAATAAATAACATTCCTGACGATATATATTCTTCTACCGTTTAAGCGAGTGACAATTAATAATAATAATTCTAGTTACACAGTTACTAAAAGAGTGATGAATGTGATTGTGGAGGGATGGAGGGATAGAGGCCAAGGAAAAGATGGATGGATTGTGTTAAAGTGGATGTGATAGAAGAAAAGGACATACTGCGCCGACCTCAAATAAATTCGGACAAGGGCAGGGAGATGAAGAATTCTAGTTACGCAGTGTAAGACAGCCTGCAAAGAGATGGACAGACAATCTGGTAAAGGTCGCAGGGAGGCGTTGGATGCACGTGGTGTGTAGCCGGTCTTTGTGGAAGTCTATGGTGAGACAAATACCTCTTCTGGCTCATATGATGATTATGATTTCTAGTTAAAACCTAAGTGAATCTGTACATGGAACATAACAAATCGTGAACTTATTTATGAAAAAGAATCTTACTGATTGACAACTACATAAACAACAATGGCCATGGACCACTGTTATCAAAACTTGAAAATCAAATGCTTTACAACCGCAACTGTCGTACACACGTCACGGTTATACATCAGGCTTTAGGCCATTTCCATTATACAAGGTCATTATTAGTATATGCGAAACCTGAATATAAATCATTTAAAAAATGTTACGAGTAGGACACCGAGCGACACTAAGTACCTATCCGCAATCATATGCGCGCAACACAGGTCACGACAGGTCAAAGTCTGTCAGGTGCACTGACACACTGAGCGCTCAGCGCTGGCCCAGTGGGGCGAGCGGGGGTGAACTAACCACTTCAGTCGCCCGGCTGCTATAGGGTAGTGTGCACGTGTGTCGCTCCCGTTCAGATAAGTAGGTACATAGCGCGAGCGCGGCCGCGAGCGTACGGCATTTCGGTTGATCTGTACGTATCGTATGTAAAAACCATAGGTAGTGTTCGTGTAAGAAATGGTACGGATACCAACGGTTTGTGCTGATAAGTGATAACGTATTCCTGGCAGTGCGGCACGAGGAACAATCTGACACATGAACACACGTTTTTATTTGTACCTACAGCCGGTTGTGGGTAAGTAATGCGATGTTTAACACTTTTCATCCATCTTGAACTTACAGTGTTTGGTATAAGGTGCAACATATCGCATTGACTACATTTAATCACTTACGGCTGCATTTACAAATAAAGTACTTATTAAAGTTATTAATGTCTACCTACACTTGACCATTACGACAGTCCAAAGACTGCAAGTGTGATGGAAAATGTGGAAAGTGTGATGTATCATCAGATAAATACAATGCAATCGGAAATCGCCGTACGGTTAGGTACCTACTGCCACATTATTATCAATGAGCGCCGCGACGACGCGGGCGTGGGGCGGCGCGGTGGCGCACGAACCGCGCGTGATGTGCATGTTTTTGTACGGACAACAGGTAACTTAACAAGCTTATAACTTTGTGGTTTTTCATGATACAGTTTTGAAATTTTGTACATAGATTTTTTACATAAAAATACTAGACATGTGTTTCAGGTTTCGCATATACTAATAATGATGTAGATTTAACTCATGCGAGTTAAATCCAAATCAAAAGTTGTAAACACCACTTGATGCGCGTGGTGGGTAACGCTCATCTTACGTTCGAGGAGTTTAGTACCGTGTTAACACAAATTGAGTCAGTCCTAAACTCCCGACCCCTAAATCCTATGTCTTCAGAACCGACAGATCTCCTTCCACTTACCCCAGCTCACTTCTTGGTTGGCCGTCCACTAACCTCACCTGCTAGTCCAGACTTCAGCAATGTTCCAGTTCATCGTCTCGACCGCTATCAGAGGATAGAACAGCTACGCCAGCACTTTTGGACCCGCTGGTCCAAAGAGTACATATCCGAGCTACAGACACGAAGTAAATGGACGGACAAGAATTATGATCTGACGGAAAACACAATGGTTCTGCTCAAGGATGACAACCTGCCTTTGAAATGGAGCTTGGGACGTATCAGCAAGACGTTTCCGGGCAACGATGAGATCTCAAGAGTCGCTGACGTCAGAACAGCAAACGGAGTCGTTCGGCGGTCATTTTCAAAAATATGTCCGTTACTGAATGAAGAGTAGTAACGATTAGATCACATATAAGCACAGGATTTTTTATTTTATTTAATATAACAATTGGAAGCTATACCAGCTTCCAAGGCCGGGAGCATGTTGAAGAACCAATCAAAATTGCAACGGCATCAGCGACGGCGCTCGATTGATCCGTTGAGTGGAACAGATGGCGCCACCGTAGTGCAGTGCGCGAGCGCGGCCATATTCACTTTGTATAGAATCACGATCATCGCACGCAAACCACCTTTTGTAACTGTTTCTTTGCGAATCAATAATTTCAACATATTTTTCACCGAAACAGTCTCCAAATTATTTATTCTGCTGCCGACGATATCACCCCCGTGTCTGGGCATAGACATATTGGTAGGTATGATGTAGATTTAACTCATGCGAGTTAAATCTACATCATTATTAATATATGCGAAACCTGAAACACATGTCTAGTATTTTTATGTAAAGGCTTTCTGTACAATGATAGGTCAATTTATAGATACTGGACATGTAAGTATATGGCCTGGTAAGTATAGCCGTGCGTACTTGATATTTTTTTAAGGATTTTATTTTTTTAAGATGATTTTCTCTACCAACCGTGTCTTCGGCGTTACTTAAAGTCGGTTCTAGATGATCCTAGCTACAATAAATAATTGGCAAAGTCAAAGTCAAAATAATTTATTCAAGATGGACTACTAGGTACTTTTACTACTACTTTTTGATCGTCATTTTTACATTAAATACAAAATACACTAGGAGGCGGTGAAGAGAGGCTTTACCGCCTCCAACAACACATTTCTATATGTTAATTTATGTACAGACGCCAGTAGGTCAAGCTATCCAAAACTCTCAAATTTTCCCTATTGAATATGAACCTTATTATTTTTTAATTAAAGTTGAAACTTTATCAAAGAAATTTTACAGATTGGAGTAGCTTGCTGTGCTCGCCTCTGTACATAACGGTTAAATTATATAAAACAATTTTTTTATTGTGCTTAGATTTACTTATTCATTGCTATGTCAGGCAGTGCACAGTTGCACACATTATGTTTTAGCATGGGAGTTAATACTCAAGCATCATTATAGTAGTAGCAAGCCTCGTCTTTAATTCAAGGCTGTTTGTAGACAAGCTCCACGGGTCGCAGTCGCTGTCGACGGCGGACGGCGACAACGTGAGCGTGTGTACTACGGACACGGACGAGTATCGATACATCGCGCGCCGTCCCGATAAGCCGCAGCTCGACTCCTTGATCGTCGAGGTAAGAAACAAAGAAATACACATTTATTCAGACAATGTCCATACAACATACAGGAAAAATTAACATATAAATAACTCAATAAAAATTAAAAAAACCCCCGACATGATTTGAA
Source organism: Acronicta alni (assembly GCA_964056405.1). NCBI lineage: Eukaryota > Metazoa > Arthropoda > Insecta > Lepidoptera > Noctuidae > Acronicta > Acronicta alni. The sequence goes on from OZ043923.1 coordinate 15,546,583, forward strand.
ATTTATCATTGTGTATAATATTCTACTAGTCATGCCCTTTCATTGGATACCCATATTGAGGTAGTTGTGAAAATATATGTAGATAAAATTCGCCATTTCGTGGCAGCGGCCATCTTGGACCGATTTTCATTAAACATAGCTAAGAACACTCCCGAACACACATACACACACACACACGCATACACATATACACACACACACACACAACACGAATAGGTGCCGTCGTTTTTGCGTCGGAGGTTAAAAACAAAGGTCACTAGGATGTGCTGTCGGCATGCTCGTCCCGAGTAGTATAAGGTGGGTAAGTCCACATACAAGATTTGGCTCTGAACATAACAGGCGAGACAAATATTCCGAATATGCAGAACTTCTAGTTACCAATTATTCTGCCGCCAAGCAATAATGTGATAAATTGTGTTCTGTTTTAAGAGTACTACCAGCCAGTGTTATAAGAAATTATTGGGCAGATAAGGCTTTGACGCATGTCAAAGTAACAGCGCCCGAGTGATCTAATTATGGTGTATCGTTATGAAAACGACCCGATTAATCGATAATCGTATAGGTTTAATGTTTTAGAATAAGGCTAGTCTATATTTGTTGATATTATGATGAAGAAGATATGAATTGTTCCAGCCTCCGCCTCCGAGCTCCGTGAACCAGTCGATGGCACTGCCGAGCCCCGCCAGCACCATTGAGTCACTCACCAGAGAGTTCCAGGACTCTTTAGAGTTATCCCATTCAAAATATGGTAAGCTAAAATTTTTTTAATGCAGTTTTAAAACATTCGAATCCTGCGTCAGCAAAGCGTGTTTATAGAAATAACTACTAGTCTCAAGCCATGATGTCGACATTTTTCACATGAAACCATTTTAGAAACTCTCTGATATGTAGGCAGCTTACAACACCTGCATTTTGACATATAATAGTCTAATATTATTATACAGTCTTTGTCAAAACACAGATGTCGTTAGCTGCCTGTAGAACCTAACTCTTATCTGGACTGTACTTACCACAATAAATATAGATTCCAGTTAAATTTTTGTATAGCTAATTACTAGCTCGTACTATGAGCTTCCTAAAACCCGCCGTGGCTCTTTCTTCAAAAGTCTGTTACAATGCAGGGTGCATTGTAACACTCACATATTCGCTATAAGTATCTGGACTTTAAAAGAGATCATGACTCAGAGTTTGTTTCAGTGTTTTTTCTCAAAGGTCGTCCGTTAGGAAACGCTGGCGCCATCTAGCTTAAAAATATGTAAACCATTGATTTGTGAGTGTTTTTACAAGAACTTTACAAAAATATAATTTATACTGATTTTTATGAAATATGGTCAGCGAGCGATAGATCTTCGTTGAGCATCCACGAGTCGCGGTCGAGCGGGCGAGCCAGCGAGTCCTCGCGGAGCAGCACGGCCGCCTCTACACGACCCGTGCTCGAACACAAACACAAAGGTATGTACATGCATGTGCCTATACACTTCCACTATAAGCTGACCCCTTAGAGTATCGATAGTTTCTACAATTATAGGTCAGCTTGTACTAGGAATGTATAGTTTAATATGTATCAATCTTTTAGTGATATAAAATGAGCTACGTGCCTCATTTGAGGTACCCGTGACGCTCTTCCCTACGATTTTCTCATCTTTCCATACAAAATTAACGATATCGAGTATGTAATAATAATAAATAAATATAAAATCCCAACCTAGTATTAAATTGTTTCCACCTCTTTACCCCTTTTCTCGTTTAAGAAAGGAGAAAGGAAAGGCGCCATAGTTTCCTGGGCCCAGGTGTTAACTCAATCAAACTAGACTTATTTGTAAGAGGATATAATAACAAGGCCTCACTGAAAATTTTGTGAAATTCGGCTATTCAGGAATCAAGTTATATGAATTAAGGTAAAATAAAACATTGTAGATTTTTGTTATTTCCGAAATATTTTAATGGTTACGGTTGTGTAATGGTTTTATGCATGGAGTGCAAGTAGAGAGCCTCTATGTACGACTTGTCGAAGGACTGACACGTTTGGCACGCCATGGACAGTCGCTGCAGTCGAAGACAATCCTGATATCCTGCATTTAGAAGGACTAGGTAACTACCTTTTTTCATCGTCCAGGACTCTTCTGCCAATAGAGTTACTGCGGCCAGTCGCAATTGTACAATTGACACAGTGATCCTTGTCGTCAATTTCCGATCGATAGGCGCAATCAGTTGTCCAAAATAGAAAGCCAGGTAATTCAAAGTAGCAAGATCCGTCGAATAGTCCTTTATAATATGCAAACCCGAAAAAACATAAAAAATACGAGCGCACTCAGAAAGGAAGAAAACGAACGGCTGATGGTTTTTGTTTTTTCTGGCTGTTATCTGTCAGTCGGTGACCAGTATTGCAAACTGAAGAAAAATTAAACGATCTTGATTTGCTATCGAATGGATTCCACGAAACGATTGATAGGCACTTGTCACTCGATTTTCATACATAATATTCTGAGATTTTACCGATTTATTCAGAATCCATTATTAAGAATTCAGGCATGCTTTAGTCGATTATTTAGTTTCATAACTGAATTTAACTTGTTTCGCTTCCTAGATAGAAACAAGGTACAGTGTTTAGTGATTTTCTTTAAAAAAATATAGCTGTTTTTGTTAATACACATTTCAACTAGTTAACTGCTGGGCCCAATATTTCCCATCTCCTTGATAATTTACGGCTTATAAATAGGTCTTTGTTAGGTACAATTATTGCGTCGACCACGTTTTTTTAAACAGAGGGTAATGTTTGTGGTAGAGGAGTACGTGTGCCGAGAGGACGAGCGCGGCGTGCGCACGCACAGCGAGGGCCGCGCCACGCCACACGCGCAGCGGACCTCGGCCGCCAGGTACGTACAGGCGCTGGAAGGCCTCCCACTGCCGCCAAGTACGTACGGGTCCGTAAGGCCTCCTAACCTTGCCCACCAATTTCAATGACAATGGACGGACGTACGGTCAACAAATGAGTTAGGTATACAGGCAGCTGATTAATAATCTGTATTTTTGATAAAGATAGTGTAATAATGTATCACGCAATATGTGTCAAAACGTAGGTATTTTAAACAGCTACATACCTAACCCTTTGGCGCGTAATTATTTATGTCGAAATCTGTATAAAAAGGCAAATTTCGTTTGCTATCTGTATACTTAACTCTTTTGTTGACTGTACGAATAATAAATACATTTCCGGTATAAACCTACTTCCAGTACTTTAATTCCATACCAGCATATAGGGTTTACGTACACTTAGAGGTTGCTTATAATGGAAATATATGGCACGTTACATAGTTGGTATGTGCATGAATCAGTTGTGGTGTCCGTTGGTGTCAGGCGCAGCAACTCTGACTCAGCGCAGACAGCGGCGGTGCGGCGGCGCTCGGCGGGTGACGAGCAGCAGCTGGGCCTGGCCCTGCGCACTCGCACCACGTCGGGGCAGCAGCTGTCCGACATCGAGATCCTGGAGCAGGTCACCGTGCTCAACCTGGACACAGGTCAGTGGCGCCGAGCGTCCACTGGGACTCACTCTGCGTACGACCACTACCACAACTGTGGGTATCTTAAACAGATAATTTGACACTTTAATTTAAATTTAACTAACTACGTTGGGTTCGGCTTCCAGTTTAAACAAATGCAACTGAATATCGGTATTTTACACGAAGTGACTACCATCATCCCTCCGCTTTTTAGCTTCTAACTACCACTAACGATTGCCATAGTTGTCGGTTTGTCAACCGGGACGCATTTACGAAGTCTCCAAGGCACGGAGAGATCTCCATGTGTTGAGAATGGTCACCCATCGCATGGACGCATAAACGCAGCTTAACCTTACAGTTAGATTGATAAGAGTAGTTTAATACTATAATACTACGCTCCTACTATTAGTAGTAGGTAGGAGGGACTCGTGTCGCCCCTACCAAATAGTTTCTAGTTGATAATTCATCAAATACCCGATATTACCTAGTTATACATTTTCACTAGAACTCAAATTCTGGTAATTAAAAAATGTTCAAAATATAATTCCAATCCAGTCTCAGTGCCGTAAATATAAAATAGAGTTACTTAATTAACAGCGCAATGGCTTTGTTCTCCTAATAAAAATTTATGAAATAAACCCAAGAAACTAATCTTTGGGAAATACTTCTTCAATATTGCTTTTGATGTGCAGCTTTAGACCAAATTTCTAAAGTAATATACAGTATGAGCGTTTGTTCTTTTTAGGCGAGCGGGTGCCTTTGAGTGTGGCGGAACACAAGCTGCCCCAATGTATCAACCCGCTTAGCCTTCATATCATGAGGCTCACCTCCGAATACATTGGACGAGCTAACGACGACGACAATGCAAGGTACACTTGTAATACTAAACTTACTTAACACTAACGTGAAGGCTTGTTGAAATTTCTAGTAGATAAAGGCAGTGAACTACATCTCCGTCTTGACATAGATTGCGATATTAAATATTTATCCCTCTAAGGGATAAATTAAAGGTATTTAGGTAGTTAACAACACCTGCGTTTTGACACAAGTTACGTGACACATTATTACACAATCATTGTCAAAACACAGAGGTCTTTTAGCTGTCTCTATTGACTGTTTTTTTTTTGAAACAGAAGCTGAAAATGAAAATAGGTAGAAATAATGTATACATTTATCAAGTGTTTTTTTTTCTTAAGTTCAATATAAGAAATGAGTACCTAGTTTCAGAGTAAGATGATATTATGATATTTGTACATTTTCCCAACAATGTCTTCATTATCATTGTGAAGAGTCTTCACTAGTAAGACATGAGTACACTCTAACAGTTAGATAGGTAGGTACTTTTCTTTGTAAGAAATGAGTACATTTTCAGAGCTGACGGCAGACGCCGGCTGTCGTGGCGGCGGCGTCTGAACATATCCACACTAAACCTCACCTGGAAGTCCGACCACTCGTCTAACCTCAGTCTAGAGACTAGGTTAATATTGCTCTATCTATCTTTGTCGCCGCTTAGTCTGACGCTTGCTTAGGGTTGCCAGACCATATTGGTGACATTATACCACGAAAAACGTACATGTCCTCTCGCTTTTTAAAAAACCTTGGGAATATATATAATTTAAGACTTGATAGGACTTTTTTTATGTAGCATATAATATAATAAACACTATTCCTTAATAAGTATTCCTTTAGTGGACACACTGGACAAAACGAGATTTTTTTTATTAATTTTTTTTTTTACTCTAATTTTTTGTATCCAATTATTATTATTCTATAGAAATGTACCAAATTTTATTTTATATTTTTAAGATTATTATTGTTCTACCATTTTTTTGTTACTATATGCACGCCACACATGGCAGAATATGATGTCGCTACAATAATATTATAAAAGACCTGTATTTTGTACCATATTCATCCAAATAAAGATACTATTGACTATTAATTCGGTCACGAAATAAATAATAAAAAAAAAGAAATTATGAGAAATTAATTGTCTATTTTTAAAAGTGGTAGGAGCAAGTTGGTAAATTTTCAGATTTTCTCTTCCAAAATACCCTTTCTGGGTCAACCCCGTACTTATAATCGCGATGCATGGCATGGCATTAATATCTAATCTAATATATAAAATTCTCGTGTCACAGTTTTCGTTGCCATACTCCTCCGAAACGGCTTGACCGATTTTGATGAAATTTTTTGTGCTTATCGGGGAGGTCTGTGAATAGGCCAACATCTATTTTTCATACCCCTAATTTTTTTTTTATGGCAAAACAACGTTTGCGGTGTCAGCTAGTAATTTATAAATATTTGTACGGTAGAGACTGCAGAATATTCTGTACTTTTATTAATTACAACAACTTTGTGACAATATTCAGACATAAATAAGTGATTTTTTATGATTATTATAACAAATTTTACATAAAATATACAAATAAATTACCAAATTATTGACGATTTGGCCTAACTGCATCGCATGATCGCAAGTAGTTTAAGGGTAATTTTTATGGGTTTATGTTTGTTCTGCTCCTCCAGCGCCACACATAGCTATTTAATCTCCATCCGGAGTTGTTCATCTGATGAATATTTATAACGTCTGGCAACCCTACTTGCAGATTGTTTTCATAGCTTGTATTGACTACACTTTGTTTGCGTTTGAAAAAATATGCATTTTGCTATGAGTGCTTATTGTTTGGAGATCACAACAATATTATCAGATTTCTAAACAAATATATATCTCTAAAATATTTAACCAACTCCTAAAAGTATAAAATATAATTAATGCACTTTTACTATTGGTTTCAATACCGAAAATGCGAAAAAAATAAATAACTGTTCTATACATTTAGGTTCGTACAACTCGACAAAATGTATGTATGGATAGCTGTTTTTTTTTTAAATTTCAGGGTTATTCCCATAGTAAAAGTTGTATTTAAAAGTATTTAAAAAATAAGGGTGTGTATAGCATGTGGCGTACGCAAATTTTCCGCAGATCGTACAGTTGCGCAACAGGTTGTTGAGCTTCCTGAATTATGGTTGAGCTACACCAATGCTTGATGCATGGGTTCCCTGATCTGGAAAAAAGACATTTCAGAAATTGCCCTGCATTGTAAGACTTCTATGTCTAGACTTTAAAAGAGACCATGAGTTAGTTTCGCGGTTTATTCTCAGAAGTCGTCAGTTAAAAAAAATTTTACGTTTACGTAAAAGCGCCTTTAAAAAGATCTATTTACAGAAATTAATATCTTGACATTACTCATCATCATCGCTACGTGGTCACCATTCACGATCGTTATTATTATCAGTTTCAATCATCATCATCGTGAACTTAGCATCACAATCATCATCGTCGTTGTCGACAATATCATCATCGCTATAACCATTTATTCAAAAACCTAGTCAACCATTAACTTTTCTATGCTCCACAAAAGTTCAAAAAATTTCACCTCATATTCGCTATCAACGTTCAGTAAACGCCGTGCTGACGTCATGTTGTGAAGCGGTGTGCAGATGTACTAGACGATGTGAAATACATTATTGAAAAAATATCATCCCCACCTTACATGTACGGGTACCTCCCTTCCCCTTTGTTTTCTACCTTGACAGTTGGACATTGTGAACCTATAGACCTTTATAAAAATGCTTTTTGATGTATTGCAAAAACGTTATTTTGATTAAGGCTTTAATTAAGCTAAGTTTTATTTTAAAAATTGTATCTAAGTGCAATGTATATAACCAGTTAGCTGTTTTTTATCCTACAAGATAATTACTTGGAAAATTATTACTGATTACAAAGGCTAATCGTCTGAAATCAATCAAATTATGGGATCACTTAAACATAATATCACAAAAAATATTTCAGTTCAACAAATAACAAAGTGAAAAACTATTTCTTCCCCTACTCCGATACTTTTTGATCTGATGTAAGAAACGATAGTTACAAAATACCTACTACAGCGCTTGTTTAGATTATTTTGAAAATAGCAGAGAAACTCATGGAAATAATAACATATAAAATGATGAATTGATAAGTATTCATAATCAGTCCCTTATGAAGGCGGTAAAAATTCTCAAAGCTACTCTCTGACCAATTTAACAAAGGGCAAAGTGACTGTGACACATTTGATGGTAACGACAGACTTTAATAAATGCGTCTTTGAAAAAAGGGTTATAAAATAGAACGGAAATTGGGAATACATTATTAGATTTTTTTATTTTGCCAGGCTGACGTAACACACTAGACAGATTAATTTGTTATCTATGGGTAGTTAGTAGTACGAATATGATTATGTCTGTGTTATCCCATTTATTGCTCTTAATATACAATGTCTTTGGTATCAATGCATCCTGCCTTTAGTGTTTAGTTTCTTACAGCTACAAAGTTCTCAAACTTGCAGGGAAACCGACGAGGAGAGCGAGAGCGTGTGCGCAGGCGGCGCCGAGGACGAAGCTAAAGAGATGAAGCGAGAGTCCACCGATAGACAAACTACCGGCATCAAGAGAAAGACTGAGAAGTAAGTCATAACAAAAAGGCTAATTGACTGATTTTTTTATGGACTCGGGAATAAGTTTACCATGAATAGAACCGATCAACAAAACCAAAGGTTATATTGGCTCAAAAATAATTTTTTGCATTAATTTTATGCTAGTTAGAAAGTGTGCTATAGCACTATACTATATCACGTCAAGTCTTATGTGCACCATATTTTCTCTATAGATTCGACCACATATTGATGTCTCTTACGCCCTTTTGAAACGAATTCATTGTTTATTCTAGTTTCAAGGTAACTAAAAAATGTAGGGTAAATACCTCATTTTCTGCTCATAATATTTAGATTTTGATGTCCTAGGAATTTGATCATCACTAAAGATATATCTAGAGATACCACGAGGTCGCGATTGATACCGAAACCTTGATGACAAATTAAATGGTCACGTTTTTACCCATATTTTTCATGCTGCCTAACTAAAAGTTTTGAAACAGATTTCCCTTGATATTCACTAGGTAATAAATTATGAGCAGCATAAAGTATTTAACAATTTCTTAACTCTAGGATAACTGCAAAACTGGTGAAAAGCCATTCACAGGACAACATAAACAAGAAATTGACACACGATATGAACTTCAGGTGACAGTTTGGCGACTAACATATGATTGAGCAACACGCTTCCGTTTTGCAATAACATTGTGTAATATTCATCCTCATGTTAGCTAGTTCACTATGTGTGGTCGTTAAGGTAAAGATTCGCCCTTAAGAGCTGGCGTGGGGAATACACTCCATAAAATATTTCTAATACCGACCTTACTACAACTTTATAAGAAAGGTGACGTTGGTACATGCGCAAATGTATGCGAAAGAGAAGTAAGGCAGGGTAGAGTAGTAGTGGGAGTAATTCCACTCAAATTGGAGCTGCCCGACGGGGGAAGTACTTCCACCTTGCAGAAGATCGTAAAATAACACTGTTTTGAGCTGTGTTGTGTTACTTACGGTGAGCAAAGTTGCCAGTGTTCCACGAGGAAACTTGTTGGCAGTGGGGGGGACTTTGACCCTTATACTGTCAACCCAACTATTCCTCTTTCAATACAGGGTCGGCAACGCGCAAGTGATACTCCTGGTGTTGCAAGCGTCTATAGGCTACGGTAACCGCTAGAATAGAATAAAAAAAAAACAGAGTTGCCTTTGAGTACCATACGTTTGCACACTTGCAAACGTATATACGTGTGTGTGCTTCGAGTTCGTTCATCCATTTCTCTTTTTAGAAACAATCCATCATTGGGTAATTTCTTACGAATAATTTGATGTAAGTAAAACAAGATACTAGAAAAAGTATTGTAGTACTTTACGAGATATTGTAAAATGTATTGTGGAGGTAGTTAGAGTTGTCTATATTTTGGAAAAATAATTATAACATGGAACCCGTAACATATTGCGAAATATAAAGTATGTTTATTTATTTCAGTTAAAATGGTACAAACCAATTACAATAATTGAAGATACATGAAAAACTTATATTACATTTTACTAAAATATATAGAAAACACAATTATACATCCTCCTCACAAAAACGCAGACATTCCGACAGTATAAATGGCTATCCATCCGCAAACAAGTCACAATCAGGATTGGATGTTGTGTTGGTTTGGTAGCTATTGAGCCAAGGTATCACCTCTCGCAGTATGTCGCATTTTTACTGTTTACCCTGTATAATCAACGAACACTACGAAGCGCGAGGAGTGCGGTATCGATATCAAAGATAGGTAGAGGTAGCTGTTCTGTACATATTACTATTCCATGCTGTTAGTTGAATCATAATCTTCCTATCATTTCCCAACTACGTTGAGGATGGGTCCTAGTCTAGCCAGATGTGGCTGCGATATTATGCGAAGCCACAGCCTCACACTAGTACAGAGGTCAAAACATCAAGCTACCCCCATCTGTCAAATTTGTTTGATAGATTTTCAACTTTAACACAAGATAATAAGGTAAATTTTCAATTGTAAAAATTTGACAGTTTTGGATAGCTTAACCTGTTGGCGTCTGTACAACACAATTTCTGAGCAATACCGATATCCTAACGATAGACCGGTTGTCAGGCTTTTTGGACTTCTAATTACGACTAGCGATTGTCATAGGTGTTCTTATGAGAACTGACACCAACGGTTTTACGAGCTGTAGAGAGATGGAGGGGTCTCGCATCATCATCATCATCATCAACCCATATATTGTCCCACTGCTGGGCACGGGTCTCCTCTCATATTGAGAGGGATTAGGCTATAGTCCACCACGCTGGCCTAGTGCGGGTTGGCAGACTTCACAAACCGTCGAGAAAAATCTCTAAGGTATGCAGGTTTCCTCACGATGTTTTCCTTCACCGTTTAAGCGAGTGATAATTAATTATTAATACGCACATGAATTCGAAAAGTCAGAGGTGCGTGCCTTGGGTTCGAACTCGAGACCTTCGACTTGGCAGTCCAATGGTCATACCGCTAGGCTATCACTGCATTTGGAGGGGTCTCTATGTGCTAAGAATGGTCACCCATCCATAGACTGATTGCGAGAAGCGCAGCTTAACCTTGCAGATCGGTTGATCAGCGTACTTACTCAATGAGTTAATAAATGGAAGCACCTATAAAAGCATTTTTGCTACTGCAGTAAAACAAAACACATTATAAAATTTAATATAATTAAATCTGGTAATAATCTTTAGGTGTGTGTGTGTTGACGCTTTTTATTACTTAACTGTGCCTAAAACATAATATAACACGTTTGATATATTTCTTAGGAACTAAATCCAATTTAGGAATAGAAAAACAGCATTAATATCATCAACATTAACATAATGATATTAAAATCCTTTTTGAAATGATAAAAGCGAATAATGTCTTAACATTATTGAAGCAGTAATAGAAATTAGACTATATTTAAATAGATTAAAGGTAGGTTGTCGCCAAGCTCGTATATTCTACCGTCTAAATGAATGATGAATGTCATGATGAGGTTGTTTTGCCCCACCAACCTGTCTATACCCCACGGAGTTGTCCCACCAAAATGTAACATTTCCTGAAATTATATCAAATGGTATCCACAGCGTAATTCGAAAATACTAATAACCTTGCAGGACTAATTACTTATATCATAAACGATTTTTGTTTTAGGACATTTAATAATTCATCAAATTTTGCTTTCATACAAATTTAAAAAGATGATTGCTCAAAATTAAATTTTGAAAGCGAAATGAACAAACAGTGCATAACGTAATGCAAGGTATATATACCTATACTTACTACAAAATACAGATTTAAATAGTGTCGGATAGTACAAGAAAAAAAGTATTTTTTGGTAAATCTATAATGTTTTGTACAGTCCTAAGTTAACTCAAAAATTTTTGTTTATGATGGTTTTTAGTGTTTTACAAGTAATCATAGATTTTCGTTAATTTCACAAGTTATAATCATGTTTTGACTTGTGCTTGGTAACTGCCAGAATCAGTTATTGGTGAATATACGCGTACAACAACACTATTCTGCCTAAACCCTTCCAGGTATACAACCGTCCAACGCAAGTATGAACTGAAAAACAGACGGAAACAGAAGACTCCTAGTAATATTAGCATGTTTAGCGAAGTTAGAAGAGTCAAATGATATTAATAATACTCTAAAAAGAATATGTGTGTGTGGTTGTCATAAAAAAATCTAACAATTTTCAACCTTTTCAGGTTGAAGCGTTTCTTCGGTAGCACAGTAAAGAAAACAGTGGACGCTGCGAAATCTTTAGCACAAGAAGTATCTCACGCTAGACATAAGGAGGACGTGGCGGACATAGCGGATGACGTCAGAGGCGAGCATAACATCAAACTAAAGGCCTCCAACTCACATAAGGGACCTTATGACTTCGACGGTTGTGTTAGACATGTTCAGGTTTGTATGAATCTTGTTTATGTATGACTTCTTTTTTTCCGATCCTGTTCCTCATTTCTTCGCTCTTCTTCATCAAAAGGCCATTCCAGATAGATATATTATAATCCGGTCAACTTAGACATCCGAGGTTACAAAAATTTGGCCCAGCTGAAAATTAGTAGGATTGTTCAAAACACCATCACCATTATAAATGAAATCTAAAAAATTCCTTATCGATCCGACACGTGGAAAAAAATAATCGGGATCAAAGGTCACAAAACGGTAAGTTTTATTATAAAATAAGCCCAGACAAAAATTGTAGATCAGATAATTATCTATAAAAAATGTCTAAATACTTTTTTCCTAAGAACCACCGTTTTTGAGATATTATAACGATTCAAAAAGTTGAAAGAATTGTCATAATTACAAATGTGTGTGAAAGCTTAAATAGTTGGATCTATAAATATGAAATTCCTTACACAATGCAGGCTAGCGGATGTCTACATGTGAAACCATACTACCACGTTGCTGACTTTAGATTGTGTAATTTAAGTATTTTTTCTAAATCGTCACATATAGAATATTTAGTCGGTATCTGACCATCAATTCGGAAGATAAAGATCGGTTTGTAACCTGGTTAGGTTACAGAAACCCTTTCTGAGTGAATGAGTTAAAGGCAATATCGAATTTGTCAAATATATTACAAGGAAAAATTGAATAGCGCCTCTAGCGGTAACCTGAGGAACTAGATTTTCCATAAAACATACTTGATAGGTTCTATAGATATCTATTAGTAAACTCCTGGGCCTCTAGACAAATATTTATGTGATGAACATAAGTGTTTGTTTGTCTGGGTGTTTATGTATTATAAGTATGTATTGAAAAAAAAAAAACAATAATAAATAAGTATTATATTATATCCATTGTACATAATAATATTTTTGGGACATTTTACACAACACCATCTAGTCCCAAACTAAGCAGAGCTTGTACTATGGGTACTAGACGATGGATATAATACTTATATACTTTTTTTTTTGTAAATACATACTTATAATACATAGAAACACCCAGATAAACAAACACTTATGTCGGCACTCGAACCGCTAGACCACAGAGGTCGTCGAATACGTTAGACACTGTTTGTAAAAAGTGATTTGATGGTGGTTGCGCAGGAGATGGGGTCTGCGCACTGCGGCGCGGTGTGGTGCTGCAAGTTCAGCGTGTGCGGCCGACTGCTCGCCACCGCCGGACAGGACAAACTGCTGCGGGTCTGGGTCACTCGCGACGCTTACCACATGTTCCAGGTAGTACACACACACACACACACACACACACATACACAACAACACTCACGTCACTTCCTTATTTTACATTTGCATTACACATCATCGTCATAGCCTCAACTATGTTGGACACAGCTTCTAGTGTAACCAAAACCAAAAAACTATTAATCTTGAGTATAAATACTAAGAGCACAACTTAGTGCTGATTTCAAAATGCAACCTTTAAGAAAAAGCTGGCATCCAAAGTTATGTTGAGCATAAACCAATTCAATTATACGAATCTGAATTCTTAATTTGAACACCGTAAGTCTTCGCAGCCAGCCTTAAAACAGAAAGGTCTTTTAGGGTTGAGCTCAATCAATTTGAAAGTGCACGTAGCAATAGTGAAGTCACGAAGTATGTGACGTCCGCAGGAGATGAGGACGAAGTACAACGCGGAGCAGCTGGCGTCGGCGTCGGCGTCGGCGTCTGCGTCACAGGAGTCGCTGGCGACAGGAGGCGGGGTGGGGACGAGGCCGCAGGCAGGCCCGGCCGCTCCCTTCTGTGCGGAGCCCTTCTGCGTCTACTCCGGACACTCCTCCGACCTGCTCGACGTCTCCTGGTCCAAGAACTACTTCATCCTGTCCAGCTCCATGGACAAAACCGTCCGCCTGTGGCACATCTCTCGCGGCGAGTGCCTCTGCTGCTTCCAGCACATAGACTTCGTAACCGCTATCGTGTTCCACCCTAGGGACGACCGATACTTCTTGTCCGGCAGCCTCGACGGCAAGCTGCGACTGTGGAATATACCTGACAAGAAGGTTAGAATATTTCGTATTATATTTAGTTTTTTTTTTGTCTTTTATTAATATTTTTAAGACATCTTGCGCTAGCAATATAACACAATAACCTTGAGAGATTTATATTTCACCTTATTTACAACACTTGCACGATAATATAAAAATATTAAAAATGAATTATTTGTTTAAAGTAAAAGTTTGGAATAACAGGTCGCAGTGTGGAACGAGGTGGACGGCAAAACGAAACTGATAACAGCCGCGAACTTCTGTCAAAACGGCAAGTTCGCCGTCGTCGGCACGTACGACGGACGCTGCATATTCTACACGACCGACCAGCTCAAGTACCACACACAGATAGACGTGCGCTCCACCAGGGGGAAGAACTCCACGGGCCGGAAGATCAGCGGGATCGAACCCATGCCGAACGACGACAAAATACTCGTCACGTCAAACGACAGCAGAATACGACTGTACGACCTCCGTGACTTAAACCTCTCATGCAAATACAAAGGATACGTCAACGTCTCCAGCCAAATAAAAGCTTCATTTTCCCACGATGGGAAATACATAGTCAGCGGGTCGGAGAACCAGTGCATCTATATATGGAAGACTTACCACGACTACTCCAAGTTCACGTCTGTTAGGAGAGATAGGAACGACTTCTGGGAGGGTATCAAGGCACACAACGCGCTGGTCACCTGCGCAGTGTTCGCACCCAACCCGGATCATATGATCCGGATGATCAACGAACGGGAGGAGGAAGCCAAGCTCGCCAATAAAGACCCCGACGAAAAGGAAGAAGTGGTATGTATATTTTAATTTTAAGAATTTTTCCATACACCGACGGAACAACCATTCTCCAGCTGTAGCGAAAGCTTTTTCAATCCACCTCATTATTCACTAACCTACAAACCTAGATTTGGTAAATAGCTTGAGTGAGTCTAGCGGAATCTAGAAGAACCCTAAGGCTGCGATCACACGTGCGGCAAATAAATAGCGAATTGCAAATTTATTAGGAAATTTCAACAACTTTCTATCTGGAGATCAAATTCATGACATTATTCTCAACAACGCCGTTCGCGACAGTTGCAGAAAGCGATGAACAAAAATCATAACAAATTTGCAATCGGTAGCTAGTAGCTATAGTGTTCTTCGTGTTGTTTTCCAGAAGGGCGTAGAAGGAGGCATGGTGGCGTCGTCACAGACGGGCCACGTGTTGGTGAGCGCGGACTTCAACGGCTGCATCAAGGTGTTCGTACACAAAGCCAAGCCCAAGCACAGCTCGCTGCCGGCCTCCGCCCTCGCATGAACAGCGCAGCGCCCGCCACTGACACCACGGCTACTGTCGTAACAACTAGTCCCCATACACCAAGGCTTCCATTGGTAAACAAATCTACCAAACTAACATAAAACCTCACACTTTTTTACTTATTCAAAACCTGACTATATACTCGATGTCCAGAAAACTAGGATAAATTCAAGGAAAACCCGACGAAAAATTCCAACGCAGGGGGGTCCAGAATCATGTACTGAAGTCATGGTATACCGTTGCGCATTGATGTCCCTTCCACCCTGTATACAGTATTTTCACAGTTAAAACATGTCATCACCGCTGAATTTAGTCGGTAAAAGACTTGTAAAAGTATTGTGTTTTAAATTACACGTTCAACGTCATCATAACACATTTTTTTAAACGTAACGGATACCGGTGGGAGGTCATGTCAGAAATCCGACATCTGGCATGATAATATCCACAGTTTTCTCAAAATTTATAAGCTCGAAACCCGTCAGAAGGATTGGACTTTCATTTCGACCTGACTTGCACTGGAATTGAACATTATTTATGGGTCAGTTGGGGTCCCCAACCGATCTGATTAGAATAGAACCAGGTATGACTAAATTTATTTCAGACCGAAGCTTTTGACTGGCTGTAAAGACGACGGGTAGTTAAGAACTGACGTTCTCAACGTATTTAAGACAACGAGAGCTAAAAACTAGACCTTTCCCGATTGCTTCAAATGATGTCTGTGATGACCGGGCCTATAAAGCCATATTCAGCAATTTTTCAATCAATCAATTCATAATAATAACCATTGCAGTTCCTTAACATAATTACCAAAATATATCAAATACATATATAAGTGCGTACCACCTAGTAACGTCTTGCACTACACCGATAGAAGAATAATTATGCCAAAATCCTCTGTGACCAATTTGCCCGGACTACCCAAAACAAATGGGATACTTTTTGCATGTATCATTTTTTCGTTGTCAATGGATTAAAATGACGTTTTTATTATCTTGTTAGATTATCGTCATAAAATCAGACCATTTGCACCCACAGCTAGGCATCCTCATAACTGAGCTATTTCTGGTCTCAGGACGGTTAGAGCGACGTTGTCATCGAGCGTAAAAAGAAATCTAAATGGCTCCTAGTACTAACAGACGCCATCTTAGTATTTTGTCCCAGTCGGGTTTTTATTTTTAAATAATAATAATGTTTTTTACAGTGTTATAGATGTGTATGTCATCATAATGTATAGTAACGGGATACCTGAGATTAAATGAAAAAAATATTTTCATCAAAAGATATAAAATATCATTAGTTTAATAATTATGAACATAGATACGAAGGCAGTTATTTTTATTAAACTTTTCTTGTGTATATAGACGATTGTTTTGGAGTTAATTGTTATATTCTAGAAGCTACCATTATTTTTAAGAGATCGGAACATTTTTCTATAGTTTACAGACACGAAAGAGCAAACCAAATAGTCGTCCTTCTCTAACTACAGCTCTTTCTCTTCCCTCAAATAGGTTATTTTCGTAGAAGAAATTATTTATGCAAATAAGGCATTCCATGCCTTATTTGCATATCATAGCTACTTTTATTTCCAAACGATGTTATCACTCTTTCCACCTTTACTATTTCGCATCTAATGATTTTTACTGGCATACCTTGTCATGCTTAAGAAGAAATCCATACTATCTCATAGTATCTACGATTTCATTGTACCTTGCAGAAGCTGTCGTATATGTATAAATATTTTCTCAATTATTGCAACGTTCCATGTCTTTTGCAAACATTATAAGTAAAATCACTTTAGTTTAATAAAATCACTTCATTCGTAAAAAAACAATACGTATAATACGTATTGTTTTTTTACGAAATTGTATTGTTAACACTACACAGTATCAATATTTTTAGTTCAATAAAAATGTTTGTGCAATTTATTTTAGAAATACTGTTAGTGTTCTACGTATCAATTAACGTTTAATATTTTGTCAGCGGCTATATTCATATTTAAAAATTAGATACTTATTTTTGAGACGAAATGTGTTGTGATGGTAACACAGTATATGGTTTTGTATAGAAATACGGTCCTCGTCATACTTTGAAAATGCTCTGAAATTAAGTACGGTATTATAAAAGAATACAAAACAGAAGAAGGTATAATTTGTCCGGAAGTTAGGCATGGACCGTAACTTGTATAATCTCTGCAGAATATCAATAAGTTAATGTTACGCGTATATTTATAGCCTGATGTTTTTTTCTTTTATCTAAAGTATTCAACTTTAATTCTTTTGAGACGTTTTGATTCTTTCTCTATATAGAAGGCGTAATATTATGTATATATTGTACTTACCTTTCGTAATAATAAACGGTTGAAATTTCTTTTCTTAGACAGTTAAGAAAAATTACAGATAATAAATCTATAATTTCTTTCTTCACCGATACGTGTCACTAAATATAAATATATTAGAATATTTTAATTATAATTATTTATATTTTAGGCTGTGTTTTCTTTTATATATAAAATATACAGACTAAACAAAATTATTTTCGTTAAGTTCTTGCCTTATGTAAATGAAGTATTGTTTTTTATGTAATAAGTGTACATTAGTGTTGTATAAAGATCATGATGCCATCATAATTAAATTGGAATATATTTTTAAATCGCATTTACCTTCATAAATAAATAATCGTTACATAAACGTTGTTTCATTATATTTTACTGTTCAGTCAGTCTATAATCCTGTGATTGGGCTCTACATGAAGCCCTTTGTTTCTGCTGGGGTGTAGATAATATAAAATTATATTCGCATTCGATGTATGAAAATCTATATACTATTTTTTTTTCACGAAAGTGAATTGACGGGCACTTCATTGAATAAATTGTTTTTAATAGGAATACAAGCTTGTAAAAGTAAAACCCGCGTAACGAATGCCATTTGTATATCTAGCAGGAAATGATCAAAGTATAAATAACTTCATGCATACTGAACATTTTTGTAAAATCCCTCTCGGCTGTTGCGCGGAACACGTTGCAGTCATGCCTGATTGAAGTTATCAGAGTACATACACCCAGTATAAGACAAAACGCAGCGATAAATTAAATAAAACGCTCAATTAAAAATATAATTTATTTATCAACATCTAAAATATGGAGTGCATTCTGGAATGTTCAACTTCATAACAATATTGAATACAAAATTATATACGTGTTACTTTATAGTCTTATTAAACATTTATCTAATTTACAAATACAATATAATCTACTTCCTCATAGCTATAAATAAAGCACCTTAAAAAAACTACAAATAAAACTTATAACGAACGATGAGCATTGGGACGAATTGTATGTAAAATTGAATAAAAAATACGGTGGGAATATTTAAATGTAGGTAAGATTTCAATTTTGGAAAAAAAAAACATTGACGATGGTTCCTTACCTCGACTAGAATGTTTAAAATAATAACAATAATTGGTCAGAGTGAGGAAGGGTGCGCAAAGATTTATCATAAATTCCACATTTATTTCATTGTATTGTAACAATATCTGGAATTCTTCTGTTTACTATTAGAACGGTTGGAAGTCTCAAAATCTTGCACACCCCTAAAAACAACCTAAATCGACTATGTTTTATAGTTTGTACTGTCAGTCCGCAGCGTTGCATACGTTTAGTGAGCCTCCGCTCACCACATTCTTCATATTTGAAGAGTATTGTTCCAGTAAGTACAAGAGCAATAGTTATTATACAGTATTTGTTTAGGAAATTAAATATATTAGATAAATTACTTGAGTTTTTCAGTAGAAACTAAGGATAATTGCGAAAAAGTGTCACATCTATAGAAAGATAAGCTAGTTTTATGTTGAAACCATCACCACAATTTTATATTAAAACTGACGAATGTAATACAGGCACTAAGTGTTACGGTGTGTTAGGGGGGCCCATGTCCATTGTCCAGCAGTGGGTATCTTTGAATGGGGCTGTGCTAGGCCTTCCAGGGCGGCTTGCTAGTGCTGGGCAGGCGGCGGCGGTCGCGTCGGTCGAGTCGGTCGAGTCGGTCGAGTCGGTCGGCGCGGTCGGCACGGTCGGCACGGTCGCTGGTGGGCAGCTCCGCCTCGCTCACGTCGCGGAGGCCCGCGTCCCCGCTGCCCTCCAAGTTCGGCGGCTTCGTTAAAAGCTGAAAAAAAAAAACCTTATAGCACCTTAGATATACCCTTTTGGCACCGGATTGTTTTTTTATTATTGGGGCTAATTTTTAAACATTACAGATTAACAAAAACTTGAAGAACATTTTTCTGATCTGGGAGGGAGCAAAAGGTTTTTATTTAACCCGATGTTAAATAAAAACCTGCGTTGCTATAATTTTATATAAAAAAAAACTAAAAAAAAAGTCGACGATAATTACCAGTTTGACGTACTGTTGCAATTCGGTATCGGTCAGTCCGTCGAAGTCGAACTTGTCGCGGCGTTCGTCCGGCCACGAGTCCAGCTTGTCCGGCCTCCCGTCCGGCCTGCTGTCCGGCCTCCCGTCCGGCCTGCTGTCCGGCCTCCCGTCCGGTCTGGGCTCAGCGCGGACGAGGCCACGCTCTGGCAGCGTCAACGGCGGCACCTTCGCGAACTCCGGAACGGGCGTGGACACTACACAACAAATGTGAATAGTGAGAACTGTGTAACACCCTATAAAATCCATAGGGACTATGTTGACTACAACTACAGAAGAAATACATATCAGTTTGTACGTGTTATACTTTCCATAGTTACTTGTCGGTTTCTTCAATAGGATCAAATTTTTTGGACTGTGCAAATCATAATATCATTCCATAAGAATTTGAATATTATGCAGTCCGAGATTTGCCTAAGTGAGAAAACACGTGCAAATGTGTGCGTGTTTTGGATATACTAGTCTGGTTTGAACAGTTTTGTTAGCAGGAGGAAGTGCAAGTTGTTCGTTACGGATGTCGCTGCGGCTGGCGGCGCATGGCGCGGCATGTCCGTTGGTGAGTATGAGCAGCGCCTGCCTCCACTGCGCCTCCATGACGCTGTGCAGCTGGGACGCGATCTGCCCGCGACGACGACGGTACGACTCCAACTTACTCTGCCACCACAAATACACACGTAAATACATTTAAAGTTTTTTTTTAAATATTTATATTTTCATCCAATATTATTGACTTCGTACGCGTGGAAAAGTTACTTTTAACCTTTTGACCGCTACGTCAATAACAAAAATCCGTGTTCTCTACGCCAACCGACAAATTCTAGTATCTTATATTAGGTAAAAAAAAAAACGAAAAAATATATATATAAGGTATTTATTTTGAACTAAAAAAGTGGTATTTTTGACGTGACATGCCGTCGTTGGCGTCGTGAGCAAGTTTTCATTTGACGTCTATTCACGGCCGTCGCGTGGCATCAAAATCGTTATAAATTATAGCCTTTATGTTATTCTGATGAATAAATAATAATACTGTGAAGTTTCGCGTAAAACAGTAACAAACATCCATCCATCCATCCCCACAAACTTTCACATTTATAATATTAATAAGATAGGATAATGCTGGCCTTCCTTGACATTATACGAAATTCGCTTTTAGAAAAACAGAATTTAAGTTACAAAATCCAGTGTTGAAAGCTTACCTCCAGTAAACCAATCTTCTCGCTAGCTTGTGCCAGCTGTAGTCTATATAACTTGATTTCTTCTTTCTGTTTCTCTTCTAAAACATTTATTTCTAGTTTGTGCCTAAAAACATAATTAAGATATAAAAAAACTGCTAGAGCATTTTCTTAAATTTTCTCAAATCGACCATAAACCAATGTTTACCAGAACAAATATGATTACTTTCCTTTATTTTTCGCTCTCGTTTACGGAACCTTAAAATATAGTTAAGGTCAAGTGGAAGCTGATAGACTCACTGGTCCTCAATCCTGGCGATCTGTTTGTTGTAGGTGTCGATGAGTGCGTTCTCCTTGGCGCGGGCGTCGGCGTCCATGTCCCGCTCGGCCGCGTCCAGCTGCTGCTGGAACTCCTGCAGCTTGGCCAGCACCGCCTCTTCCAACTGCTTCTGGTAATGGCCCTTGAGCTCCGTCTTCTGAAGCTCCAATTGTTTGCGCAGAGTCTTTGCTTCGACGTCCAAGTCGTCCTATGATTTAAACAAAATTTTCAGAAATAAATATGTATAAAACAGAGGCGCACTCAATAATAATTATAAATTGCATCCAGTGGTGTTTTGCAGTCGGCGCCTCTGCGGTGACATACACACACGTCGGCAACAAAAATAATAATTATTATATTAATTCTAGTTATGGAATAAATAATGAAATATTCTGCTTTTTAAAAAATTACGATTATGTATGTAAAAAATCAGTACCTAAGCAAATATACATTTATTTTTCTGTATTGACGATGTGGCTGTCAAACACACGCAATACACCCAGACTATAGTTATCACTACATCTTAAAGTAAGCTACTAAACTAAATATCAACCTGTAGCAGAATAAATTACGTAAAAAAAATATTAAAATGATTATTCATATTAATACATACACATTTCTTCATGAGATCAGCGGCGTGGTTCTGTTGGTCACCGATTTGTCTCTCCAGCATGTTAATCCTCGCGCGTTCCTCGTTCAGCTTCTCCTTCAGCAAGTCCCTCTCTTGTGCCAACAGTGACATCGCGTCCTCAAACGACTGAATCTTGCGACTCAACTCATTTGTCTTTAGTCTTGTCGCGTCGTGCTCAGATTTTTCCTAAAATAGATTTTTTATGTGATTAATTTCCTACCAAAACCATCACGATTTCTACCTCAGATTAACCTATTATTATTCAAACAGTGTGTTCCCACTGCAGAGAAAGGCCTCCTTTCATTTCGGAGTTGAAAATTGGCACATTATAGGCTGATGCCTTTCACTAAAAAGCATCTTTTTTACTTCAAATATAAAATAAAGGTTCCTTTAAGTAAAATCTTAAATTTTTAGGGTACTTTCCTGACAGGGGGTTTTCATTTGGTTCACCTGTAAACACGTTTTAGATGAAGTATAAATGAAGTTAAAGGGGTTACCTTTGCCAAAGCATCTTCTAAATTTTTAACACAGTCAGTTGACTGCTTATTAAGTCTCATAACTGTTTCTGAGTTTTCTTTCAACACTTCTATCTCTTTCTCTTTCTGAGTTATAACCTCATCTCTGTTTGCAATAGTCTTCTCCATTTTCTCTTCAACTTCTCTTTTTTCTGCCACAAGCACCTTGTATTTGTCTTGGTAGTCATGTGCCAAGTCTAAGGCTTTGTACAACTCTGCTTCAAAATGATTTGTTTTCTGTAAATAAACTACACAATTTATATAAGGAAATGTTTCAAATGGTGGAGGTTTTATATGATTATCCATCAGTCCTGTCTAT
The DNA here is from genome assembly GCA_964056405.1 of Acronicta alni. NCBI lineage: Eukaryota > Metazoa > Arthropoda > Insecta > Lepidoptera > Noctuidae > Acronicta > Acronicta alni. The sequence continues at coordinate 15,569,229 of OZ043923.1, forward strand.
TCCGAACTATTTGTTCTTGCTGATTTGAAGTAAATGCCTATTTTCATCTTAACTGTAACACAATAACTGGGCAATCATTATTACAAGCATACAACTTATAATACTTATTACTTGTGTCTTCCAGAATTCAATATTATAAAATAATTAAGAAACTAGAAGTTACATTTACATTTAGCTTTCAATGGAATCAGTACTCAGATCATGCTACAGCTAGACACCACATAATTTGTACTTGTGGAAACACAAGTTATTGTTTAACACATTGACAAGATTAGTTCACAAAATCATTAAAATATTTTTAAATCTTTGACAATACCTTTTGAGCTTCATCCGCAACCATTCTAAAGTTTTCCACTTCTCTAACCATCTTATCCAGGGCCCCTCGGTGCCTCTCCTCTGCCTTGTCCAAGTTACCAGTAAGTCTCAACCATGCCTCTCGTAGTTTACAGATTGCTGCATCTTTGGCACGATCTACTTTGACTGCCACTGCTAATTTCTCTTGTTGGTCTAAAATCTTCTTCTGTAGTTGTTGTATCATGGATTCACAGTGCTGAGGTTACAGTAAAGAAAAGGTTAGTTGTCTAACAGCCATGGCCATGGTCTATCATAAGTGGTATTTTTATAAGTAATTTTTTTATATACACAACTAATTTTGACAGCCTGAATATAGATCTAAATATAAATATAGAATACTTAATATTAACTCACCTCTCTTTTAAGTCGTTCTTCTTCCAGTTTAACACTATCAATTCTCTCCCCCCTGTCCCCTCTTTCCCCCCAAAGCTCGCTCAAACTTAGTAGGTCTGTATCAATAGACTCCAAGTATTTGTTCTGGAATGAGTTTAATTTCATACCATCATCCTTATTTTCATGGCAGTAAGGTCGCATTTGCGGCATTTTGAAATCATCCTTTTTTGGTGACAAGTAGCTCTCTGTTGTGGAGCCCTGAGTATTCCTACTATAGCTTTGAGACTTGTACTGTTCTAAAACCTTAGATGCCCTGTCATATATTTTATTAGATGATGGTCTGAATGTGTCTAAGTAGCTAGTTTGGGGCCTCTTAGGTGTAGATGTTGGCTGAACATCTTTATCTGAGAAGTTGAGCTTTCTAATACTTGGAGATTTTGTGTCTTGTTTAGTAGTATCTACAGATATTTTAGAGTTGCTTTCAAAACGGCTCACATTAAGTTCCTCATTATTCTTGCAGTTCATAGAAGGTATAGGTTTCTCTCCTTTTGATGCACCAGCATTACTTTTAACTAAATAAATATATTTGTCCAGTATACTAGTGTGAACAACCCGACCACTAGGAAGTTTAACTTCATCTGCATTACTGTTTGAATCCAATTTTTGGGATATATAATCACCAGTTGCTTTTATTACATTTTCTGGACTTATTGTTGGCTCCTGGTCTTTGTATTTAATGTCGGGACTCTCATAATTTTCTACTTTGGTAAGAAATTCATCTATTTCGTGTAAAAGTAATTTATCATTCTTTTTACTCGGTGTTGACACTATACTGCTTATATCGCCATCCATACTTTGAATATCATTTATAATTTCAACAGGTTTACAATACAGAGGTTCAAATTCATCTAATTTCAATGGTGGGATGAATTTCCCGCGCGTGCTAGCTGAATCTAAACTTGTCAAAGACAGGTCACGGCTTCTTGGTTTTTTAGCAGACTTTCTTTTACGTCTGCGCGGGAATGTAAAACATTTGCGATCTAAGCTTCGGCTATCAATACTGTCGGTTGTGTCCCAAGTCTTGGGCCTTCTTACAGTACTGTGGCTGGACGCGTCACTGTTTAGCTCCAAACTTTCTAACCTTGACTCCAATGTATGGACCTGGTTCACTAATTTACCTAGTACTTGTGCCGTACAAGATATGGGCTTATGTACGACAGTCCTAGAAGATTCCAGCAAAGAATCCTCTGAGCCAGAGCTTTGCACCAGAAAGAAATTAGGTGGTATCAGCAGGAGAACATCTGTATCGTCGGTCTCACTCATCACAACAATAAAAAAGTATCGCCCTATTACAATTAGGAGCCATTATACGATTATTTGTATAAATCCAATAATAATGTTTATTTTCAACAAAATTAAACCAACAATAAATAATACAACAACGCGAGCGCCGAGCTGTTTGTTTTGACTTTTGTTGAATTTGTTTGACAGTAGTATAAAGTATTGACGATGGACCACAGATTAGTAATAGTGAAACGTTAATAGAAGTGATTGACACTGCACGTGCATATGTATGCAACGAAACATGAACTGCTCGATAATATCTATTTATTTTACTTAACTAAAAGGGCTGCAGGCCAAATACATTAAATAAAGACATTGCATTCATACACAGCTCTCACAAAAGTATCTTCCATTCGTCCGTGAACACATGACAATCAGGCTAGGCCTACTGGTGACCGTTGAACGTAGACAGTGTGCGAGGAACAAGTGTGCCTGCGTGACAGGCCAGTACGCGGGTACAGCGGAAAATCTGTGTCTTCTGCTATGGCTATAGTTAACGGAGGAAAAGAGTAGAGATAATTTACCGTGCAGTCAGCAGTTCCAAAGCTTCCCAAAGGACATTATCATTATTCGCCCTATACGCTAAAAGCATCGGACATTCACTATAATTATTAGTTAAAACATTGCTGTTGATTTCGGGGCAAACGATGTATAGAACCACGTCCTTTCCGATGATCGACCTCAAATATCCATTTTTTTGTCGGTATGGAACGAACCAGAAGACGCAGGTTCGAATCCTGCCCGCGGTCGATTTTTTCTTTCGGTAAATAACTTTAAAATCTTAGCATGCCAAGAAATACATTACTAATATTAACTATTTTCACAGTGAGTTCTTTCAATGTTTGTTAACGTGGTACTGACCTAAGAAAATGAAATATTATTAACATTTTGGTAACTTCTGTGTCAAAATGTTTAAAGCTCATTTGGATAATAACTTTATTATGAGATGGTGATGCCGATTTCGTTATTCGATGCCTTCCCCTGCTCAGCGCCGGGGGTGGCAAGCCGAGGCCCATGCCCCGGACGGCAAATTCGAGATTCTTGGCAAACGAATATACACGTCTCATCAGTTCATCACTCATCATCAACGCAACTTTGACCACTGAGACAGATGTCCAGTATTTTAAGCATAATTATGTATTATTTTTCACGGGGCGCGTAGGCATAGGTCAACTTACATATAAAACATAAATGCAGGCGGGGCGGAATTTTAGTTTTTGCCCCGCCTCGAAAAAAAATCTAGATCCGGCGCTGCCCTTGCCTGCAAAGTAACTGTGTCTATCTGTTACACTTTCACGCTTAAACCGCGGAACCGTTTTGACGTCTGTGGTCTATCTAATGGTTCGCGTGTTGGATTACTGATTACGAGATCGTGGGTTCGATTCTGACAGGACACAAATATTTAACTAAATATATATATTTTTTACACACCACCATCTAGCCCCAAACTAAGCAGAGCTTGTACTATGGGTACTAGACAATGGATAACAAACACAAAAACCTTATTTGTCATATAAATATTTGTGCCCTGTGGGAATCGAAGCCATGACCTTATGATCAGCAGTCCAGTGCTCGAACCACTACACCAAAGAGGTTGTCGGATTTATGTGATGAACATAAGTGTTTGTGTTAGTCTGGGTATTTCTTGTGTATTATAAGTATTTACAAAAAGAAGTACATAAGTATTGTATCCATTGTCTAGTACAGTCAGCGTCAAATAGTTAGTGACACTCAGGGTATTCAAATAAATAGACGCAACCAAAAAGTCAATAATATCGGTACAAACAAAGTTTCCATATTGTTGTCAACATTATAGTCGCTCAAAAGGTCGAGACGTTTAAAACGTCATAAAGATAGGTTCAGTCAAACCGTCATAAATATGGTAACAGTCATCCCGCCAATGGTATCCAAGCATTCTGTGTTCAAAAATATGGAACACATTAGAAAAATAAACCAGCATGTTATAGAAATAAACGGTTTCCCAAAGATGAAAACCTCTTTAGGCAATCTAGTGTTCTTTGCATGTCATTCTATTTATCTATCGATCAGTAATATCAATGTAAGTGCAAAACTAAAGCAAGCTAGAAATATGGCTACGCATTAGTGACACCACAAAACATCGAATTATATATTTGAGGGAGGAAGATGTCTCCGTAACAGATATTTCAAATGAACTGGGAATATCCTTATGTACCTACCTATCGTTTTAGATGTTACGTGTAGTTACCTATCGAATTATTCTCATCTCTCTAGATTCTCATTTCTGCATATTCGCACATATATGTATAAACAAGCACACAGCCCGCCTGATGGTATGCAGTCGAAAACTAAAGAAAATTGAAAAGATGCAAGCGATTATCGACCTTATTGACATTATTTTATTGCTTATTTTTAGTTATTCATCCACTCTATTAACTTGTTTATGTTTAAAATAGCAGTTTTTGAATAATAGTCAATAAGGTTGAAAACTTTGCACCTCTTTTTTGCAAGCACTATCGAGTCTAGTTTTGTCGACGTTCATTGTTAATTAAAATAAAATAAAATGATCATGATATTGAATCATATATTTTAATTATGCACTCTTGCTCTATGAGATATATGTATAGTCATACTCATTATCAATGAGGTTTAGGTACATCTATTTTCAGTCAGCTGTATATTGCTAAGTATCGTAAACGGCTATGCACGAAATTCTTTACAAAACAAAAGACATGTCTATGACGTCATGCTTAAAATGAAAAGGACAACAGTAGTTTCTATTCCTTTCATTTTTGTGTATAAATGTTTTCACATTAATTGATGTGAGAAATAATATTTAAAATGTATAGCAGTAAAGTTTATTTTTCTAATGTGTTCCATATTTTTGAACACTTAGAATGCTTGGATACCATTGGCGGGATGACTGTTACCATATTTATGACGGTTTGACTGAACCTATCTATATGACGTTTTAAACGTCTCGACCTTTTGAGCGACTATAATGTTGACAACATTATGGAAACTTTGTTTGTACCGATATTATTGACTTTTTGATTGCGTCTATTTATTTGAATACCCTGAGTGTCACTAACTATTTGACGCTGACTGTACAAGGTCTGCTTAGTTTGGGACTAGATGGTGCTGTGTAAAGCTGTCCAAAAAATAGATAAAATTAGGTACAGAAATAGACATTGGAGAAGGCTACCTTTTGTTTCAAAAAGTCCTTTTAGATGTAAGTAAAACTGCATGCAAAAGGCAGTAATATATAATTTGGTTAGTCTTACGTGGTGAAATAACTTACTAACTAAAGAAAAAACTAACTAAAATAATATACCTATTTTAGAATAACACTGTCACTAGAAATTTATTAATTTTAGGGTGTACCCCTAATAATTAATAATATAATTACACTTACACCCTAGACTACTAGGGTGGTGGTTTAGGATTTTAGACAAACAAGTAACCTATAAGATACAGAAAAACATATACAGTTGTGGTCAACTAATTAGGGACATTCAAGATAGTAAAGGGCTATAACCGGTTATGTACATACAAATATAAAACCCTATTGATTTCTCAGCACCTATTATTTGCATAATGTGGTCCGATTATTATGCTGTAAATGGCTGTAAATAAAAGATTAAATAAATAGAAAAAGTATTTAATATCAAAGATTAAACGTGTATTAAATATTAAGGTACAATTCTGTAGTGGACATTTAATTAAGGACAGTAAAGTATAATGAAAAATACAGTTAAACAAAACTTATAATCTGCAGTGTTATAATATCTTTAACAGCTCCATTTTATTACGTGTAAAATCAGTACCCAGTAGCAAAACCTTTGTTAGTAATTACCGCTTGACACCGATGTGGCATAGACATTATCAGTTTCTGTCATGTTTCGACAGGAATGTTTGCCCATGCCTCACAAAAAGCTTCATGAAGTTAATTTGTATTACGATAAATGGCAACTTTTTTCTTGATTTCGTGCCAAAGGTGCCCAATTGGGTTGAGGTCCGGGCTATTTGCTGGCCAATCTTGCACCAATACAGACTGACTGGTAAGAAACGACCTGACTGAATGGGCGGTATGTTTCGGGTCGTTATCCTGCTGAAACGTCCATATAATAGGGAGATGCTCCTCAGCATAGGGAAGCATAGTTTCTTCCAATATTGCCTTGTATTGATGTTGGTCTAAGTTACCCTGAACTTTCGTCACAGGTCCCACTCCACGTCCAGAAAATGAACCCCACATTTTAATGTTTCCACCGCCATGTTTCACCTGTTTTTTTGTGAATCTTGGATTCATTTCCGCTTTTACAGGACGCCGTACATATTGCCTTCCATCTGAAGAAATCAAATTAACCTTGGTCTCGTTATGGAAAAGTACATGTTGCCATTGGGCGTAGGTCCAATGTCCATATTTACGTGGAAACGCCAAACGAGCATTTCTATGTTCTTTCTTCAACAACGGTACTTTGCGAGCCACTCTTCCGAACAACCCTGCTTCTACCAAACGTCGTCGAACTGTCCTAGCAGATACACCGGCTCTTTCGTTTGCCCCAAACACTTCGTGTTTAATTAAAATAGAGCCTAGAAACGGATCTTTCTTAGCTAACCTGGTTATCATTCTATTTTCTTGCGGAGTCGTTTTTCTCGATCTTTTTGTTCTGGACACATTTAAAGCTGTGTTATAGCGCTTGAAATGTTGCACTGCATTGCATACCATAGTTTTTGAACAATTTAAATGTTGTGCTATCCATCGGTAGGACCAACCACGCTCGACAAACTTCATGATAATTTTTCGTAGTGTTGGATCGCAACTTTTATTTTTGCCCATTTTTATTCAAAATAATTCTCAAAACTTAAAATAAAAAATCTGGATTGCCGCCAAAACGACCACGAAAAAATAAGAAAAGAAACAAAAAAGTATTAAAATTCCAATTTTGAAATTAGAACGCAATACCTCAGTGTCCCTAATTAAATGGCCAACCAGCATTCTTTGAACAAATAGCACTATGATAATCTATCAGCTGTACTGTAAAGAGGTTTAATGTTTAAGAAGTTGTTATTGTTTGTATAATCACGCACATAAATGACTTATTACACTTACATGTAAAAGATATGGAATATTGTTGACTCGTTGGAAAATAAAAAAATAATTCACAATTTGGCTTAACTAGAGATTGTCCCTATTTAGTTGACCACGACTGTATAACAATATATTGTTCGAGCAAGATGATCCATAATCTATTAAATATCTCATTCAAATAATCAATCTATCAGCCAACACAATACAGTACAAATTTGGTTCAAGTTGAAACAGTTTATCAAGATGCTCTAACATAAATAGGTGTTTGTTTAACAAAAGCATCCAGTTTGTACTTAAATAATTCACTAGTAATAGGTTCTCCGATGCCACACATTGGATTCCTTACAGCATATTTGACATAAATTTCACCGTAGATCTTTTTCAACAATTCTCTGACTCCTTGTGCTTGGTTATCCGTGTTCATGACAAATTTTAAGCCTGATGGAGTTTCTAGGCAGTGTAGGGTGTACTTTGATGTTTTGTAATTCATGAATCCATCTTTTGGATCCAATGGAGAAATTTTGGCAACAAATGATTTAATTGAGAATAGCATGCCATACATTAATTTTCCTTCCTGAAATATAAAAAAGTTATAAATATAATGGATCAATTCATAACTCTTATTATATTATTAATACAAGCTATGTATCTGTACCTGTTTAAAGATAGAAAGTGGCCCCAAAATTTTAAAATAATAACTAGGCTAAGGTAGCAAGAATGCAGGCTTAGCTTTGTTGCCCTGAATGCATGTACGAGCCGTGTGGGTTGCGCTGCTGTACCCGAGAACCTAGGTTAGCAAACACTCAGGTTTTGCGACTTGATTATGTCCGATTCTATATAGTTAGGCGTAATAGCATAGGCAACAGACAAAGTCTGTGTAATTTGATCGAGTATCATCGAGAGGTATCTTTTTATAAATCTTCGGTTAGATAGTCGCCATGAGTTAAACAATAATAAAATATGGTACACGATACTTGCCTCCTCTCTGGACATTCCAGATTGTTTTGACCTGTTCCATTCGCCATAGTAAAGTAACGTACCATATCGATCGAAAATGTACAAATTATAAATTGTCATTTTCCTTTCGCCTTTGATCTAATAAAGTGGTACAGTAATAATTTTGTTTGGAAGGTGGATAAAGTGCTGTATGTATTTTTTGGTGGCCTTTTTTAGAATATATCTAAATCCATAGAGATTGATGACAATATTAGTGCAATCGAAATCTCTCGCTAAATGAAAATTGGAAAAATATTTACCACTTAATTAATGATTTAGCGAAATAAATCTGACTGATTGGAAATTATAAAACAAACTGTTCGCTGCTGACGTATAAATGAGTGACAACTGACAGATGACACAAGACAGTGCTCAGTGCAGGTGCACAGATAATAAATTAATTATTTAGAGGTCGAAAGTTTTGCTGTATAAGGAACAGGAAAAGAAAATTATGGTCTAAAGTGCCGTCCGCAAGACTTAGAAATGTGAGTGTGACATCCCTCTCCCAACCAATTTTTATTCCCTTCTCTTCTAAACTAATAAATATATTGGCCACATTTTTATATCAAAACGATCTTAAATTTTAATTACTTACACTAATATCTACCACGAAGTCAAAAGATCGACGGTGGTCCTCACTGAGTCGCCGTCTCAACGTGACACTGGCAAAATAGTAGCAAACGGCTTAATTGCCACAAAAAAAAAAAAAAATTGACTACTGACGTGCCTAGGTTAGTTATTTTGGGTTATTGTTTAGACGATTTTTAATTGTTATCTGTTTAACTTTAGTCAGAAGACTTTGGTAACCGTAAAAACCTTTACAAGATTCATGCTTGACTGACTTCACTTACCTACTTACCTAGATATCTTTCATTCATTTCATTCATGACTTTTTGGTAGAACTATAGAACGTGAGGACCATGGTGCAACAAAAGTGATATAATAAAAACCGAAAATTACAAGTAGAAATTGTGTATTCAAGTGTAAATAACAAACTCAAGCAGTGCGTATAATTTTTTTCTGGAATCACGAATTCACGAGTTGCTAATGTTCGGGCTCAGTTGAGATTTTGAGGTTATCCTTCTTACCTAATCCCTCTATTGCAGAACAGAAAAATCATAAAAAATACAAAGCATGGATGAATACACAAGAGAACCTTGCCCTTGGCGTATCCTCGATGATACCGGCGGTGCGTTCATCATGGGCGCTATCGGTGGTGGCATATTTCATTCGATAAAGGGTTTCAGGAATGCCCCTGTGGGGATTAGTAGGAAAATGGTATGTAATAGTCTTTTCAAATTAACTGGAATGGTGATACTGAAATATGAATACATGTTATGTAGATTCAAATGGAGAATAACCAGCAACAATTTCAGTAATTATTTAATGTTTCCTACTTTTTATAATAATTTAGGGTGTGTTACAATAAAATTAATTGAGAATTCGAACTCATAAAGTTGCAAATCTACAACAATCAGTAATTGAGTAAAAAAATTAGGCATGTTATATTTTCAGCTTGGAAGTTTAGCAGCAATGAAAGAGCGCTCTCCTGTTGTGGGTGGCAACTTTGCAGTGTGGGGAGGGATGTTCTCTACTATTGATTGCTCACTAGTATACTTGAGGCAGAAGGAAGACCCATGGAACTCTATAATGAGTGGGGCACTTACTGGGGGGATATTAGCAGCTAGAAATGGTAAATATAAATTCAGACTTCAGTTTGTCAAAAAATGGGACCAATAATTCAGTGCTGAGAACTAACTGAGAAGGAAAACATAGTAGTAAAGCCTCCACATTTAATTCTAGCCACAGTGGTCAACCACTAATAGGATTCAAATAAGTCTTACCCCTTTTAATTTGTATTAAATTAGACTGGTTCTGCAGTGGCAGGACTATAAGTGCCCCCAGGGGCCATTTCTTACATGCAAATTGAATCTATTGTCACAATTCAAAACAGTCTCATTATCGCACACAAATTATTGATATAATTTGTCAATTAATTTTTTAGTTTTGATATTTGACAATAATTTACTTAAAAGCAACCCTTTGACACCTCGTTTGATCCATTTCATATTTCCAGGTGTTCCTGCAATGGCAGGTAGTGCCCTTGTTGGTGGCATACTCCTGGCATTAATAGAAGGCATAGGTATAATGTTCTCTAGGATCACAGCAGAGCAGTTCAAACCTCAGCAGCCTATATTTGAGGACCCATCAGTTTTAGGTAACCAAGGACAAGCACAGAGTCAATCGTTCCAGTAGGTTTTAAGTATATCATTATTGTTGTGATTGTACAGCCTAGCTTTTTCCTACATTTGCCTATAATAGTGAAATAGGTACTATTAAAGTATTGAGGTATCTGAAATGCATTTCCTGACTTAGTATATTTTCCAGTTTATATTTCCAATATTTATTTTTGTATGTGAATGTGTGATTGTATCCAGGCAAGTGTTAAAAACTTTTAAAAATATTGTTGTAAATTATGTATATCAATAACATTTCTAATTTGATTATTTTGACTGTCTATTTTCCAAGCATAATAAAGCAGGAGTTAGGCTGTATGATCTAAATTGTAAACAAATCTCTAGCCAGTATGGCACTGTATCATCATTAACCAGACTTTAGAATTACCTTTGGTTTTTATGAGTGAATTATTTGCATCTGTGATATTTTCAGTCCTGTACTGATTGTTTATAATTTCACTCGGAATGGTTTTATTTTGCACCCATTTGTTTTTGGGTGTCAGTAACATTATTTTGTTTATGCAAAGCACAATGCAACACTGATTTATCATTATTGATTTTGTATTTCACAGAATTTTGTCTGCCTATGTCACCTCAACTTAATTATTTGTTCCCATAAAGTTAGGGGTGCTTGCAGTATCAGTTAATTGTGGCTGCTCAGGAAGTTTATTTATGCCATCTTCCAGTTTGTCACTTCCATACTGATTCAGTTGAATATTGTTATGAAAATAATAATTGTAGGCAATTTTCTTTGAAATGCTGTGAACATAAGAATTTATTTAAAAATAAAGACTTTTAGACTATGTTTTTTTTTTTTTATTATTTGTCATGCAAGCATGCATGCAAGCATTATCCTAATGATTAAAATGTTAAAATATATACATGCTAAAATAATCATTTATTATAATAATTCTGGGGCTTTTAAATGGTATTTATTTAATAATTTGGGGCATATTACATAGACACACAAACATAGATGTTTCTTTTTACCAAACTGCTCTTTTTTTGTACCTAGATAAGGAGTCCCTTGTTTTGAAATTACTTCAAGCCTGAACTAATAACATTGCACTAAATGTGAAGTGCGCATTTTTGATTTAGTGCATATTCCGCGCTAGTCATTGTTCCCAATCTATTATAAGAACGAAAAAAATAAAAATAACGGGATATAATGGAATTTTTCTCACAGTACAGTTACATTTTTCTTTTTTTATGCTTGTGCCATTTCATTGGCACTAAATGTTATGTACTTAAATATTATATTAAAATAATTATACATTATACAAATAAAGTTAAAACAAAACATTGGCTACAACAATATTTGATAAATTTGTAGAAGCTAACCACTCACTTCAAGTTTCACAGATGTTTTTCTTTGAGATTCTAATAGTATATACATAAACAAGTGTAAGTATTACAGAGACAATGATCATAGTCAGATTATTAGATTGATTCTAACAATACATATTCAAAGGTGAAAAGTTTCATCTGTGAAATGGCAAATGGTAGAGGTGGGCAAAAAGGTGTAATTTAAAACAAAAAATAATGACCAAATTACTACTTTCATAATAATAACCTGAATTATATTTTAACTATGCAATCAATCTTAAAAAACTGCAGTATTTTTCACTAAATTCCTACCATTTTGTCTTATTAATTTAGCAATATTGTTTTTTACACAGTAGGTATAGACAGATTTAACAATAAGTATGGTTTAAAACTAATAACCACACTTACCATGGTCTGCATACTATTATTAGAAAGATAATGTTAACAATTTGTATTTTAAATGTCATATAAAAATATTTCAATAAAGTATTAAATTGGGGCATTTTATCACTTTGAATTAGAATCTAGTTTTATGGTTGTAAATTAACAGGCCTGTTTTGTGCGGCAGTATCACCCATTTTTCTGATTTCTTTGATAACATGGGCTAACACTTCAGGGTCTACGCCTAGTTCACATAACCGTATGCAGATGGAGAGAGTATCAGCGTCAAGGCCTGTGCAGAGTAGTTGTGATATCTGATACATCATTTGGAAAGCTTCGCGTGCTTGCCCCAGCTGAGCATTCTTTTCGGATGTCATATTCGTTTTCTGAAATGAACAAAACAGCATTTTATGAATCAAACGACTAAAAGTAATTGTAAATCATACTTATATATTTTGCTGTTATTCAGCCGCATCTGGTTAGACTGAAAGCTAAACCCAAAATAGCTGAGAAAAGGCTAGGAAGGTGATGAAATGATGACTTATATTTTTGCATATTTTTACCGTACGTATAATGAATTGCAGTATGTAATAACGATAAACGTGTCAGCTTCTTAGTTTAGTAGGCAGCACAACAGTTATTTTCGGTTCCAATTATCGTAACTTCGAATTTCACATCAAAACAATATTCTGTCTATTATTGGCGCTGACATTGACACATCAGCTGACAGCTGACACTTGATAGTATCGTAACCACAGGCACAGTACAGGCCGCACATGTTGAGGAATTGAGCACAGGCACAAAGGCCTTTGAAGCCATGCCAAAAATATTACAAAAAAAAGCACAGGCACTAGTTACTTACTACAAATCTACCTAATTTTTTTGTCACCTTGTCAATCTCACGTCTGTACAAACTAAAAAGGTGTCTCTCTCTCTTGAAGAGACTCTTCCCTCCAGGGCACTGGCCCCGCTGTTTTAGTGGTCCAATCTCTCTCTGTCTCTCATAAGTCGAGCTCGTCACTACCTTCGTCTGTCTCTATTTGTTAAACAGATTTTAATCAGATATTAGTTTTGACTAATTCGGAGGGTGCTGACATTTTGTTATGACTGACATGGTTGACTATTTTTTCTTGGCAACAGAGCTTTCTTCTTTATTAAATTCCTCGTTTCACATTATGTTAGAATTCTGTGTTGCTTTTTTCCTGGCTACAATTAACATTAAGCCGGTTTAGTTCTACTCGTTCTACTCCTACCCTAGCCATCGGGAGTGTATGATAGTGAAACCAATTTGTTAAGAACTTTAGTCCGATAGATGCATTGAACAGGGTCAATAAAACAATTCAACTTTTGTAGTATGTACCTACGTACTGTTATGCCTGTGCTACGACCTACGATATTGCAAAATTGCGTTACAATAGGCACCTCTATCTGTGGGAACCTATATACCTATATATTATTCTATAGAATACTCTTCAAGGTCATAGGGGTAGATACATCAATTTGAATAATGACAATAATAAAATTTTCGAGTACAATATCTCACACAGCCCCAGCACTATTTATTATCTTTAAAATCTATTTGGTAGGCTCAGGTAATATGCCTGGGATCTTTATCCCATACGTGCCGCAAAGTAATTTCCTCTCGCGTACAGCAGGCAATCGCCCAGGATGGCAAACGGAAAATTTAATTTATACATCAAACATCTACCAGTTTTAATATTCTTTGGTATGATCTCCAATTGAAACTCGCGCGGGAAAGTTTTATGAATTTGCGGCACTCTGTACTTTCTATTTTTAAATCAGTGCGTCTGCACTCCCAAAAATAGATGTTCAAGTTTTGAACATAGTAATATTGTCCATCCTCTCGGCTTTTGAACGTGATCCGCAACTAGTGTGTTTTGTTAATCAAATTGAAATATAATAATAAAAGCAGGCTACACCATGGTGAGTGAAACTTTTTACTGAAATTTTATGAAAATTGTCAATCAAATCTTGTCAGTTGAATTTCATATTTCATCTTTGTCAAATTCTTTCACGTGGATGTAAGATGAATAGTATTATAGATACTAAAATTGTTAGTTTAGATAGTTACGAAGGTTCCACCATGAGATCTATTTGGACGAGGGTCCGTGGTTACGAAGAAACAACGAGGGTAATTTTGTTCAATGTTCCAGTAGGGTGCGAGACAGCGCTACTTTTATTTACTACCCATAGGCGCATTACCTTTTCGTACAACGTTCAACAATTAGATTATACTAAAGAATTATGTTAATTAAATTGACGTAGATATATATTATAACAATGTTACGTGAAAGTATGTCTTCTACATTGTGTCTGCTAAAATACGCCACAGTGTGGTTATCGTTAGACTTGGCGGGCAGGTAGGTACCTACCTACTTTAATTTTCTGTTCGTCATTTCGTAGTCCTGTTATTGTACTATATAGGTAGGTATATTAGTATTATTATATTAAGTATATAGTGTAAGCATTGTTTGTCATGATACCAGTATAAAGTTCACAGGACTTCAATAAACAATATTTGACTCAGCATTTTTAAACAGCATGCAGAATATGTTTGTTTTGCTAGATACTTGCATACACTTATAATAATAATTTAGGTAATGATAGTTAATGACTTTTATTTAAATCTGAAGCTAAAGTATTGATTTCTGACATTCTAATAATATCAATATAACGCGATAAAATCCGTAAAAAGTAGTTTTATTTCATTGAAGCTAAAGTGTTCGTTATTCCTGATGAAAGGCACCCACGTTTCACTTTAAAACGGTACTTTGAAACTTAAGTAGGTATGTAAGGTACCTACTAACCACTTACCTGGGTACCTACTTCATAACTGGACATATTACTAAGGTATTGAAGTTTTGAGTTCAATGTACTTCTATCTATCTATCTATCAGCCACGGACGTCCACTGCTGAACATAGGCCTCCCCTAATGATCGCCACAAAAATCGATCTTGCGCAGACCGTATCCACCGACTCCCTGCGACCCTCACTTAGGTCACATTGTGGCCCGAATAAATACCTTGCCAACATTTCTTAAAACAACAACCTGTACATATTAATTTAGCATAGTCACGGTGAATTTGAATTCTTGTTTACACACACACATAATATAAGAATATTGTGATATGCAACTTTGTGTAAAGCTCGGATGAAGCTATGAAGCATGACTGTGTTCGGGCATTGGCTGATCGGGCTTCATGGTTGTCACTTGTCGGGCTGATGAACCGTCCGACTGAACCATCCGACACTCTTCCGAATATTGATTATGGTACCAACCGAACAAAGCCAATCCGAACTTTATTCGTGGTAGGACACCAATGCAAACTATTCGGTCGTGTTTCGGTCGGTTCAGAACGTTTGCATGCAGACGAGACATCCATCAGTTAAAAAGAGCTCCTCCACCAAGCACCATGAGTAGATACTACTACTTATAAGTATGTGTGGTATTTGAGTCTTAACTTAGGTATAGTATCCCTTTTTTCACTCAAGACAGAAAAAATCCCAAGTCTTACAGGTTATCGTCGTAAAATGTCAATTTCTTGCTCAATTTACATCTGTTAATATATTTCGTTCACGGTGTCTCGCCCGAGCGACTTTATTCCGAACACCAGATGCTTGGCATTCATCTTGTAAAGCCTCGGCATCTTTAATACGATCCTGTGGAAGATTTTTTAGGGTCGTTTGGCGACCTGAAATGAGGTGGCTAGATATCTGTTTATTTTGTCACGTCTCAGTATTATGCCTGGCCTGGCTATTGTGCAGGTGGCCCATTCAACGCTGGATTCCAAGAGGCTTTTCTGAACGCATTATCTATGTACTTATGCGTATTTTTATTGTTAGTAAAAATGGATACTTCGTTAATAAGTGTAGTTTAGACGTCCTATAAATACATTAATATAATATACTAGGCAGTTTCAGACAGCCCATTATTAAAACATCCACCGTATAATTTATATAAAATTTGAGGTAATATTAATTTGAGGAAATAATATTCTGGTAGGTAAACTTATTTACCTGAGTATATCTGTATTAATTACGTAGAAATTAGGTTTCGGAAGTCTGATAGTAATCGCTTCGTGTACCTAATATAGGTACTGATTTTCAGCCATATCTGGTTAAAATGTGGGACCCCAACATACCTAGATGGGAAAAGGCTATTTTGATGAGTCTTGTCTAGGTACTTGAGAAGATATGACTAGGTGTACTTATATTTTATTATTAATAGAGAAAAACTCCTTGACTTCTTTAATACAACTTGTTAGGTAAGTTTGGAAGTCGAAGTCCATATGCAGTGTACCTACCTAGGTACTATGTATTTTTGTGCCAATAAACTTGTGGTATTTGTAGGTACTATAATTACGTGTGGAAAATAGTTAATTGCTGAAGGTACCTACTTAGGACCTTGGTACCACTATCTCATACGTACTTAAAGTCGTCATGACTATGAGTCACGTGGTCGCAGGTACAGTCAGCAACGAAAACCGCTGATCATGGTGTAATCTTCAATATGATTTTTAATAAGTATGAAGTTACTCCTGTGAAGGTTATGCGAAATAATTGCATAGATGACCATTAACAATTTAGGTTATCTTAATAGAAAAACCTCTTGACAAGTTTTAGAGTTGTTTATGTTTTCAAAATTTAGCAGTGTTCGGCGACTTTCGTTGCCGACCATACTTACCTATCCGGTCCCGAAAGCGTAGGAGCTACCTAGCACCTATTTGGGCTTAAATTCCTTCATGAAGGGCGACAAAGTGCTCAGTCGGTGTTCTCGCCAGTTCGCCACAAATGAATTGAATGATAATTTATAGTCACTTTTATTCTAGGCGGATCAAGTTCAAAGCCAGCCTCAAGAGTCGGGGGGTGGCGAGGGAAACGCTGCAGCACAACCTACCAACCAACCACCGGTCACCACTGAGGATAGTAAAGTTGTAAGGTTTCATGTTCTTAGCTGTAAAATAGTAGATCTTAGCTTACAGGTCGTAAGATTTGCGACACACTCGTCGATTCGGCAGCACTCGGCAGCCGGGTATCGAATATAAATGGAGCAAATCTATACATACCTAAATAACAGTTTACAAGTGCCGTAATTGAATAAAAAAAGCTTCTAAATAATATAAGAATAAAAAGTACACGAAAAAGATATAAATATTACCTTGTAGGTATCTATGCTACTGCATGGCGGTCTCCCACCCTACCTATTCCTTTTACTTTGTCGCCCATATTGAATTTTTCTCTAGTGGTCGTCTACTAAGCCTACTAAAGTCGAGGTCGAGCAGTGTTATTGGGGTTTTCAATAAGGAAATTGTCAGCAGCTCGGAGTTTGGAATTCTGCCTGGTTCGAACTCTGCATGTATGAGGTACAATTATAGTCCACTCTTACCCAACCTTTCGAGGAATACAGACTGGAGTATGACTTCGACATCAACTATGACGGGAACTGGAATGTAATACGTATATAATAATGGAAAGTAATATGTAATATAATAGGAATGTATTATAGGTACATGATATAAATGGTTAATATAGGTTGAATCGAGCACACAGCTCGACATAAAACCAGAAGAAACTGTAGTGAAACAGGAAACGGTAGACGTCAAGCCAAGCGGTGCCGATCTTGCGCCAGAAAGTAACGAAGGAGCCAAGGAAAATGTAAGTCATTGTTGTTCGAAATAATATATAAAAAATATGAAATTATACTATTCGGCAATTTCTAATGTCGTATGGAAATGAAGATGATGGCACGATATCTTTAGGTTCGCCCAAATCATTGAAAACCTTTTTTAAGTTTCTTGACTATAAGATTCATGTGTTTTTTTTATTTGCTAAAAATGGTAACAAAGGTGCTATACTACATAGTAGTTGATTTTTTTTTATTTGCTAGTAACATATTAATAGTTTTAATTTGCTTTGTATAATTTTTGCATGCTGTGGTCTCTCATAATTGAAGGAGTACACTGGCCTTATAATGTATTTGACTTACTACTAATATCTTTTTGTGTATATCCTTAAGAAAATAAATAAATTGTTGAGTTCTATAGTAGGTAGATAATTATGTCTTTAAGGTTTTCAAGCAAAAGTTTTGCCATAAAGCTGTGTGCGTACCTACCTATAGTTAATCCCACAAAATACTTACTAGGAACCCAACATCTAATATATAAAATTCTCGTGTCACAGTTTTCATTGCCATACTCCTCCGAAACGGCTTGACCGATTTTGATGAAATTTTTTGTGCTTATCGGGGAGGTCTGAGAATAGGCCAACATCTATTTTTCATACCCCTAAATTTTTTTTTATGGCAAAACAACGTTTGCGGGGGCGGCTAGTAATATTATATGTATATGTTACGGTAAATCTGATTAATTGAAAATTATTAATTTAACCACATGTTTTGGTAAATGTGAATAAACGATCGAAATTACTTTTAGTTTTTGAATATATCAAAAAAAAACCTAACAACCTAACCTGGCCTAAGTATCTACGACTTTTAATTTTATTTAGTTTTTATAATTCCTTGCATATTGGAGCTCAACTAATATAATTGACCACAACGCGTTGTGAGCTGTTTTTGGTCCTTGAGCGTTACTTATGTACGTTTATCACTTTAACCTCGACTTTCGGTAATTATTAATAATAATAGATAATTATTAATAATCTTCAATTATTCACTCTTACCGTAAGTATACCGCAGAATGCGAAAATACAATTAAAATCTAATTTGTCGGGTCAAATCAGCACAACACTACAACTTTATTCCATTGAGGAAAAAAATAGTTATACATGAAGGCTTTATTATAGGGTGACTGGCAACAAAGGGAACGGGAGCTGTTGCAGAAGATAGAAGAATTAGAGAAAGTAAAGAATGAGAGGACTGAGGATGGAATAAAGCTGGAACTAAAGGTAAATATATGAAGATTTAATCTTTTTGGTACTATGGAAAGTTCGCCTCTGTCTGTCATGATCGGCGTAGTACCTACCTAAGCACCTACATTTTTCTTTCATACAAAATTATGTACCATTTTAAAGAATCGTTATTATGTAAATGAGGGCCCTCTATTATTGGTGATGCCTACGCTGGGCTCTTTTCCAGCGCATTCACCTGGCTGATGGAGATTCTCAATTTACCATGCTACCCTTTTACAACGCCATGGCATGAAAGAAGTAGGTAGGTATTGTTAAGGTCATACACGAGAGAGAAATGAGGAGAGCGGTGTATTTACAGGTCCGCGAAGAAGAGATCGACCTTCTCAAAGCGAGGGTTAGGAATCTGGAGACGGAGCTGCAGGCGGCCTTATCCAAGCCCAGTGGCAAGAACCATGAGATGATTGAGAATATTAAGCAGCAGCATGAAGAGGTAACTGACGATTATTTTTATTCAGCCGAGCAAAGTAAGTGTCATATTTTTCCCACATTAAGGAGTTGAAATTAAGGTACTGAATTTTTTCGTTATTTTAGGTTCATGCAATTTATATTTGTTTTATAGCATCAACCGTTTTTTTAACGTGAACGGCTCGTCACGAGTCGTCACTTTACTTAATTAAGTGTTCGATAGAAAATTAGGTAATTGTCATATTCCACCGACAGCTCGGACCCGCTTGAAGAACCTTTTATCTTTTGCTACTTTATCTACTTACTAGGTATTTATACCTATTCTTTCAGTTACTAAGCAAAGCGCGAGGTATGATCTTCGACAAGACCAAGATGGTGAAAAATCAAGAACTTCAGATTGAGGCTTTGACTACGCAAGTACAATCCCTGAAGGACATCAACGTGATCACTAAGGACCTGTTGGAGATCAGAAACTCTGAAGTTAAAGCTATGGAGGTAGCTATAGATACGTTTCAATATTCCGTTATTGCATAATAAGTGCGACATATCATAAAGCACTATTCAAACTAAGAGCAAACAAACATAATATACAAGATAGGCACCTATTATGAAATACGTACATCTACATACCTAATAAATGCGGTGTAGACCGGTAGCCTTTTGACGGTTTCCCCCCGTAAACAAAAAAAAAACGATTTTTTTTATTTTTTGAAGCAGCTATTCATATAATGCCGCCTCCTTGTAGCTATCTCCACAGTTGTACCTGACATTTTCCGATTATCTTGGCTGGCAATATACATTTTCGATTCTAGTGCCTTATAGGTAAGTAGGTCTTGTCTTTTTACCGACAAGTGCCAATCTCACACTGGTAACTCCCGAAGTTTCGCGACTAGGCTACGGTCTTAGTCACGGATGGATCCCTTACGCCAGAGCAATTTGGAAACAACACTAGGCTACCGTCAGGGCCGGATTTAGGGCAGAGCAGCCGTGGCTCTAGCCCAAGGAAGGGGCCTCCACACCTTTAAATCCTGCCCTGGCTCTCGTCATCCATCTGTGTGGAGACTAGTTCCTTTAAACATGAATTAGTTAACATCCTTCTAATCAATTGTTATGTTCCAGGACCGTCTTCTGGCTATGGAAGCTAGGTTTAAGGCTGAGAAGGATAGGTATGGGTTGGTGTTACAGCGAGCTCAGACCAGCACCACGCTCAACGACGACCTGAAGAAAGAGTACGAAACACAACTCGCCATATTTAAGGTAAGTGTGGCCTTCACTAGTTCACCTTCACGACATCATTGGACAAAAAATAGCGGGAAATAAACGAAGCTAGTGTTAGTGGGAGCTATTATCATCACTACACTACATAATGTATTATAAATTAATGTCAGTGTTTGTAGCTACTGACGACGCTGTGGAAGTGGTCAAGTTCTGGACGAACATTATTTAATACCATCGACACGAAGAAGAAGGTATTATTTTGTTCTGGCATATCTCGGAAACTAAGTACTGTATGGATTTTCATATGGTTTTCATCAATAGAAAGGGAGTATACCTACCCGAACCGACATTTGTTTTCCCGAAATCAGCTTTTAAAAATACCATATTACCAGATAAACAGACGAACGCATCAATTCAAATAGGGGTTAAATATTAAATTACTTCTAAAGATTTCAAAGTAAGGAATTATATAATTCTATAATGTTAAAATAGTTTGTCTTCTGTGCATAGGCATAAAATTTATTACTTACCAACGTGTTAGAGACGTACGCTGCTGCTTTACTAAGCAGAATACCTATTTTCGTAAAAAAAACGTTGATCTCCACATTAAACTGTATTTGGTTGAACAGGAACTGAGACAGAAATATGAACAAAGAGTACAGGCGCTGGTGGCTGAGAACACGAAGCTTAAGGAGCTGGCTGCGTTAAAAGACGGTGCGTCAAAACCTGGTACGTCTGGCTAAACAGTGCGCAAGTTTTTTGAATGATTGCTTTGCCATCGCATTATGTTACCATATAGTCACCGTTCGGAATATCATTCATTAGTTCGGATCATAACCATATCCAAAGAAATTAAAGAAAATTGTATTTATGTAACTATAAAGACCATGTTCATTAATTACTTATTATATGTATTGGGATATTTTGTGCAATAATATTTAATAATGCAATATTTTGTGCAACAATATTTAATAATGCAATATTTTGTGCAACAATATATAGTAATGCAATATTTCGTGCAACAATATATAATAATGCAATATTTTGTGCAACAATATTTATATCCCTGTTTACTATTTCATATTTAAAAGCTCAAGATTAGTTTATTTACATAATTAATTAATGCGATGGCATAAATGGTGACGTATAAAGACTGTTTTCTTAAAATCGGATGTCATTTTTTATACACATTTTTGTAAGTTTAGTTGGTAACAATATCATAATATGTATTTTACTATACATTCATATATCTATGTATTAAATTATACATAATTTTTAATAAAATATTATAATATTTGTTCAAACTAGCGACTTTACTTTACTGCTCGTACCACGAAAATCGCGGATCGCACGTTTTTCTCGTATCGAACCAAACGGTCGAATCGTACATCTTTTCTTGCAATGACCCTGTTGCAGAAATATTATTTTACGTTTTAAGTAGTACTCGATTGTTTGACAATAACTATAGCTACACAAACAGTAATTGTTACTAGCGCGCCGCCGTTTCGTTTTATTTTTAAGTTTCGACGTTAGATTTTCGTAGTAGAACCTCGGAGCAGGCTGAGCTATTTATGTGTTATGATTCACTCCTTAACTTGCCTTCAATAGTCGGGATACCCTTCATATTTAGTAGTGCACGATGAAGTTACCACAGTTGTGGGTGCGAACCCTGCATAATTACACCGTGCCCCTAACGGTGTCGTATGAGCACGTGTATTATCTCCGACCAAAAAAATGGAAATAGTGTCGCGCAGTCGAAATCAGAATATAACACCCGTCGCCGTGTCGGCGTCGATACGAACCTAGGAGGGCCAGGGCCCAGGACTTCAACTCAACAGCTGCGCTTGTAACGGCTAAACAAATACGGGGGTCAACTACATGCCTCCTTAAAAAAAAGACTCCCGTAATATGTCTAAACTCCATTCTGCCTGTAGATTATTGACTTGTAGTGCCTGGTCTATGTACAGAAATAAATACCTATAATTTTTTATACTAGCTCGCGCTGTTTTAGTGTTCATAGCGTCTGGTGTATTTAACCCTAAGACGGAGGTTCGAATCCTGCCGCGGTTGAATTTTTTCTTCGCTAAAATAACTTTAAAACCATGGAAAAAGCAAAAAAATACAAGAAAATAATAATTTATCAATGTTTATCTTAGGACAGACTCTACCTGTTACTCTATAATATACTATAACCTATTTCTCGGTCGTCCATGAGAAAGTGACAATCAGCAAAGTTCATATTCGAATACACTCAGTACGGTCTTTACCATAAGGTCCCACGGGGCCCGTGCCCAGGGCCCCGTCGTCACGGGAGCCCCCGAAAGACCATATTTATTTATTCATTAAGAACAAAAAGTGTCCAACAGTGCCCAAATTCTTGTGCCCTAGGGCCCCGGCATAGCTAAGACGGCCCTGAATACACTGGCCGTTAACTTTTGTGTGTCGACCAAGAGCACTTGCTTTAGGCATTACGTAGACGTTCTCGAAGAGAAAAGAAAAGTCATTGATGGATAGATGAGTACCTATTGTTACGAGCTGGGGTTCGGGATAAAATAATCAACACCAATTGAACCGATAAACAACGAAAACATTAAATATGTACACGAATACGCAAAACAAATCACCAGTACTTATGTCACTATACTAGTACACCTCATAATTCACTATCGCACTGTAAGTTGCTTCGATCTTCACTTTAGTGTCCACAATTGAATTGCCCTCCCGTATCATGTATCTGGCGTAACAGTATTTAAGATAAATTATTACAGTGTCGAAAATCTAAGTAATCATGTACAGACATGCCAGCAGGTCTAACTATCCAAAACTGTCAAATTTTACCAATTGAAAATGAACCTTATACCTTTGCGTTAAAGTTAAAAATCTATCAAAGAAATTTGACAAATTGGGGTAGCTTGATGTGCTGGCCTTTGTAGGTACCTACCTATACAATATAATAAAAAAAAACGAATCAAGTCGTTTAGGTATTTTTATTGTTTAAAAATTAGTAAGTACAAAAAGCATTATAACTCTAGCATATTATCATAGCATTTATGACATAAGCACATGAGTTTTACATAGAACAATAAGCTTCTTGAAATGAAAATAAAATAACAGCTGTATGTACTTTAGATTACCTATATTATGATAGGATCTTTCATATAATCAATACCTTTAGCATTTAGTTTATAATCGTCATTTGCTTCCATTTGTTGCCAAGGTGTAAAAGTCCACAAATAGCTTTCGTTAGCAGGATTACCTTTACCCCACAACACAGCATTATTCTTAGAAGAGTTATCAGTTGTGCACATTTGTAGTAGTACCTCATAACAATTACTTTTAATAGAAAAGGCGATTTGACCATCTATCAGTAACGGTTCAAAGTAAAATGTCTGTATTGTAGAATCTTTGAAGCCATATGCGAGTTTACGATTATTGTCGTCTATGTCTAAATAAAGAAACAAATCTCTGTCAACATTCCTTAGATTGAATGTAAGAGTATTAGTAGTTATATCCCAAATTGGATTAATTTTCCATTTAGCGTTGCTATTACCTTTCTTATATGTCCCGCACGCTTGCATTTTTTTGGAGTTTTCTATTATTAAAGCTTGATTGTATTTCTTGTTTACAATATTTATACAATCACTATTGAATATCAGCTGGAACACTGTTGGAAAATACTTACAGACAATGTTTTTAGCATTGTTAGTCCATAGCTTGTAAGCATATGCAATGACATTTTGGACTTTATTCTCAAGAAGTTTGGTGACGACCTCACTCAGAGCATTAAAACAGTAGACGTCGGTCAAGCAGCCAGTGAGTATGATTGCAGCCTCATGTTCACCTTTCTCAACATTATTATAGAGTTCATTTTTGAGTTCATTCAAGCTCAAATAAACTCTATAAGATGTTTTATAGTGAGTTAATTGAAGATCATCAGGTATCATGTACATCGGACAGTAAAATAATTGTTTCATTTTTTTCAATTCTTCACTGATAATTAAAATTTGATTACATTGCCAATCATCATTGATGTTGTAACCATACACAATTACTTTTCCTGAATACCCGCTCACTATACGAGCAATATCTTTAGCAATTGAAACACTCATATGTTCACTGTAAGGTGTAAAAGTGACAGTGAGAACAGAATTGTCTTTTATATAATTAGAAGTATAGTAACCTGAACTGCTGTTTGAGCTGTTTGCAATTGGTATCCTGTTCGGTATTTTTCTGGACTTGTCTTCGCCTGAAGGAACTAAACAATACTGGTAGTTCACATTATAACAGTTAGGAAACCCTACATATCCTTTAGTGGTTTCGATTCTTCCTAGTCCAAAATAATCAACATGTTCAATAAGGTTTTTAACACAGTATGGTATCTTGATCAGCTGATATTCACTTAAGTCAGGAAGTTCAGAATAAGGATACAGTTTGTCCTTATTGGTTTCATAGTTTGGAGGGTTTGCATTTTTCCACTTCTGTAAATCACCCATGGCAGTGGGTTATTTAGTATTTTTGATTTAAAATACCTATCTGCAATATTAAAAAAACATGATGAAAAAGTGTACCAAGACAACAACTTAATGATAAGTTATTGTAGAATTATTAATACAAAAATAAAATGGCAATTTTAAATGGCCCCATTTGCATAGGATCTCTAAACATAGGTACCAGTGAACTATGACAGTAGCTAATATTAGTGTAAACTCTGCCTTAGCCCTCAAGGAATGCAGGAGTGATGTTGTTATTTTGTAGTTGCTTAGAAAAATTAACCAAAGTAAACCAAATCAAGTAACAAATAGAAGACAATGTGATCAATTTGCTGAATTAATAATGTGAATGTAATGACCAAATATTCAAATGCTACTCAATTTTGAGATGCCGTTATGTCTCTTGCTCATCAGTCATTTTGACTTACGAGTGACAAAGACAGTATGAGACTTAGGGTATCTTAAAATTTAGTAGTTTCAATATTTGGGCATCAGTGTAATATTTAAAAATCTATGCACCTTTAAACAGCTGGAATAGAAATGTTGCACTGACCAGTCAAAGTGATTGCTCCACAGATCTGGCACTCCTCAACTACAACAACAAACAGAAAACAATTTACATAGAACACTTCAACCAGTTATGGTTTTAGTGCAAACAGTCACATAAATAAGTAGGAAGTATTTCTGGTTGAAAAACATAGTTTTTAGTCTTTAAGTAGATAATAGGTACCTACTGTAAATTTACACAATGGTGCGACCTGCACGTATTGCTATATTGGTGGTTGACCTCTTTACAACTTAGTTAGGTAATATGGTAAAAAAAAAATAACTAATTTTATGTTATTTCTTGCATAAAGTTCAAAAGCTATCTCTCTTCGAAGTGGAAAGTGACGATCATAATAGGTAGGTACATATATAAGTTTTGGTTTTCTAACAAATACTTTAAGAAACAAATAAGTACTAATAGGTACGTACTTACATTTTTTTGCGTCCGATCAGAACAGGGTTTGTAATACAATTACAAACTTAGAGACAAACTTGTACTTGAGTTCCAGTTTCCACCTTATTGGATTTTGTCTAAACGTTTAACAAGAACAAGAACATAGACTACTCAAATAACTTTCACGAAAGTGCAAAACTCGAGGATTCCCACAATATTACAAGATCAGTGTTGCAGACTGCTAAAATCATCATAGTTATATAACTTCATTCTTATCTATGACCAAAATAAAAACCATAGTGGCTGGACAAGCCATACCGCTTAGAGGTGTGTACCGGAGGCAATTTTAAGCCTCCGGAGGTAATGCGGAGATTTTATTGAATAACCGGAGATTCTCCGGATTTCTTCGGTTAGTCAAAATACGTTATATCAGTATAGTTTAAGAGAAAAATAAACAATACTATATGGATTATAAAGTGCCTTTATTAAAAAAGTAATTTTTTAGTGTCCTATTAAATAAACAAACAAATAATAAAATTTAAATTTACCAAAATTGCAAAATTTGCAAAGAAATTACCTACCTACTTGGTATCGATGGAAATTTCATTCAGAAATGTTTACCAATCCAATAACCGGTAGTTAAGAAAAAATCACCGATTAGGCTCTGGTACTCACCCTAACCGGTGATTATCCGGTTTTTTGACAACCGGTGCACACCACTAATACCGCTAGTGCTGCCGGCCGGTCCGCCGAAGCCGAGTGTTGGGCTAGATCAGTTCAAGCAAAGCGCTAGATTCCGGTAGGCAAGACAACTGTGATTAAAAATAAACCTTTTACATTTACTTAGTTTAAATTATGAGTTAATAATGTTCTCTTGGTTCTAAATAATAAGTAGGTATGTATAAACTAACGACCATTTCGATAAAGCGCTAAATTTTCCACTAGGAGACAAACAACAAATTATGGGATTTGGTTACCCTAGAATTCCGATAGATTTACCGTAAAAGAGCTATAATAGTTCAAGTGCTCACAGCCACAGATGTTACTGAGCCCAGCTGAGCCTCTGCTGAAGTACGTCTTAGACCCTACCCGTCCCTGACCCGAAGTTTCTTACTGTTTAATCCACTGAGAAGCTTTGACTTTGGCCACTAAACTTTTCAATGCCAAAAGTTTAGAAATTACGTTTACAGCCGAAATTATATAAAATTGTAACTTAGATTATTTTATTTTTAAGGCAGTTTTATGGCTCCATCTCCAATAGGGAAAACCACAGAACAATATTACTCCTAGCGGAGGGGAAAACGATCGAAAAATCGAAAGATTATTATCAATTTTCTGATCGTTATTCGTTAGTCAATTCAAAAGTAAGCATAGGTAGTACAATACAGGCGTGACCTTATATTATATATTTGACTAATAAAATCATGTAATGTAAATAACTAGTATAATTATATAAACAATGTAGAATTTAACTGATGTCAGTTATTTATATGTATTATATAACGCAGAAAAAAATTTAGATAAATTTTTATGTTTTCAGAACATCTGAAAATAGTTCGAAATAAGTTGTTGAACATCATGTTCTTGTTGTTCGTCTTGCCTTTAGCTTGTGGAATTTTTTATTTTTAAATAAGATAGAAATCGAATCAGATGCCGACTATTTTGCCAATGTGAAGTAATTTTTCATTTTGTTAAATTCGTAGAATAAAATCTGGGCGCCCTGTATTTTCTATGCAGTGATGTCACTTGTAAGATATTTATTAATTGATACGTGTTTTTTTTTATTTTACTAAGGTGGCAAACAAGCATACGACCCACCTGATGGTAAGCGGTTACCGTAGCCTATAGACGTTTGCAATACCAGGGGTATCACTTGCGCGTTGCCGACCCTGTACCTAAAACGAAATAGGAATAGTTGGTTTGGCAGTCTATGGGTTCCAAAGCAAAGTTCCCCCACTGCCAACACAACGTGGAGCACTGGCGCAACCTTGCTCACCGTAAGAAACACAACACAACTCAAAGCAGTGTTATTATACTTCGATTTTCTGCAAGGTGGAGGCACTTCCCTAGTCGGGCAGCTCCAATTTGAGTGGAATTACTCCCACGTGTTTCAAGTTATGTGAAAATGTTATTATTATTTTACACAAAATCATAGTTAAGTGAAACGGAACGTAATTTGAAACAGGGTTACATATTACATAGTAGCATAGTTTATTTATTAATGATTTCACCAAGCAACCTACCAACTTATCTGTTGAGTTCAAATTAGCTTATTCTTAGCAAAGAAGTCGTCGAAAATTTAAAACCATACCTCAGTCGCGTAGCGTGGGTTTCACTCAGCCGCCCTCTTGTTTAGGTACCTATTTCAATTTATATCTATACAGTAATTAAGAACTTTTCGGCAAGAACAGTCAGGAGTACATAAGGAGTACATAAGGAGTACATAAGGAGTACATAAGGAGTACATAAGGAGTACATAAGGAGTACATAAGGAGTACATAAGGAGTACATAAGGAGTACATAAGGAGTACATAAGGAGTACATAAGGAGTACATAAGGAGTACATAAGGAGTACATAAGGAGTACATAAGGAGTACATAAGGAGTACATAAGGAGTGCATAAGGAGTACATAAGGAGTACATAAGGAGTACATAAGGAGTACATAAGGAGTACATAAGGAGTACATAAGGAGTACATAAGGAGTACATAAGGAGTACATAAGGAGTACATAAGGAGTACATAAGGAGTACATAAGGAGTACATAAGGAGTACATAAGGAGTACATAAGGAGTACATAAGGAGTACATAAGGAGTACATAAGGAGTACATAAGGAGTACATAAGGAGTACATAAGGAGTACATAAGGAGTACATAAGGAGTACATAAGGAGTACATAAGGAGTACATAAGGAGTACATAAGGAGTACATAGGGAGTACATAAGGAGTACAGCTCGTTGAAACACTTGTTGTATCAAGGTTAAATTATGCCGACACTGGTGTATGGCCTACGTTTATTGGTCGAACCGATCGCCTTATCCCGAGAGTGCAGAATGCTTGCGTCCGTTTCGATCCCTTATAGAACACACGTCACTCCATTTCTTAATAGACATTCAATCCTCAAAATGAAGTCGAGACGATAATTACATCTGGCGTGTCTCCTCTTTGGTGTCATCAAATACCAAAAACCGAAGTATTTGTACGTAAGGCTGATCGCCCCTGCCCCGCTCGCCACGCCGCCCCCACCTCGCTCGCTTACTGATTCTTGTTTTTTTTTGTTAATTTGAAATTCAGATTGACAAGAAAAATTTAAAAAGTCACCCAACCTAACGCCGCCCCCGGCGGATTGGCGCCCCGGGCCATGGCCCGGATGGCCCTAGAGTAAATACGCCCCTGCAATCGGTCCGATTCGTAATTAAGAAATGTTTCAAACATTTAGGTACAAGATATTATTATTTAGTGTAAAATTTTACCGCTCCCTAAGGGTGCTCACCAGGGGCGGGCCGCCCCTGCCGCCCCCAATACTGTACTTTAGCCAAAGGAAATCGAAATCAAAAATAAACAGATGCAGGGACCATGACATGTCATCAGCAGCTATTTCAATGCACTACAAGTCTTTAAGGCAGCTGATTTGGAATTCGAAACACTAAAAAAAGTTGTAGTGTCAGTCAAAGTGTTAGTCAAAGTTTCCAATGAGAGGCTTAAATCTGCAAACATTATCGTATGAAAGTTGGTCTAGTGTGACTAATAATCATACTAATATTATAAATGTGAATGTTTGGATGTTTGTTTATTTGTTACTCAATCACGCAAAAACGGCTGAACCGATTTGCATGAAATTTGGTATACTATTTTACTGGAGATTAAATATATAAAGAATGGACCGTGAGATGATATGACTACAAAGGAAGTGAATGATGAGCAGACGGCTGATAGAGATTTTCGGAAGAAAATGATATACTGCGCCGACCCCAAGTAATTTGAGATAAAGGTAGAAGGATGATGATTAACCAGTTGGGAATACCACCATAGTATGTGACCGGGAATAAAGTATAGGCTAATTTTTATCCCGGAAAAATGACGGAATATCCCGGAAATCCCGAAAAACGAATATAGGAGAACTACTTACGGGATTTGCATGAAACTTCATACACACATAGTATGTGACCGGGAATAACACATAGGATATATTTTACCCCAGAAAAATGTGGGAATATCCCGGAAATCCCGAAAAACTAATATCTTACGGGATTCGAATGAAATTTCATACGCACATAGTATGTGACCGGGAATAACAAATAGGATATATTTTACCCCAGAAAAATGTGGGAATATCCCGGAAATCCCGAAAAACGAATAGCTTACGGGATTTGAATGAAATTTCATACACACATAGTAAGTGACCAGGAATAACAAATAAGATATATTTTACCCCAGAAAAATGTGGGAAAATCTTGGAAACCCCGAAAAACGAATAACTTACGGGATTTGAATGAAATTTCATACACACATAGTATGTAATCGGGAATAACACATAGGATATATTTTACCCCAGAAAAATTTAGGAATATCCCGGAAATCCCGAAAAACGAATATCTTACGGGATTCGAATGAAATTTCATACACACATAGTATGTGACCGGGAATAACAAATAGGATATATTTTACCCCAGAAAAATGTGGGAATATCCCGGAAATCCCGAAAAACTAATAACTTACGGGATTTGAATGAAATTTCATACACACATAGTAAGTGACTGGGAATAACAAATAGAATATATTTTACCCCAAAATTATGTTAGAATTCCCAGAAGACTTATGTAGGAGACCTACTTACGGGATTTAAATGAAATGTTGGTACTAATAGTTTGTGATTGGCGCTGGTATATTGAATACTTCTTTTTTCGGAACAAAGCGGGAATTTCCCGAACATTGAGTACTTCTTATCCCATGAATAAAATCCGACAACAATTGTGTTACTAAGTCGTGTTGTTGTCTAGGCGTACGAAGTCGCGGGTAAAAGCTAGTGTTTAATATGATTGTGTCAATAGCAAGCTAATTTAATGCACTAGTGGTAGGTAAGTACATATCAAATCACTGTTTGAAAAAAGTTATGGTGAATGGAGAGTATCGAGTATTTAATCCTCTTTCGGAACTTTGCATTGGCATAACTTTATTCAAACAGCAATTCGATATGAGTTGCCATATTATAGACTGTTATAGTACAATAAAATAGCTTTCTAATGATATATCCAGTTCTCCGCGAGGAAACGTTATGTTGGCAGTAGGGGGCCTTTGAACCTTATACTGCTAACTCAAATATTCTTTCGTTTTACAGGGTCGGCAACGCGCTAGTGATACCCCTGGTGTTATAAGCGTCTAGGATAGCGTTACCGTAGCGCTTAAAATCAGGTGGGCCGTGTGCTTGTTTGCCACCTTATTGGTATAAAAAAGTGTGATCCTTTTTGGTCACGTAGTCCGATTCTCCGTTGTTCTGAACTTCTGAAATTGCTCTAAATATTAGACTTAACATTTAGGTTCAATCTACTACGCGAGAATCATGTGCGGCTTCCCGTTACGTTATGGAAATTGGATGTTTATGTGAATTGGTGAATGAATTAACATCCAAGTCTGTTAGTAGTTTAAAAGTTTGGTTATGTATTGTTTTCCCCATCGGTTATAGATATGCCGTGATGACGTCATATCTATGGGGCCTTGTTTAGTATTACTTAATAATTATCGCCGTGGCGTGAGGTGGCTATATAAAAAACGAGTGCAAAATGAAATGCTGCCTGGCTACATCTCACGCTTAGAACGAACGAGAAATATAATAATTTTGCTTCTTCGATCTAAATTGCCAGCGTGGTGGTAACTTTATCTGTGAATTCAAAGTTATTTCCTGATGATATTCTGAAAATTGATAAATTTTCTTTGTGATAACGAAGAAAACACATAAAAAAGTACTTAATTTTTTTTTTCTATCTTAATATATAAAACGAAGAGAAAACGCGGTCGACCGACACGTCTTAATCTTAAAAATATCAAGAATTACATTCACTTGTTCATATTCATATCATTTATTTGCATTCCACAATGTCATAATAGATGTTATACAATATTTGCTTAAAAGCTAGAAACAATTATGGACCCTGTAGCGCACAGCAATTTTAAAAAAAATATAATTTTTAATTTACAATAAATGTCTTAGGGTCGTTAATTTATTTTATAGTATTCTGTAATTATTTCAACAATGTTATATTATATTTTAAATTTTAACATAATTATCAACAATAAATATTGTAAAATAAGTGTCTGGTGTAGGTGTAGATTAGTCTAGTTTAAGCTATTTGTTTATCAGTAATATATTCATTTATTGTGTAATAGGCTTTTTTGCGAAGTATTTGTTTAAGTTTATTTATAAATTTTAGTATGGCTTGTTTCGTTTTTTATGGAGTCGGGCAGTTTATTAAATATTTTTTAGACATTACATAGGGACTATTTGATTGTAGTGTTATACGTGAAGTGGGTAACATTAGCATATTCTTATACTTATACTTTTTGGTGAAGTATTTTAGATATAATGGGTTCGTGGACCCCAGATTAACGATATCGGATATATATCCGAAACCGAATGTTAAGATTTAATTTGTACATGTGTAGTTATGGGCGATTCGGATTCCACCGGACGTTTAAGGACGTGTTTCTTATATCATACTGAATAAACCCTTAGCACGATCGAGTATCTAACATCCAATTAAGGACCTACTTTTGGGGTTCCAGGGAAACTACTTAGGTAATCTGATATTATGGTGTAATGTTTAAATGTATGAATCTTACTGGCAACCCGTAGCGTAGGACTCAAATTGTTTAGCCAAGCTTTTCGTAGTCAAGAAAGTATCTTTCAAGTTTAAGTCTTACTTTACTTTCCGTTCGCATCCTTGTTATTAAACTGATCACAGTTATACAGCGAAATTTATAAAATATACTTATATATGGCATAGTAATAATATTGTATAGTCGACCACAAAATTGCTTTAACACTTTTGACAAAAACTTCCATCCAAATTAAGTTTCACAAAGACTCATTATGTCATTGTCACTTGGTCTTGTAAGCAAAAATAGACCTTGTTGTTTTGTGATATGTAAATGACATTCATTCTAAGGGTGGTAAGTAAATTTATGGTCTATTTTTGGTACCTGGATATCGACAGACAAATGGAGAGAGTGATACTCTGTATTTCCCATAAAAATCGCGTATAGTCACGCGATTTTATATCGCGCGGATATCAAGAAGGCAAACTAAAATAACCGACATCTTTAATAGAAAAAATAAATAAAAATAATTGCTACTCCGAAGAGAAGAATTGGTACTGAGATAGACAAGTGTCGTAGAAAGGATGAACGGTGGAGTCGCAAGATCCTCGAATGGCAACCGAGGACCGGACGTAAAAGTGTTGGTCGACCCACGGCTAGATGGTGCAACGATATATTAAAGATGGCGAGGAAGAAATGGTTAAGAGTAACCCAGAGCAGAAGCGAATGAAGAGGCCTTGGTTATTACCTAAGTTACAAACAAATCATAATGTCAGCATTCTCACCCAATGTAGCGAAGGACTGAATAAATGTATTATTTTTATTATTAATTTTTGTAAGTAATCGCTACAAATCCATAGTTAATATTATATCTAAAGGGGAAGTGTGTCTGCCTGTTACCTCTTTACGTTTAAGCCGCTGAACCGATCTAGATGAAATTTGGTACAGAAATAGTTTGAGTCCCGGGAAAGGATGTAGGGTTATGTACCTATTGTCTCAAAAGGCCCTTTGGAATACGGGTAAAACCGCGGGCAACAGCTTTGTTCTAATTGTGTCGCTGTCGGTTTTTTAAATAACAAATTAATAAGAAACTATAATTTATTGTGTTATTAGCTGACCATTATCCTGAATAATGAATTATCCCATTATTACCACCCATTATGACCATTACCCATTATGACCATTATCCTGAATCTATGGGATCCACAAATCCCATAGATTTACCAATATGCTCCCATTTTTTTTCCTAAAAGTCTTATTCGGACTATTACCTACATACGAAAATTTAAAAAAGGATGCCTAATCGTTTGATTAATTCTCTTCTCGAGTGATGCGCTCCATTAATTCCGCCATATCCACTCATCCACTCTTATTGAAGGGTGTTATCATAATTTCTTTATTGCGTTTGTGGGGACTAACCACTAAATTTATATCTTCAAAAGAAGTACTATAAAATACTTTGGTAATTATAACGAGTCCAGATTCACCTGTTAGACGAACCAGTCGTACTGCGCATGGCTTGTTGGTAAAGCGTCAAGCCAGTACCGTGTGATCAGTCGCCGGGCTAGGGTGTCCTGTCTAACCCGCTGCGTCTACACGACACGCGCGCTTACGATCTCAACAACAATATTAACAATTAAACTTAATATCTACATTCATAATTTTATATATCTATTAGATACAGTTAAAAAGCTACCTACTCCTTAAGTAGTGTATAATCTAAAATCTGATTAGAATACTGGCTTGATTTTATTAAGTAAAGCTCAATTTGTTTGTAATTAATAAGTTGTTTGGGAAGTAATTTGATCACAATGTGGTGGATACTTCGTCGAGCTCGGCTCACGGGCGCATCTCTCTTCAGCCAGGCAACAGGGACAAACAACAATAACAACACGAAAACAGGTATGTACTTAGGTCATTATAGTATTTTTATGTTCAAATAATTTAGGGGTCCGAACGCTCAGATCTCCGACCTTCATGAGCTGTGGCCGATCGGGCGGCGGAATCCCCAAGTTAGCCGCTCGCAGGCCATTTAATGGCCCCAGTAGGAGGCGTGAGTAATCCGCGCGTGCCTTATAGTTGGAAGCGAGGAGAAGCCTCGCGCTTTGATGGGGTTCAGCGAGGGCTGGCCTGTGACGGTGATGGAGAATGAGACAAATCCCATGGTCCTGACGTATAAGGCAAGGGAAGGAAAGTGCGGTTTTTAGTAGGTAGGAGTTACGACCTACCCTGGCATTTCTCCAGGTGGTAGACGATCCATGATGATACCTATTCCGTACAAAAATAGGGGTGCGAGTGATGAGATCCAGGAATCGATTCCTAGGTTGAGCAGTGTTATTGAATTTTCCTATAAAATTCTCAGTAATTCTTTACAAGTAAGTAGTCTTAAGCAGTAGTAGTTAGTTTGAATTTGTATTCGGTTATTGGCAATAGGCTCGCCCCTATTAGATGGGATCTTAGTAAACATAACAGCGAACTGTGGCTATTCCTCTGTATAATCCTTTGGGGAATATAGGCTTGATGGTTGTTGTAAAGATAGCCAGCCAGTGACCAGCGGACCAGAAAGGTGTAATGACGTTTACGTTCAGCTGTTAATTTATCTAAGTAAATTTCAAAATTCATCCCTGTTTCCCTTGGCCATGCCTTAACTTAAGAACAACTTCACCGATTTCATTCATCTTTTTTTTAAGTTTTCTAACACTTTATAGAAGTCGGAAGATGTAAAGTAAGTCATGTCGGTTGAAAAGCAAAAACTTGCTTTTCAATAGGTGTTACTGACGTCATCATAAAAAGACGTAAATTCTGAATGTGAAGGCAAAATTCTTCATGTCGGGTGGGACTCGCGGTGGCTTAGCGGTCATAGCGTCTGGTGTACCTAACCAGAAGACGCAGGTTCGAAACCTGCCCGCGGTCGAATTTTCCTTCTTATTCTTAAAAATCTTAAATCATGGAAGATGCCAAAAATACAAAAAGATACATTTTAGAAGGTTCTTACGGAAATAGAAATTTAAAAATTGCGCAGGAAACTGGCTAATTTCAGGAAACTTAACGACTAGATACTCCGTGTCCACGCAGATGAAGTTGCGGGAAGTAGCTAGTAAAATGTAAAATAAAGCTGGAATAGTCATGGTGCTTTGTATGTCTATGTAGTCAACGCTTACTGAATAATATGTATGTGTTTACTGAAGTATTATTTATTCTAAAGTGAAACAACTGACGGGCAACAGCAAAGCGAACCAACCCTTGACTAAACTAACATTTTAGTTTACAGTGCTCATTAATCTGTAAATCATAAATGTCGGATATGGAAAACTAGCTTTGTCATGCGAGTTTAGTTTGGAGAGAGAGAGTATTTGTTTTCAGAAACTTTAGCACACAATATCGAAAAGAAGCCTTGCAGAAAATTGAAGTAAAATAACACTGCTTTGAGTTGTGTTTACGGTGAGCAAGGTTGCCAGTGCTCCACGAGGAAACGTTGTGTTTGCAGTGGGGGGACTTTGAGCCTTATACTGCCTAACCAACTATTCCTCTTTCGTATTACAGGATCGGCAACGCGCAAGGTATTACTAGCGTCTATAGGCTACGGTAACCGCTTACCATCAGGTGGACCGTATGCTTGTTTGCCACCTTAGTAGTATAAAAAAAAAACAATAGCGCACTAAAACTTCATCGTAGGTACTCGGATGATGGATATATGAACGAATAGAAGACGAACAAACAAATATTACTATAATACTGGAAGATTTTTATGCTTAATAAATAAAAATGATTAATTTAAAGTTTAGGTATATTTTCCAAGTTTTTGTGGTCTGAATCGAATTTCAAACGACTGCAGCAGATTGTTACATTAGGGTTGTATAATGTTACTACACTTGGAGTTAGTTCGTTGGAAAGGTCAAAAAGGTTCAGTCCACAAAATGTTTACTGTATTTTTATTTTATGAGATAATGGAATAATAATGAAACAAAACAAAAGTTGTGTTGTTGAGACCACCATGTTATTTGTAATTTTATAATAAGCCTATATTCGTCAACTGCTACATGTAGGCCTCTCCTAGTGAACGCCATAGAGCTTGATCTTCGGTTTTCGTTATCCAGTCACTGCCAGCTGCCTTCTACGAATCGTCAGTCCACCTGGCCAGCGGACACGCCTGCCTACACGCGGTTTCAATTCGAGAACTCGTTTGCTCCATCGTTCGTCAGTTCTCCGAGAGATGTGACCGGCCCATTGCCACTTCGGCCTCCTAACTCTTAATATTTCCGTAAACTTGGGTCTCTGACCAGTAATTTCGTTGCGTTGTCTATATTTATTTTTATCCTTCAGAGAGATTCCGAGCATATCCCTTTCCATAGCTCACTATGCGACTCAACTTGTGGACCAGTCTCATTTTGAGTTATCACGGTTCGGCCATGTTTCCCATAGGTCATAACGGGTACATAGGAAGGGTAAAATTCCTCAATTTTCAATTGGCAAAATATTAATTAAACCCAGATCACATTTTAGTAGTCACGCTTGGAAATTCCAGAGAAAAAAAAAAGTTATTAGTTATTTGTGTGAAGTATTCAATATTATCGAAGTTTACAAGCTAGCGCTCGTTGGGGCGGAGCGGGTGTTCTACTTAAGGTTTCATCGCATTGAATCTCCTTCTCGAGTGCTGATTGTGCGGTTCTCAATACAGCGGACCGATGCGCGCGACGTCATCAAAACGTCACAGTATTTTTAAATTTAACTTTTTTAATATTAAGTTGACTGCATCATCGACCTTATAATAGCCTGATAATCGCAAACGCAGCAGTCAAGCAAAGTTTAGGAACTTCTTAGTTGCATCCCGGTGATTGAATTTGTGTTATGTGTTTGTATTGGTATGTGTGCCAGGGCCAAAGCCTAAAAGTAAGTTGTTAGTTGGAGCACGTAGTCCAAGTAAATAAATACCCTATTTACCTGAATTACGTGCTCCAACTAACACCGAAAAGGTGACATTTGTAGAAAACGCAATCATGATGCGATACAGGAGAAATCATTCGACAGTCGGCCATACGCTTAGTAGCAAACCCTACCAAACTGGTAGCAAACCCTTTTCGCAGACGCTACTCAATCAGCCACTTCACATATCCCAGTCGGATTGGCTCAGTGTTATCTCAGTGTGTACCTACTCAATGTACAACATTTATATTTTATTCTATATAAAATATAAATATTGATAGTTTTACAATAAGAAATCAGATTTATTACTGAAATTGAGGGCCGCTGCCAATTCAAAAAGATTGAATGATTTTATTGAGATTGAGTACCTACCTACCTTTACTTTTACATATCGATTTTGAAACATGGTTTTGGTTTGAAAAATGGTTTGAACCACACTTAGGGTAAATTTTGTTATTTGATTTAATATCGAACTGCTGATTTCATTAGTAAAAATAATCACAGAAAAAGACTAAAAGACCATTGTCGCGGGTCACGACCGTTTGTAAATGACAGTAAATAAAAAAAAGAAAATTAGTAGTTAATAAATAGCAGATATTTGAATGGCAAAAAAACAGCTAGCAGTAGTCACAGATACTATCAATACCTACTTACTTACTACGTAGTGTGACGTAGCACTTGCGAAAATAAAAAAAAACTTCGTCAGGAAACTAACTTCTTAAAAATAAGAAACATATTTTTACCTTATAAT
This sequence comes from Acronicta alni, assembly GCA_964056405.1. NCBI lineage: Eukaryota > Metazoa > Arthropoda > Insecta > Lepidoptera > Noctuidae > Acronicta > Acronicta alni. The sequence goes on from OZ043923.1 coordinate 15,607,758, forward strand.
TCTACCATGGTAATTATAACAGATTACCAAGATAACATTTATGTTTTAAATGTGCGAATGATATACATACACAAAATTACAGAATATTTATAATCTGTGCATCTAGTATGTTTCCGAATTTGAATATATGGCAAAGAAAGTGTCGCAACCGGTCGCAACGCACGCGCATGATGTGTCGTTTAATCATAATTGACAAGAACTGAATTCAAATAATTTGGTGAGTCAAAAATAACATTGTTTCACTGACTAGGTAATATGTGCGTGCCTTCATTTTATCTCGTTTGCTTTTATTTATTTTATTTAGTGAATAGTGAGTGAATGTGCAAAAACAGAAAAAGAATAACACGAAATAAACACTATTAATGTGGGTAGAACTATAATAATTACAATTATTATGCCAGCATGAAAGACTTGCAGCATGCTTCCTCAGGTAAGATACGACATTTTTGTTCTAAATTTACATTAAATGTTGTCCCAAAGGTATTTCCAGGATCGAAACTAATTTTTTTTTATTGTATTTAGATTTTTTAAACATCGAACGGTGCGATTTATTGTCATTGTTTTACGTTATACGATTCTAATATCGCGGTCGGAGGGATAAAGGTGTTAGAAAAGATGGATGGATGGTGTTTGGTATGATGTATTAATGAAAAACGATAAGAGGATCACGGATGAATAAGAAAAGGTGTATCGATCTCAAACAAATGGGGTCGGGGCTAATGGATGATTTGTCAGGGACCGTGGTGAATGTGATCACCACGACCACACGAGAAGGCAAGGACGTCCGACATACCCACCGTCTCCCCAGAGGGCCGATAATCCATCCAAGTATTTACTGCATTATTAAAAAAATTATACAGGTTAAGAGAGGTAGGGCATAGTGGGAGTAATTCCACACAAATTCGAGCGGCCCGACTGGGGAAGTACCTCCGCCTTGCAGAAAAGCGAAGTAAAATAACACTGCTTTCAGCTGTGTTGTGTTCCTTACGGTGAGCAAGGTTGCCAGTGCTCCACGAGGAAACGTTGTGTTGGCAGTGGGGGGACTTTGACCCTTATACTGCCAACCCAACTATTCCACAGTAGGGCAGATAACAAAAATGTACGCACAATTTGAAATTAATATTATTGTAACCAGATTAAGAAAAAAAAAAAAAACAGTAAAGATTAAAATAATTTAAAACCTCTTGTTTCCCCCCATACCCTGAATTGCAAGATAGCGAAACGCTGGAATGCAACTCCAGCCTTCCTTAGCATAAGTTAACTATTATTTTGTAAACAATTAATAAAGATACAAAAAGTCTCTGGTTATGCCAGAGGTATACTGAATAAAAAAAAAAAAAAAACAACTATTCCTCATTCAATACAGGGTCGGCAACGTGTTGCAAGCGTCTATAGGCTACGGTAACCGCTTACCATCAGGTGAGCCGAATGCTTGTTTGCCATCTTAGTAGAATAAAAAAAAAATAAGGTCAACACGCGCCGGAAAGCGCAGCGTAGGACGGTCTCCAACGATATACCTAGACTGAAGACCTGGTAAAAGTTGCTGGGAGTCATTGGATGCTGGCGGAATGTTATCGGTCCTTTTGGATGTCTATGGGGGAAGCCTTTATTCAGCAGTGGACCTCCTGTTTCTGATATGATGATGATGATGATGATGATGATGATGATGATACAGGTCAGGAGCAATATGTAGAAACTGCCTCGTTACATTGACAGGTCGAGTATTGTTATTAGATTGTTCTATTAATATTCAGTAGCAGCTCGGAGTTAGGATTTGTGGTTAATGGCAATAGGTTCGCCCCCTATTACATGGGACTGAAGCATACCGGCGAACTGTGGGTATACAACTGTGGTACGCCTCTGCCTAACGTTTCGTGGAATACAGGCGTGATAGTATGTTATGTGATGATGTGGAACCGGATCAACTAATGAGCAAACCTCGAAACCCAAGCCCTTGTATATACAACGTGTCACAAAATACCCCGTAAAAAATATAATTAATTATCAAAGCCAAAAATTTTGTCAGCTATCATGTCAGGGAACCAGATTATTTAACAGAAAGGTATCCTACGTACCTATTTTACCTAATAGTTGTCTACTTTAATAGTTTTTCTACTTTTCATTCATAAATGTTGTTTTCCTTTTTTTGGGGTATGTTATACAGCGTTACTACGCTTCTTAAATATTGTGAATGGACCCGTTATAAGGCCCCATTTAACCTCCACTCGGCTTTACGGGTAGTTTTGTAACACTCTGTATAAAGGCCAATAAGTACATAAATTATATTGCTAAAAACACAATGTACATTATTACCTATTGGGTTGGAGCCCGTATTTTGCATAACAAAAGCAAAGGGTTGTTTTGAAATTCGAATGTTTTATGCATATTAAAATTTGAAATATTATTATGTTTGTAATAAATTGTTTTTAAAGTAAGTGTTTAGGGACCTATCTATTTTACCGACACCGAAATATTCTCGTATACCTACAAAAAGTTTAAATAAATAAATATTATAAAATTTCGCCCTACCGTATCAATAGACTAACTTCGGAAAGAACCAGTAATCATGACACCTCTCTGTGCCTCGGAGAGCACGTTAATTAAATTAATTTTTAGTTTTTTCTTAATTTCGTGCATATACATATAATGACATTAACAAAATATGTCATATCTAGAACAGAATTGAGAAGCTCTGAACAATAACAATATTTAAACAAATCAGTACAATGCCTTTTAGATACCTATATTTATATATTCATCAAAGGCGAACGGCAGATTTCGTACCGCGTACTTTTTGTTGTTGTTCTGTTATAGAATTTGTACCACTTATTAAGGCAACTAAGCCATTTATTTTCATGTATCTAAGTATATTTTTAGAACTTCGGATTAATTAATAATATCAATATAAATATTTTAATAAATAAACGTAATTAAATCGTAAACTAAACGCAGTTATGTTTTTAGAAGTTGCTATAAGTAAAATAACACAAATATCGAAATGATAATTAATTATTTAGAAATAGAAATAACATTAAATATGATCGTGAATCGGAAACAAGATCGTTGAGATCTGATGCACATTCTCCGAAATGTATCCGATAAAAACTGATAAGTTAACAACACTTTGCGGCGATGTTCCGGACTTCATCATTACCTGTGCACTACAAAGTCCACTACAGCACTGGACTACAAAGTCCACTGCTGGAAATAGGTATCTCCTAATGCACCCCACTGAGTAGGTTCGATCCTCCATCTCAATCTACCTATTTAATGGTAAGTAAAACACTACAAAGATAGTAACAAGCAATTGTTTTTGTGATACAAGTAAATGTTCTACATTTACTTGTATCACAAAAACAATGTTTATGTACCTAATAACAATCTGTATTGGTACACTAGTACCTACTTAACCTTAAACAATAAAACTGGTTATAACTTTTACGTCCCAAGTTCTAAAAATCTAAGAATTTAAAAAGGGCTCGTCTATCATATTAACTACCAATTAAAACAAATAATATTCCAAAACACGATATTTTATTACCGGTACGAAATTCCCATACAAGCCTGCCATTCTCCTTTGTCCAGTGGTTTAAGCATGAACGTAACAAACTGACTTAAAATATTAGTAGGTATTAGTATGGATATCGATAAGTAATCAAAATATGAAATATTCAAATTCAGAGTGAAGACATAATGTGACATAATTCTCAAATCTAGAACGCATTGAACTGAAACACTAAAATGTTATCGGGTATACGCTTCGCAAACATTTTTCGTGAAACTCGTCGATCGTCTCACTTAGTACGTACCTGCCTTGTCTCCAAGGACCTACGTACCGGTTGATTGGATTTAAACTTTCCAAGAACAGGTCGAGAATGAAATTCTATAACAGAAAATTCACTTAAAGAATACTTAAGTGAATAAAAATACAACATTATTATTAGTATATGCGAAACCTGAAACACGTGTCTAGTATTTTTATGTAAAGAATTTATATACAAAATTTCAAAACTGTACCATGAAAAATCACAAAGTTATAAGCTTGTTAACTTACCTGGTTGTCCGTACAAAAACATGCTCATCGACGCGCGGGCGCCGGCCCGCGCCCGCGTCGTCGCAGCGCTCATTGATAATAATGTGGCAGTAGGTACCTAACCGTACGGCGATTTCCGATTGCATTGTATTTAACTGATCACACTTTCCACATTTTCCATCACACTTACAGTCTTTGGACTGTCGTACTGGTCAGGTGTAGGTAGACATTAATAAGTACTTTATTTGTAAATGCAGCCGTAAGTCATTAAATGTAGTCAATGCGATATGTTGCACCTTATACCAAACACTGTAAGTTCAAAATGGATGAAAATTGTTAAACATAGCATTACTTAACCACAACAGGCTGTAGGTACAAATAAAAACGTGTGTTCATGTGTGTGACGATACTTTAATGTCAGATTGCTCCTCGTGCCGCACTGCCAGGAATACGTTATCACTTATCACCACAAACCGCTAGTATCCGTACCATTTCTTACACGAACACTTATGCTTTTTACATACGATAGGTACACGACAACCGAAACACAACTGCCGCGCGCTCGCGTTATCACCACAAACCGCTAGTGTACGTACCATTTCTTACACGAACACTACCTATGCTTTTTACATACGATAGGTACAGATCAATCGAAATGCCGTGCGCTCGCGTTATGTACCTACTTTTTGAACGGGAGCGACATACGTGTACACTACCCGATAGCATCCGGGCGACTGAAGTAGTGAAGTGGTTGGTTCACCCCCGGGCCCCGCCCGCCGCACTGCGCCCGCGCTGAGCGCTCAGTGTCAGTGACCTGTGTTGCGCGCATATGATTGCGGATAGGTACTTAGTGTCGCTCGGTGTCCTACTCGTAACATTTTTTAAATGTTTTTGGGACAAAATATAACATGATGTAAAAATTATTGGAATCGATTCAGTTACTGATTCTGAACAAACTATATTCAGGTTTCGCATATACTAATAATAATGTTGTATATACAGGCGAATTTGAGAACCCTCTACTTTTTTCTAGTCAGTTAAAAATCGTCACTAAAATGAAATAGTACTAATGACTATCGACTTCGTCATCACGTCGACATTTTGAAGTCTTGTCATTTCCGCAGTCCGAAACTCGAAGTCGTTCGAGTATCGGACTGCTGATTACGAAGGGTATCGTGTGTTCGATTCTCACAGGACACAAATATTTATGTATGAACATGAGTGTTTGTCTTTGTCTGGGTGTTCCTAATACAGTAGGTATTAGGAACACCCAGACACCTACTTATTATTATAAATTTCACGACACGTTTGTCGCAGCGACTGAGCGATAGACTTCTGCGCCACGGGTTGTGTTCGATCCCCTCACGAAACAAATATTTGTGTGATACATGTAGTTGTTCCGGGTCTGGGTGTTTGTGTATGTGAAAATTTGTGTTTGTAAACGCACCCACAATATAGGAGAAAATCCTAGTGTAGGGCAATGTTAAAAAAAAAATCGAAAGTAAGTCGTGTCTGTTTGTAACGTTTTCAAGCCTAAATCGCAGAACCGATTTTGATGAAATTTGGTACAGAGATAGATTAGGCCTTGGAGCAGGACATAGGCTACCTTTATCTCAAAAGCCCTTTGGGATACGGGTAAAATTGCGGGCAACAGCAAATGTATAAGTATGCTTTTATAAAATTATAAAATATATATAGATACTATAATTATATCCATTGTCTTGTACCGCTTAGTTTGGTATAGACGCCAGCAGGTCAACCTATCCAAAACTGTCATTTTTTTCAATAAATATAAAACTTATTATTTTGTTTGTAAAAAAAGCAGTGATAGCCTAGTGGTATGACTATTGGACTGCCAAGTCGAAGGTCTCGAGTTCGAACTCAAGGCACGCACCTCTGACTTTTCGAATTCATGTGCGTATTAATAATTAATTATCACTCGCTTAAACGGTGAAGGAAAACATCGTGAGGAAACCTGCATACCTTAGAGATTTCACTTCTCGACGGTTTGTGAAGTCTGCCAACCCGCATTAGGCCAGCGTGGTGGACTATAGCCTAATCCCTCTCAATATGAGAGGAGACCCGTGCCCAGCAGTGGGACAGTATATGGGTCAATGATGTATGATGTATTTTGTTTGTCAGATTGGGGTAGCTTGATGTACTATGGCCTCTGCACTAGATGGTGCTCTCTAAAATGTCTGAAATGTTTATTTTTCCAAAATAACCATTTCAGACATTTTAGGGATGTCAAAAAAGAAATACGTGTATTTGAAGTATGTATTGAAGCTGTATGACAATCTTTTTTTTTGAAGATTTTAAGCATTGAACATTTTATTGGACGTCAAATTTATCGGCTCATACATGTGATCATACCCAAGCCCTCTTACCTTCCTAGGATTGACCTGGATAGAAAAGCAGCGAATCAAACTCCCCTTAAGTAGAAATCAGTTCAAATTGAAAGTTAATATTATCGATGAGTGTTGACAGTGAACTCAAAATGTATTAAAACTCGTGGAAAGCATTTAGGTAAGTGGTTGGTATAACTTGTAGTTTGAATCTCCTTTAATTTTAATATGGAATTGAGTAGAAACATTAAAAGCAGCGAATTTTTTAGTGTTTCTATCTGAATAATAATATGACTATTTGAATTAATAAACTTTTAATGGAAAGGTAGTGTTAATTATACTTAGTAAGTCAAGTATCTATTAACTGTTTATGTATTAAAATAACTTATTAGGAAAAGAAAACCGACTTCAAACATCGTGTATAAAAAAAACGGTCTAGTTGAACTAATGTATCGCTTAATAACGGATCCATGCGGATGACGTCACGGGGTATCCATTTATTGTATACAAAAACCTCCTCCAGAATGTAACAAATACTTTTCTGAAAACCGCATCAAAATCGGTGCAGCCAAACGCGATATAATCGCGGACAAAAATACATACATTCATGCCTCCTTTTTTTGAAGTCGGTTAATAAAATATACAATCATCTCTCCTGTATTCCTGTAGTAGTAGTGGTTTATAAGATGCAAAGGTTTTTTGTGTTGATTTCTTTGCCCTCATGCGAAAAAATCAGCTTCATTGATGAAAGAGACATTGGAACGCATGCACAGGATTATAGTGTATACCATCATGCCTGTATTCCCGAAGGATTAGACAGTTGTATTAATGTACATATATATATGCTTAGGTATGTTAACGGCCATAAGCTCACCCCCTATTACATAGGAATCTAATAGGGGGCGAGCTTATGGTCGTTAACCGGGCACAAATCCAAACTCCGAGCTGCTACTGAGAATTTCTAGAAAAACTCAATGACACTGCTCGATCTGGGATCCCAGGGCTCTAGCGTAGCAGTTCAGTTCTTCAGTTGGCTCTTTAGTCAACTCATTCCGCTCTAAACTGAACCCGCGGGATGAGTTGACTAGTTAATTTATTTTATTATATTTATTATGTCAACTGATCCCGCTTTGTTCTTACAACTACAATGTTATGTAATGTGTGTATGTATACTAATTATGTTTAGATAAATATGTAATTATGTACAGTCACGAGTATTAAAAAGTATGATACACTTTCTTAAAGTCAAAGGCGATTTTTTCTCGAAACGACGATTGCAATTCTTAGATAAGAGTAATATCATTATAGTATAGTTTTGAGACTATTATGATCGTAACACCATACAATTTCAGTCAATAACTTACGAGAATATCACTTTAGAATTTCACTAAGTGTATATATACATATATGTTACTCTCAAAGATCGAAAACTCGCTCACAACCAAAGATTTAAATCGCTAGATGCGCCCTACCGCGTCAAATAATTGGTCATGTTTCCGTAAATAAACTGGTTGACATCGGAAGTATCGAATCTCTGATTGTCTTGTTCACTCATACTGAATATTGCACACTGTCGTTCTCTGTCTCTAATACGGAATGTGTGCATTCACTCATCTCGACACGTTTTCGAGCGGTATAAATCGACCGATTTAAATCTGCTCACAACGTGTTGTGGTCAATTATATTAGTTGAGCTTCAAAATGCAAGTAATTATAAAAACTAAATAAACAAAAATTCCTACTTATGCTAGGTTAGGATGATAGGTTTTTTTTTTAAATAAATATAAAACTCGATGCCAGTTTGAAATTAAATCTAACAACTGATTATTAAGCTACTACTTTCTAATATATTTGACCAGAACGCGTTGTGAGCTGTTTTTTCGCTGAGCGTTTGCGTTGCGTGAGCGTTTTCTTTCTTGAGCGAAACATAATATATATATATTATACATATTGAAGCACGTAACTGTATACTAGTACAAACATATGATGTTACATGCTTGTATAAAGTGGTCATTCCGACATTATGACATCGTTAATGCCGTACTACACACGTTTCTAAATGTGTCCAAATTTAACACATACCTAAGGCTTAACGACTTGTGTAATTAACCTTTATTCATTAAATTATAATACTCAGTTGATTTATACGTAGCTCTTAGCCGACCCACGCTTGGTGGAGGGCATGTATTAATACCACGGGTTGATCAATAATTATTCTGTTTAAGTGTCCTTCTGAATTGTACAGTCAAAAAAAGAGTTAAGTATACAGATAGCAAGCGAAATATGGCGAAATATTCGAAATAAATTACGCGCCAAAGTTTGACACATATTACGTGATACATTATTACACTATCTTTATCAAAACACAGACTATTAATTAGCTGCCTGTATACCCAACTCTTTTGTTGACCGTACATTAAAGATGGCTGTTTTATATTGGTCACTTAATTTCACTCTCATAGGTTTTTTTGATACAAGAAGTCTTTTTTCTTCGATGTCCTTTCAGTGTTTTAGGCGTGAAAACTTACCTGACTAAAAACAGAGTTATTTTTGCATTTATAGATAATAATTTCACGATTAAGGCATTCTATTTGAATTTCTCCTAATATATACTACAAATACATGTATTCTATTTTTGTAAGTTTTTAATGTTTTTTAATACAGAGGAGGCAATTTAATTAGGTAGTTACCTACATATCGTCTCTGGTCCATCCTCTCATATCCATGCAAGTCTTTAAATTTAGGGTCAAATACGTCAAACTAATTCATTCAATTCTATTATTCATTCAAATAAGCAGAAAAAATACACATGAATCGGACTAAATATGTCATGTTTTAGCTCCGAGGATCGCGGAAAGTAAATGAGGAGCTTACTGAAGCACACTACCACGACGGTATCCAACATTTGTGCGGCCGTCCTCTCACTGCACTTAAAGCCATTTCAGAGCGCAGTAAAAATGGAAAATTCTTAAAGATTTCTATGCACCGATTCCTCTGTAATTTTCTTAAGAATTTCCCTTTACGTGAAATTGTTGGTTTTCATCAAGTTAATGGCGGCGTGGTAAGTGCAGGCAGTAACGAATGTGCTCCGGGGCAGAATTCTTTTAAAATGCAGTTTTTATGGCATTTCCTTTCGTCTAACCGTCGTTTTAGAAATGGTTAGTGACTTTTTAACTGCTTGTTAAATTTTCTTGCGGATTTTAATGGTCACCTATTAACTTTTTTAGGTTAAGTACCTATGTAAGCAGGCTTGGGTAATATTAGTTTTACATCTATCATGTATGTTCCTGATCGTTACATCCGCCCAACAGTTTCTATTGCACATTCCCCCAATAATTTGTTCTTTTGGCATTTGGTTTCTATTGAGCTGTCCATCCTTTGGAAAAACAGTTTGAAAAAAGTTTGTATTAACAAAATAATCATTACTAGAAACACTACAATAATACGCTATGATTGGACAGAGTATTTATTAAAGTACATTTAGCTAATTTCATAGAAAACCCAATAACACTGCTCGACCAGGGAATCGAACCCAGTACCTCAAACGTAGCAGTCACAAACACTAGGCTAAAGAGGCAGTCAAACAACAGAAATTGCTCGGAGTTTGGAATTGCCCGGTAAGTGGCAATAGGTTTGTCCCTTATTACATGGGACCTAAACATACTGACGAACTATGGTTGTACTTTAGTACACCTCTGCCTAACCCTTTGGGGAATACTGTCGTGATGGTATGCATATTATATTAAAAATACGATTTCAAACGTGTTTTCATTCGAAATACGAATAATCCTTATGATCCTTCCATTCGAAATTCGTCAACGTTATAATCCCGAATATTTTCTCATCGCAATACAATTTTGGGATCTAAGCAGATTATACTCGCATTATCGTTTTAATATAAATGGCGGAGAGACGATCAATCGGTCGAGCGGTCATAAATGATGAGACTCATTGAGATATGCGTGACTTTTTTGCTTTAGAAAAGCGGTTTATTGAATGTTTCCTCACTTCCACTGGGTAGGCACGGAAGAATTTGCTCATATAGAAAACCCATGTTATGTGTTCCAATGTGCTACATTGGAACTACGTCGAACACAAAAACAAATCCTGAATCGCGCTATCAACATTTGCGTATACACAGACGCCCAACAACCAACGGACAATCAACCGTCGGGCCGTGGCCCTCCGGGTTGGCTGGTTGGAGGATCCTCCTCTGAGGGGCAACACACCTCGTTCATCTACATTCAAAACTACACTGCTGACCTCGCCATGATCCTAGTATCTCCACAGATCGTTTGCCACCTTGGAGACCCTGTCGACTGATACCGACTAAGACCCGCACTTTAGGATCCGTGATATTCACTTTGCTCCACTTAGAAATCACACCTGGAATCAGGCACTTGTTCTAACCATACCATTGAGGCAACAACCGCTCTCGGTAGGTATATAATAAGTTTAGTCGCCAAGAAGTGACAGACATGTGACCGAAGTACCAAATATAATTTATTTAATGAATAATGATGTGAAAACTAGCGACCCGCCCCCGCTTCGCACGGTTGCAATATACTAAAATAATTATACATATAAACCTTCCTCTTGAATCACTCTATCTATTAAAAAAAACCGCATCAAAATCCGTAGCGTAGTTTTAAAGATTTAAGCATACATAGCGATATGGGGACAGAGAAAGCGACTTTGTTTTATACTATGTAGTGAAGTGACGACACTCACAAATAATAAGACTATCTATTGGTAAAATAATTTTCAAAATCGGTTCAGTAGATCCAGAGATTACCCCCTACAAACTCACAAACTTTACCTCTTTATAATATTAGTATGGATTACCTAGATTAAATCATGCTTCAAGCGCTTAATAATTAAGAGGATAACGAAGTGGTAATCTATAGTCTCTGCCTACTGTGATGGGAAACAGGCGTGTAAATAATTATATATATATATATATGACGAAGAAATGGATGGACCTGGTAAAGATCGCTGGAAGTCGTTGTATGCAGCGGGTTTTTGTGGAAGTCAGAGATAGATTAGACCTTGGAGAAGAACATAGGCTACCTTTTGTCTCTAACTGCGATTGTAACCGCGGGCAACAGCTAGTTTAAAATAGAATGTGGACATACAACCCCCTAGTGAATAAAGCTTTTACCTAAAATGTATTCAGAAAAAGGTATTTTTTTATGTTTAGGCGTAGCCTTGGCGGCGAGGTCGAGTGTTGGTTAGTTGGTAGGTGTACGATGGAAGGTCGCGAAAGGTGAGATGCCGCCGATGGGACTCGTAAACGGTCTCAGATTCAGATGGAATCTATTCCAACCCTCACTCTGCGCCCTTCGTGTGATACGCACGTATTTTAGGACGACATAAAAATATGAAGACATTTTCGTCGCAGTTTTGACACAGATTAAATATGTTTTTATTAACAACTAGTTGTGCCCCGCAGTTCTACTCGCATTGATCTCGTTTTTGCCACTTTCACCATTCCTTTGTAGGAATGTAGGCACATGCCAAATTGCAAGTTTGTAGTCTTCATAGTTTTTGAGATTTCTTCACAGAATAAAGATTTATATTATATTCTGACTTCGTGATTAATGAATGAGTGAGTGGTATTTCGTTTCACTATGTAAGATAATATATGGATAACTAATAAACATAACCTATTGAAATGAATCAAAGTGTTACTCAGGAGAGGCACTAACACATTACGGAGGTTTGACGGGTGTCGCTTCATCTATACTAAAATTTATAAAGCTGAAGAGCTTGTCTCAAGAACTACTGGTTCGAATTGAAAATTACTTTTTGTTTTGGATAGTCCATTTATCGAGGAAGGTTATAGGCTATATAAAATTACGCTACGACCAATAGGAGCCGAGCAAAAAGGCAAAAGGTGGGTGGCACCGCGGAAGACAGCTAGTGTAAAATATTGATATTCAGCCGCGTCTAGTTAGCTCACAGAACCGACTTGGGAAAAGGCTAGAATGATGATCATTTTATGTAGCACCTACTTTAAAAGGCAAAAGGGATATTTATATCAATAGAGGCAAACAATCATGTCAATGTTTAAGATTATGTGAGAAGATGGATAAGAGGTAAAATTAAGAATGGTTCTTGATCTCATTGTGGACATAATTATTTGGATATATCTAAGTATAATTTTACTGTAATGTGAACGCTGCAACGTATTGGTTTTTTATTACTGTAGAGTTGTATGTGTATGCCTGTAAATAAGTAAAATAAAATCATATTTTACATTGAAATAAAACTACTTTTTACGGATTTTATCGCGTATATTGATATTATTAATCCCGACGTTTCGAACCCTTTACAGCGTCCATGGTCACGGGTAATATCAATATACGCGATAAAATCCGTAAATAGTAGTTTTATTTCAATGTATAATATTCGCGTAAATGTCAGAAATCAATATCATATTTTGACGTTAAATTTAAAAGTGTTATAACATCTTAAAATGAAGTTTCCCTCATTCATCTTTCTTGCTCTAATATGTTAAAATAGTTCCCACTTCTGTATGTACCTTTTGACTAAAAAGCTACATTGTAAGACGTCTATCTCTTACATTGTGACAAAACTGGTCTCAGAGGACAGTTTCACCTGTGTGTAAGCGGACTCGAGCTCATAAAAACAACTCATAGTAGATACCTACATTTGAAGTGGGTACCTACTATGTGAAGACATTGTCGTGCAGTGTGTTATCTCTACAAGGGCTAGTAAACGACAGACTAACTTCTTCCGTAAATTTGTTGTATGCCGAATTTAGTATCTCGAGTGGCCACTAGAGGGCTTTTCAAACAAAAAATATCAGAAATTATAGCGTAACCAGCTAGTAATTAATTTTTCATTAAAACTTGTAAAGTATTGCGAAACCAGGGATTAATATACATATGCATAATATTGAACAATTCCTCCGAGCTTACGCGAATATTTATTGAACTAGTTTTCGTGGATTACATATTATATAACGCGATAAAATTCGTAAAAAATAATTTTATTTCAAATCCTCTGAAATTAATTTCCAGATTCAGAATTCAAAGCAGATTCTAAGGAAAACGTGAATATTAATGTGGATTCAAGAAAAGTGGACCTTTAGCATTCCAAAATTCTGTGTCTTGGGAGTTCTTATCTTTCTATTTTCACATATTATATTCAACAAGGGCTTTATTGTGCAAGTTAATCTATTGATTAACTATTTTGTATATATTATTATATATATACAAAATATAGCAGTGGTAGCCTAGTGATATGACAATTGGACCGCCAAGTCAAAGGTCTCGAGTTCTAATCCAAGGCACGCACCTCTAACTTTTCGAATTCATGTGCGTACTAATAATTAATTATCACTCACTTAAACTGTGAAGGAAAACATCGTGAGGAAACCTGAGAATTTTCTCGACGGTGTGTGAAGTCTGCCAACCCGCACTAGGCCAGCGTGGTGGACTGTAGCCTAATCCCTCTCAATCTGTGAGAGGAGACCTGTGCCCAGCTGTGGGACATTAAATGGGTTGATGATGATCAAACGTGTTCTGCAGAGCCTGAAGGCTTTCATGTGGTAAAATGATTAAATGATTTAACATTTAATAGAGAGAACAAAGGACTGTCTACAGTCAAATTGTAACTTGTCTGTTAAATTGTAATAGACACATCAGTGAAGCACATTGTGTTGCTAAATAATTAGAACGGATTCTACGACTAATCGACTAATTGTTATATTATATATTTTTTTATTACTAAAGAATTATTATTGCATATTATTTTACATAAGTTAAATTTAAGTAATTGATTTGAAAATTTATCTACATTTGGTATTTTACAATCTTTTTAAGGAGAGGGACGTCAATTCGTAGTATATTATATACTACCGAGAAAGTCCTTTGGAGCTATCGGTTCTGAAGATACACATAAAAATGCTGAAGTCCGTTTAAGTTAATTGTTGAAACAAATGAAAGGCTAAGATGAAGCCCTGCGTCACCCGTTCGTCACTTAAACAGCGCTCAGCCACAATAAATTCTGACAAAGGCGAAATTCAATCCGTGACCCATTAGCAACTCATAAAACAGATGAATAAAATACATCTTATGAATAAAAACTTTGTCGGTGTCATAAGATATTCAAAGGAAAAATTGGGGGATGAAATGTTGTCAAACTTCTTGTTTGGAATGTTTTCGGAAATTGTGAAACTCTGAGCTCTCTTAAGAACAATTTCTTGGGAGTTTTCATACAATTTTTGTTCTTAAAAACCCGCTAATTTTCCCGTTGGGACGTGAAGCAAAAGTTATCTGATTATGTGCTTTGAACGATGAAATGTCAGTTGAAAGGTTTTAATGCCTAACAATTCAGCAAGGTCCTATTAGTATGTGTTGTATCAAAAACTTATTGTAATTTATCGTTACACTACTGGGCATCTTGTCCTAATAACACTTTACTCGACTGCGGAATCGAGCTTAGAACCTCGTGATAAATGAGCATGTCTCCTCCCCTTCTCCCATCTATTACATAAACACGGTAACAAGGTTTCAAGCGACTTCCATTCGGATAAATTTATCCGTAAGGCCATTAAAAACGCTTCACTGAACTTTTCCCGTTTCAAAATATAGGCTCAGTTATAATACACATTATTTTGGGAGTAAACATAATTAAGTATGTCTACCCGTGACCATGGACGCTGTAAAGGGTCCGGAACGTCGGGATTAATAATATCAATATACGCGATAAAATCCGTAAAAAGTAGTTTTATTTCAATGTATAATATTCGCGTAAATGTCAGAAATTATTATGTTGTGTAAAAAGTCTGAAAACAAAAGTTTTTCTTTCTGATGTTATTATACAAGTTCTTGCGAGGTTAAAAGTGTTTTACAAGCAACCCTGTAAAGCGTTCGAATTTCTAATTTGACGTGCTGAAAACGTAACCGGGATAAAACGGAGATCTTAAATTCTTAATTCTTATTCTTCGCCATAAAAAGTATAGCTAAGTGGTTTTATTATTTATGCCCAAAAAATATGTCTACCAGACTACCAGTCTAGCCTTAATATTGGTATTGCTCATAAAATTGGGTTGCGGAGATAATATGATGGCAGTCACTGCGAGTGAAATACATCAGTATTTCACACGCACAGACTGCCATCAAATCTCCGCAACCAAATTTTGTTTAGCTGCTTCTGGGTAGACTGCAAGCCGGCCTCAACACAATTCCAAAAGGTTAGAAAGATGGATCTTACATATTATACCTTCCTT
The DNA here is from genome assembly GCA_964056405.1 of Acronicta alni. NCBI lineage: Eukaryota > Metazoa > Arthropoda > Insecta > Lepidoptera > Noctuidae > Acronicta > Acronicta alni. Next base: position 15,623,394 of record OZ043923.1, read on the forward strand.
CTATGTACCTAAATAAAAATTAAATGCCTCATGTATGTAAGATCATCGTTAAGTTTTCCCACGGGATTATTCCACGGGTAGCAACGGGCACAGCCTGTAAAATATAAAAACTAAATGTTCGTTTGTTATAAAACTTAAATCTCCGAAAGTACTTGACTGACGATTCTTGTAGAACGTGCGCACGTTGTTTCATTTACTAAATGAAACAACGTACGCGCGTTTTTATTTATATATTTTTGAGCCAAAGCAATGTGGCCAGCTATGAAATATTTTACATATACTAAGTAGTTACGTAAACTATCAAAGCTTGTTCACCAGAAATTTGTTAAATTATTACGGAGGACGGGCACGAACTTCAAAGGAGTCGACCATGCTCTATGATGTCTCGAGAGTTTCTATAATTTTCACATTAAAAATAAAATATATATTTGGGACATTTTTACACGGCACGATCTCAGAGGATTAGGATTATTTTCATTGTCTAATACCCATAGTACAAGACTGTGGTGTGTGTATTAGACAATGAAAATATTCCTTTTTGTAAATACGTATACAATATATAAGAAACACACAAACACTTGTTCACCACATAAATATTTGTGTCCTGTAAGAATCGATCTTGTGATGCGAGTGATAATTAATTATTAATACGCACATGATTTCGAAAATTCAGAGGCCTTGGCTTTGAATCTTTGATTTGGCAGTCCAATGGTAACTAACAAACTAGGCTATCACTGCTTGTTATCTTATAATAATAAAAAAGAAAATGAATAGATGCAAATTTTGTTCAAACAGAATGTTAGATTTTAGTTCACAGACCACATGTCCTCTGGGGGGCACTCTAGGGTGTACTCTCAATATTCTAATTGACATTATAAGTTGAATTATTGATGTCGAGTGGAATGTGGAACAAAGGAATCAATCGGTCGATCTCAGTCACGTGGTCGCCTTACTTAGGGTTGTCAGTATTTTTTTATTTTCATTATTAATAACAACAAACAGCAATGTTTAACATATAAGAAGTTACATTAAAGTAGTGTTGTTGTATTAGGTAGGTATATGTTTATTTTCTTAGTGTCACTCATGCTTAGAAACTCGGGCCCGACAATGGCAATTGGCATAAGCTCCAATGGCATGATCTTTAAGACATTAAGTTAAAATAGGCACAACGTTTTACATTTTAAGCGCCTGTGTTTCCTAACTGGTGGCTTACAAGAAGAAACGTCGAAATTAACTCTTTTTTTACAGTTTAATTGAGAATTACAGGGTCAGAAAAATATTATTAATAATAACTGTAGGTGAAATCAGTAGTGATTCAAATATACTATTAAAGTCCTGAGATATAAGCGTTAAGTTTTTGCCGGGGATTGAGAGGGGATGCTCCGTCCCTTTCCCACGAGCAAAACGAGTGATACTAGAAAACTCGAATTTGTATGGCGCACGGTCCACGGAACAATGACGTCACAAGCTTGTATAGTACGCTCCTTGCATAAAATTAAAATGCTTATTACTTCCTTATTTTTTACCGATTTTAATTTTGATTAAGTTTGTTAGCTAATAAACCAAATCGAAAATAAAATCTGCGAAATGTGAAAAAAAAAAATCTTTCTTAATGTAAAAATTATATTCAAATTGAATTAATTATATTGACTTTGACTTATTGGCAGCCCTATGTAATGTACTCAGGTTAGGATAGTCGTGTCACGTAAACTGATAGTAATAAAACTAAAAGCGTATGTAATACTTCGCTGAATTCAATTGAATTAGTGTACTTTTACACCTGTATAACTACATGAATTCAATTGAACCTCAGTCTATATATTTTAGATTTAATTGACTTGAAGTATTCATTTAATTAAAAACACCTCTTTTTGTGTTAATGATGTAGAAAGTGATAAATAAATTTATTTTAAGTGTTGTTTTAATCTTAGCTTAAACTTTTTTTTTAGTGTTCGTGTTTGGTGTTATATAACTCTTTCTTTTTAATTAACGAAAAAAATGTAGGGGCCCTTGAACTCATTATTATGAACAACTTTTATGGGACTAAACCTGAAATGGCGAAAGATCTGCTCCATACATTTACGTTCACTCAACTCGACGAAATGTATGGAATAGCTGATTGCTTTTTCGTGATATCAGGATACTATAGTAAAAGAATATTTCTTTCCATTTTACTGTAACTGCAAAAGTTAGTACCGGGGCCACCAAGGACAGCTGCTTCTTAGGAAAAAGTATTCTTAGTTTTTAACCTGACATTTCTTGATTTATGTGTGAAAATCTTAGAAACCTGTTTTCGCAGAAAGGAGAGCCAGATCGATTTTTCACCCTCTCGTAAAACGCCGTATCGGAAAATTGGATCAAAAGTCGTTTTCCGTGAGCAAATACCTATATAATATAAATATTACTCGTATAATATTAAAAAAAGATTAAAAAACAAAACACTGAACCTAACAAGTTAATACTTATTCGGAATAAACCGTACAACATCTTGAGACATATAAACAAAACTGAACATGTCTATAAGGCGCGTGGGAAGGGCTCCCGGCTCGGTATTCAATGCCTTGCAATAATGTGACCCTCGTCTACATTGAGACAACACGGGTTAGCCACGCCACGCCGTCTGGCAACCTAATTTAACTACCTAGGGCCGCGATAAATTTCTTCATGCTGAAATTGGAACCCACTTCGGACAGACATTGTCCTGATTGTTTGCGTTCCTAAATATGTATAAAAATGTTTTTAAAAGATGTTACGTGTGGTGTCTTTACAAACAAGAGGAGATCTGTATGCATGTAGAACAGCATATAGGTACATAGAACGGCATATGTCCCCATTGTTGACATTACACAGGCAGAGTTTACCCCATTGTTGACAGAGTTTTTATAATGCAGACAGAGTTTCAGTGATACCTTAGTGATATGACGAACGATAAACACTCGTTTAATATATTTATATCAAGGTTTTATTGCTGAAATTGTGCACATTTTCAGTGTTTATCGTGTATAATGAATGTTAGTGTATATGCCGGAAACGCGTCGTTTATGTACAGACGTCAGCAGGTCAAGCTATACAAAACTGTCAAATTTTCCCAATTGAAAATGAATCTTATGTCTTTGTATTAAAGTTGAAAATCTTTCAAAGAAATTTGACAGATTGTGGTAGCTTGATGTGCTGGCCTCTGTACTAATGATACATACAATTTACGTAGCACAACTTATATTAAACGAGTAGGTATGTGATTTTACAAGCTTTTAATCAACTTTCAATGTATGTAACTATGTTTGGTCGGGTGGAATCTTGCAACTTATTTTTGAAGCAGATATCTTTAATCATGACATTTTATATACACGGTTACTTTGGATGATAATTCTTGGTTAGCTGTGTGACTTCATTCTAAATCCAACATGGCTGAACACCCAAGATGGCGGACTAGTTATTTTTAATGCACTCCTACAATATGGGTATCAAATGAAAGTGCTTGCTGAGAATAACTCGAAAAATAAAGTGACGTCACTCTAAATCCAATATGGCGGACGTGAGTGTTTTATGCTTTCCTACAAATATGGGTATCAAAAATATAAAAAAGTTTATTACTTTTATTTATTACATTTTAGTCAAATATTCATGCAAATAATTTAAAAATATATAAAAATATATAAAAATATATAAATATAATATGTACATTCATAGAAATTAAAAGCTTTTGTAAACCATCTATTTGAACAGGAAAATAAGTACATACAGAGATGTAAATTAAAAAGCACAATAGGATAAAGTAGAATTTTATGAACACAAAAAAATAACATTGAACATGTAAATCTCTTTCTTTGTAATAAACGATTATTATTCCTAAAATTCGTCTGCAAGCTTCTGTTCCGGCTTTATACCGGAGGGCATACATATATACTTACAAAACATCAAGTAAAAAGCATTGAATTGTAACTTTGTTTTAGAAAATAATGTTGATATCTGCCCTTTACGTTTCGGCCACGAAAATATCTCCACACTGTAGCGCAGAGTATCAATTTTAATAATTATGTTTTAGCCGCTCGTAGTGAATTTTGTTTCGTTGCTTCATTTCCTCCATGCCATCACGCCTGTTTATCTCCAATGGGTTAGGCAGAGTACTACTACTGTACACCCACACATTCTTTTACTAGGCACTAATAGGCCATCGTGGTGGACAGTAACTTAATCCCTATCTAAGAGGATACCCGTGCCCAGCAGTTACAGGACAGTATATGGGTTGATGATTTTGGTGAATATATCCAAACCCCGAGTTGCTACTGAGAATTTCATAGAAAATCATAATAAAACTTATCGACCTGGTATAATAGTTTTCTATAGCGTTAGCGATCATAGATTTTCAACTTGGCTAGGCCTACAGGACCGCTAGAACAATGAGGCAGTCGTTGCCGTATCGATATAAAGATCGATGTAATTACGTATTTGGAATTGTCGCTCGACACTGACTATAAAAGCACGAAGAAGAAATAACATCGAATTTCGCTAGAAATATCTTGTTCATGGTCCTCGTGGTAGTTCTGTTCCTGTGAATTAAGTATATTGACTTAGCGCAGATTGGGGTGCCGTATTCTATTATTCTGTACTTAAACATTGACACAAAACGAACAATTACGTCTTCTGTAGGTACCTAATTCCCAGGGATATGGCATGACGACTATAACAATGAAATATAATGTCGAACATAATAATGGATGAAAGGTAACTAACAAAAGGGATTTATAAGAGGAATGTTAGTGAAAGCGGGAAGGGACACTCTAGGAAGATATCGACCTTATTGTTGTCGTCCTTCAAAAAAGTCCGGCGCGTAGTACCTATTCGTAACTGGCACGTGTTTAAGACAAGATGTATGAATGTGGACGAGGCAAAAGTAGTAGAGCAAAGTCGTGTGTAGGTATGTATCTAATACACATAAATATCAGAGAACATTACTTACACGTTGGATCGGCGGCGTTTGGCGGTGTTGTTGATAAACGGGCGCCGCACAGGCAACACGACTGGTTGCGGCCGCGGTGACCAGGATTTATGGAGCGCATGGCAACTATGTACTCGTGTGATAACATTACCGTCAGGACTTTGAAGGCGGCACATAAGTCGTGACGTGGACATGAAGATACGATATTTTAGATCATTTTCGCCCAGCTAATAGCATTTTTGGCTGCCCTGTGGGAAAAAAGTGTATATACAGGCTGTCCGGTAATTAATGGATAACCTTGAAATGGTTTATAACAGAACTTATGGATATACCGTGGAAATTTGAGACCTTTGTCACCCTTCGCCCGCGTTGGCCTGTGGCTGACTTGGAGAGTCCGCCGCTCGATCAGTCACTGGCCCCAGTAGGCGGCACGTGTAGTTGATCCACGCGCGCCTTATAGCTGGAAGCGAGGAGAGTAATACACTACTGGACTCTTTGAATGGGTCCAGCGAGGGTTGGACTATAACCTGTTACGGTCGTGGCGATTCTCACGACTCCCATGGTTGTGACACAGAAGGAAGTGCGGTTTTTAGTCGGTAGAAGTCCGACATAACCTGGCACCGGTCCAGGTGGTAGACGATTCATGAGGATTTTCTGTACTATAAATAAAAAGGCGAAATCATTCACACTACATTTTCCTTTTTCCCGGAAATTACTGCACTCTTCCCCTTATTTTCTCTTTGGTACAATGTAAAATTGTTTATTTTCCGTGTCAGTGGCCGACGGTCGTGTGTCCCAAGGGTAACACAACAAAATGATTGTAGGCCCAAATTGCGTATCGATCGGACCAGGTATTGTAAGCCTGGGGACACAATATCGTCTATTGAATTTGTTGCCTTATTAATTGCGCCTTTCTCTCATCGATTTCTACCGGGAAGATGTCCCAGGGTGGTTGACATGTGTTGTCAGTTCTTTTGTCTTGTGTCGTTGTACTTCGATGAAATAGTAATTGGTTGTTTATTAGATTTATGAGATGTTTGTTATATAGATTCATACTTAATATACAAATTGTATGCGTAACATGAAATATAATTAACTTTGCAGAGTAGACTTCATCTTAGAATCACCTTTGATATTAACGAGTTTTATTCTCTTTACATTCAAAGAGCTTCAGTGAAAAAGAAAAAATGAGAACGTCGTTTTTTGGATAAGCTAAAAATGTAATTAGTTTATGTAACAAACTCGATATTTAACTCATCATAAACCTTTGAATGATACGAGAAAAACATTATAATACAGTTACGCTTCTTTCTGTATAGAAATTCTCTCAGGCGGATTTTTTTTCTGGAGAGAGTAGATGGCCGGAGTTTTGCCAAATTCAAAAAGGATATCTGCCGACCTCAGCATTCGCGAAGAACTGCGGTTTTATGCTAGATCGCACAAATAATTCTATACTTTATTTCAGAAATATTTACATTTATTTGCTTGTGTGTTCTCGAAAACGGTTTTAATGATTTCGATGATATTTACGGTATGAGCGTTTACGGCGGAGAAAAATTGATCTAGCTAGATCTCATATCTGGGAAAATTAGTTTTCCCCGTGTTCACGTAAAAAGCAACAAATTTTGTTACAAACTAAGAACAACAACTTATGTTGATTATAGAGTTTGGAAGCAAGTCGCTCCCAAAATAATAAATATCTAGCTAGATATTTCACATCAGTTTTGTCTTGGAGAGCCTGGTATAGCCTTCCAGATACTTAATATACAGGGTGTCCGGTAATTAATGGATAACCTTGAATTGGTTTATTAAAGAACTTATGGCCGTTCAGAAAAAATAAAAGATTATTTTTGTTAAAACTTCAAAATTTTACCTTATTTTACGTTCTTGTACACTACGATCAAAAATGAATGAATTCCATCAGTTTTCTGTTCTCCTATTATTATATACTAAATATGCCAATAGATAGGCATCCAAAAATTTATAATTCTATATTTTTTTTTGTAAATATATTTACAAAAAATATATACTTCGGATATATTTTATTTTGTATTTTTTTCTGAACGACCATAAGTTTTTTTATAAGCTATTATAAGGTAATCTTATTTATATTATATTATTAATTACCGGACACCTTGTATAGAACTATTTGTCTCAAATAAAAGAGTTCCGTCGTCGATTATAAAATGATAACTTGGTGCTACTTTCAGTTCTCAACATAACTGGCCAAGATTCCCCTCTTCCGTCTCTTCCGGTTCTTCGTCACCACAGTTAACTCACAATATAGATTCAATAACAAAAGCTTAGTAGGGTTAACCCTGTTATTGGATTCACTGAGAAATCTGAATAGGTGGGGATTCTTTATGTAAAGTTGGTTGCCACTAAATCTCTTGGAGACGTCGGTCAGGAAACGCGGTCACTTGTACCCCGTCACCATCGAGGACAGGAGAAAAGAGTATTTTGTATTTTTTTCTCTCACTTTCCTTTTGGTGTTTATTATGAGTTTAGATCGATCCTAGTAATGCCTACCAGAATCGATGCAACATCTCTTTAAACTAGTATCTAATAACATTTGTATATAGATTTAATTAGTTTTCTTTTGTAGTAGGTATTTCTATATACATACATAACGTGTATATGTTTGAGTAGTACAAGATTTTGTTCAAATCAGTAATGAATCTTTTTTTGAGCTAATGTCAAACTAACTGTCAAAATTTTGTAGTCCAAGCCGCAGTCGTTGTGCGTGGTGTGATGTGGTTTGATTCCCAGGTCCAGTAGTGTATTACTAACAATTGAACATAATCAACTAGACTGGATCACAAACATTTCCTATTTTTTGTTTTTTTTTTTCTGGTATGCTGACACCAGAAATGATGCTCCAGATCCACAAAACATTCATTAGGCCCATCCTTGAGTATGCATTCCAAGTCTGGAACCCATATTTTGTCAAAGATATTGAACTCCTGGAGAAAGTACAACGCAGCTTTACGAAAATACCGTGACGGCCGTACGATGAGCGCTTAGAAATGTTGAAGCTCACAACTTTAAAGGACCGAAGAGACCGTGGAAATCTAATTGAGACATATAAGATCTTAAATGGACATTACGGCATCAAGGATTTCGACCAAATGTTCACACGTAACGACAACATCCATCACAGAGGCCATCACCTTAAGCTATGCAGCAGACTGTCTAACAACAACCCACACAAACACTTCATAAGCAACCGCATAGTTAAAGCGTGGAACAAACTGCCAAAGGACGTAATTGCAGCTCAAAATCTCAACCAATTTAAAAATCGACTGGACAAACATCTCAGCTCCAAAAACTAACTTAGCCGTGAATAGCAGGATACAGGCTACTATCAGTTGTCTCAACTGCCTGCCTGTTAATAAATAATAATAATAATAAATATTGGATGTGACTGTGTATATACACATCGCAGTATGTATATCCACAGGCTGTGATGTATTTTACAAAACGTTTAAAAGTACAATGACGATCGTTAATTGGTTTTACCCCTGCCCTGTACTCTTAATGGGAACACTCACCCGCTGGCCAGACAGCGATACTGGCAACATTCTGTGACAAACGTTCAATGAACCGGTTTATTTGGAGGCTGGCGTCCATCAGTGGATATATGTATAAAGATATTGTCTATACCTGGTTGTTGGATAAACTCATTAAAACAATCAGAAGGCCTACATAATATGCAAACTAACGCTCGAATCGAGTTTAGTTTTAAATTTAACAACGTTCGATTTGTCTGAACGAACCTACCACATTTACTTTATTACTACCTTATACATACATAGTTACATACATATACACACTCACGCAGAAAATAGATAGAAAGAGCACGCTTATAGATTAAGTTACATAACGAAAAGATAAGAATTGTCAAAATTGATTCCTAAAGAACAAAGTTACACACGAACAGATTTAAAAAATATTATACTTACAATCGTTTTGTATTTTTTGTCATTTTCCATGCTAAGATTTTAATTAGTTAGGTGGCTTAGTGGTCATAGCGTCTGGTGTAGGTACCTAACCAGAAGACGCAGGTCCTGTCAAGGATCAATTAGCAGACACAATACAAAACCACTTGTTTCCACCATCTAAAGTTTCACGGTCTCTTAAATACCTTTACGGAAACAAACATCTTTAGGTTCAGTCTCGTGTAAAAAAGAGACGTAATTCATAATATTATATGAAGTATAAAGTACCTAGCTCTTTTGTGTAGAGTTGTGCAGTAGTCGACACTTTTGATGTAAGGGATTACTTCGGGTCGTGGGACCCGTCTTCCATTCAGTGAACTGAATTTCGGGACCGGCTTTACGTAGGATCGACGCAGAGATTTGTATTTATCGATGCTACAGGCAAAACCCTAAAAATGTTCAAATGTGCTTTTGACTGACAAAAAAACATATAAATTTCAAGTGTGTATTGTGACGGAACGAATGAATTTTTATGAATTTCGGGTATAAGTTATTGGTTCGGGGAATCAAGGTTTAGGTTTCCGATTTTATGGGCAGGTACTTTACCTAATCTTGTTCATTATTAATGCCATCTGACAATTTCAGTGCAATATTAAGAATAAGTATACATTGGTGTTAAGCTTTTTATGACTGCTGTGATGGTGGTTTGATCTAGAAAATCGGAATTTTGGAATCTGAAAGGGCCTTTGAGGACAAAAAGGTAGCCTATGTTAGAAGTTTGGTATAATTTATTTATTTATTTATTTATTGATATTTAATTCAGGACAATCAATATCCCATAGGGTTTGTTAGTAATCACTTAAACTATGTTAGTATTATAACATTGATTTAGACATAGATAGACACAATACTTAACAAAACATTACAAAACAATACAAACAAACGACAAACAACACAAAACCAGTTACTTACCACAGTCTGGACGCACCTGGCAACAACACATGTACAGCGCACAGGTGCCCCATCAAGTGGCCCTCAGTCTTGCTAGCAACAATACTCAGGAGACTGTTGTCGCTGTCCCTCACCCGACGTAGCAATGATGCGGATCTTTTACGCATAATTGCAAAAAAGTCGTCAGTACGCGCTGCTGCGAACATTTCTGACGCGCTGCAAAAACGTGACAGCGACAACAGCATCCTAAAAGCATTGTTGTACTGTACGCGCAGAGCGCTGTACGCTTTTTGCGTATATCTGGTCCACAAACTGCATGTGTAAAATGCTTGGCAGTACGCCCTAAACAAAGATATTTTGACATTTCTGTCACACTTTGCAAATCTGCGAACCAGCATGTTGCATCTCACGGCCAGCGCCCTGCGCTCTCTCTCCATATCACAGTTATCAGTACCATCCTCTGAAACCCAGTGACCAAGGTATTTGAACGTTTTTACTCTACTTAGAGTTGTACCACATACGGATACTGGTGGTACAATTTCATAAGTCTTGTTATGTGCCTTAAAAACTAACAGTTCGCTTTTTTTGGCATTATAACTTAGTCCATGGGCTCCAGCATAGCACTCACATATATTTAATAGCTTCCTGAGAGCACTGATCGACGGACTCAGCAGCACCATGTCATCAGCATAACTAATATTGTTAAACGAGACTCCGTCTATCATACATCCGACTCCAGTGCTACTGAGTTCCTCGATCAGTTTATTCACGTAGATATTGAATAAATTGGGTGAGGTCAAACCCCCCTGCCTCACCCCGCATTCTAATCTATATACATTTGAGTAGGCATCTGCCCACCTAACCGTGTTACATTGGTTATCATACCAGAACTTAAATAAATAAATTATCTCTGGCGGCAGATTAGTTTCACTCGACAGTTTGTTCCATAAGATGTCATATGAAACAAGATCGAAAGCCCGGGATAAGTCCAGGAAGCACGCATACACAGGCGTCCCTCTCCCAGTGTAATACTGTACTGTGCTCTTAAGTGTCATAATTGCAGTCTCGGTTGATAACCCATTCCTAAAACCAAACTGTCTGTCATTAATATTCAGGTGTTTGCCAAGTTGACTGTCCAGTAAACTATCCAAAACTTTAGCCGTAATTGTTGCCAAGGATATCGGTCTATAGTTACTAACATGCGACATGTCACCGGTCTTATTTTTAGGAATGGGCACGACCACAGTTTTCACTAGATCCGCCGGCAGGTAAGAATGACTTAGACATAGATTAAACAGCAAGGCTAGAACCCTAGGGAGATGGACACCTGCGTTCTGCAAATGCTCTATACTTAGGCTGTCGTGACCGGGTGACTTGCCCCGGGACATATTTTTAATGACAGAGGACACGTCACGGGCAGTGAAACGTACACTTATGTCGTTAGGACTTACATTACATATTCTATTTATAATACCTAGGGGCGGTTCTATTTTAAATTGCTGCTGAAATAAATTAGCAATATCAACCAGCTCCGTTTTTCCCTCCACGCTCGAGGGCAGACTTGACTTAGGGTTCAACTTTTTTATTTCCCTCCAGAAACTTCCAAAACTCTTCGCTGAGTGGTGCGAAGCAATAATGTCCATTTGAATTTGCTGCTGGTTGTTTTGGCACCACTTTAGCTTCGCCTTGAAAGCTTTCTTAGAGTCGCGCATATGGGCGTAAATGGGCCCCGTACTAGGTTTACCAAATTGCACCCAAAGCTGAAACCTAAGCCGAGCCTCCGCATGGGCGTCTTTCACATGCTTGTTCCATCCCGTGACATACCTCCGCTTCCGTTCAGACGGACACAAACACGTCACTGCGGCCGCTTCACTTAAAATGCTAGTGACAGCACTATACAACCTATCTATATGTAGTCTATGCTCTAGCTTATGGCATACATTATCACAGCATTCGTGGAAGACAAAAGGAAAGTCATCCTCTCTCAAATTATTATGGCAGATTTGTTGATACTCTTTTAATTGACTAGTTTCTCTAATCCCCCACTTAACCTTGCTAAACATTACATTATTGTTAACAATTTTTGGTGGCAATACTTTTATGTTGCATGTCACTTCTAATGGGACGTGATCTGACCAGAAAATATCATATAAAATTTTAACATCAACAACCATTTTACATGCAGACTCTGTGACCACACAGTGATCAAGCCACCTACGACAATCATCATGAGCGTCACTAACATAAGTGTATGTATCAGAATTCATTCCGAGTCTTTTTATATCTGCGCAAAACCATTGTTGCTCATTACAGAAACTAAATAATTCAACACCAAAGCGCTCACCTGGGTGTGCGTTAAAGTCTCCAAGCACAAAGACACTTTCAACGTTCTCGTTTTCGATAATTGCACTTATTTCGCTCAGGCATTCCGTAAACTCACTAAGGTTGTCAGCCGAGTCCGTAGGCATATATACGGAAAACACTATAAACGCACGCTCTGCCACTACTACCTTAATAGCCACAAGACGCACACTATTACATTCGATAACGGACACCGACGTAAACAAACTTCTTCTCCATATCAGCGCCACCCCTCCAAACGGCCGCCCTCGTAATATTTCTGTTGATGTATCCACAGCTGACTTGCCCGTAAACGCGAACTCACTGTGGATAGTTCCCAGGAAGGCAATGTCGTGTGGGAGGAGCCATGTCTCCTGAAGTGCAATGATATCAGCTGACTGGCAAAGTGATCTGACGCCGTCAATCGATCTACGAATAGACTTACAGTTGAAGCTTACGAATTTAACTAGGTTTCGTTCCATTACGGTTATTTGGTGACTGTACACGTAATATTTCAGTAGTATTCCTTTTGAAATTCACAAATTTCCTGAAATTTACACCTTCCGGCCACAGGCTGCCGTCCAAGAAAACTGACAACTTATGGCTGGGGACAAAAACCTTGTAGGCACTGTAGTCCCTGTCCTGTTTCATAACAATTTTTTCTAACTGTACAGACACCCGAGTTTTACTTAGAATATAATTCGTTATGTCGCTCACCGAGGCACCTTTGTCTACATTGTTAATAAACAACGGGACTTTAATATCCGCCGCTTTGAATTTACTATCAAGCACGTTTGTCGCTGTGCCTTTTTGACCAATAAAACGATTTTTGTATCGCTTATTTTGAACTTCTATCCATTCACCGTCCTGTTTCTGATCTTTCCAAATACCCGGTTGCCGTACCACATCTGCCAAAGTCCTTCGTTTTCGTTTTACATTCTCATCGTGATTTACTTTTTCCCTGTCTACCTCCGTAAGCGCGGGCGCAGATATCATATTTGTCGTCGCATGACTCAGCTGTGAAGCTACCCGCTCCGCACTCGCCGACACTGCAATGTTCGCAGGCGATACTGGTTTCGCAAGCGGGACGCGACTATCGTTAGCGCACTCGGGTGAAAGAGACAGCCGATCCGATGCGCACACCTGTTCGCTGGCGGTTGATAACGGCCGATCGCTGTTTGTTATTATGCCCATTGGCCCACTATCATAAGTATCACACAAAAAAGCACCTCTTTTCGTATTAACGTTCATTTGATGAACGTTAACTAATGAAGCTCTCTTGAGGTTTTCCAGATCACACTTAAGCTCACTGAATTGCTCACCCGTGACATATTTCTCCTTAATACTAGATATCTCACTTCGCAAAATTAGAAGATCTTTGAGTAATCTAGTGACGTCTATATGGTCAAAAGATACTGGTGGCAGCTTTTGCAGATCGCGAGCAACGAAAGTTGGTATCATTTCCGGGTCTGTCTGCTTGAGTAGACTTATGATATCCTCCAAATTCCTATTTTTCTTGCCTTTACTTTTGCGCGTTATGATACGAACTGAAGTCTGAACGGATCCAAATAACAGAACTTTAGCATTTTCAACTTCCTCCTCAGAAAAAGCCGTTACACAGATTTGCACCAAACTTTCTTCATTCATTACTTCTATCTTATTTTGCACAAATGCAAGCACCTCATTGATCACAATATTACAATTTGAACATTTTAAAACTTTAGAATTCATTGTTGACATTGCCAGGTCAATGACCGCACACGAGACCACGAGACGGTATAAGTAGATACCAAATTCAAAAACTGGTCCGCGGTTTAGCTAAACAGCGTAACAGATAGACAGAGTTACTTTCACATTTATAACATTAGTAGTTCGCATTTATAATATTAGTAGGGATGGCTTTACAGACTTGAAGTTAGTCAGAAATGACTTCCACATTTACTCTTCAGGCAGAGGACGACATGACTGAATCCAACACCCATCAGTCGTGACGATAGCAGATGCTGATGTGGGTATTAGGCCAAGATACTCATCATCATCATCATTATATCAGCCACAAGAAGTCCACTGCTGAACAAAGGCCTCCCCCATAGACTTCCACAAGGACCGGTTATTAGCCGTCTGCATCCAACGACTTCCAGCGACCTATACCAGGTCGTCCAAGATACTCAAAGTCTTGTAAAGATACGAATTTTCTAAGCAAACGAAAAATTCGATCTCAGACAGTATTCGAACCTGCGTCCTTCCTACCATACTTACCTATATCCTAATATTCCGTAAACTAAATAGTTAGTCAGATATAGTTTTGACTGGTAAGAAATGTACTGGTAACATCGACATTTTAATATGGCATTGTGCTGATCTTGAAGAAGCTTTGAACATATTTCTTCAAGATATAAAGACGTTCAAGCGAGAATCGCTACTTTTGTAGTTGTACGAAATGTAAGCGTTAAATCTATACCCAAGGATAGGTTCTTCCCTATTATTTGGTTAAGCTACACAATGATATGTATGCGTGCCGTCCCCTGGGATTGGTCTACTTAAAGCTACTGTGGCTTTTCCTCCCAAATTCTATTTAAGACATTACTCGGTATTGTGGCACTAACATTTTTGAAACTATTATGTCTGGACTTTGAAAGAGACTATTATCTGAGCTTGTTTCGGCGTTTTTCCCAGAGGGTGTCAGTTAGGAAATTCCAGCTCAATCTAGTATTAAAAATTCAAAACATTCACTTGTAAAAGTGTGTCTCAAAGTTATATTTAAAGAAATAAAATTTATCTTCTCTTATGAAAACGTTGCTCCACTAGGATTTTTCATGTATCGTGTATTTGAAATACAATCTAATATACACTTGGCCATATACATTTTTGTTCCATGAGGGAATCGATCCCGCGAACAGAGTGCAGCAACTGACTAGAATTTCCTAGAACCTGCAGCAGCTTACTACCATTTATTAGAAAGTAGGTAATAAACACTTTGCAAACGATAGATCAATATTACCAAGAACGTTTTGTGAAAAGAAATATATAGCTTAAACTGCACCAGTCACTGAATTAGGTGACCCAGGTCGAAAGCAGCATATACCGTGCGGATAATTACCTACTACAGTGCCTAAGACTCATTACTGTGCAAAACACAAAAGTACCATAAAAATACAGGCGATATGGAACAAGACAGTAGTTTTTTTATACCATTAAGGTGGTAACCAAGCATACGGACCACTTTATGGTAAGTGGTTACCGTACCCTATAGAAGCTTGCAACACCAGGAGTATCAATTGCGCATGGTCGACCCTGTAAAACAAAATATGAATGGGTTGGCATTATAAGAGTCAAAGTCCCCCCACTGCCAACACAACGTTTCCTGGCGGAGCACTGGCAGCCTTGCTCGCTGTTAGGAACACAACACAGCTAAAAGCAGCGTTATTTGACTTCGATTTTCTGCAAGGCGAAGGTACTTCCCCAAACGGGTAGCTCCAATTTGAGTGGAATTACTCCCGCTATGCCTCTGTTAAAGTATACCTTGATCTTTAAAATTAGTTTATAGTCTACCAACTGCATCATTAGCGTCCAATGGTAACCACCATTGGTAACCACCTGGGTTCAATTCACAGGTCCAGCAAAGTGTTATTGGAGTTTTCTATGAAATTCCTCGAAGTTTGGTTTTGTGCCCGGTTATTGGCAATGTGCTCGCCCCCTATTATAGGACCTAAGCATACCAGCGAACTGACGATGTTCAGCAATACAACTCTGCATAATCTTTCGAGGAATGCAGGCGTGATGGTATGTTATGATTATGTTCTAAATGTAGAGCTTCTGAATGAAACTGTATTGTGAAAAATGCTTCCTTAATGCGGTTTTGTGGTGCGCTGTGTGTTCGCTACTAAAAGTAATTACTGAAATGACTGTTTCACTACAGTTAGTTTTATGCGAGAGACAAAAAACTGTTGTTGCAGCCTGTTATTTTATGTATATAGGAAATTTTAATAGAAAGGGGAATGTTATTTTGCTATTCGTCAGGTTTTAGGCATCACTGTGAGTTAACAGAAGAGGAATACCAAAGAAAATATGCACCAATCTTAAGTAGGAATAATCTCAAGAAAGAAAGCTATAAGTAGTGATAGCCTATAGTGGTATGACCTGCAAGTGAAAGGTCTCGAATTCGAATCCAAGGCACGCACCTCTGACTTTTCGAAATCATGTGCGTATTTATAATTAATTATCACTCTACTATTACCTATGAAGACAAGGAGGCACTTCTGGAGCACAAAAAATAACACACAGACACACACTGTTTTATTATTATTCTAGTTATTTATTTAATCAGAATTGGTTTAGCGGTTTAGGCGTCAAAGCGAAACAGACGATTGAGTTATTTCGCATTTATAATTTTAGTACCTAAGGATAAGTAGGGGTTATTATTAAAATTTTACAGAAAAAAATACACATAGTACCAAATAGGTTCACTCTAAAGACGTTTAAATATTTAAGAGCGACATTACCTTCTTTTACTTAAAGAATCAACGTATGAATTTTCAATTTAGTACACCCACACTAACTTTTAGGCAATGTTGTGAGTGTGACCCTTTAGGAAAAACAGATACAAACTGTATAATTCTCTTTGTAGAATAACGTTGTCATATATTTGAATTATGGGTTGTTCTATTTTATTTAATGTCGCCAAGACTCCATTACGAAATTAATTCGGTCCCGTTGAGGTCTCGACCGGAACAATACCCTCCGATGACTTCTGAATCTTAAGAACTTTAGGCCTTTGTGCAAATTGTAATTAATGTGGTATAAGTAGACCCTTAAGAGTTTGAAAGTTAGAAAATTTACAATAAGAAACTTAATCTATACATATATAATTACTTGTCCTGAAGTCCTGCCTGATTCATAAACGCAAAGCCTGTAATAGCTGGGGCTACAAACTTCAAATTCTGGCAGTTGATGCTTGTTGATAAATGATGATATTTATTTCTGCAAAAAGATCTTTTAAAGACACTTTTACAAGTCAATGTGTTAGAAATAAAGAAAGAAGAGACTCAGAGAATCATAGTCTCTTTTAAAGAGTCCAGACATAGGATATTAGCAAACATGTGAGTGTTACAGTGCAGTGCAATATCTGAAATAGCCTTTTGAAGAAAGAGCTATAGCGGCTTTGAGTAGACCAGTCCCAGTCAACGGCTCGCATTGACGCATGCATCAGTCACTGTGCAGCTCGACCATAATTTATTTGCACACATTCGGAGACACACAACACAGACACTAAACTTAAATATTATATACATGATTCGCATTAAATTTAAAACTATGATAGGTCTCTTGTTGGTGCGGTGTCCCGTAAGCATCCAGTAAGGAAAGATTTTTGGAAATTTCTGCCCTAAGGGGGTTAAACGAACATACCCGTGCCCGTTTATAATCTGTGCCCCACAGTGTTTGATTTAGTTTTAGTACTAGATATAGTTTAAGTACTTTCTTAGTAGCTGTTTACAGCCTTTCTTTAGTTATCTGTAAGTAAACAACATACCAAATATCAAATCTGTAGGCTATGTGTCCGAACTATGCAGTGTAAACAAATTTGCCCGATCTGGGAATCGAACCTGGGACTTAATTCCCAGCAGCCTTGCTTGGAATGAGGTTGGGATTAAATAGAACATTACAGCATTCAAATTTGATCTCAGAAGATCATACACTTAAGCTAGCCAACTAAAGCAACTTAAAAAGGATATTATTACACCGTAAAACGTTTATAATTCGTCGTATTTTCGTTGGTACGATACACTCGCTAAACTCTGAAATCAGAATATTAAATAATTGAGAAATTCAAATAGAATTAAATCAAATCGCAGAAGTTTCGATCCTTTTATTCAGGGCTATTGATATTCTGAAATTTTATTATTCAGGCAGGATTGCTATTTAAACTTTTGATTGAATTAGAAAATATGACGGGTAAATTTTTATTCGCATTTGGTAGGAAGAAAAATACATTTGAAATGATTCGATAAGTTTAATCTAGGTTATATAAACCCCTTTTATTTTTAATTACTGTAAAAAAATAATTAATTACATCTTCACTCCACTCGATGTTGATGTCGTCGGGTTGGTCTCATAGTAAAAGTTGTCCATAATAATGATTACAATAACCCTTAATTTTTTTACGATAATTATAAAATAAGGGAGTATTATTGCTCGTGTATCTAGTGTGTATGAATGTTACCTGTCCCGGTGTCAACACTTTCGCGTTTACAATTGCCACAAAAAAAAAACGAAATGCATTTAGAATCTCTAATGAAACCGCGTGAAAATTTTCAGGTATGAAATTATTGTACAGAGGCTAGGACATCAAGCTACCACGATCTGTCAAATTTCTTTGATTTATTTTCATCTTTAATGCAACAATATAAGGTTCATTTTCAATTGGGCTGGCGTCTGTACATCAGTCAAAATAATTTATTCAAGATGGACTACTAGGTAGTATTTGTTGAACGTCATTTTTACATTAAGACCTAAAACGCTCAAACGACCTAAAACCCTTAAAACGCTCGCCCTTCACCGCTTCCTAGTGATTTTAGCTGGGAACAAGAAACGGCGAAACAAACTCCCCAGCAACAGAATTCTATCTGTTAATTATTTATGTTACGAAACATTTATACAAAACAAATTTTTAATTTTGCTTAGATTATATAAATCTTCATTACTATAATATGTCAGTCAGTGCACACTCATTATGTTTTGGAATCGCAGTTAATACTCAAGCTTCATTATCGTAGTAGTAAATCTCCTCTTTCTCCATCCTATTCCAGAATATACTCTGAGATAAAAAAAAAAAAACATTTTAATTCGAAAGATGTATCATTGAGTAATAAATATTCACATAAAAACGGAAAATGGAAACACTGAACCTAACTAACATAATTGAGTGACACTAATCAAAATGGCGAATTTAGTTCTATTAATTACGGCCAACGGGTTTATGCTTGTCATAGGGTCGTAGGTACTATTACACTATCAAAGGAATATTTTATGCCATATTAATATACAATTTCTGTGTCTTACGTTAAATTTTGACAGTAATTAAATACCTATTATGAAATAACATGGCGTTTATGTTTAAACAGGATTTTGGAGCTTAATTTTAGGGCATGACAGGTATTTAACGAAAGAGTACTTAATTCGTTTTGAAATTTTCTTTTACATTTCTCATAATCGGAAATTAGTGTTTATTTGATCCGAGTAGCGGGTGTAAGCTGCTAGTTTGGGCGGGAAAGACTCATAGTAATTGCTTCCCTCCCTTTGTAGGATGGGAATAAATTTTAAAAAGAGAACTTTTGGTTACGCAGTTGGCTGTAAAAAATCTAACATAATTAAGAAAAAAATGCTGCGGTCTTGTGTGTTTATACGGCCAGTGTGAAAAAAAAATAATCTAAGCGGGTCCGCCCGCGGCCATGACGCGGTGTGTTCCATAGTTAAAATTTTAAATAGACTTTAAAATTTGGCGGGATGCTAACTCTGTAATCTGTATCGAAATCTCGGATTAAGACTAATATCTTATGAATATGAGTTCAAGTGATTCTGAAATGTTGACCACAGATTCTGTTAAAGACGGGGTCAATACAGTTATCGAAAATCTTTTGCCAGAATTTTCTCAGGAAATATACTTAAGTACATACAATGACTTTATGAAGTAGCGAGCAGATAAGAAAATAATAAATATTTACAAAAACTAAAATTTTTTACTTTCCTTATATTCGAAATGAAAAGTAGAGTACTTAACACGGGTGAAAGACATCAATACCTACTCAGACAATCGCCTAAATACCTCGTATGGGAATTGATTCCTTTCGACCCTCGTGTAACAATCTACTATTGTTATACACGATGATTTTGTAGTCGTTTTGGAACCGAAAATTTTAGACTCTATATCAGTAATGGAACCTATTAAAATATAATTTAATTTAAATAAAAATATATTATTTTATTGATTATGAAAAATAATGTCATATTCGAACAAAAAATGAGAACTCATGATAACTCCACTCAATGTTACGTACTACGATCACTACGATCGATGTCATTCAATGTTACACACACAACACTAAGCGGTAAAACATGCCTAGACACGTTATCCGCCCATTGGATGTGGCGCGGCGCCCGCTGCCTACAATCCACGCACACAGCTGTAATGTATTACGTACCTACCCCTAGTAGCAGGCTGCGCGGCGCCGGCGCGGCGAGCGCTCTCGCGTCGTCGCGTCGCCCGCGCCGCTCCCCGTTAACCACCCCGCACGGCCGCACCCGCCAGTTCTGTTGCAACTCGCGCGCGATAAAGGTTGCATTTTTTACGTTTTACGTAGCCACGCGATACAAACCCACGAAAATGAGTCTTCAGTATAAATACTTGAACGCGGAGTAGGTACTTGACAATGGTTCAGCTGTACGCTGTTGCCAGTTACAATTTGGAAGAGGCCAGGCGGTTGTATTCCCGGCCAGAACATTTAAAGGCGCTGCGGCTACGAGGGATTGAAAATCCTCAAGTACCTTCAAGCCCTACCAACTTGTCTGCAACCCAGCGCCTTCTCGATCATGGACAATTCCGTGTGCCGGCTCAGGCGCAAGGTCGAGGGCGCCTGAATGACTCGCAGTAGAACGAAGACGCTATTCTGGAGTAGGTACTTCGAGCGGGCTCCGCGGCGAAGTAATGCGATTATAATGGCGGTAATAATGGCTTAACATCCCTATAAGTTCCGTTGAGCTCACGTCATCAACAACAATGATGCACCGGCAAGAATTGCCCTATGTCAGCTGCCCGGCTCATTATGCAAGTGTTGTGCGTGCTTACCCAAACAATCAGTTCCGTGATCGATGGATATGCCACGGCGCGCGGCGGTCCCGTGGCTTGCCCACCACCGATCCCGGACTTAACGCCCCTGGATTTTTTCTTGTGGTCGGAAATAAAAAGACTCGTTTATACCCGTGAACATGAAAGTCTTAACGAGTTACGCAGTGCGATAGTGGACGTCTTTGATAAAGTGAAAAGTGATAGGCTAAAAGACAATACCTAGCATAAAACGGGCACGTTTGTGTATTGAACGCAGCAGACTTCTTTCGAGCAGTTGCAGTACAGGGAAGTGTAAACAATTTGTAAATAAACTGTTAATAGGTAAGTACTTAGCTATGTACCTACATAAGTTTTTTATTTTGTAAATAGCTCAAATTCCAAAAATCCAAACACCTTAAGTACCTACTCAGTTCATTGGCTCTCTGTTTTTAATTATTGATACCTACAGTAAATAAAGATAAGTTCAATTCAAATAAAGTATTTCTGCAGGTCCTAATCCCGTGTAAAGTATGAACGAGAAATTGGAGTAGGTACAATTTACGTAGTTGGCGTGAAAATGTTGACGACACGCAATCGTATCGTCAACAATGCGCAGCGGCTGTGCGAGCGACTGCTGCGCCATCGCGGGTTCGATCCTCGCTCGGAACCAATTTGTATGATCTGTAGGTGATTGTTCTGGGCTTGCGTGTTTGTGTATGTAAAAATTTATGTTTGTAAATGCACCCATGACACAGGAGAAAATCCTAGTGTGAGGCAAGGTTTTTTTCTTAAATAAAAACTACGATAAAACCTACCTACACACAGTCTTATTCTAATTTTTTTAGTAAGAATGTAGGTATTACGTTCGTGTCCCGTATCATCAGCTGATTCGCTGGGCGCCATAATTGTAGTATTTGAACTGCGATCTAGGTACTAACCTAACATCAAATTACGTCGCTATCTGCATCGTAATGCAATTTATTTTAATAATACAATGTATTTGTCTAGCTACTAGCTATTAAATCACGCGTAGTAGGTACTCGGACGGATCATCCGACCGTCGTCCGTCGCTCGCGTTGCTGTAGGTAGGTAACCAGCTGATGAGCTGACTCGTACCGCGCGATCGAGCCACCGCGCCCCGCGCCCGCGCCGCCTGCCGCGCATCATTGATAAATGGCAAGCTTGAGACTGCGGCGGTTTTAGAATGAAATATTCGTGCACTACTATGAACAAACTCGAACAAGTGAATTTTTTTTTTGAAATGCCAACTTTTTTATTATTAGCTGTACAGTCAACTTAATATATTTTTTTTGTACTACTAATTATCCTAAGTTACCACGTTTCGGTTCCAAAACGACTATAAAGTCACGGTGTATATAAGAAATAAGAATAACGTTTTTAATTTAATTCGTGCATGGAACTACACTACTTGCGCAAATACGATTTGCACGCCGACGGTTATGGCACAGACAATTTAATACAATTTCTGTATAAACACATCTCCGAGCAAGTTAAGCTTCCTACAAATTTGTCATGAAGAGTCTCTAACAAGCGTCAATTTAAACTTACTTTATTTAATTACACAGTTGCAAATACTTCTTGAGTTCGACTGCCAGATGTTTGCACGTATAAGAAACGAAATTGTCCCATTTGAATTTCTGAAGTTTTATACGAACTAGTTAGTTCCTGTGGCTTTGCCCGCATGAATATTGTCTTCTAAACCTTTCTCTCTGTAACTTACTTGACGTTTCGATTTCAATTTCATTTATTTTGCAATCTTTTTGTTTACAATAATGTTTCATACGGTGAAGGAAAATATCGTGAGGAAACCTGCATGCCTTAGAGATTTTCTCAACGGAGTGTGAAGTCTACCAATCCGCACTAGGCCAGTGTGGTGGACTATGGCCTAATCCCTCTCAATCTGTGAGAGGAGACCCGTGCCCAGCAGTGGGACACTGCTGGGCAGTCCTGTCCTGTCCTGTCCGATATACTTATGGGTTGATGATGATGTTTCATAAGGGATGGTATCAAACATGAACACTGTTAAGGCATTGCAATTATTATTATCAAATTAAGTAATATAAATAAAATTACAAAAACTTATTCGAATTTATATTAGCGCTGTATATAAATACTTTCTTTAAGATAAACGAAACGGTTAGGTTAAAAGTATGGTTTTGTATCAACAACCTAGTGAAGCTGTGCATGCTCTATTAAATATGGAGCCGCTTAGTGACGATTGTCCGGCCGCTTGACATACCTAATTATATACCACACATAAATGGGACTGTTCTACTCAAAGCCAATGTGACTATTTCTTCAAAAAGTCTAAATGGCCTTTTTGTCATTACATTGTAACATTCACATATTTGCTACTTCTATTAGGTATATCTGGTTTTTAAAAGAGACCATGATTCTCTGAGTTTGTTTCTCTGTTTCTCCTCAGAAGTCCTCAGTTAGGAAAAGGGACATCTAAGTTAAAAAATTTAGAACACTGACTAAAAAAAGTGTATTTGCAGAAATAAATATCACTTAAGTAAATGATTAAAGTATGATAAAAATAATTATGAAAACACAAGCTGTACTTTGAAATCAACCGATCCAACTTAACCAAAATCCTCTATCCAGTTAAGCCTGCATGAATATCCACAATACCGAAGTCCAATGAAACGTAGTAATTAAGAGATAGTTGATAGAAGGTCAACCGTCCGAACGTGCTCGCGCAGCCGAGGCGCAAGTAGTGCGGGGTGTACCTACAGAGCGGTTTGCCGTTTGCCGCGAAGTTTGCTAATTAAGTACTTAGCTGTAGAGTGGCGTATTGGTTTTGAAAGCGGGTTTTCTGAGTGGTGTAGTTTCTGCCCGGAGATTAGATGTAAGATCGAAGCACTGTGAAAGTTGAAGATTCGTAGTTAGTTGTTTGTGTCTGGTTTTGTCCCTGTGATAAGCTGGGCTTACTTTACTAATCATGTTAATTGAAACGTTCGTGTGTAATTAATTAATCTGTAGTGGCTTTGATCCATTTCATAATAACTGTTGATAATAACTGTTTTTTCGTCTGATTAGATATACTTGTATATCTATAAGCATTCTCTATTATTTCTTATCATCAATCATTCTATACTTAGTTAGATATTGCTTTGTATCTTATAGCTAGTTTGAAATAAATATGAAACAACAAACTTCTAAATGTTCAGAGATAAATAAGTATCAAGTATCCTCTTTACGCAGATATCGTGAAAGTCTTACTTAATGATTTTCTTTATTTCGAGGCCATCAGGCAAAGTTTCCCGCTACACATTAGGAAGTTTATCTGACTGGTGCTGCTATACCTACCTAATAAAAAAAATACATAAAACTGAAAGCTCATTAACAAAACATGACCTCATAGCGCTCGGAACTCATTCTTAAAACACCCATCCGCCATGTTTCATTGCTGAGAAAAATCAAAACAGCCTCTGCCGCCCTAACGACGGACCTCGGCCGTACAAAGCACATTTGTGGGAAATTTATCTACCTTACCATCCTTCCTTTCCCTTCCCATTCCTCCTGGGAGGAACCGCGGATGGTTAGGATAATTTATTTACTCTGATTTGCTGAAAATGTTAATAATAAGATAAAAGTAATTTGTGCTATGAAATGGAAATGTGGCTGCAAATACGAACTGCAATATTCTAGTATTGAATGAGCAGTGATAGCCTAGTGATATGATTAATGGACTGCCAAGTCGGCCTTGGGGATCTATATCCACATTTTCTTGACGGCGTGTGAAGTTTGCCAACCCGACCAATAGGCCAACATGGCGGACTATAGCCTAACCCATCTCATACTGAGAGGAGGCTACTCACCTGAGCAGTGGTTTCTAACTACATCATAGTAGTAGCACAAGTACCTACTTCCGTCAAGGTACTTCTGTTATATCGAACACAGTTAAAGTTTACTCCGGTC
Organism: Acronicta alni; assembly: GCA_964056405.1. Lineage (NCBI taxonomy): Eukaryota > Metazoa > Arthropoda > Insecta > Lepidoptera > Noctuidae > Acronicta > Acronicta alni. The sequence goes on from OZ043923.1 coordinate 15,648,328, forward strand.
TATCTTCGCGCTGTTAAACTTAATAGTTTCAGAAGAACTTGCAAGTGTTTTTGCTCGACGAACTCGCGTAGCTAAATTACTATAAGTACCGTGTTCTTTGTTGGTATTACTGGTTGTTGAGGGTGAGAATGCATATGAAGTAGATGGAAAGTTATATTACGATACCATAATATTTTGTACGTTAGTAAAACTGAAAGAATTGCTTCATTTGGTCCAAACTGCCTCTACTGCCTGCACCCTACGGGGAATACAGGTTTGACGATATCGTCAAACCGTAGGGTTAGGTTAGAGTTGTATTAATAAACCTATACCCACAGATCACCGGTATGTTTACGTCCTATATAATAGGACGCCAGCCTATTACATGGGACCTACAGGGCATAAATCCAATCTCCAAGCTGCTGCTACCGAGAATTAAATAGAAAAAGCCAATAACACTGCTCGACCTGGAAGTTCTAGTGTTGGAGTCGCGCACTGCCTAATGCAAGCACGTCTGCTAAGCGTAAGGATTCCAGATTGTGCAAACTGTTACCTATTGGTTGTTTCTGTGAAATCCTCAGTAGCAGCTCGGGGTTTAAATTAATGGTAACTGGCTTAAAGAACCACAAGGTAATGAGGTCTGTATGTCACGCACGTTTTCCTCATGTATTCTGTATTTTTCCGGCATGCCGGTGATTTTTCAAGCCATGAGGATAAGTCTAATGGTTTTACAAAGTTACAGTTCCATAAAAAAATTACCTTTGTAGGGTATTGAGATCAATAGATATTTAATTTACTGTTACCAGATATTATATACTAATTACATATAATTTATAAAGGCGCGACCTAACTGACTGGGTGCGGGGAGACGGCTACTGCGCCGAGTTAAGCCACTAGCTAAAACAATCGTGCGTCTTACACAATGTAAATTTAATGCCTATTCTCAGCTCTATAGCATTTCTCAGCAATATGCCTAGCTCCTGTAACAAGTAGTGCCCTGTTTACTAAATGAAATAACCCAATTAATAATATAAAAATACTACTAAATTGCTGTTAAAATAATAAAACAGGAGAAAGCCGGGTGGCGCCGCGGAACACAGCTAGTTTTGCACAAAATGGCACTGAATGCCAATGCCATCCAACATTCACGTTCGCTTCGGGGACAGAGTGCAGACCCTAGCACGTAAATCAACTAGCCTTTATCGATGGTCGGCCTCCAACAGATTACGTTGGGGCTGAGGCCGGATCGGGCTGGGGCCACTTACAGCGATTTGATAAATAAAAATAAGAAAAATTTGGACGGGTTTATCTATAAAGTCGTGTAGCATTAAAAGGGAAAGGAATAGGAAATATATGAAGTTAGAGTGAGAAAAGAGGTGCTGTGAGTATCGCAGTTCGCAGCGTGTAGCGAACAGGGTAACTATTATACCTATTCAATGTTTTATATTCGCGTTTATTAAAAAAACAACTTGTAAATGGTATTATTAAAGGAACTAAAAATGTCTATTTAGCTAATTTAATACATATTATTATCGGTCTAATAAAATGTATTTATGGAAGTACTCATATAACGTCTGACTGCCACCGAAGTACAAGTCTAAGGTCTCGAGTTCGAATCGAATAGGACTTTTAAAAGTTATGTGTGTATTATGTGCTTAATAATAATAATAATCATTTTATTTCAGACAGTAAATCAGTCCATATTTTTCTAAAGATACCTACAATTAAATAATATAAATAGTAAATAACGAAATTAACGAATTTAAGTAGTAAATGAATTAAACCATGTCAGAATCATTTAATTCATTTACTACCTGCCCCAAGCTTGATATATGGCCTGCCAGTGCTGCATGAACGGCCCGTCCAACCTGCTGGCAATAACTGAAAGGAGACCGTTGCCGTTGCCCCGCACTCTACTCGCTATCGAGGTGGCCCCCTTGCGCATACTGGCATAAATACAGTCAATGCGGACGCTCGCGAACATTCCCGATGCGCTGCAGAAGCGAGGCATCCAGAGCAGCGCCCTCAGCGCGTTGTTACTGAACGCGGAGAGCGCTGTAGGATCTCTGCAAATATGATACCCACAGACTACTCGTATAAAAAGATTGCAGTAGGCTCGATACAAGGTAATTTTCACATCCCTGGAGCTACGAGCAAACCTGCGGGCAATCATATTCGCCCTCACCGACAGTGCTCTCCTTTCTCGCTCAATATCAGCGTCTTAAACGGTGAAAGAAAACATCGTGAGGAAATAAACATGCCTGAGACTGAGGTCTGAGAGATTTTCTTGACAGCGTGTGAGCTCTGCCAATCCGCATTAGGCCAGTATGGTGTACTATAACCTAACTCCTCTCATTCTGAGAGGAGACCCATGCCCAGCAGGAGGAAGATAAATGAGATGATGATAACGACTTCTACGCTCGAGGGCCCGAGTTTGATTTCCAGATCGAGCAGACTGGTATTGGGTTTTTCTATAAAATTGTCAGTAGCAGCACGGAGTTTGGATTTGTTCCTGGTGAATGGCAATAGGTTCGCCCCCTATTATATGGAACCACCTCTGCCTATCCCATCGGGGAATTCAGGCGTGGCGTATGTTGGCGATAGGGGTATTTCATGATGATAACGTCGGACTAGTCTTAAAAAATGTATCTATATTTCTAATGATATTCTCGCAGTTATCAGTGGCACCACACCCTATGATCCCTAACGGAAGTTAGATCTCGCATCGCGCAACAATGGTAGGTATGTACTATATCTACTTAGCGTAAGTATGTTCTGACACGAAACCCTATTTCAAATCCCTGAAGACGTCTATTATTTCGAGATATTGTCACTTCTTTTGTTATGGATCGGGAATGTGAAACTGTCGTCATCATCAACCCGTATACTGTCCCACTTCTGGGCACAGGTTTCTCTGATTAAGAGAGATTAGGCTATAGTCCACCACGCTGGCCTATTGAGGGTTGGCAGACTTGAGAAATGGTCGAGCAAAATCTCTAAGGCATGCAGGTTTCTCACGATATTTTTCTTCACCGTTTAAGCGAGTGATAATTAATTATGAATACGTGTGAATTTGGAAAGAAAGAGGTGCGTGCCTTGGGTTCGTACTCGAGATGTTTAACTTGGGAGTCCAATGGTCATACAACTAGAAATACATTTTAACGTTACATGAAGAAAGATTTATTCCCAATAGGCCCCTCTAGCCCTGTCCTCCGGGGTGACAGCTGGGAATTGTCTTCCCAGTTGTCACCGGGGTGACAATTTGTGCCGACTGTTCCCTTTGAAAAGTGACTAGAGGGGACAAATGGGAAGTCTGTTTCTCAGTTGTCACCGGGGGTTGTCACCATGACATATGCTACGATTCCTTCCCTCCCAGAAAAAAAAATGTAATTACCATAGATTTCAGCGTTTTGAAGATCTTGTTACGCCGCTTCTTCTTCCCCGCTAAAACACTAAGAGGCGGTGAAGGGCGGTCGTTTTTGGGGTTGTCTTAATGTAAAAATGAAGTTCAAAAACACTACTTACCTAGTAAATAAATTATTTTGATTTTGACTTATGTATTTAAGTGCCATGTCCCAATAGGAGGGTGTCTATTCTAGGCCATCAATCGCTCACAAACCCAACCGCTGAGAATAATATTACATAATTATACAAATGCATGCCTGTATTCCCCGAAGGATTAGGCAGAAATGTACTAATATAACAAAAACCCTAATCGCCTAATAGGTACGTTGCTCTACTTGGGAATCGAACTCTGGACTTCACAGTCATCATCCGTGACTGCGACCACTAGACCAATGTGTGAGTGTAGTAAAAATGCGGAAAGTGTTAGACAATTTCTGCATTTTTTTTGTATAGCAGAGGGGGCAAACGAACATGCGGGTCACCTGATGGTAAGTGACTACCGCCGCCCATGGACATCAGTGACTGTTACCAATGCGTTGCCGGCCTTTTAAATATGTGTATGCTCTTTGACTTTGCATTATGAACAACTCGGGTTACCGTGAATTCTGTTCCGTTTTAAGCTCCGCTTTAAATAATATTATTAAAAATTAAATTAAAAATTTAAAAAAACCCCCGACACAAAAAAATCAGCTTAAGAACCTAAAAGAAAAACTATGATGAAATAACCACAAATTGAACAAAAAAGGTATAAACCTGAATCCCTATAAAAAGAAAAAAATAATCTTGAAATTATAACCCTTCATAATGTAGTACATACGTATGAAGTTTTTTGATTAAATTTTGTCGCGTCGGGGGACCGCTCTCTAATTATTAGCCTAACGTTTTCGTAAACGACATTACGTTTATTATAAAGGTTTTAAGTCCTCAATCCATTTATTTCGTATTGGGATATTTATGTCCTTTCCTTTCCTTTCCTTTTGCTTCCCGAACGTGAATCGCGCGAATTCAGAATTGATGTGGATGGCGCGTACATCGCCGCGACGCGCGGAAGGGCGTAAAGTGGGCGGAGCGTAACATATTCAAGTTTGGCGACCCGAGCGAGCAGACACGCGAGGGCAGACGTCGTTGATGGTTGTGTTTGTCCTTGTAATTTTTTTGAGTCAATTAAATATGTAAGTCGTTGCCGCCTTGTTTCAGCATCTGTCTGGATAGGTTAATTGTGTATTCAGTTTTTAAGTAGGTTACGGTTCACTTATAAAGTAATTCTTAATATTTAGTTTGATAGTTTTGTTGTAATTTTAATATAATTTTAAAACACCTTCAGGTAGGTGTTTTTTATAGCTAGAGAGCGGTCCCCCGACGCGACAAAATTTAATCAAAAAACTTCATACGTATGTACTACATTACGAAGGGTTATAATTTCAAGATTATTTTTTTCTTTTTATAGGGATTCAGGTTTATACCTTTTTTGTTCAATTTGTGGTTATTTCATCATAGTTTTTCTTTTAGGTTCTTAAGCTGATTTTTTTGTGTCGGGGGTTTTTTTAAATTTTTAATTTAATTTGTTATTTCACACTTTTTGTAGGGACTCCTTAGTTATTTTGTTTAGCTGTTTAAAATTTTTATCTAGATTTTAGATTTAATTTATTCCTTATTCCCTTTCAATGTAGTATACCTATAGTATTCTACTAGTCAAGTCCTTTTATTTGATCCCCATATTGAGGCGGTTTTAAAAAACATTTAATTTTTACTTGTGGTAGAGCCAAGCTGTTCGCAGCATGAATGGGCCGGCTCGACCGGGGAAGTACCACACTCTCGCAGAAGACCAACGTCCGAGTAGTAGCATTTCGTTACTGCGCTCCGTTCGGTGAGCGAGAGAGCCGGAGGCCCAACCCCCCACCCCCTTCATCCAACCATGGCAGCGGAATTTAAAGTGAGAGTACCCCAGGAGGGTACCAGTGCGTTCTGCACTGGAGAATCCCTCCCTGAGCATGCTCGCTCAGGCTGCCCTGCGTATTCTGGGGAGGGCAAAATCCCGCTCGCTACTTCTGCCAGAGGCAAGAGCAAAAAGATTGCGGCACCACCATCTGAACTCCATGTACACTTTTGCAACATCAGGGGATTACATACCAACTTAAACTCTGTCCACCAACATCTTGAGACGGAGAAGCCGGCCTTGCTCTTTTTAACGGAAACTCAGATCTCGTCTCCTGCGGATACGTCATACCTAAATTACCCAGGGTATAAAATTGAGCACAAGTTTGTGTCACGAGCTGGTGTATGCGTATACGTGAGGAACGATATCTGTGTCCGCCGCCTAAGCAATCTTGAAGGTAGGGACCTCTCCTCCATCTGGCTGCGTATAGATTGCAACGACCATCCGCGCATTTAAGCATGCCTCTATAGGTCCCACAGCGGCGATGCAGAAACTGACCGACTCTTCGAGCACGTCGAAATGGCTATTGATTCCGTGCTAGAACAGACCCCGTCCGCAACGATTGTGGTTCTTGGCGACTTCAACGCTCATCACGTTGAATGGCTTGGGTCACAGAAAACTGACCACGCGGGTAATATTGTTCACGCACTTGCCATGGCCTATGGTTGGACACAGATGGTTCCTTCGTTCACGCGAATACCAGATGTTGAAAACCATACGCCTTCACTGCTGGATCTTCTGCTGACCTCTGATCCGGATGGCGTAAAAGTGACCGTCGGTGCTCAGCTCGGCTCGTCGGACCACTGCCTGATTCGGAGCGTTGTGCCACTCACGCGTCGATTGCGTTCTCGAAACACCTTCCGCCGTGCTTCCGCCGTATTTGGCACTTCAGCTCAGCGGACTGGGATGGGATGCGGACCTTCTTTTCATCCTACCCATGCGGACAAGTTTGTTTCACGCTGGAAGACCCTAGTGCCATTGCTGACTCTGTCGCTGATGTGGTGCTTCAGGGCATGGAACTTTTCATTCCAAGCTCTTTGGTGCCTATTGGTAGCGGGTCTCAGCCCTGGTTTGGTTCCTCTTGCAAACTGGCATCCAGCCAAAAGCAGGAGAAATTCCGGGCCTGGGTTGATGCGATAGCTACTGGGGATCCGAAAGCTGATCACCTTAAAAAGGACTACAACTTTTCCTCCAGATCCCGCAAAAGAGCCCTGGCCATGGCAAAGGCAAAGCACATCGGCAGGGTTGGTGAGAGACTGGCTCGTCTCCCCTCGGGCACACGTGCCTTTTGGTCTCTTGCCAAAGCTGTCGAAGGGAATTTCTGTCGACCATCTTTTCCACGTCTGCGCAGGGAGGACGATGATTTGGCTCACGATGCAAAGGAGAAAGCCGATCTTTTGGGCTCTCTTTTTGCATCAAACTCTACCTTGGACGACGGGGAGAAACCTCCGCCTACCATCCCGCGATGTGACAGCTATTTGATGGACATTCAGTTCACTCAAAGATCTGTCCGTAAAGAGCTTTTCTCCCTGAATATTCACAAGTCCAGTGGGCTGGACGCCATCCCTCCTATTGTGTTGAAAACATGTGCTCCAGAGTTGGCTCCAATATTAACGCGTCTTTTCCGACTCTCCTACGATACAGGTAAAGTTCAACAATCTTGGAAGCAGCTTTAGTGCAGCCCATCCCTAAAAAAGGTGATCGCTCTGATCCGGGTAACTACCGGCCCATTGCCATCACCTCCTTGCTCTCAAAAATAATGGAGTCCCTTATTAACCGCCAACTTCTACAGTATCTAGAGGAGCACCAGCTAATCAGTGATCGCCAATACGGATTTCGTCAGGGTCGGTCAGCTGGTGATCTTCTAGCCTACCTGACCCACCGTTGGGCGTTGGCGATTGAGAGCAGGGGGGACGCAATGGCGGTAAGTCTGGACATTGCGAAAGCCTTCGATCGGGTGTGGCACAAGGCGCTTCTTTCGAAGCTTCCTTCCTACGGGCTGCCTGAGAAACTCTGCAACTGGATCTCCAGCTTTCTTACGGAGCGTAACATCAAGGTCGTTGTCGACGGTTCATGTTCCAGCTCTATGCCCGTGAACGCTGGTGTCCCACAAGGCTGTGTGCTTTCCCCAACCCTGTTTCTTCTGCATATCAATGATATGTTACATTCCGTTAACATTCATTGCTATGCAGATGACAGTACGGTGGATGCCTCTTACTTTGGCCACTCCAAAATTTCTCAGGCGCACGTCCTTGAGTGTCGGAGCAGACTTGTGTCTGAGATCGAGTCTATCTATCGATCGAGTTTATCTAGTCGAATCTCGAATTGGGGTAATCTAAACTTAGTGCAGTTTAACCCCCAAAAGACACAGGTCTGCGCGTTTTCTGCCAAAAAAGCTCCCATGGTCGTGCCTCCTCAGTTCCAAAACACTCCCCTTGATTTTAAGCCGAGTATTGGGATTCTTGGTACGGACGTAGAGAGTGACGTCAAATTTTGCGGTCATTTGGAAGACAAAGCTAAGTTGGCCTCCAAAAAGCTGGGTGTCCTCAACAGAGCTAGGCGGTACTTCACGTCGGCGCATCGCCTCAAATTATATAAGGCGCAAATACGGCCGCACATGGAATACTGCTGCCACCTCTGGGCCGAGGCTCCACAGTATCAGCTTCTTCCTTTTGATCGCATTCAACGTCGTGCAGCTCGAATCGTCGGTGACGGGAGTCCCACTGATCGGCTTGATCCTCTTGCCCTGCGTAGAGACGTCGCGTCTCTATGTATTCTCTATGGCATTTATCACGGGGAGTGTTCTGAGGAATTGTTCGAACTTGTACCTCCCGCTACGTTCCGCCACAGGTCTACTCGCCAGAGATCGAAATTTCATCCATTTCACCTGGATGAATGGGTGTCCACCACCGTTCGTTTCTCAAGAAACTTTTTACCGCGAACGACTGCTCTGTGGAATCAATTACCAGCGGAGGTATTTCCGATCCGGTACGACATGGCAACCTTCAAGAAGCGAGCCTATTCTTATCTCAAAGGCCGGCAACGCACTGGTAACTCCTCTGGTGTTGTGGGTGTCAATGGGCGGCGGTGATCACTTACCATCAGGTGACCCGCTTGCTCGTTTGCCTCCCTCTTCCATAAAAAAAAATAAAAAAATATTCGCCATTTTGTGATGACGGCCATTTTGGATTTGAAATTTATCATAGTATATAGTATTCTACTAGTCAAGCCCTTTTATTTAATCCCCATATTGAGGGGGTTTTAAAAAACAATTAACGCGCCATTTTGTGATGGCGGCCATTTTGGATTTGAAATTTATCATACTTAGTATCATACATAGTATTCTACTAGTCAAGACCTTTTATTTGATCCCCATATTGAGGGGGTTTTAAAAAACATTTAATTCGCTATTTTGTGATGACGGCCATTTTGGATTTGAAATTTATCATAGTGTATTCTACTAGTCAGGCCCTTTCATTTGATACCAATATTGTGGGAGTTGTGAAAAAATATGTAAACCGCCATCTTGTGGCGGCGGCCATCTTGGACCGATTTTCATCATACATAGCTAAGAACACTCCCGACTTATTCACCTTTCAAACAAAAAAAACAAAATCAAAATCGGTTCATCCATTCGGGAGCTACGATGCCACAGACAGACACACACACACACACACACACAGACACGTCAAACTTATAACACCCCGTCGTTTTTGCGTCGGGGGTTAAAAAGAAACCCGACTGGAATGATTTAAAAAGCATACTTATTACTTAGTGCTATTTATTATATGCTATTATTTTTGTGCTAGCTTAGAATACTATAAGTATAATAAACTTTATTGTACACCAAGATAAGAAGCAAACATTCTGGAATTCATAAAACTAAGGGTACAATATGGCGGTCATATCGCATAATAACTTCAGAGACATTTCAAAATAAGTGTCCTTAACAAGCCTAATATGGACCGAGTAAATCGTGATCTAACGAAAATATTTACCATCAAAACTAAATACCTATCCATAGAAGGTTATAAATGCATCAGTAAAAAAATATAACGTACCTATAACTCATCGCCGGGACATTTGGTGTCCAACAGCCTTATCTAGCTAGTTCAATAAATTACGTGAACGGCCAATACGGTAATACCTTCCTGAATATTTATGAAACTGAAACATTTGCCGCTTTTCCACGGGACTTTCGGTAGGAGTAACCCTTTGTCCCGGGAATCGGCCATCACCGGTAAGACCTGTTGAAAATTCAACAGGGTGTAGAAAAAAGGTCAGGGTAAATAGGCACCTTTTCTAGGTTATTTCTCAAACTAGTTTATAGGTAATTTCGTCCCATGAGTTCATCAAGGTGCTTACAATTTTTACAATCTTCACGAAAGGATAGGTACTCTCTCACATTCATAATTATGCACAAGTAAGTTCAATTGCAATTTATGCATAAGTGATGTAATTAATGTTCCTGATTCATGCATGCAGGCATGGTTAGCCCGTTTTACTGAGAATCAATCTGCTTACTCAATCTAGATACAATTCACTTTTAATTAAATGAGTATAAAATAAATTAATTTTGCCTCATTATTAGCGTTTTCGATGCGCTTCGATGTACACGCGATCTTTTGATTTGGTATCTATGTGCCTTGATGTAGACACGGCCTTTTGATTTTATACCTATGCACCATGATGTAGACATAATTATATTATATAGACACGACCCTGAGATTTGGTACCTATGCGTCTTGATGTAGATACATTATGTAGATACGGCCCTTAGATTTGGTACTAATACGCCTTGATGTAGAGTGTAGAAACATATGTAGACACGGCTTTACAATTTGGTTTGTTTATCGTACTTAAATATTCAAAATCATTTATTTTTATTATCATTTTTGTAAACGTTCTGTCAGATTAAATTCTTCTGAAGAGCAATATTCTCGCTACGTGACATCGGATTGAGTACGGAATGCAGACATTTTAATTGTAAAGGCATACTGAAACATTGAGAATTTAATTCTGTTTTGTAATAATGAGATATTCGAGTCAAATTATTTCAAACTTGAATTTTATAAAAATACCATCTACATTTTTATTTTGGTAGGCTTTAAAAAACTTTCATTTTTATATAAGTGGACTGCAACCCATCTAAGTAAAACTTTAATTAGGTACTTCATATCATCAGTACATTTGTTCGTCTTTAGTTTGACCCAAGATGTGGATCAATAATGTGCATCCCAGTGCACGTTCATACCTACCTACCTATATTCCAATAGATTCATAAATAATATCACAATTTTATATTGAAGAAATAGATCTAGGAGTGTCCATGGTATGGCGAATTTGTCATCATCATCTTCATCAATCCATTTAATGTCCCACTGCTGGACACGTATCTTCTCTCAGAAGGAGTTACAGTCAACAAAACAGTTAAGAATACCGATAGCAAACGAAATATGCATTTTTATACAGATTTCGACATAAATAATTACGCGCCAAAGAGTTAGGTATGTAACTGCTTATAATAGCTACGTTTTGACACATATTGCGTGATACATTATTGCACTATCTTTATCAAAACACCGATTATTAATTAGCTGCCTGTATACCTAACTCTTTTGTTGATCGTACATTGCACTTTGTCAGACTTGAACATACTAATAACCACACATTCTTTTCCAAACTTATAGTCGAAGCCATGTGATTCGTGAACAATTCACAACGATTCAACATGTGCTCTGAATACCACCTTCTTCTTTCTTCTAGCATTTTTCTAGCGTATTGGGGTCGGTTTAACCAGATACGGCTGAATATCAGTATTTTACACGAAGCTACTACCATCAGACCTCCGCTCCGCTACCCAATGTCTAGGTAGTACCGATATCCTGAGGACAGACTTGTTGTCAGGCTTTTTGGGATTCTAGCTACTGCGTACGATACTCATAGGTATTTGTATGACAGCCGGGACTGACGACTTTACGTGCTCTCTGGGGCACGGAGGGCTTGGAATGGTCACCCATTCACAAACTGACCGCGACTGGCACAGGTTAACCTTGCAGATCGGTTGATAAGCGTAGTTGACGACACGTTCGGTTGAGCGATCGGCTTCTGCGCCGGGTTGTGGGTTCGATCCTCAACAAATATTTGTATGACCTACATGTAGTTGTTCCGGATCTGGGTGTTTGTGTATGCGAAAGTTTGCCACGAGCCCCTTCAAATGCCACCTGAATACCACCATGGCCCCATTATAAGCTCTGCTTAGAATTTAAAAGATTATACCTACCTACTCACACCTACAGTACCTATAGACAGTCTAATCTCCTCATAAAGTCAACTCTAATCGCTTTCCTCTCTTACCTAACTCAAACTTCTCAAATAACATAAGACGCCGACGATTTTAAACGCAATTACATCCGGGTATAAATTTCCTTCGACATTTGACAGACCTCAAGCCCGGATAAGATTTCCCGGATCCGGTATTACGGAACATAAAGGAGCGCTTGAGGATAACGACTGTTCCGGGATTCCTTTCAAGTGATGCTTGAGGTTGTTTTACGCGTTTTGTGTTCCGATGCGAATGTTCGGTGTTCCATTTTGTGGGCTTCTTCAGTGGAATTATTTGTTGCTTCCATAATTTTTTATGTTCTTAAATCTTATGTGAAAGACTAGGTCATCCCAAGTAACTGAATAATAATAATAATAATAAATTTATTTATCTCTTTCACAAAGGTAAGTACAAATTATATAATGTCATAAATATAAGGCAGCTCTCATTCCTTTGTGAGAGACTGTGAATGTGTTATGTTTTAAATATATATTTTTTAAACATTGCACACCCCATGATTTTCGCCTGTATCGACGGTGCGTTACAAACACCCAGACCCGGAATAACTACCTGAAGGTTCATCATCAACCCATATTCTGTCCCACTGCTGGGCACGGGTCTTCTCTCATAGATAGAGAGGGATTAGCCTATAGTTCACCACGATGTGTCTTAACACAACCACAGACACAGCGTGGTGGATTATGGCTTAATCCCTCTCATTCTAAGAGGAGACCCGTTCCCAGCAGCGGGACAGTATATGAATTGATTATGATGATGAAGGACAACGTACTACGGCAATAATTCAAAAAGAACTATTCAATGCTCGCGCAAAAGAATGTCGAGTGTACTTAACAAGTGGAACGCGTTCTGTGGATTAATGAGGCGTACAATTTACCTTTCTCTAACAAGTAGAAATATATTCATAACTAGTGTAATTGGTGCCGGCTGCCGACTAAATACAGCCAGCGCTGTCGAGAGCTTTGTAGGAGCTTTTCATATAATTTATTAAGCAAACTGAATCTGTGGAAACATGATACGTGTTTTTTTGCTATATTTAATTTATAAGGATCGTATGAGGAAGAGTAGTTTGAGGGTCGAACTGCTAATAACGAGGTCGTGGGTTAGACTCCCACGGGACAAAACTATGTAAGTGCTATAATACCGATAGTACAAGCTCAACTTAATTTGGGACTAGACGGGGCTGTATAAAATGTCCCAATTTTTTTAATATTGCCTTAAAGACCAAAGTATACAGACAGTTTAGCAAAGTAAGGTACCTACCTATCTGATTTTAACATCAAGACTGTCAATTCCTCAGTCAAAGCATGATCATGTACCTATGCTGTAGGGGATCCGAAATAATGGGTTATTATAATAAATCAATATAACTTGATAAAATCTGTAAAAAGTAGTCAATATCATATATTTGCTTAGAAATCAGTATGAAATAGGTTGGTAAATAGTTACAATCTTTTCATACAAAATTACTTATAAAAATACGTTTATTGTAAAATAAAGTGACTTTAGTTTAAAGCTACGACACTGTTATTAAAGCCTAAATAATAACGCGAGGCGCAGGTGGGTAAACCGCACATTAGGCTGTTTTAATACACGGCTGTTAGTTAGTCTGTATCACAAGCTATTAAGCTAGGCTTTTACTGCTTACTACACTTAGTTGTGTTCGTTACCACTTCCCACTTCCCCTTAATAGATTTTTTCTAAAATTGTTGAAAATTTGTTTTTAATTTATGATATGATTTAAAGAACATTGTAATTAAATACAATTAAAAATAAATATCTGTATAATATATGATCTACCTATTTACCTACTATCCCACTTCTAGACACACACCTTTTCTTAGAATGAAAAGGATTAGTGCATAGGTACTTACTTTCTCCGAGCCTTTTCCCAACAATATCGGCTTCCAGTCTAACTAACCAGATGCGGCTGAATATCAGTATTTTACACGAAGCATCATCAGACCTCCGCAACTCAATTTTTGGGTAATACCGATACCCTGAGGATAGACTGGTTGTCAGGCTTTTTGGGCTTCTGACCACCGCTAACGATTGTCATAGGTGTTCGTATGAAAACCGGGACCGACGGCTTTACGTGCTCTCCGAGGCACCGAGGGGTCTCGATGTGTTAAGAATGGTCACCTGTCCACGGACTGACCGTGACTAGCGCAGCTTAACCTTGCAGATCGGTTGATCAGCTTAGCCACGAGCCCCTCAAGCCCAACATGCTGGCCTTGTGTTGATTAAGTTTTTTTTAATGAGGTTCGTAAAATAAACTAGTAAATAATACTATTACCGTTTCAGAAAGTAATATAAAATAAAGTTTATTCGTATCGTTAGTCCAAATAATACTCTGAATAATAATTGTGTTTAAAATGGAAACTAGCTTACAGCCACCAACAATTACCGGGCCGTAATTGAATAACCGGAACAATGAATTACTGTTAATTAAAACATCAAATATGAATAGTTTTCCCTACCTTACCACAATTTATGTAACACTAGGATTGTGTTTTTAAATTTAAACCACAGTCAAATTGTATAACGATTACGCATTAGCCAGTTATGTAAGTATCCAATTTATAATTATTATTGTACCGAACATCATTCATCAAGTAAACAACTTTAATTTAAAAGAGTAACCATGGAGTTTCTTGCCGGTTCTTCTCCATTTGAAAAAACTAATTTGCACGTGGACTCGACATTTCCTAAGTGCCTGTTTATGGTTTGTATGAAAATAAAACTATTTTGATGTCAGTAGAGCCAAGTCCATAGGTCTCGATTTCGAATCCTAAGCATCCAAACCTCTAAATTTTGAAATCAGTCCGTATTAATTAATAATAAATATTAATCTATAAATATTTGGGACATTTTATACTGCTCCATCTAAACCCAAACTAAGCAGAGCTTGTAGCTTGTACTATGTCTACTAGACAATGGATATATTACTTATATATTTTTTTATTATATACGTTCTTACAATACATTACCCAGACAAAATTATATACACTTATATTCATCATATTCATATTGATGTCCCGTGGGAATCGAACCTACGACATCGTGATCAGCAGTCCGATACTCGAACCACTAGTCCACAGACTTCGTCAAATAATGAATTAGCACTCGCTTCAACGGTGAAGGAAAACAATGTGAGGTAACCTGCATGCCTGAGAAGTTTTCTCGACGTTGTGTGATGTGCACTAGATCAGCGGGTTATACTAGAGTTTCTGACTAGAAACCTTCTTATTCTGAGATAAGACCCGTACCCGGCAGTGTGACATTAAAGGTTGATGATAATGTCACGTGGTGTCATTATACTCCGTGAATATGTTAATCATCTTACTTAATTATTATTTTAAATAGATATGGAATTAGGTCTGAAATCTTGAAAAAAAACAGAGCTGTTTCTTAGAAAAATGTTCAGGTCTTCATTGTTGATCCCATACAAGAAATTGTTGATCATGATGAGTAGAAGTATATCCTTTTGACTTTAATACGACAAAAAAACAAGGTACATGTACAGGCGAAAGTTAGTTTTAAAATGTTATATTCGAGATGTAATATCGGTTTTTATATCTGATATAATATGTAACTACAATGAAATCCTACTTGAGCTTCACTTCATTTATTTTAAGTAGGTATTATGTTCGTGACGAGACTTGCTTGCTCTGCTTGCATAACCGACGGCAACTGTCTCGTATACAAACAGAGATAGATACTCGTAGATAGAGCGAAACAGAAAACTTTGGATGTTAGTGGAATGACAGCCATAAAAAGACTTCAATATTGGCTCTGGTGTAGGTAACGACTGTTAGATGATGCCCTAAATGGTATACGTAAACAAAAGAAAGAAAGAATTTGTACAGCCGCAATACAGGGTACATTGATGCTGAGAATAAACTATACTAAAATGAAAATATTATAATAGTATTAAGTGCCCTCATGTTTGCGCTAAAAAGGATCTGTTTCAGCATATGCCAGACAGATTTGGCGCTGGTTTTCAATCAGACTCTTAATGATGAGTGGTTGTAAAAACGGTTTCTTGATATGTTAATAAATTTTACACCGCTAAGGTGGCAAACAAGCATACGGCCCACCTGATGGTAAGCGGTTACCGTAGCCTGTAGACAACAACACCAGGGGTATCACTTGCACTGGGTACACGTTGCCGACCCTGTAAAACGAAAGAGGAATAGTTGTGTTGGCAGTATAAGGGTCAAAGTCCCTCCACCGACATAACGTTTCCTCGCGGAAACAATGACAACATACGGTCACCTGATGATAGAAAAAATATATAAATTAATATATAAATACAAATATGTACATAGCAGAATTATAAAACTGCGTGATTAGAGCAATCTCAGTAACCAAAACTACATAATTCAAAAAGTTTTACGGTATTAATATAAGCAAGTGTAAAATTGTTTACACATAATTTATACCTTGGCGCTTGATACAATACACAAGATAAATACACATAAATAAATATTGAGATATCGCTGCATAGGCACGTGTGCAGAAGATCCACTCTATAAACAAACACGACACGTGTTCATCCAATTTCAAGAAGCGTTTAAATTGAATACAATACAATATCTATATTTGTTGGAATATGATTACAAAATCAGAAGTAAATCATATTCTGCTATTTGTGGCATGCAAATTAACACAATAATAATGATGAGCTCAAACCCAATGCTTTTCCAAATCGTGTAGTTATTGTGTATCAATATTTTTAGGGTGTATTCTGAAATAATATAATAACAAAAATATGAAATAAAAAAAAATATTAAACAGAATACATATTTGAATGCCGAGTCGTAGCGTGTCTTTAGCACTTTGTTTGATGTAGATTTTCTGTACATTTAAACTTGATATGATCCCTGAAGGAGACAGATTAATTTATTCTCTGTTAGAATACTAATAAATTGTTTGAGACTGCTTTATCTTAAGATTTAGTCTACTAAGTATGTCTCAAAGGCCTCTCAAACGCGGTTCATTAAAATCCTGTTTTGGTTATATTATAGGGAGGGTGTGGATTTATATATAAGTATAGTGATATAAAGTATCTATTGTAAAATTATATAATTGTAATAATAAAAGTATAAATTTTACCTACTATTTTAATAGAATAAATGTACCTATAGTATGATATTATGATCCCTTTAACACTATCTTAAGGGAACTTCGTTTGTGATTTGTGAAGTTTGAAAATTAAAGACAAATACTGGGGTAAGTACACTAATCGTGTGTATCTCTGTATAGTTTTTTTTAAAACATCTTTTTTAGAAACAATTTAATACATTAGGTACATAAACTTTAATCAATCATATGTAAACTCAGCTAAGTATTTATTAACTTGAACATTTATTTGTAGACAGTGTAGGCACAAAGCAGAGAGATAGGCCTTTTTGTTCGGACAAAAGGAGGCTCGAGTTCTTAACTACAAAGGACGAAATGATAAATACAAGGCGGCTCGCACAATTCTAACAAGTTTCCCATTTGTGTATCTGCTGGCAGTTTATCATGATTAGAGAGAATTAAAAGTACCTTTGTAAAGAAACTTTTAGGAGATGTTCCTCCTTTTTGAAATACGGAGTCTCAGACTATATACAGGGCGAAAGCGACCATTAATTATCATTTTATATTTTATTGTGCTTCTCTAGACTAGTAAAGACAGTGTTGTGTTTAATTTAATGTCATATTGTCGTCTCCATCCTGTATATACATATATGTTACGGTAAAAAGGCGAAGTGCGGTTACACCTAGTTTTAACCGGCTAGAACTAGATGCAGCCGCTCACCGTTGGTTAAACTTAGATCTATTCTACTTATATTGACAGTTCGGCACTTGAGAGTTTGTGTAGGTAGGTTTGCAACAACCTTTTTTTTTCTCACCATGTGGAAATCCTCATGGACTACCGCCATCTGGTAACAGAAGGTGGCGGGGCGTATCGTACTTTATTCAGGGTGGGTAACCGACCGATTAAAAACCACACGATGTTCCTTCTCGCACCTTCTGCGTCCGGGCTACGGGAGCAGAACATTCGTCCGCGGTCCCCGACTGGTGATGGCCTGCCACAGTAGGCCCCATCCTTAGTTTTGTAGGGGGGGAGTGAGGCGTTGAACTCCGCCTTAGAGGGACGCGGCCTGGAACACTACGCGCCACCGCCGGTTTGCAACAACCTATCCTAACCTAATTTCTACTTAGTTATTCTAGTTTAACCATCTGTAACCGGTTGCACCTAGATCTACCCGGCTAAAACTAGGTGTAACTGCACTTCGGCTTTTATTTGTAACATAAATGTATATATTGTATAAGTATTAAATATTGCGGTTGCGGCTTAAAAGACGATGTAGTGACGAGAATTGAGAAGAATATGCTGAGATGGTTTGGGCATGTCGAGAGAATGGATGAAAGGCGACTAACAAAAAGGATTTATATGGCGAATGTCAGTGGAACCGCCGAGAGGGGACGCCCTAGAAAAACTTATACCGACCTTATTGGTGAGGTTCTTCAAAAAGGTCAGGTGCGTAGTACTCGCAACCGGCGTGTATGTATGACAAGATGTATGAATGTGGTCGAAGCGAAAGAAGTATGCAAGAATCGTAGCAAGTGGCGTTCTTTAGTTTCTGCCTACCCCTATGGGAAAAAGGAGTGTATGTATGTATTATGTATTAAATTTTATCTATCGGTGAAATAGAGATCTCGCTTGGAATTACGAACCTTACGGAGATTTTTGCGGCGAACCCTCATTCGACCTTCGCATTCTGCACCAATAAACATCTCTATTGTACATAGAGTGGTTAATAGCACCCAAACCTTTTCACTAATGCTTGCCATTTTTTGTTTCAAACTTTTTTATCTTTATATAGTTTTTGACCGTAATCAAAAAGATTTTAACCGTAATCACCTACATGTATATTTATAGAATAGAATATTTGTTTATTTGCACATAATGTAGGTACATTATTTAATGTATGTGGAATATTGATTTGTATGTATTCGTGAGATGAACGATAAGGATACGATAGAGAGAAATGGAGGTGATATCTAAGAACATCTGCCGCCTTTGCCCAACTATATTGGGGTCGTCTTCCAGCCTAACCAGATGCGGCTGAATATCATTAGGCATTTTACACGAAGCGACTGCCATCAGACCTCCGCAACCTAATTTCTATACAATATCAATATCCTGAGGATAGAGTGTTTGTCAAGGTTTTTTAGGCTACCACTAACTATTGTCATAGGTGACAATTAGGACCGATGACGGCTCATGTGCTCCGAGGCACGAAGGGAATGGTCAAAAAGGTCTAGCCTATAACCTTCTCCAAGGTCTACTCTATCTCTGTAGCAAATTTCATCAAAATCGGTTCAGCGGTTTAGGCGTGAAAGCGATAGAGAGACACGTACAGAGTTACTTTCGAATTTAGTAAAGTATGGAAAGTAGGGATTATCTAATCTCACCGTATGTAATTCCGGAGACTGAACGATGAACTACAAATAAAATGACCTTAAAGGAAAAAACATACAAAAATTCAATAAGCCTAAAAGACTAGTTTTTATCTTCAAAAAAGGAGCCGACGAGCAATTATTTTTTCAATTAAGTTGAAGTTGAGACTACAGGAGGCAAGTCGACGAACCAATCAATATAAAAAGACATTCTTCAAATTGAAAAACAACTCAATTTTATTTAATTTCTTTTACAAAAAAGGTTTGTCTAAATCAATCTGTGAAAGAAACCGTAATAATAGCATTATGATTTCAAGGATAGAAAATACAAATATTGCTGTCCAAATACATAGATAGTAAGAAACATACCATCACGCTTACCCTGAAGGGTTGGGCAGAGGTGTTATAATATATACCAAGAGTTTGCCGGTATTTTTAGGTCCATGTAATAGGGGAGCGCCTAGTGCCATTGATGATTCTCATCAAATAACATCTCATGAAATAACATCCTTATTAGGGTTCCCTACCCGTCCGTCTGTCCGTCTGTCTGTTACCAGGCTATATCTCATGAACCGTGGTAGCTAGAAGGTTGAAATTTTCACAAATAATGTATTCTGTTGCCCCTATGCAAATACTAAAAAATAGAATAATAGTACATTATAGTAAAAGTGTGTAATGTTGGTGATTACCGCTGAGGTACCATTGAGACCCGAGCCGTTAGGTGAGGGTTTTAAGAGAGCCGAGGACGGTAATCATCAATACACACGTGTATCATACGACGTTTTTCATCATACTTGTGAAGAAAACTAACTATAATTTCAACAGTGAAAACGAGTTGTGAAAAAATTTTCGCAGTGGCGGGAAAAATTGATCAGCTGATTTTCTATGCGCGCGCATCTAACATTGGCGAATAATGGCGATCGGCCATAGACTAAAAGAATGAAGTTTCTTTTTTTTTGGCTTTAGCGCGGATAGCGTTTTAGCCACGTACAAAATGGGGAATTCAAAGTTTTCTTTATTACAGAGAAAACAAAAGTTATATTTGAGTGAAAGATTAGTTGAAATTATCTATTTAAATATGAAGTTGCATGAAATGAGCAAGCAATAGGTATATAGGTACATTAATTTATTTGTACCTACTATTGAACACAATCTTTTTTCTATCGAAACTTTTTTAAGAACAAAGCAACTCAATCAATAAAATAAAAAAAAACCCTTTAACTCACTTGTGAATAACATGAAAAAGTCACAGTTTGATAACAGGTGTTACTATGTGCCTAATTGCGGTGAAATTAGAGCCATTTTATGAGCTAGTGTGTTGAAAAATAAATATTTGGGGGCTCCCATACAGCAAACGTGTTTTTTTTTACCGTTTTTTTTCTCGCAAATATTGATACGTAACCCTTCGTGAGCGAGTCCGACTCGCACTTGGCCGGTTGTATTATATAAACAACAAGATGTTGCTTTCTAACGGATTTTTTAAGACAAAATGTAAATCTGGGAAGGTCCAATATATCTTTATACCAAAATTCATTATTACATTCAAGTTGGTTCAACCGTTTCGACACAAAAACGCAATTAACAGACATACATAGTTACTTTCGCATTTTTAATTTCAGTGTAGATTCAGTTTTGAATTTAAAACAATAATTAAATATATTTTTGGAAGCCTTAATTAGTTTAACAGCTAACAATGAGGCAGGTACATATTGAAAATGTAATAAATTTATTATTTCGACAAGTTAAATAATCTGAATTACACCTTCAAAGCGAAATATTTTTAAATAAACCTGAATTATGTTTTGAGCTATGTCTGCCACTATCATTAGCTGTTGTGATGTAGAATTTAAATTTATGATTTGACGAGCTCAAATAGAGTTGAAATTAAATTTTAACGATGTTGCTTATATAATATAGGTATACTTACTTGATTTATTTTAAAACATAGCTAAATAAATACATATTTGACACAGCTTGTAATATTGGCACTAGCCAATAGATACAATATATTTTTTTGTAAATAAACACTTATAATATATAAGAAACAGGTAGACAAATCTAAACACTTATGATGATCGCATAAATAATATATTTGTGTCCTGTGGAAATTGAACCGACGACCTCGTGATCCGCAGTCTGACATTCGAACCACTAGACCACAGGCTTCGTCAACAGTGATTGTGATTGTGATTATGTCTAGACAGACACCGGTGGTTGGAATTGTTTATGTCATGTTAAAACGCTACTGTCATAAAAAAAAATATATACCACTAAGGTGGCAAACAAGCATACGGTTCACCTGATGGTAAGCGATTACTGTAGCCTATAGACGCTTGAAATCCTAGGGTTATCACTTGCGCGTTGCCGACCCTGTAAAACGAAAGAGGATTAATAGTTGGTTTGGCAGTATAAGGGTCAAAGTCCACTGCCAACACAACGTTTCTTTGCGGAGCACTGGTAACTTTGCTCACCGTAAGGAACACAACACAGCTCAAAGCAGTGTTATTTGACTTCGATTTTCTGCAAGGTGGAGGTACTTTCCCAGTTGAAGTGGAACTCCCACTATGCTTACGTCTCGTCGTCGTCGTCGTCTTACGTCGGATCGTTGAGCTCCCTGTAATATGGTTGAGCTTCACGATGATACACTGATTCATGCTGGCCGTCTGTCGGGATAGGTCAGCTCAAAGAGTCAAAGTACAGACGCCAGCAGGTCAAGCTATCTAAAACTGTCAAATTATCCCAATTAAATATGAACCTAAGTGTTTTGTATAAAAGTTGAAAACCAATCAAAGTAATTTGACAGATTGTGTTAGCTTGATGTACTGGCCTCTGTAGATTCCAAACATTGTCCTATTTTTTTTTAATACAGCTCCGTTTTATAATACAACTCCTGCGTCACTTTACAATTGCATGATTAACGGAAAAAAATTAAGCTCAGACTTGGAATAAATATTTGTGGATCACACAAAGATTTGTCTCAGGTGGGAATCGAATACACGACACGGCGTAACGGTGGAGGCGGGACGCCCACCCGCTATGCCAAACGTACAGTCGACTCTACATTGTGACGTTAAAGTTGCGGTAGCTGGTATTTGTCCGTGTTTACCCTAAAGCTTGGAATAGTTGTCAGAATTCTCGGGCCCCCACTAACGACTGTCATAGGTCTTTGTATGATAACTGGAATGATGAGGGACGGAGGGGACTTGATGTGTTAGGTTATTAGTTAAAATGGTCAACTAATGACTTAAAAGTGTTAATAAGGCTGTTTATATTATAGGTATATCATAAGCAGTGATAGCCTAGTGGTATGACCATTGGACTGCCAAGTCGGGTCTCGAGTTCAAACCCAAGGCACGCACTTCTGACTTTTCGAATTCATGTGCGATTATTAATTCATTATCACTCGCTTAAACGGTGAATATCGTGAGGAAACCTGCATACCTTAGAGATTTTTCTCGACGGTTTGTGAAGTCTGCCAACCCGCACTAGGCCAGCGTGATCGACTATAGCCTAATCCCTCTCAATATGAGAGGAGACCCGTGCCCAACAGTGGGACAGTATATGGGTTGATGATGATATTATAGATATACTAGCTGCCCCCGCAAACGTTGTTTTGCCATAAAAAATAAAAAAATAAAAAATAGATGTTGGCCTATTCTCAGACCTCCCCGATAAGCACAAAAAATTTCATCAAAATCGGTCAAGCCGTTTCGGAGGAGTATGGCAACGAAAACTGTGACACGAGAATTTTATATATTAGAAGATGTTTAACTGTTTAGGTTTGAGATACCTGTAAAGATAGTTATAAGGATATTTAAATAATTAAAAAAAGGAATAGTTACCCATCAGGGCCAAGCGCAGCTATCATGAAATATTGGAAAACTTCACTGTTACAGGGATATTCTTAATCTTAATTGTGGGGCTGTCATGTCCAGCAACACTTCGACGAAATGTAATAATTATGTTGTGTTGTCTCCAGCATAGTATATTCCTTACAGGGATATAAGTCAATAAGCAAACATCTCGAATCCCCTAAGGATTAGGTAGAGTTGTACCGATCCACAACAACGGATAGTTGGTATGTTTTAAAATCCCGTGTAATATATAGGTGAGCTTATCGGTTTTAACCAGGCACAAACTCCAACTCGGACATTGGAACTGGAGCCTTATCTCAGTAGAATGATGACTAGATCAATATGTCTGGTATGTGTATCTAATATATTTATATGCCATCAAACTTACATACTATAATGCATAATATCATGCATAATAAGCATTATTATACTTTAAATTTAACGACTTAATATTTCGAATAGTTGAAAGCTTTGTCAAAGGCTTCGGGTGCAATGTGTAATATATATATTTTAAAATTTTTTAGGGACATTTTACACAACACCATCTAGTCCCAAACTAAGCAGAGCTAGTACTATGGGTACTAGACAATGGATATAATACTTATATACTTTTTTTTTGAAAATACATACTTATAATACATAAGAAAACCCAGACAAACACAAATACTCATGTTTTACCCACACAAATATTTGTGTCTTGTGGGAATCGAACCACTAGACCACAGACG
Source organism: Acronicta alni (assembly GCA_964056405.1). Classification (NCBI taxonomy): domain Eukaryota; kingdom Metazoa; phylum Arthropoda; class Insecta; order Lepidoptera; family Noctuidae; genus Acronicta; species Acronicta alni. Next base: position 15,672,028 of record OZ043923.1, read on the forward strand.
TCGTCATGTATGTCGCGGCCAGATAGTAGAATTGATTATAAGAGTATCTTAAAGTCGTTGACTATTTCGTCAAACGTTTAGTTTCACATGTATAATGTAGGTATATAATCGTAAACGTAACACCTCTTACGTAATCCATATTTGGCAAACTTAAATTTATTCATGAGGCGTGTTTGCGGCTCTCAACAGTTCGTCAGAATCAAATGAAAATATAGTGCAATTTTCATAAGTTTTCTAAATAAATTTCATTTTGTTACGTTCCCGAGTTGTGTGCTAACAACTGATATAGTTTTAGTTTTATCCTGTTACTACAATAACTTATGATATAGCGTTATAGTTTGAATGTAAATCTAGAACTTTGACTGCGAACACGAGAGTACATCACGATACGGCTTAAGAAGTGTTAATATGTTCGGAAACTATGTAAAGTCCCCATAGAATTAGCACATTGATTTGTTATATATCGGATTCACTCTAATACCAACGCATTCATTTATTATTCATTCAAACATTGCTGACGAAGGCTCTTAACATTAAGCTGTCATGGTTTTGGTAACTTGAGATACGTGACGTATATATGATATCTATTCATTTCAAGAAGATCCCTTTGTTAGCAATCAACTAAATTATCTTTAACGCGTTCCCAATGCAGCTAAATGACATCTTATCTCTCCATATTCCTTTACATATTCCAAAAAGGCTATTGCTTCACCTAAACGTAGTTTCATGTTGCAATTATCGCATGTGAATCAATCCGTAACTAAAACGAAATACAACGTTAAACGCTGTAAATTTACTGACTTGTCTTCCTCGCCCTCCATATTTCGAACATCATTGATACAGAATACAAGTTTATAAAAATACATAACGCGCGCCATATTGTATTTATGATGGCGGGAAATTGGGAATAAATCTTTTGGACCTTCATAAAAATATTTTGTGGACATGTAACATGTTGTGCATTAACCTTTTTACGTCCGATCCTATGAGGACAGCTGTATTGTACCGATATGAATAAAGTAAAGCTTTCTGTATAAAGATGTAATGCCTAGGGGTTGTCGGCATCGTTGTTGTGGCTGTCAATCCCTATACTCTGTCTGCTCGCTACGCTTTTATGCCTAAATCGCTGAATCGATTTTGGTGAGATTTAGTACAGAGATTCTTGGAGAAGGACATTGGCTAACTTTTGTCACAAATTGGCCTTTGAGCTGCAGGTGATACCGGGAGAAATCGCGGGGCATCAAAATCAGTTCAGTGGTTTAGTGGACGTGAAAGTGTGACAGATAGACAGACACACAGAGGTTCTTTCACATTTTTAATATTGGTAGGGATTAGAAGATCCAAGTACAACCAGCTGATACCTTATACACTGATCAAACATACCATCACCCCTGTCTTCCCCGAAGGGTTAGGCAGAGGTGTACTAAAGTAAACCCATAGTTCGCCGGTATATTTAGGTCTCATGTAATCGGGGGTCAATCTATTACCATTAACCGGGTACAAATCCAAAGTCCGTGGTGCTACTGAGAATTTTATAGAAAAACTCAATGCTCGAACTAGAAATCGAATCTTCTATTTTCTTGTGGTCCCAAAATACTACTCAATAATAATTATTGTATTTATAGGTGGAACCTGGGACCGCAGTCCCGGCCCCAAAAGCCCCACGACCAAAATTAAGAACGCACCGGTACCGCGATAAGACAAAACAATTTCCGATACAAGAATTTTCAAGTGCACAAACCGATGAACCGTGTAAAAGATTCTTGTACAAACTTTTTCATCAAATACCACGTTCCAAAGGTTTAGAACACAAAGTTATGTTATTGAAATATCTGTTTACACCCCATTTAGCGACTGAATATTATATTACTTAATTCACGCAAATTGAAATACTCCGAATAGTATTGGACGCGTGTTCAGATCAAAGTATTAAGGCAGGTATGTTAGCCACGTGATTAAGCTTTCTACAAGTATGTTGGGGTCGGCTTCCAGAATAATCATTATGCGGCCTCTATTAAATACGAAGTGATGCTCTTATGGCCTCCTTAACCCCGTTAGAGAGGATGAGGATGCTAAACTCAACTAGAGTTTATAATATACATGATCATCATACAATATTTTGAAATATAAGTACATAAACAAGGTATCATTTTTTATTAACTTAAGAACCACTTCTATGTCCACAGCAACCCGTTGTCGGCTACAGCTAGTGGTATAAAAGCCCCTCTTTTAGCTTATAAATGCACTACATTTTGCCTGTTTTGCTCATGTGAATGTAGATAAGATATATTAGGAATATAAATAAAATCCTGAAGAAGAAATAGGTATTATTATTTTTATGCCATTTTTAAGCCAAACAACAACATTTTTCGTGCAATCGTAAAATATTTCTTTATTGTCATTTTTATTTTAGTGTTTTAGAGAAGATCACTTGTCTGAAACGTAATTAGTGTAATTAACATAATCAGGAACGGACATTACGTAATGTAAGTTATGTTACAATATATTGTACAAGAAAATAACGAGCCCGTATGTAACACGGTCACATCCTTATCTGAAGCACCCACATTACTGGGAGAAATATTATCAGCGGAGTTGCAAGACGCCCCGATAGCGGGCCCGAGAGCCTCCGATATCGAGGCTCTACAACACAAGGCCGAGGTCGCGACCTTTGCTAATAACTTGTTCAACATGTTCGTGTGTTGGGCGATATTCCGGACTTTTCACCTACTTGAAACAAGGAGGAAGTTCGCGTATCACTTTGTTGTTTATTTTTATATTTAACTGAAACGCTCGCAAACCAATTACATTAATTAATGATTTATACAAGGAATTATAAGAAGAAGGTAAGAATTGTAAAAAGTATTCAAGGAATATGCCAAGTCGAAGGTCATTCATGTGCGTATTAATAATTATGAATGTACGTGAATTATCACTCGCTTAAACGGTGAAGGAGAACATCGTGAGGAAACCTGCATACCTTAGAGATTTTTCTCGACGGTTTGGGAAGTCTGCCAACCCGCACTAGGTCAGCGTGGTGGACTATAGCCTAATCCCTCTCAATATGAGAGGAGACCCGTGCCCAGCAGTGGGACAGTATATAGGTTGATGATGATGATGATGATGAGATGGTTCTTCATACATGTGGTCTATAACCCGCCTATCTTTTCTGAGGACCTACACCTCAAAACAAAAGGTGAGGGTTGTCTTTTTCAACAGTTTGCCGGTATGTTTAATTTGTTTTTCCCATATAGTAGAGGGCGAGCCTATTGCCATTAACCAGGCATAAATCTAGACTTCGAACTGCCATTGACAATTTTATAGAAAATCCCAATTACGCTTTGCTCGATCCGTGTATCGACGCGTACGACCACTTGACTAATGAGGTAGTTAATAAAAAGAAATACATTGAAATAAAACTACTTTTTACGGATTTTATCGCGTTCAATTGATATTATTAATGTGACCATGGACGCTGTAAAGGTTCCGAAACGTTGGGATTAATAATGTCAATATACGCGATGAAATCCGTAAAAAGTAGTTTTATTTAAATGTATAATATTCACGTAAATGCCAGAAATCAATAAAAAAGAAATACATTTATTTCAGACTAAGCATTGTCCATTATTATTATTATTATATCTTAAAACTATGTTAGTGTAGTTACATTTACATCTATAAATTCCAATGAGAGCTAAAACAGTCACCGTAAGAATCACCCTAGCACTACGGAGTCTGATCTATCAGAAATCATATTTAGGACTCCATTATCCACAGGCAATAGGCTCATCCCCAATTACATGGGACCTAAACATACAGACGAACTGTGGGTATACATTAGTACGGCTCAGTAATACAGGCGAATACAGGCGTGAAGGTATCTAGCTAATCATTTTAAGGCATAAACCATTGTGTAGTTTATTAAAGTATGTTAAATAAATTTTCGTTTTGTTGCAGGTAAGATCATATTCTGTGGAAGGTGACTAAGTGAGAATTATAGCCATTTGTCTACGGCAATTTTCTTCGGCAAGGTACTGTTAAAGCTAAAATGAATACATTTTAGTGAAAGAAAAATTCTGTCTCAGGCAGGAATCGAACCTACGCTTTATTATATTTTTTTTTGTAGCATTCGTTAATTCCGAATATGTATAATAAAATATTACTCGTTAATATTAATCCCTTTCTTATTCTTGATCAGTAAATAAATTTCTTCCACTATAAGCCGAATGGAGGAAACGCAAACATAACTATACGCGATTTCATAATTTAATAGTAAACATACAAACTCGTAGCCTCGTAGCAACGTAGCACCGTAGCGGCGACGTAGCGATTATTGTAGCGTGCGCCCGTAGCACGTTATTGTCGTAGTCAATGACGCGTGTTCGTAGCGAATTGTGTTTGGTAGTTGTGTAGCACAATATACAGTGTTGTCATTGTTCACTGAATCAGAATATTTTTGTAAATAAGTGAGTTTGTTTCTGATTGTTACACATGACAAAATCATTAAAGATCACGTTTAGCTATATACGTGGACTAAGTCACGGACGGGAGCTAGTGATTTACAATAAAAACCATGAAATGGGAGTTTTTTAGAATCATGTTCTCGGTGGTGGTTATGAGTTGACATTGAAATATCGTATATGTGTCTCGTCATCTGCTAGCATCATATTATTAAGTGCAAGATGGAGCACCATGTACCAATTCGCTGCACAATTCACATAACTACTTACTTACTCCTTATGTACTCCTTATGTCATGTGGAGTACATAAGGAGTACATAAGAAATAGAATTTATATTTTTAAATGTTTTTGTCTTTTTTTATTTTATAAAATTATTTAAAAATGAAATTAATAAGTATAAAGACGAATAAAGGAGAATAATAATAATAATAATTTTGGGACATTTTACACAACACCATCTAATCCCAAACTAAGCAGAGCTTATACTATGGGTACTAGACAATGGATATAATACTTATATACTTTATTTTTGTAAATACATACATATAATACATTAGGAGTACATAAGGAGTACTCCTCCTACTTTAATGGGAATAGACTTGAAATTGGCCCCAAAATGCTTAATAAATAACTCTATACAAAGGAATTAAGAGAGACAGACTAGTCTCATAAGGTTCATGTTCATTCATAAAACCAAGTTGTATTACTGTTTATGCCTACACTGTGACACTTTCGTCGCTTCTGATACGTAGGGTCGTACAGTCGTAGCATATCTCTCGTAGCAGTTACGTCGTAGCACCCATTCTGTAGAAGAAATGTAGCGTGTTAAAGATAATGAGAACCGTGTTTCTTTAAAGAAATAATAAATATTATTTCATTTTTGTTAGTTCTCCTTACGAGAATATAATAAGTGTAGTTTTTCTCGAAGCCTTTGTAAGATCTGTGAGGCATTGTTGCTGTAGACAAATAAATCAATATGGACACAGTATATTTTTTCAAAGCTAGGATAGCTTTGAAACCTATTTGTTATTTTACAGATTCATTTAACTAACGCTATTTATTTGGCTTAATCTATACGGATATAATAAAACTGAAGAGATTTTGGTTTGAACGCGTTAATCTAAAAAACTACCAGTTCGATTTGAAAAATTCTTTTTGAATTTGATAGTAGGTACAATTCTTGGGGAAGGTTAAAGAGTATATAGTAATCATAATGTGGACGGAATAACGTCTGTCGGATAAACTAGTTCTTTGTATTCAAAGACACTATGGAGTTTGCCAGATTCTTTTGACTAGGATCAACTTTTTGGAACCGTGCAACTAGAGTAGAGTCTACTAGGTAAAAGCTTATTTCATATAAAAAAGTACTGACCGGATTTAATATTTATAAAATATGTTGTAATGCTGATATTATTCAAAAATGTTTTCAGGCTCAATAGGTATATCATCTTATTTATATTTAATTCTCACTAAATAGGTTTTAGCTCAATGTCTTCACACTTCATTGATGCGAAAATGACATGTCGAAAAAATATTTTAAAGCATTAAGTACTAAAAATCAGGCTTTCATGAAGGGCACCTTATTCTTCTAGGCAATCTAAAAAGATCATGATTTTACATTTTAATGCAAATATTAAAATGGGTTATCCATTGAAAGAAAACCCTCAAAATATTTTTTGCTAAAGCCTTTTCATCTTTTACTGTCGTACAAGGAATGGCTTTAGAAAAAAGTACTTGAGCATTTTTTATGCTATGGCATAAAGACACCTCTCTACTTATAGCTGAGCAACAAAAAAACGCAGGCATGTAGTTTCCTCACGATATTTTCCTTCACCGTTTAAGCAAGTGATAATAATTAATTATTAAAAAGAAAAGTCAGAGGACAGGCGTGCCTTGGATTTGAACTCGAGACCTTCGACTAGGCAGTCCAATGGTCATACTGCTTTTTACATAAAACGACATTAATACAATATTCTGCTATGAAATATATTCAAATATTCTGCCTATGGGACCGATCAAGTATAGTATAATGCCACAGGGGTACAAACACCGAAAAACAACCGAGAACTGAATATTTAAATGTAATTTAACATAATTAATGAATAATAATTGTATTACTATTCCACAACATGTTTTTTTAATAATAACTGTTATATATTGATTTCTGACATTTACGCGAATATTATACATTGAAATAAAACTACTTTTTACGGATTTTATCGCGTATATTGATATTATTAATCCCGACGTTTCGGAACCGTCGTAACCGTCTAATAACTGTTATAAACAAATTAAAAATTCTATTCTAATATTTCAGATATAATAAATACGTTGTTTTTATGATATTAGATGTATAATTTATATTTAAGCAGTTGGGGTTAAAGGTGGTTATATAATTGACATCATTTAGTAATTAATATCTTACTTAATTTACTATTTTAAGTACCTACTTATAACTTTTTTGTATGTCGTAAGGTGGAATGTATCACGACTATTTTTTTACAGTTAACTATCTCCTATTCTGTGACAGGCTGTGGTCCAGCAGTTGCTGACCCCTTCAATCGACAAGGCCTTGCCTCGCATTCTAATCGAAGGCAGGCGTATGGCGAACACCGTACACCGCTCACTTACCCACTATATGGTCGGCGGAATTCCCAATTCAACCGCCCGCAGCCCATAGCTCATAGAGGCTGGAGTCTGTTTGCAGTTTGCACCCTCCAGCGCCCGGTGTGTCTACTACGGATCGGGAGAGAGGTGGATGCTACTCCCTCCCCTTTTGTGCCCTCTTTTGCAAGCATAACTTGCTTTCTCATATTTGCACTTACATTCAAAGAAAAAATAAATTACATACATACCATCACGCCTGTATTCCCCGAAGGGTTAGGCAGAGGTGTACTAATGTACACCCACATTTCGCCGGTATGTTTAGGTCCCATATAATAGGGGACGAGCCTATTGCCATTAACCGGGCACAATTAATCCAGACTCCGCGCTGCTACTGAGAATTTCATAGAAAAACCCAATAACACTTTGCTCGACCTGGGGATCGAATCCAGGACCTCTAGCGTAGCAGTCACGCTAAGGACCACTAGACTAATGAGGCAGTCAATCAAAAATAAATTATTTCTGTTTTTATAGAATAGGTGTGAAATGTACATACAGATTATAAAAACTCAAACCCTCCCAAAGCATACTGCACTACTACTTACTACTACTATTTCTCAAAGCATAATGTATGCTGGTGTACCACTGTCGCTTCATAACACACCTTACTCTAGTATCTTCATCAGGTTTTACTTTTACTGCTCCCAATTTCAAATATAGAACATCTTACGCACCAATTGGATCCTGAATGAGTTAATCCGTTTTAACCCTTCTAACCAGATGCGACTAATCAGTGTTACACAAGGTCACGACCTTTGCAATCCAATTAGCGGGTAAACCTTCATAATTCAATAGAATAACGTGTATTATCTTCGCACGAGAGATCTAAAGAGGCGGATATATACTGTCTGAGTCGCCATAGAAGGGTCTTGATCAAACTTGATAAATACGTTACGTGCTCTCTGAGGCACGAATGGGTCGATGTATTAAGAATGGTCACCCATCCACAGACTGACAGCGGCTGGCACAGCTTAACAGATTGGTTGAGTAATTAATTAGCCACGAGCTCCTCTAAACAATAACAGTTATTGTACAAAAAATAAAATAAAGACCTAAATACTCGTACTCACTAATTAAATCAGAAGACAAATGGAAAAATATTGCTCTTAATAAATTATTGTTCTTGAGATTCTTAGAAGTTACTAGAATATTCATCATTACAATTTAAATGCTAGATACTAGCAAAGCTTTTGTGTCTTTAATGTAAAAAACAATATTCACGTACAAACATGTAACATAATATTCACATTGTAAAAGACACATTTACTTTGCTTTGTTTTGGTATTGTATAAATATATTTATAATGTAAAAGTATGTGTGTCTAGGCAATCTTGATTTTAAAAGTTATAATTATTTCGCAAGGAAAAATTCGAACAGGCTTCTATTCATAGGAAAACCCAATAACATTTTGGTCGACCTGGGAATTAAAGCTTGGACCTCAACCGTAGCAGTCGCATTTGACCATTAGACTAATGAGGTAGTTCCATACTTATTTTTAGTAACAAAAGTGACCAGAATATTAGAATTAATGGGAATTTTATTAATAGTGTAGGTACCTAAGTGTAGTTAATATTATATTTATAGAGAGTCGTAGCTAAGTAATAACAACACTGATCAACCGATCTGCAAGGTTAACCGCTGCGCTAACCGCGGCCAGACTGTTGATGATTAACCATTCTTAACAGAGACCCCTCCGTGCCTCGGAGAGCACGTAAAGCCATTGGTCCCGGTTCTCATAGGAACATCTATGTCAGTCGTTAGTGATATTCAGAAGCCCTAAAAGCCTGACAACCAGTCTATCCTCAGGATATCGGTATTGCACAGAAATTGTTGAGTGGGAACTGGTCTACTCAAAGCCGCCATGGCTCTTTCTTCAAAAGGCCATTTCAGACTTTGCCCTACATTGTAAGACACATATTTGTTACTATACTATGTCTGGACTTTAAAAGAGACTATGATTCTCTGAGTTTGTTTCGGCGTTTCTTCTCAGAGGTCGTCCGCTAGGAAATGCCGGAGCCATCTAGCTTAAGTCATCATCAACCCATATACTGTCCCACTGCTGGGCACGGGTCTCCTCTCATATTGAGAGGGATTAGGCTATAGTCCACCACGCTGGCCTAGTGCGGGTTGGCAGACTTCACAAACCGTCGAGAAGTGAAATCTCTAAGGTATGCAGGTTTCCTCACGATGTTTTCCTTCACCGTTTAAGCTAGTGATAATTAATTATTAATACGCACATGAATTCGAAAAGTCAGAGGTGCGTGCCTTGGGTTCGAACTCGAGACCTTCGACTTGGCAGTCCAATGGTCATACCACTAGGCTATCACTGCTTTTGCACTGCTTGCATGTTGTCTAGCTTAAAAAAATATGTAAAATATTGACTTGTATTGTGTCTTTAAAAGATCTATTTACAGAAATAAATATCGTTTATCATTTATTTATCATTGGGTTACAGGTTTGATGGCCCTCACTTTGTGTAAAATACTGATATGGCTGAATCTGGTTAGACTGGAAACCGACCCCAACATAGTTGGGACATGGCTCTGAGAATGTATGTGATATTTTATTTAGTTTGGTCGATGCCGGTCGATGACAAGGTATAGACATTCGATAATGAGATATCAGAAATAGTTGTTTGTTCACAACACCGAAGAAAAATGTTTATCGAAAATATGTAACAATGTTATTTTCAGCACTATTACATTATTTACTTATAAATAGACCCAGAATGTGACGAAAGGGATCTATTTTTGTGGTAAACAGTAATCATACGATCGCACTCGTATACCCCGAAAGGTTAAGTAGGCGTCTACCTAACTCTAACATACCGGCGTACTGTGGTAGTAGGTACACTAATACACATGTATTAGTGTAGATACACCCACATTTCGCCGTTCGTCATCATCATCATTGCGTATGGCGGTCGTCCTGAATGGATCAAATGTCTAGGTATATATTACACCGGGAAAACAGCGAAGTGGGCATTTCGACTATTGCCGTCTATAGGGCATAAATCCAAACTCCAAGCTACTGAGAATTTCATAGAAATACCGAAGAACACTTCTCGACCTGGGAATTGAACCCATTAACTTTAGCGTAGCAGCCGTGCTTACGACGACTAGACTAATGTGGTAGTCAATAATGGAAATATGTTTGTGGGAATGGCCGGTTATAAGTAACAGTTCTTTATTATTTTTAAATCTAGAAGAGTTGTCAAGATGACATGACAGATAAAAAAGACGGCTCTGATACGATGTAAAAAAAAAAAAAACAATTTTTGCGCGAGTTAATATTAACGTTATGAAAAGGTAAATCTGCTATTTTTGAATCATACATCCCACAACTAATTATGTTCATTTTGTTTCCTGCGGGTATCTAACCCTTGACTATGAACACAAGCAATTTAAGTCATCAATAAATTTTTTTTTTTTAAATCTCGTCGTGGATCTTGTGCCACATAGGAAGGCCGTGGGGCAGCATGTCGGATTTATCCTATAGTCAGGGTTATTTTTTATATCCACCATGACCATAACAAGCTAGGCTTAAAATAACCTTGTAAAATCTATACCCTTATATCGATCCGTGACTGCTATTTTAGGTTATAGGTCCCAGATCACCACAGCGAAAGGAGTTACTGATTGGATTCTCTCTTATTTCCTTTGATACGTCGCAGAGGGCGCCACGTGCGACTGAGATCGTATTTCTCGGCATTCGCTCGGCGCAATTGAATTGTTGTTATTTAATTCAGATGGCGTGCGCCGGCAATCGCGCGCTGTTCTACGGGACAACCCTATTTTATTTCCTCCTTTTTCTTTTAGACGAGTCGTTGCAGGATATAAACTGTATTGTAGGTGCTTTTATAGACGGAAATAATGTACACACACGCCTGTAGGCGCGAAAGGTTAGGCAGAGGGGTACTAATGTACACTAATAGTTCACCGATATGTTTGCTGTGTAGTAAGGGGCGAGCCTATTGTCATTAAGGTACAAATCAAAACTAGAAAATAATAATAATAACCTAATAACACCAGAACCCAGGACCTCCAGCGTTAACGACCACGTTACGAGACTAGACTAATGAGGTAGTTACATATTAATATAATTAAGATTATTGTAATGTGTGGAATTAATATCCTCCTATGTTGCTGTGCCCGACAGGGTCCCCAATGAACTTTAAATGTAAACCTACCATCAAAATAACTTTGTGGAATGCAATAAATATTGAGTATTGAGTAATATTTATAATGATGAATAAAAAAGGTAGTGGATGCAACCTGTAAGAGACACAGGAAGATTAAACGGATTCGTGTCTTAGGCCCACAGTACTGTGGTCGACGCAATTGTGGTTGACGCCCTCGCTCTATTTAATTTGATTCAAATCGATTTTTATCAAATGTACTGGCAGGCAGAAAAATGTTTTACTAAACGAGTAAATATTAATATTGAGTTGACAAATGTCTAATACCTATTATTTTACCCTAAAAATACCTATTCGCTATGGCACTATCAAATTATTCGCAGAGCGCGATGTGGCAGAATTAATATTAAATAACTCGGAACTATAATAACCAATGAAAATCAATAATATTAAAATAATAAAATATAATAACTCGTATATTCGTCTTAAGCTCTTTATACTTCACTTACATGCTGTGCTAAACACAAATTGTTTCATGGATTCAAATCCTTTACCTACTAACACATTCATTTTTGTTGAAGTAGGTACGAAACTTGCTTAGTAAGTTGATTATGCATCACAACCTTTTTAAGTAGGTACTTTCATTTGTTTTTTGCTATGCAAATTTCTTGTTGACTGTACTTAGTGCAAAAGCTGAAAAAATATTGATATTAAATTTATTCGAATCGGGAGCGTCAACCACAGGCGTGGGCCTAAGCTACGAACCCGATTAAACTTAACACACCAAGTTAAACACATAACTCCTATATGGAATTCCCGGAATGAGTTTGATTTTAATGGAAAAATCCTATAACATTTTGCTTTACTTGGGAATCGAACCCAAGACCTCTCACTTTATCATCCGCGCTTGTGACTGCTAGACCGACAGTCATCCAAGAATACCTATATTATACAAAAACACGACATTATATATTATATTAATTTATATATAGCGCAGCTGCTACGCTAGAGGTCCAGGTCCCAAGTTGTGCAGTGTTATTGGGTATATCGACGGTGTAGTGTAAATACATCCTATGACGTATTATAAAATTAAATAAACATAGTAGTGGCTGTGGCCGCCGGACGTACTGGGTGGGGATGACAGTCTAGCTGTCAGCCAGACCAAGCACCGTGCGACTGCAGCTATACAATTTAAATACACTGAGTTGTTTCAATAAATAGTATACTCCCATCTATGTGACTGCTGGACGTCACACATCCTACCTTACATTGTTGAGAAATTGACTTACATATACACTTACAAATATACATATGACTTTAGGGTCGATTTTCGCGTGTTTTGATGAAACCACATCAGTATTTTTAACAACAATTAGAAAAAAAAAAATAAAAAAAATGAAAATATGTGAAATAGCTTCTAACAAAATTACCGTATATTATATTATTAATGGCAATATCGTAATTGTTCAACAAGACTATTTTTGACCGCGGAATATTTTAAATTTTTTAGAAACTAAATCCCAAACTAAACTTTTTATTTTCAATTTGTGTTAAATTTTCTCTATGTTAGATAGATAGAATATTCTTTATTGTATACCAAGAAGCATAATAAAAATAAACAATAAACTTAAAGTAGTACAATCGGCGGTCTTATCGCTAAGAGCAATTTCTTACAGACTACCATTGGATGGACACAGATCATGTAAGTAGGTAGTTGGCGGTGTACATGGTACATACATAATTATATTTTTAGGTAATAAATTAATAACCTCTATGTAATAAAATGTAGTATAAACAATACATAAATATTCCACAAATATTATGTTAGTTAGAAGGTATTAGCACTTCGCCGTCGAAATGGTAAATTTGTAGCCTAAACTTGACACTCTTAACTATCTGGTCTCTAAACACTAGACGGAGGCAGGCGCGCGAGCTAACGAGCTCTCATAGTGTACACGTAGAGACCTGGAGTGGGGCAGCACTCGGCGTGTTTGTGTACCCACCACTTTATGGCTAAGCTTCGGCTTGTACGGGTAACTAAAATACTGCTGCCACGCTTGTATGAAGGTTCTGCCAGTGTTAAATTTTGGTCTAATGAAACATTTAAAAGATTCAAATTTATTGTAAACTAGTCGAGGCTATAGCCGCATCCGATATGGCTTTTAAAGACAAAAGGTCCAAGGTCCAAGTTCTAATCTATCTATGCACCAAATTTCATTAAAATCAGTTCAGCGGCTTAGGCGTCACAGCGTAACAGACGGATAGAGGTTTCACATTTATAATATTAATATGGGTACATTGAAGTATTTTTTTTATATTTATTAGCTTCGTTTGTATTTATGTACCTATGAATCTATGTAACGGAATCTTTGAGGATGATTGTCACCCCCTTCAAAACGTCGGATTAATTTGTAACTTCGCACACTTATCAAGGACCAATGACAAAGCAATAAATTTAGTTTGTCCCATTATCCTTGTCAAGATATTCAGGATTAGGCATTAAGGTTATAAGACCAGCAAGAAGTAAATACGATTTACCATACAACTGTACTGAGACCTTCATGACTTAATCATTGAGATAATGGTGAAGGAAAAACATCGTGAGGAAGCCTGCATGCCTTGGAGATTATTTTCGATCCTAATCCACCTCAATCTGAGAGGAGACCCGTGCCCAGCAGTGGGACAGTATATGGATTGATGATGATGATGAATGTTACATTCTTTGATTATATACTTGTCTAGATGGAGCAATGCAAACAAACGACACGCGAAAACTGGGGCCAAATTGCGTGATATGTGTGAGTACCGCTTGTGTACTTATTGTAGTCAAACTGTCAAGGTGTGCGTGTTAAGGGATGCCTGCTCCAAATTATTAACTTACCTTTTCTCCATTATTTAATGGGATGACAGTTAAACGAAATAGGCTGAATAAAGTAATTATTTTATAGATTAGTGTTTTATTTATTTTAATAAAAACAAAAAATACAATGAAAAAATATATACAGCAATTTATAGATCAAAATCCATCTCTTTGTATTTGTTTTTGTAATAGTTTTTATTTTATATTTCAATGCGTGTCCGCTGTATAATGTCTCTCCAGTTTTAAGAAATCTGAAACCCAAAATATTAGAAAGAACTAACAAAAATACTATTTAGTGAATGACTTCATTTATTTTGTGAAGGCAAGTTATCATTTAGTGATCAAATAAATTATGTAGGTAATTATTAAAATAATAAAATTTTCTCCTGATTGAAAGATGATGACTGATATTTGCATTTTATCTCCCATAGTTTCGCCAAATCTCCCTTGTAATAAATTGACAACACCGGCTACTCTGTCGAACCTACAAATTAACGAATTGAAAAATAATGTTTTCATAAAATAATAGAGGTTAAATAACAAAACTTACCGATGTAATGTGATCTTAGTGTAATTATACGGTTTTCCCACATAATTGCGACACAATTTGACAGCACATACCGACATAATTAATTATTTTTCGAGAACTCCACACCCTGAAGTGATCCAAATGACACTGACGTGAGAAGAGAGTCTACTAATTTTAGTAGACTTTATTTGGGCCGTTCTGTACGTGTCAATGTGGCATCTAGACAAGTATATAATCAAAGGTTACATTAATGTTACTTTACTTTTAACATAAGAATGTCACGCCATTGTGTATTCTGAGACAGCCAGCCGAAATAACAAATAAACAATTTATTATGTCACATTAAAAATATTTACCCTACTCTATCACAAAACAATTTCAACTGTACATCCACACAATAAAGTCCAATATAATATGACACACCATAGAGACCGTATGTAGCATTTTTTGTACAGACTTTAACTGGCTGTATTCTTTGTCATTTTGATGAAAAAAGTATTTTATGATCTCAATTCAGTTACGTTGTAGTAGCTGGAATATGAGCTCCAATGTAAACGTAATAAAGTGCCTTTTTGTATGTATGGATCGCTGAAATTAATTTTTAAAACAAATTGATATAAACTTGGGTAGGCCATTAAAAAAATCGGACTGGAAGCGTGAAATTAAACTTACGTAGTTCTTCATTAGATTTCAATTGATAACAAAACCTTGGAAAAAATCTCACAATTTATTGTAGATTTACTTACTTTCCCACTGCAGGGCTCGAATCAGCTCTCAAAATGAGAGGGGTTAGGTTATAGTCCATCACACTGTCCTAATGCGGGTTGACAGACTTCAAATGTAGTCGAACAAATTTCTTAGGCATGTAGGTCTCCTCACGATGTTTTTACTAAACCTTTAAAAACGCATAATTTGGCAGTTCTATTAGGTAGTAAAAATATTAAAATGCTACTAGGAAGTAGGTAATACAGTAATTGTCAATAATACAAATGTCATAGTATACCATCACACACTCTCAAACAAAAATCAGACGTCAACTTCGGTTTAACAAAATAACGACGATTTTATTCTGTTAATATCAAAGTGCTCAGCTTTAAATAACATGTCAAAGTTGCGCCATACGCAAGAAGAGAAGTCGATAGGGGAAGATTGACTCGATTATCGATTAACGAAACACTTTCATGGTAGAAAACTGTGCAATCCGTCAAGCGAAACTTCGTATTTAATTCGATTTTCGTAGTAGAGTTCGCAGTCTAATTTTGTTTTCACAACAAAAAAATTGAAATGATATAATAAAATAAAAATAATATAGAATAAAAAGTTTTTTAATTTGTTTTTTTTTTTAGTTTAAGAACTATTTGTTTATCAATTGGCACAGATTTAAACTATAAACATCAAGAAATTTCATTTCATAAAGATTTATTTGTTGAAGTTTGTATTGTGGTTATTTCGAGTCGTTAGGAATTCCCAGGCGTCATCAATCATTTAAGATTGTTACTCAATACAATATATCGTGAACTAGCCTTTGCAAAGGTTTATTCGCGATAGCCTTGTTTATATTAGCGGCATCTTTAGAATAGTTTCTTAGAATTACTTATCTTCTCTTTTCAAAAACGCATCGTATGTCAGTTCTCTCGTATTATAAACCAACCATCATCATCTTCGTATGACGACCTCACTGGTCTAGCGGTTCGAGTCTCGAGTTCGAGACTGCTGATCATGGGGTCGTGGGTTCGATTCCCACAGGACACAAATATTTGTGTGGATAAAACATGAGTATTTGTGTTTGTCTGGGTGTTTCTTATGTATTATAAGTATGTATTTACAAAAAAAAGTATATAAGTATTATATCCATTGTCTAGTACCCATAGTACAAGCTCTGCTTAGTTTGGGACTGGACGGTGTTGTGTAAAATGTCCCAAAAATATTATTATATTGTTATTATCTTCATCCATAGTTCAAATCTATACACTGCTAAGTATTCCCGTTCTAATTCCGTGTAAATCTTATCCACGTGCAATAAATTTATTTTCTATATTTAATTATGATTAATTTCTTGACGTCGTACCCACAGAGACCTATCGCTAGTGGAGATCCAATATATTATATTCATTAAAACAGGACATCGGTATTACCCAGAAATTGGGTTGCAGAAGTCGCTTCGTGTAAAATACTGATATTCAGCCACATCTGGTCAGACAGGAAGCCGACCTAACATAGTTGGGAAAAGCCTCGGCAGAAGTTTTATGTTAACCTGGACCAAGAAAGGCAGTTTGTGATCTTTAACTTCTTCATCCGTGTAAAATATGACTTGATGTGTCACTAGTTTATTCATTTAGTTCAGATCTTACGACATTTTTTATACAAAACTTTTCTTAGGAAAAAAAACTACCTTATTAGTCAGGATAAAAGTCCTCAGTTCTCTAAGTTTTTAAGAGTTTTACGTCAAATATTCATGAGATTATTTCAGTATTTGACGCTCCAAGAAAAAAACTTGCGCATTTTATAATCGGTTTGTATTACTGTGGCTCATTAGACTGTGATCGTTAGGGCGACTGCTATGCTTGAGGTCTTGGTTCGATTCCCAGGTCGAGCAGTGTTATTGGATTTTTCTATAAATAAAATTCTCAGTAGCAGCGCGGTGTTTGTGCCCGGTTAATGGCAATAAGGTCGCCGCCTATTTATGGGACCTAAACATATGACTGTGGGAGGACATAAGTACATTTCTGCCTATCTATTTTGGGGTATGCAGGCGTCATGGTATGTTATATCTTGTGATTGAGGTTACATATTGCTTTTAACTGACAAAGTACGAGTGAATATTAAAATGTTGTGATTAAAGTATATCTAGCTCGATTTTATTCTTCAAAGCAAATTAAAGTCCCCTTGCCTTTGTGTTTGCCACAAAGAGCGCATCGAGATTAATCAAAAACCAAATTTATTTCAATGAAATAAAGATTAAGTAAAAAAGAATTTGGAAAACGTCACCGTCCTTCCATTTTTGTTTGTTGGCTTGACAGCCTAAGGCTCCACATACCAGTAAGAGATTAACTGTGTTCATCTACTTGGCTCAAGCAATAAAAATAATGTATTGACATGAAAAAAAGAATAGAGTCAAAAAAAGTCAAACATTTTATTTCAATTAGATTATTAGACCATTACGGCACTTTTGAAAAGTCAAAACTAGTTGCACGGTTCCAAAAAGTGGGTCTTATGGAGAAGAACGGGCAAGAAACTCCATACACTCTTTTTTTTTTTTAAATATTACAATGTTCATCTTGGCTTACAATCTAAATCTGAATAGTTAATGAGAACAATGCAGTTTGACGTGTACTATTAAATTAATCCAGTATAATAAACAGAAAAAAAAGATTTGGATCGAACCCACAATCTCACTACGCCACATGCAGTCAATACGCCAAACGTCGTTCTCTCTACTATTATGCTCTAATTATTATTGTATTGCGTTTGTTATCTTTTTAGTGTTTCTTTTGTTATATCTGGCAGTTATTCAAATGTCATGCATGCAATAAATAATCCACAGCCAATTAATTAAATGTATTATTGCATAAAACAATGCTGAATACACAACCAATTTAAAATTCAGGCGTCATTGCGTTCATTGTGACAAGCTTTATACCAAAATATACTCGTAGAGAGATTAATTAGTTCACGTAATTATTTATCATATCATTAGTTAAATGGCGGATAAAGGTTTTTTCTGTTACAAAGCAACTTTTCCAACAAGAAAGCTCGACAAAATCGTCTAAATACATTACATATGACCAATAATGATCCCATATAATTAAATAATTAGTTATCTAATGACGTATGTGTGGTCCTTATTGATCAAACGGACTACCTATATTCCATTCTTATTTGACGATTATCTCTGAAGCCGCCTTTTATCTTTACTTTTTTCTCGCAGCGATTTGAAATCAAGAATTTAGGTCTAATTTATAAATTAGTGTAGTGCATTGAAATAGCTTTTAATGTTATTACTGTCGTCCATTTTTAATATTTTAATATAATTAGTAAGTTCTAATACCAAATTTATTTTTATGTAGCCAGATGGATATAAATTTCTATAATGCACACTAAAAACTAAACTGTAGTGTTTTAGTGAGTGTTTAGTGTGGTAAAAAGTGTCTTTAAACATTACACGTACTACACACTTTTTGTATTGCCAGAATCACAGACCAGGATTACAATATCTGCAATGCCGTGTGACGTTTCTTTGCGTAAACAGGCACACGTTTCAAATTTACAGTCGGCAAAAAAAATATGGTATACAGGGAGCGAATGTCTTTGTACTTGCATTAGTTAGTTATAAATTATTAAAGTAGAAACAGACTGATCCGTACGCAAAGCATACAATGCGTTATGATATCTAGACTCTTGATTTTATATAAAAACGTATTCATCAGAGACACACTTATCGTATGCAACACAATCCTATGCAAGTGTGTTTCTAATCCGTACATTTTTGTATAAAATCCAGATATCATAATGAGATGCATACGTTGCGTACGTGGGATCAGTCTGTTTCTACCTTTAGTTATCCAATAAATGGTTTAGGCAGCTAACAATACCTGCGTTTTGACACATATTGCGTGATACATTATAATAATATCTTTGACAAATCACAGATAAACTAACCTAACTCTTTTGTTTGCTGTACAAGCAATTCAGGCTCAAAGCGACCTATATACAAATATTTATTCCAAGTCATCGCAATTCCGATACAGAAAGTTATAAATTCATCAGGGGAAGTGAAGTGTGGCCACTGCGGGCAATTAGTAGTCTGTGGACGAACATCAATCAAAGTGCTTGTTCAAACAAACTTCAAACTTCACGTGGAGCCATGGAGCTAATTTGCGTATCTTCGCGCCACCATTAGTGTCTACTTGCGATAATAGATGGCGTTAACTTCAGTGGGTGACAGAGTTATTGTCAGTGGGCGGTAATTTGAAAACATTGTAAAAAGAGGTGCCAAGTTTTATTAAAAAACTCGTTTTACTTTTTATAATACAAAAATTGAGTGTAGATTGACTGCCTTATTAGTCTAGTGGTCCTAAGCGAGACTGCTATGCTAGAGGTCCTGGGTTCGATCCCCCGGTCGAGCAAAGTGTTATTGGGTTTTTCTATGAAATATAATTATATAAATATGAATCTAAACATACCGGCGAAATGTGGGTGTATATTAGTACACCTCTGCCTAACCCTTCGGGGAATACAGGTGTGATGGTATTTATGTGTGTGTAGATTAGATTTTTTTTCTCATACTAGACTGAAAAGACTTATTTCTCATTTTGTTTTTCTTTAAATACTGGCCAGAACTCAAACTTTTCAGTAGACACATGATTTAAGATCAAAATAATAAGAAACTCAACTAAAGATAAGTAATTATTGGATAGCCTTAAATCAACAGCGCTGTGCAAGGGTATATAAGTCTCTTCGGTATCTTGTCCCAATGGAGACAGTAAAAAAAAACACTGGCTGTTTTACTAACTGTAAATACCAGTTTCTGTCTCTCCATTAGCACACGATGTGTTCACTGAAGGGACGCTTTTTTACCCTTACGTTTCTAAGTCAGAGAAACGTCCTATAATGTAGATTTAAACCGTATTAAATAGATAAAACATATCAAAGTCACACAGAACTTATAACAAGTTCTAAAACAAATGTAATCGAAACAAACAAAGTATCGATGTAAAAGATTCTTCGATAAAATATCAAGATTCAAAAACTTTAACGCATAAAAAAGTATGAAGAACGTAAGTATAAAGAGCATTGTATGTAGTGAAATGATAATACAATTGAGGCACTTATAGACACTTAAGTACTTTTCACATACATTATGTACTTTTAATATACATACACAACGGATAATACTTGGGGTATAGCAGTACAGGCCCAGCTTGGGCAGAGCAGCGACAGCACCACGATCTAGCACGATCTATGCTCGGTGAACGATATTTCATGGAAAGTCGACGTCTCCTACTTGATCAATCGACTTCCCCAATCATTATTTTTACTCTGCAGCCATCACAAAATAAAACAAAGCACCATATATGGTGTTTACTTGATTTGAGGGAATTAAAACAATATAGAATAGGCAATAGGCTCACCCCATATTACATGGGACCTAAACATACCGGCGAAATGTGGGTGTGCTAATGTACCTACACCTCTGTCTAATGCAGGCGTGGTAGTATGTAACACACAAACCTACACAAATACACCCAAACATATTATCACTCCACTTTTGTTTTACACAGTCGGATAAAAGGGACCAACAATGTAATAGAAACCATAAGTAAGATCAGTCTGAAAAGTTTGCGGATAAAGAGAGCCCCTAGACTTGGCGAAAGTAAACACTACTGCTTGAGATTGGTAACATGAGGCTCGACTTGAGTGCGGGTAGCCGGGGAATACTGTATTGTGTAATGTAGAATTATAAGATAAGGCGGGAAAAAAAGGAATAGGTTCTCAATTACCTACTCTGTTTATATTTTTATGTTCCCGCTTATCTTTATTTTTATGAACTAATTTTGACAATGATTTCATAAGTCATCCTTTCCCATCCCTTTTCCGTAAGTTTTCTTTTTAAAAAAGGTAATAACTAAACTGCCTCATTAGTCTAGCGGTCCTAAGCGCGACTGCTACGCTAGAGGTCCTGGGTTCGATCCCCAGGTCGAGCAATGTGTTATTGGGTTTTTCTATGAAATTCTCAGTAGCAGCTCGGAGTCTGGATTTGTGCCCGGTTAATGGCAATAGGCTCGCCCCCTATTACATGGGACCTAAAAAAAAAACATACCGGCGAAATGTGGGTGTACATTAGTACACCTCTGCCTAACCCTTTGGGGAATACAGGCGTGATGGTATGTAATAACTAAACTTGGAAAGGCGTTGGTATATTGTTGTTGGAGGTAATATTTTGTCGCATATAGCCAAATTTAAAAGGGAGGCTTTTGAAAATGTAACAACTTTTTGAAATATCGTGGCTCACGAAACTATTTTAACTCAAAGTTTGAGGCTTTAACAGAATTTATGGGTTAGGTGCTTGGGGCCATTTGAGTATGTCAAATTAACGTTATTTATATTTGATTGTCATGATAGTCGAGTGACGATAGTAAAATAGTACTTATGTATGTGTTACAATGCGTTTGTGAATAATTTAGTGATAACTTTACTGAAACCTCATGAATGTTTGTTCATAATGAAATCAGCCAGTCATGCGATAATGCGGACTCCTTGTAGCGATCTCTACAGTATTTAAAAAAATAACTGAATCGCTGTATTATAGACCTACCTATACAAGGTACCACTGTCAGCTGGCCTACGGCGGCTAAGTAAAACGACTAAAACGCACGTAACATGAAAAGTGGAGCAGATATCAAAGATTTTCGTGATTTGGTTTCGTTTTAAATATTTAAACATAACATACCATCGCACCATTATTCCCTGAAGTGTTCGGCAGAGGTGTACCGATTGCCGGTATATTTAGATTCCATGTAATAGGCGAAATTATTACACAAATCCAAGCTCCGAGCTGCTAATGAGAATGTTAATGTCATAGAAAAACCTTAGTCGAGCTTAGGACTAACGAGGCAGTTAAGTTTTAAATATTAATTTACAAGAATTGTAATATGATGTTTTTAAAGTGTAAAATGTACATAAATTCCATTCCATCCATGAGGATTTTCCATAATTAAAAAAAAAAAAATTGTGAAATATAATTAGTAGGTAGGTACAGAGAAGTTTCTTTGATAGATTTTCAACTATAAGACAACTGTATAAGGTTCATTTTCAATTGGGAAAATTTGACAGTTTTGGATAGCTTGACCTGCTGATCTCTGCAACTACTACTTCGTGGAAAGTCAAAGTCAAAGCCAAAGTCAAATATTTTATTTCGAATAAACCATTAAAATCGTATTTTTGAAAAGTCATAACTAGTTGCAATACAGTTGGATAACAAGAAATATAATGTTAACATGACCGATTTGTGTTCAACTCAAACTTATGTACAAATCCAATATAAAATCAATCTCAATTCGAATCAAATCGAAAACGAAACGTATTTGTGGTGTAAAAATGTAGCAATAATGTGTAAATCTTAAAACCGTTTGGGCCGTGTAGATTGAATGTGAATAATAAATGAATTAATATAGAGAAAGTAATATAAAAGTTAATATCAAACATACTTCAACATTGAGTTCAGTTAGAGAGGTCAAAACTATCAAGGAATGTATTGTTACTTGTCAATCGAGTTAAATAAAAACCAAATACTCTCAATGATTAATAATGAAATCTCAGAAACTATACTTATTTTTACTTTTACTATATTTTTTTGGATATTTTTTATTTTATTTTCACCTTACAAAGATTACAATAATATTTAAAACCACACCCTATTCCCCGAAGGGTTAGGTAGACGTGTGCCAGTAGCCTAGTGGTATGACCATTGCACTGCCTAGTCAAAGGTCTCGAGTACGAATCCAAGGCACGCACCACTGACTTTTCGAAATCATGTGCATTTTAATAATTAATTATTATTCGCTTAAACAGTGAAGGAAAACATCGTGAGGAAACATGCATGCCGTAAAGATTTTTCTCGACGGTGTGTGAAGTCTGCCAACCCGCAGTAGGCCAGCGTGGTGGACTATAGCCTAATCGCTCTCAATCTGAGAGGAGACCCGTGCCCAGCAGTGGGACAGTATATGTGTTGATGATATTTTAATATACAAATCTGTTGGGCCGTAGTTGGGCATTGGCTATGAAACTTTCCAAATTCCCAAGGCAATCATACGAACGAAACTGCGTGTTAAATCTGACTAGTTTGTGTTTGTCGGCAGTATTTCATATGCAGGTTCCATGTTATCTAACTTTCCTCATAACTCACCATATCTACTCGTACTACGACTGTAAAGTCAGCTAAAAGTAATAAAGTAATCATATTATATTCCCTGAAATATGTATAAATTTCAAAATAATTTAATTTGAAACTGAAATCTGAGTATTGAGGCATTGGGTTTTTCTATGTATTTTTTATTTTTTAATATTTTTGGTACATTTTACACAACACCATCTAGTCCCAAAAACTAAGCAGAGCTTATACTATGGGTACTAGACAATGGATATAATACTTTATACTTTTTGTTTTGAAATAATCATCACAAAACTATGTTTACCGTTCTCATGTATTCTTTTTTTTAAGTTTTATTTTACTCCACGTATGATATTGTATTAAAAAAGGTTTGCAGTCTTATTCTAATACAATTTTCAGTTAATTAAAATATAACAACGGTATACATAAATATGTATATATTATAACGTAATACGTTTAATTATTTTTTTTTGTAAGTATCTACTTCTGTTTTCACTTGTCTGATAAATTAATAAATTAATGAAGTAGGAAAGAAGTAAATAGAAGACTTTGCCAACCCTAAGTATGTAGGAACCGGGAAATAAAAAAATGAAAATCAGGCAACCAAGCAGATTTTCTATGTCTAATATAACAAAATTCTACTGATGGTACCTACCCGTATTTTATTTAAAAAATGTAAGTGCATTTTATCGTACCTCAATTTCGTATGTGTGTGTTCTAGTTAATTACTCTTAAATACTGATACCAACACTGCCGGCGCATTATGTTAATTGTAGCAATCGTTGGCAGCCCTAGGTGACACGTACACAGAACTAGGGCTGTCAATACATACATGTTCATAATTTATTTTGTGTTGGGGATAAATACAACGAAACTGTGTAACAGTATAAACCTATTTTCGCTAAAGATTGTCCTGCTTGCTCAGCTTATGACCTGCAGTCGCAGCTCATGACGCAGGACAGTCTGATCTGATCACTGATCAGCGAAAGAATAGTATTTTTTTATTGTAGTTAGTTTAGCTATAAACTCAAAAGAGGAATGTGGGCACAAAATGGGTGTGCATTTTTTAGTTTATAGAAAGCGGGCAAAGAAAAATGGAAAGTGATATTTATATACGAAACTCATCATACAGATTTTATCGATACATTCAATATTATTCGATTCTCAAATCCTTCTTCTTCCAGGAATCATGCTCAACATGCATGAATTTCAAGAATTTCAATTTTTATACGTATATTTGTGGCAGCCCTATTAAAACCGCATCCACATTTTGCTGCAGCGAGCCTCGCCAAATGCACTCAGTTATGTAAGCCGTAGTAAGTGGCTTTCGCCGATATCCCCACAGCGCTGCAAAGCGCTTTATGCTGGATTTAATATAGACCACGTTGGTTTCTGTTCTTACACGTTGGTATTGCAAGAATACTGAACATAGACGAGGATTTGTGTGAAAAAAAATTGAGTGGTTTCATTGCATACCTGTTATGAGTTCAATTTCAGAGCAAATATGTGCCTATAGATATTTGTTTTGAGTCAAAGTACTTTTCTTCTTTGAAATGTTGATCCTTTCTATTTTATATCGTGACTTTATGAAGTTAAAGTTACTTTTTTCCACTCAAATTGGAGCTGCCCGACTGGGGAAGTACCTCCGGTTTGCAGAAAATTGAAGTAAAATAACACTGCTTTGAGCTGTGTTGTGTTTCGTACGGTGAGCAAGGTTGCCAGTGCTCCACGAGGAAACGTTGGGTTGGCAGTGGGGGGACTTTGACCCTTATACTGCCAATCCAACTATTCCTCTTTCAATACAGGGTCGGCAACGCGGAAGTGATAGGTACTCTTGGTGTTGAAAGCCTCTATAGGCTACGGTAACCGCTTACCATCAGGTGGGCCGTATGGTTGTTTGCCACCTTAGTAGTATACAAAAAAAAATTAAGTTCTTGAAGATGTGTGTAGTCTGCCGCACAAAGTCGCATAGTGGACTGCAGTATGGCTTGTGTCAATCTGAAAGCTCAGGTAGTCGGACAATAATATGTTGTGTTTTTTAGTATATGTATATACCTACAAATCTGGATTCCATTAAATTAGGTGTTAGTTACCCAATATAACAACAGAAATTATATATTATTCAGTCAACCTTCATGCACATACAAGCCTAAGGTTTAACTGTAATTTAATTAAAATTCCGAATGACGCTCTCAGCACAAAAAACAAATTATGCTTTCACTTTTTAAGGGCTTTGCAAAAGTGTATTATAAAGAAAGTAATATAAATTTGAGCGGCTCTACGCCCTCCTTTGCATAAAGATGACCAAGATGAATTCGTTCGGAGTGGACGACAGAATGGGCGGCGGACGATGAACCGGGATTAATTGTATCTTTAATCTTATTGTTAAATGTTTTCCACGGAACGTACTACTTAGTTTAAAATATATATTTAATTAGTTTGATCTAGTACAGTTAGATGAACTTCAATTATTATTTTAATTAGTATTTTCAATCAGTTCTGACTTCAATTACTAATTTGACTGGTTCGGGCAGTGTTGCATACCTTGGTACAGTCAGCCCTTATTGCTTAGAAGTGCTCGGTGTTATAAATTAATTATGACTGTAAATGGTAATAGGGTCGCTGGAAACTTTTTAATAGTGCCGAAACATTTTTATGAAATATTAGACCTAAAAAAAAAGAGACTGAACGCGTATTCATCGAATTTCTAACTCTTTATACAAATAATATCATAGTTTAAAAAAAAACTAAATGACTTGCTTTTATGTTTTACGATAAATTTAGTGTGACGTCATTTTATTTTTCGTATTCTTCTCAGCAAACCTTTTTAATTGATACCCGTAGTATGGGAGTGCATTAAAATTACTAGTCCACATTTTTTTGTCCATATAATAGTCCACGTATTAGATTTTAAATGACATCACTTGGCTCACCATGCATTGTCATCCAAACTAGACGTATATGAAAAATTTCAGCTCAATCGGAAGCTGGGAAGTGGGTCAAAGTTAACTTCCAAGACTTTTTTACGTAGTTAGTTACAGGTTAAGCTAATAAAAGTGTGTTAAAATCAACTGCCGCATGTATGAAAGATCATCACTTCAGGAGTTTGACTATTTTTTTATGTTATGTTCGAAATTTTCAGTACAAGCTTTGCATCATAGGAATTGTTTTGAAAATCCACTAGAAAAGTCGGATATTATTGACTGACTCATTGATAGTCAACGTACAGCCTAATAAAACACTAGAGATTGACATGAAATTCACCTGGGCAATGCTAGGCATGTACAGCTGGTTAGGTACTTAAAATTCAAGTGTTTAATTCTCCACAAACCTAAGTACTACGTAACTGTTCAATACGTTCAGTACGTAACTGTTATCACCTCGGCTTATTAACTTATAAAGCTATGTTAGCGAAGGAAAAATTCGACCGCGGGCAGGTTTCGAAACTGTGTCTTCCGGTTAGGTACACCAGACGCTATGACCACTAAGCTACCGCGACTCCCACCCGCCGAATTTTGCCTTCACATTCTGAATTTACGTCATTATGGTGACCTCGGTAACACCTATTGAAAAAATTTTTTTGCTTCTCACCAGACATCTTATTTTACAGTTAGTTCAATGTCGAACGATGCCACCTTAGCTTTTAACTATCTATTTGTATTTTTTGGCATTTTCTATGCTAAGATTTTAAAGCTATTTAGCGAAGGAAAAATTAGTTCGTGGGAGGTTCGAACCTGCGTCTTCGGGTACATCAGACGCTATGTCCAATAAGCCGCCGCGACTCCTTTATAAATCGAAATCTTAGCTTAGAAAATGCCAAAAAATACAAAAAAAAATAGTATCTTCTGTTTGAAATCCGATCAAAAGATTAACTGTTAAGTTAATAATGTTAGTCAGTTCTTAACTTGTAATAACAGGCTTGTGAAAACGCCCTGCTGAATTAAGTAACTACTTTGTTTAGAAAGGTCACAGAGAACGCCCGCGCCGAAAGTTACAGTTAATTTTATTACCGTTAAAGAGAAAAAGTTTAGATATTCAAAATTTGGAATGACAAAATTCAACCGTCATCTGATGCATTTTTGACATACACAAACATTTGAGTTATTAAGAACATACTAACACAAACATTTTGGCTATTAAGACTACCCACAATAAAGTGAAATATAGCATGCACGGCATTATGTAATAGCAGTTTTCGACAGCAACGGATATTAGGTAAGAGGTATATAAGAACAGCCTTCCAGCTGATTATTTCTGGAAATGAAGTCTTGTAGATTTTTAATAATTGATATTAAATTATGTTTATTGTAGCTGCTGATATCTATCATATATCAAGATCGCACACAAGATTGCACATAAGACGGAATCGCCATTTCACGAAAAAATTGCTTTCGCATTTTTGTCAACATACCTGTATTCCCGTAGGGTTAGGCAGCGGTGTAAAGACGCCAGCAGGTCAAGCTATCCAAAACTGTCAAATTTTCCCAGTTGAACTTGAACCTTATTGTTTTGCTTTAAAGTTGAAAATCGATCAAAGAAATTTGACAGATTGGGGTAGCTTGATGTGCTGGCCTCTGTACAATAATGTATGCCATGTCATGTAAAACCAAACACAATTTCAAACTCCGAGCTGTTACTGAGAATTTCATAGACCTAATGTCATTTTGAATTGAACCCAGGAGGGTTCGATTCCGCAAGTCTGAAGTCCAGTCAAGCGTAGCAATCGCATTTATGGGTCTAATGAGGCAATTTGATGAAGATTTTTAGTAAGAATAGTAAGTTAAGCAAGTGTGTTTTAATACAAGTGTTTTAATATAAGTGTTTTAATATTAGTGTTTTAATACAAGTGTTTTAATACAAGTGTTTTAATACAAGTGTTTTAATACAAGTGTTTTAATACAAGTGTTTTAATACAAGTGTTTTAATATTAGTGTTTTAATACAAGTGTTTTAATACAAGTGTTTTAATACAAGTGTTTTAATACAAGTGTTTTAATACAAGTGTTTTAATACAAGTGTTTTAATACAAGTGTTTTAATACAAGTGTTTTAATACAAGTGTTTTAATACAAGTGTTTTAATACAAGTGTTTTAATACAAGTGTTTTAATACAAGTGTTTTAATACAAGTGTTTTAATACAAGTGTTTTAATACAAGTGTTTTAATACAAGTGTTTTAATACAAGTGTTTTAGTAAGTTACTTATGTAGTTAGTTTAAGTCTTGAATCTATTGTTCGGTATTTTGTCTTGGGTTGTGATTGTCAGAATAAATTTTCTTTCTTTCTTTCTAAATGTGTGTTTAGTATGTCCATATTTTATTCTCGTGATTGCACTAACAAAAGCAAAGAATTTGGTACCAGCCTTCATGGAACTTGATACGCTCGACTGTGCTGATAACGACCGCTCCACCTGAAAGTCTCGCAGAGTTAGGATAAGTTTTAATGAGAATAATTTACGTACAACGGGTAACAGAATGCAGGCGAGTCATAGATAAGGCTATACTTATTATTCTCACGGTTTCCCTGTTTATTTTTAGAATAACCTAATATAATAGTAATTAGGATACTAACCTGCCTTTAATAGTTGTTAAAATCCAGAGTAGTTGTGTACGCATAACTTGCAATTAGGGAAGTTTCCAAAAATATTGCTAATAATACGTATGGTCTCTCCCATAACCTTCTCCCATAACATAATGATGCCTATTTGAGGTTTTCTGCGACTATTACTTGCGTGAGTTACCTACATATCTATATATTTTTTGTTAATTAATATACCAGTTTATTATACATTACCTATTTCCTATATCCTTTATTGAACGTCTGCCGCCAAGGAAGGCGTCGTATGTCGATATAGTATCTATTAAAAACCGTACTTGCCTTTCTTAGTTCTTTAGTAGGCAATGAGACTCGACACAACCTCGACATATAAAAAATAGCTACCACTAATTTAGAATTTATCTCTCTCACATAATAGCAGTTATATTCAAGACTGATTACTAAGTAATAAAACAACAACAAAACGCTCACATCTAAGCATTTTATGACAACGCAGGAGTCAAGTAAGCTAAAGGAGGCTTCTATTATGTCACGTCACGTAACCCCGTGACGATTATACCGTGTCACGGTTACGGTGTACGTGCCACGTAAATAAAGGCTTAACACGTTTCCTTCAGAAGTAATCTGGGATCTTTGATGTTAATCTTGAGCTCTAAATTGTAATTTTAATTTATATATTGCTTTCTGAGAAATTAATCTTACGTTATGTCATCTTTTTGAGTAGCGATACATTTTTCGATTTTATTTAGAAACAGTATTTAAATATAATTATGGTATTTAATATTTTGTTACCATATTGTAATTATATATACCTCGCCCAAACTGCGCCTACGACTACAACTATTTAATTCCAAAATAATAACTTTATAATTTATTGATTTCTGACATTTACGCGAATATTATACATTGAAATAAAACTACTTTTTACGGATTTTATCGCGTATATTATAACTTTATAATTTTCTCAATAACGTTGTACCATGACTATTAAAAGCTTTTGTGTCCCGACTACACAAAAGCTTTTAAGTTTTAGTGTTCAAACTTTTATTTTGATAAAATTTTAATTGTGCTGAATATAATTAGGTTGTTGCTACTAATAGTAACTTCACCTGAACTATGGAACTGTCACTTTATATAACTTGTTAAATTTAACCTCAAACACAAATTGGTTTAATGAACTTGGGATTAAAACTAAAATATATTTAGCATGTAATGGAATATTTTGATTTAAATGAACACTTATTTCTATATTAAATTGAAATATTCATGGCAATATTTAATTAAAAGTTATACTTAGAACGATGCTTAGGGCGATATTTAATTCCAAAGTAATCAAGAACTTAGGATTTAAATAATGTAATTAGGATGGGGTCTTATTGTAAGCGATAATTCAAGTCACCTGTAGTTTTAAATATACTTACGTAAACTAAACAATGAAATCCATTGATTAGAATTTGCACGATGATAGCTTTTGAACAGTTGCTGATAATATTAACACATATCTATTGTTAACTTTTATGTTGAAGTTTGAAATTTATTAATCTAGCTATGCACCGCGGTGCTTCCCGCATTGATCACGTATCTCCCAACCGCGTGGGAAATTCCCAAATTTTCTTTCATATAAACTTTGTCCTGACAATCACGAACGAATACAACAAAAAAGCCAAACCGGTCGAGCCGTTCTCAAGTACTCAATTTTGTTTTTAATTAATGGATACCCTGCCACTTCCCCATGTATCATATATGTCAGGGTATACCGACTGGACTCGTAGTGACTAAACTACTTCCCTTCTCATGCCCTATAATCAGACTCATAGGATTAGTAATATACGGCACAACCTTACCAGAATTGATTAGGTAGTTTGTGATTGTCATCAACCCATATACTGTCCCACTGCTGTGCACGGGTCTCCTCTCTTATTGAGAGGGATTAGGCTATAGTCCACCACGCTGCCCTAGTGCGGGTTGGCAGACTTCACAAACCGTCGAGAAAAATCTCTAAGGTATGCAGGTTTCCTCACGATGTTTTCCTTTAATTATTTATACGCACATGAATTCGAAAAGTCAGAGGTGCGTGACTTGGGTTTGAAGTCGAGACCTTCGACTTGGCAGTCCAACGGTCATACCACAAGGCTATCACTGCTGCAGTTTTTGATTATAAAATACCCTAAATCAGGAGTTTATCAGTCGGCAAAGTCGCAAGTCAAGGTTATCAGTATTATCAGTTCCTGCTCATCCAGTAACCTATTGCCTAACTTTGTTTAAGATTTCAGTTGTGATATAAACGTACATAATACATCATTTGCAAAGTCAATAATGGTAGGTACCATGCCGAGAATGGCACTGTGTGGTCGGTGTAGACATTGTAGAGTTCATTTAGTGTTAGCTAGAACAATAGAAAATTATATTTTTCTATCTCTTCATTTTTTTTTTCAAGAATATTATTACGAACTATGTTAATTATGTTACTGAAAGAGAGTTACTGATAACATTGGCACAAGAGCGTGGAAATTGGAACTAGAAAAAATAGGCCTGTACCCAACGGGTGACGTCAGGCTGACTTAGAGGAGTTATTCAGCTACTAACTAGGTACAGTCAGCAACGAAAGTCGCTGAACACAGCTAAATTTTTTATTGTCACAGCTCCAGAACTTAGCAACAGGTCTTTTCTACTAAGGTAACCTAAATATTTAATGGTCATCTATGCAATTATTTCGCATAACCTTCGTAGGTTATAACTTCATACTTGTTAAAAATCATATTGAAGATTGCAACATTGAACATGTTGCGACTTTCGTTGCTGACTGTACTTGATTGCAGTAGAACAATTCTTCAACTCAGGACTGGATTGACATATTTTCTTTTATACCACTTAGGTGGCAAACAAGCATACGGCCCACCTGATAGTAAGCGGTTACCTATAGAGCGGTAGCCTATAGATGCTTGTAACACCAGGGGTATCACTTGCGCGTAGCCGACCCTGTAAAACGAAAGAGGATTAGCTGGGTTGGCAGTGTAAGTGTCAAAGTCCCTCCACTATCAACTCAACGTTTCTTCGCGGAACACTGGCAACCATGCTCACCGTTAGGAACACATCACAGCTCAAAGCGGTGTTATTTCATTTCGATTTTCTGCAAGTGTATTGTAGATTTGACAAAAGACTATCTACAAATAGACGTTTTATATTTTTTTGTGTACGTAAGGATAGTCAGTGGGTAAAAGTTTAGTTAGTTTTCAGTGTATATAAACTAAATTAAATAATTCTATGTACTTATTTATTACTGACAACCTCATTAGCCTAGTGGTTATAAGTGTGACTACTACGCTTGAGATCCTCCGTTCGATTCCACTCCGGTCGAGCAGTGTTATTGGGTTTTTCTATGAAATTCTCAGTAACATGTTTGGATTTGTGCCCGGTTAATGGCAATAGGGTCGCCCACTATTACATGAGACCTAAACATACTGGCGGACTGTGGATAAGTACACCTCTACCCAACTTTTCGAGGGAATATAGGCGTGATGGTACGATAATCCTCATAGCCGGATACTCCTTCAGATTTATTTCATAGAAAAGCTCAAAACACTGCTTGATCTAGGAACCGAACCCGGGACGTAGCAGTCACGCTTATGACCACTACAGTAATAAGGCAGTTCACATTTTCACACGTTATAAAAAGGTTGATATTAGTCGGTACGTGGCCGACGTACCCGTTCGACATATGAAAGAAAGATTTCTTCTTTCTTTCATTTTCTTTCTTCGAAAAGAAAAAGTATTTATTTTCGCCCATTATAATGCATAACAATTATTAGTGGGCCAAAGGCCAATATGTCAGTTTAGACACTACTAAATTGGCAACCAGATACAATATCCGTACTATAAAAGAAAAAGTTCCTTCTCTTCCAAAGACTCGGCCATCGCATTTCACTCTCCGCTATTCGCTTTCACTGGCACACCACTCCCTGCTACTAAAAAGGTCTAATGACCAAAGTTTCTAGAAAGTTCTTGCCCCAACGGGCTCGACAGTAAAATCTTAAATCAAAACGATATTCACTCTGAATTACTCAATTAAATTTGAATTAATGAGTTTTTCGTTTTATCTAAAACTAGTTATCTATTGTCGCTAACAAATGTTTTTATTAAGTTAATGCCAAAACTATATACTATGGCAGAAATATTTTAATACTAATTCTGCCACAAAACATTAAAGTAATCTTATGGAATTGATGAATAATATTCCGAGATTGTTGCAATACCTATTTTCATTTTTTGGAAACACATAGGTATTTATACTTATAATAAATAAGAAACACACAGTCAAACACAAACACTCATATTCATCACATAAATATTTGTGTCCTGTGGGAAACGAACCCACGACCATGAGACCAGCAGTCTGACTAGACCACAGACGTCGTCAGACATTATAGTAGACCGGGATAACCTAGTAACATGATCTGCATGGGCTGCGAAGTTATGTCTCGAAGTCGAATCCAAGGTGACATTTTCTCTTCGGCACTGCGTGTGAAGTTTAATACTCGGACTAGGCAATGATGGATCTAACCTCCCTCATTCTAACTTCCATGAGGAGAATGGTGCCCAGTATATGGTGAATAGTACAGACTCAGTTATCCATTATTAATTGTATAGTTTTATTTAAGATTATATAGCAGTACCTAATATATTTTAATAAAAGTATAATTCTTCTTCTTTCGGTTATATAAAAACAAAATGTTCACTACCTTGGAAACCTATAAAATTCTCATTTGCCATATTTGTTTAATATAAACAAAAATATTCCCCCCCGACGCGGCGCCATCTAATTTTGTAGTCACAAAATTAAATAATACAACTTAACAAAACTTGAACAATGACGTCAGGTGTCAATCTATGAGCTTGAATAATTCAGTTGTTGACGCCAGCGAGCGACGCGTCAAGTAGCGCGTAATTCAATGAAGCGCCAAAGATAACAGTCATGTGTGTTTATCAGAGTGGACAGTGCGCTTGACGCTTATAAACTTTCACCTCTAAACACAAACATACACGCTTATATTCCCCGAAGGCTTAGGCAGAGGTGTACTAATCTCCACTTATGTCATTTCGCCGGTATGTTTAGGTCCCATGTAGTAGGGGGCGAGCCTTAATTTAGACCATTAATTTAGGTTACCAGCTGCAACAGCATTAACAATAAAACTGTAATTTTTTTTTATCTTGTGGCTGAATAAAATAATAAAGAAATTACGATCATATACATTGTATATATGTCAGCATATTTGTAACGAGCTATATTATAAGGTAATTGACGCATACAGGCCTAACAATTACCAATGTTACTTAATATTTAGGAATGTTGCAATATTACAATATTTGTCACCACACGTCAACAATAGCGTTGATATACCTACCAGAGCTATCGATCTAATGAGCATCTGCTGCTACATATACGAAGGTATGGAGACCTGGTAACGTGATGTAATGGTTATTGAATGAGATTAATTATGAGAGTGGTGCTGCAGGCTGCGCTGCCTTGAACCTTGTTTATGATGAAGCACGTGTAAACTATTGGTATTTTTTTTGCTTTTCTGTATTTTCAGGGGACATTCTTTCGGTCATATTTCAAAGCTCTTAGCTAAATAATAGCTCCGCTGATCAATCGATCTGCAATGTTAAGCTGCGGCAGTCTGTGGATGGGTGACTATTTTTAACAACATCAAGACCCCTTGCCTCGTAAAGCCGTCGATCCCGGTTGTCGTACAAACACCTATGACAATCGTTAGTGGTATTCAGAAGCCCAAAAAGCCTGACAACCAGTCTATCTTCTGGATGTCGGTATTACCTAGAACTTGGGTTGCGGAGGCCTGATGGCAGTCGCATCGTGTAAAATACTGATAGTCAGCCGCATCTGGTTAGACTAAAAGCTGACCCTAACATAGTTGGGATGAGGCTCGGAGGATCACAATTTGCGGTATCACTATCACAGCGTTGAGATGACAGGAAGCAAAGGTAAATAAATCTTTAGCTAGATTCATTCACGATTATTTGATTATATACCTAAGTATTGATTATTTGAGTGAGATATGTATACCTTTAAAATAATTAAGATAATTTTACCTGTTCCGATCCATTATCAATAATTAGATTAATCTGTTATCAACATGACTAATTTGCGGCCTAAATATTATTAATTTGATTATTTTTGTAACTCGTTACTTAACTGTTTGAATAAATTATTACAGCAACTCTGTATAGAACATAGCGTACATTTCAAGGAGTCCTTTAAGATCTCTGTCCTTATAGAAGTGTTACATACGCGGTAATATTGATTTATAACTTAAAACATAACTATGACGATAATTGACTTTCATTTTACGAAAGAGCGGGAAAAACCTAAAATTAAATTACTCGATTATTGATGACTCGATTTAAAGCGAGTTAATTTGGTTATTATTATTTAGGCCAGGCCATTTATCCCTTAATTATTGGCAACCGACTAACTGGTGGAGAATTTGATATATTGGTGACATGTGCCTTCACTGGCAGTGCCGCCATGCAAAGCCAAGATATGGTGTGACTGATGACTTGTTTAACTAACAAGAGAATGAGTGGAGGGTGGCCTCTGAGGTAGCAGGAAGTTTAGTAATATTTTAGTATTTTCACGAAACGTTTGGCGCGGCGGCTGTGCTACGAATTGTGGGTTTGCACAAAACATTTTTTTTAAAGAATGCCCCACATAATTATTTTCTCCTGTATCGTGGGTGCGTTTACAAACACAAACTTTCACATGAACCAACACTCAGGCCCGGACCTGTAGGTCATACAAATATTTGTTCCGTGTGGAGATCGAACCCGCAACCCGTGGCACAGAAGCCGATCGCTCAGTCGCTGCCCCAAACGTGTTGTCAACGAATTTGTATGACCTACTAACAGGTAATTGATTCGGGTCTGGGTGTTTGTGCATGTGAAAGTTTGTGTTTGTAAACGCACCCACATTCAATATTTGATTTTAAGTTTTTATAAGCTCATAATGCTGCAATACCTACAAGATAAAGACCGTACCTAATGTTTTTGTTGACCCTTGTCTGCTATCTGGGCGAAGGGCACGGGAATTTGACACATGCTATTTCTTAATAATCGGAACACCAGGCTGCTAAAATGCTTCTAAGAATTTCCTTAAAGAAAAATACTACAATAATAAACAAAAATGTACGGTAGTTGTCAGTAATTATATCATCAAGACGCCCACCACCTCAGTCTACCCGTGACCATGGACGCTGAAAAAGTCTGAAACGTCGGGATTAATGTGTCAAAAGTATTTCATAATATTCGTTCGTAAAAATAGTATGATATTCGCGTAAGTGACAGAAATCTATAAAATCCAATACAAATTTAGCTATCCTGGCGATTGAACGTGGAACTCACAATTAACAGAATTTTCGTGACCACTAAACAGATACAAAATACAATCATAGTATGTTTAATTATTTATTTTATTTATTCATAAATTACACCAACAGCAAATACATACATAGTACTTAACGTTTATAAAATAAGGTATTTTCTCTTGTGCCACCAATATAGGTGTACATAACATTTAACTGTATGTAATCATATATACATAGATAATTATAATGATCGTAAGTATCTATTGCCATACATTTGATACCTCCTATCTATTAGTTGTAGACTTGTAGTCCGATTCAAATTATAGAAATCGATACTCGGTTCAGGCGAAAATCAAAGTTATTGCCTTTGGAAACCCGCAATATCCTATATACCTAGCCAGTGTACCCGAAATTTGTGACACAAGAGTGATTTATTGGAGCGGGTATGAAATATGCGCGCAGTGTCGTCTGACGCTTGGTATGGCGGCTTGCGATTCGCGACCTTTCCTAAGCTTATTATATTTTTATTACGAGCACTCACCCTCGGTTTTACCGTAAGCAATTGTTGCAAAGAACGGAAGGAATGCCGCCTCGCTTCAAATATGAAACGTTTTATTATTTTTTTCTTCTAACAATATCTTTTGCGCGAATAGACTGGAATGTTTCTCGGCATACCGAGTAGACATCGTACAAATGTTTGTAAGACTATGTATACACACTATAGATACGGCGTACTGCACACTTCGGCTGATAAAACTTTAAGACATCAATGTACCCCATTCTAATACATCTATTTTTATGTTAAATTATGTGTGATTAGTTGGAGGGCCGATGGTGGCTTTGGATCATGGTTATGTACGCCGATCAATGATCTGCAAGATTCTTACTTAGAACTATGCCTAGGTTTAAAAGTTGGAAGACATAAGTCAATTTAGATCTAGAATCAATTATTAATTAGAACCTATAACAATAGATTCTTTGCCATTTTATAATATTGATCACATTAGATCAAGAGAAATAGGGCATAGTGGGAGTAATTCCATTCAAATTGGAGCTCCCCGACTGAGTAAATACCTCCGCCTTACAGAAAATCTAAGTGAAATAACACTGCTTTGAGCTGTGTTCTGTTCCTTACGGTGAGCAAGGTTGCCAGTGTTCCGCGAGGACAACCGCGCAAGTGATATCCCTAGTGTTACAAGCGTCTATAGAGATGCGTGTTTGCCACCTTAGTTGTATCATATCGTATATGTCATCTCAGTAGAAAGACTTAGCCAACAGCTAAAAACGCCTTATTAAGTAATACTTTTGGAATCAATGTATATTTAGAACAAATAGTAGATTCTTAGCAATTTAAATTAAAAGCTTTTTGTTCAGGGGCCTTTTTAGCCCCATATGCATATTCGATTCAACATATTCAGCATATTATATAATAGGTATATCAAGAATTGGTGTACAAGTGTGATTAGTTTACCACGAAATTGGCAAGTGTTTATCTCCGGCTTTAATCAAACAACTATTAGGCGAATAAGAACTTGTCAAGTTTCGCACCAGACGTCTCAAGTTTGTACCGGACTTCGTGTTTGAACTCGGTAAACGCTTAATTTTCTGTGAAACAAATACTTAAAAGGACCTTTTAATTTCCGTTCTAGAAGTTTCAACGCTTTCATTTTCGGCAGTGAAAATCAAAAATGGCGGCGAAAAAAACAACAAAGGCTGATTTTAAACTGTATTTTTATGTTCAAAATCTTTAATATTTTTTCTTGACACCCGGAGGACAGGACTTAATTCTACAACGATAAGATTACACTTTAAACCCTTAAATATGTACTCGTATATATATTTTTATTATTTCTTTTCTAGACCGGTTTGTTCGATGCTGGGCAAAGTCTTAGCAGTGGGAAAAACTGAGGCCTATGCTTCCCTCCCTTGCCTTTTTCCAGGTCATTCTGACCGCTGTTCTAGCGGCCCAATCTCTCTCTAAGAGTCGAGCTCATCGCGCCATCTCCATTTGGGCCGACCACGCTGACGCTTCGCTCCATTTGGAATCACTAAATTTGGCCCCGGGGGTAGTACAAAAAATCTGACATAAAGTAGCGAACTCCCAAGACAAAGGGTAGGTCTCGATTTGACAAACACATAAATAACTTTTCGAAATCGCGTATTAATATTTAATCAGTGAAGAAAATACTCGTATCCAGCAGTGGGACAGTAAATAAGTTGATGATGATGATTAAAACCTAGCCTATACTTCTCAGAGTACCGCATAATTTACACTAAAATACGGCGTACGATTAACCGGGGTGAATATGGATACAGGGGCAAATCGGGAGAAACGTTTTAAAGTGATTTTTAGCTTGGTTTGCTGGTTTAAGGGACACTAATATTATTCCTAAATTATAATAAACAATTAGAAGACCTTGTTGGCATTCAACTATGATAATTAAACCAAAAAATTCCTTTCGCAGTTTTGTATCTATTGAGCCCCTTTTGTCCCTATTCAGGTGGATAGTCACCCCATTTGATGGAACATCAAATATCAAAGTACCAAATATGTCAAAATCTTTATAAAATATAGGTTAGTTACCTAATATAGCACATGAATACAAATATGAGCTATACAAAACCGAGTCCCTATTCAGAATACCCATACATACCCCAACAACCGCAAAAGGTCTAAAAGCAAGATCTCAATTAAAATAAACACAAAGGCACTGTAGACTGACTACGACTTTATTAAAACCATCTGTTGTATTTATTTTTTTATCTCAAAGCTTTGTCTTAATAAGAAATAGCATTAAAATTGTAAAGCAAAATTTAAGTGGAATTACTCCCACTATGTCCCACCTGTCTGGTCCTGCCGGTTAGGGTGATGGTGATGACAAAAAAAATGGGGACAGCAAAATATTAAACCACGACACCACGCAACTACTTGTTGAAGGTAAACAGTGAAAATCTTATTGATTTCTTGAATATTTTAAGGATTTTATCATTAATAATATCAATATAAGACCATAAATCCGTAAAAAGTAGTTTTATTACAGTGAAAATCTTGCAGAAACACCAAAATGTTGTGTACTTAGTACCTACTCTAAAAATTACTAGTAGATAAATATTTAGAGCACTAGAGATAAACAGAAAACCAAACAAACTGTCACGCAAAAAGAGTAAACATAAAATTTTCTTAAAACTTTTCAAACAAAAAACGCGGTTCCAATATTCTTTACGACTAAAGATAATGTCAGACTTTCCCACGTATTTCGTATTTAGAGTTATTTTTAAAAAAGACTACGATAATCTAGCGTAAAAAGGGTCGTTTTTCGCTGTGCCACCTACCACAGGGAGTTCTTTCGATGTGTGTAAGGGGAACTAATGAAATCAATCCGCCGACGATAGGCAGCGTGATTGCTTTTTATACGTATTTTTTCCCGCTTCTAGCTACGCAGAGCAATTCTCTGGGTATTTCATCGAGCTCGTCGGTAATTTGTGATATACGGTTATTGCGTTACAGTAGATTTTGTTCGTTGATGCTGCTTAGATGAGGGCCTTTTTGACAGCTTATTGGTACTAGTGATTGATTACTAAGCTATAACGAACTAAATAAAATCGTTGTATAATGTTATTAAAAAGTATATTGTTATACACCCGTTTTGAAGGGAAACTAGTAAATATTGTTATATATATTATATACATTTAAATATTTGTGAATGCACCTATAGCAGCGCCACCTTCCTTGAATGTCAGCTGTTATCCTGTCACTAGTTTTAATTATCGCATTAAAGAAAATACGGGAATGCGCATTTGTAATTATTATAATATATAGGTATATAATTGTCTATAATTATTATTAGACGATAAGTAATAACATATCACATAACGAACACGTTACATAGACAAGTGACATTTTAGTGCTGTCAAAATATGTTAGGTAGTGGTGATGCGCCTATTTTACTTAGCAATTTTCCCAAAAACTTCCGTTCAAAACTCTATCTCATCGTGTTATATCGACAAAAAATAGCATTAAAAAAACAGAGAATTTCAATAAAAAATGTATAATACCAGAATTTTATTACCCATCACGTTTTTATCGGATAAAATTATTCGCAAGTCCGCTCCAACAAAGCTCGGTGGAGCTAGTTTGAATTTATAATTTTATCGGTCTCTAAATAAAACATTGTAACGGTCTTGTGTTGACGGAATAAAATAAGGCTTGTCGCACATTAGGCACTAACCTCTAGTGCAATTTGTTGTTTTACGACGACTTGTCACGTTTATAAGATGCTCGGCTGACATAATGTTGCCTGCAAAAGCTTTTTACACAAGTAGTTACTCTGCTGTTATCGTTTGCGGACGATGTCATTACCATATGCAGAGAAAATAAAACGTTTCACACGCAAGGCAAAGAATTATAAATGCAATAAAAAATCTGTTGGTTTCTGGCACCAGAACCGATCACCGTTTAATTGAGTAGGATAATTTTACAGAAAGGGAAACTATATTTTTACTACTACCACTGAAACTAAATATAAAAAGCCTAAAGTTACAAAGAATACATAAGAAAAAAAAAACACAAATCAATACAATCACAGGACCACACGGACATACATGATTACAAATCACCTATTTTTGAACCAGTGTGAAATTTGTTTAAAAATTAACTAAGAATGATCTGTAGGTATTAGATACCATTGCTCAAAGCAATGGCACGATATCGTTGTACAGACGCCAGCAGGTCAAGCTATACAAAACTGATAATTTTCCCAATTAAACATGAATCTTAATACTTTAAAATAAAGCTGAAAATCTATCAAAGAAATTTGACAGGTTGTGGTAGCTTGATGTGCTGGCCTCTATACAAACGCTCTCCCGCACATACTTGAGCATTCGGGAAAGAGATGCATCACAAACAAACTTCTCAAGTTCTTACAACTTCGACGTCAGTGTACTTTCGGCCTTAAATCGGGAGCTACCGACCAGTATT
This sequence comes from Acronicta alni, assembly GCA_964056405.1. Classification (NCBI taxonomy): domain Eukaryota; kingdom Metazoa; phylum Arthropoda; class Insecta; order Lepidoptera; family Noctuidae; genus Acronicta; species Acronicta alni. The sequence continues at coordinate 15,713,480 of OZ043923.1, forward strand.
ACGAGCAAGATTAGGGTCGAATCCGGCTTTGTCCCTCTATCCTTAGAAATAGAAGTAAGTCCAAGTATAAACTGCGTTCTAAGAAAGGTAGCCTTGGTATATAAGACGACTGTAATTCCTCAAGAGAGGATAAAGATCCGTATTCTAGAAAGGAGCTTCGCTAAAATCTACATTGGAGTAGGTATGGAATTGATGTTCTCAATTTATACCTACAAACATTCCGTGCCTTTGTGTTAAGCTGATTACCTTTTATTGTTTATTTAACAAACTGTAAGCTAATAAATGAATCTAGGTACCAAATGAGATTTTCTCTTGTGAAGGTCGTAACAAAAGCATTCAGTATACCAGTCAGTAACAATAAAATGATAGATAAATAATAATAGTAAATATTCTCGGTCATTTTTTACATAGCACCATCTAGTCACAAACTAAGCAGAGCATGTATTATGGGTACTAGACAATTTATATAATACTTTATTTAATACATACTTAGGTATAATACATAATAAACACGAACACTTATGTTAATTAGATAAATATTTGTATCCTATGGGCATCGAACCCACTACCTCGTGATCAGCAGTCGAACTATCAACGACAGACGACTTCAAAAATATAATGTAAAATTCACATTACATTTTTGAGACTCATTATCGCATATCTATTACCTAACAAAAATATATCGCTTTTACGCAACGCCTGTGAAACACGTAGGTATGAATTATTGGATTTTTTTCTTTATAACGTATTATATGGTTCTCTTTGTGCCAAACACCGTGTATGGAAGCCCCGCTGTTCAGTACACGGACTCGTTAAAGTGTCGCGCCTTTGTCAAAAAACATCGGCTACATGCAGCTATTCGCTGTTACAACGGTTTTCACACCTACAAACACATACACATACAAATAATAGGTTCGATATCAACGTAGGACTATCAGTTTTCTTCAACGTAACATTCGAACAAGTTGGCATAAGACGAAGCGTGAAAAGAGGCGTGAATTAATACAGTCTCCTCCATCTGTGATGATATTTGAAGGTGTACCAATGCGCAGACTGTGGTCATTGTAGGTAGATAAACCATGCTAATGAACATTTACAGTTCTACAAGTATTAGTACCTACTTGGAAAAAAGTATAAAGAATGTGGAGTGTGGAGAGAAGCAAAAACTTGCTTTTCAATAGGTGTCACTGACTGCACTAAAAAGACGTAAATTCAGAATGTGAAGGCAAATTTCGACCTGGCGGGTAGGAGCCGTGGTGTCCGTGGTGTCTTAGTGGTCATAGCATCTGGTGTACCTAATCAGAAGACGCAGTGTTTGAATCCTGCACGCGGTCGAATTTTTCCTTCGATAAAATAACTTTAAAATCTTAGCATGGAAAATGCAAAAAAATAGAATGGAAAAAAATATTTTTTGTAAAAACCATGCATTTGTAGCTAACGCTACTTCAGTTCTACTAATCTGGCATTGCCATTATCCTGCTCTTATTCGAATTAGCTCAGGATCGGAGTAGTCTGAAAAGTTTCTTCATTCGCTTCCTTTGTAGCCATGTCACCTCTCACTCCGTCCATCCATCTTTTCTTTGGTCAATCTCTTCCCTCAACCAGTGGAAAATTATTATTTTAATATTCTATTGTCTGAAGTTTGTTGCACAAAGAGAGCACTGTCGACAACCCTACCAACAATATTAATACTTTTTGTGTTAAATGACCCAGTTGGATTACCAACGCCAGCAAAATACAATGTTTTGTCTGTGTCTCGCAATTTCATGTGCTCGTTAAATATAAAATGTAAAGAAATGGTTAATTTATAAAGGCAAGTAGGTATATAACCTTTGTACCTACTCAAATTATAACAGTTAATGTTTTCCTTTGAATGATTAATGAGTTGAGCTTAATGCTCGTAGGTACAAATGTACAATAATGTAATATAATACTTAACCTTTTTTTCGGTATGAATAAACACTGCTACCGTGTTCTACTGCGAGCAAGTTATGCTTGCAAAAGAGACGGCAGTAAGAAGTACCAGTCTCCATCGATGAATCATAATTTGATTCACTTTAGGTACGAATTCTAAATAAGAATTGGTTTCAGAAGAACTGCTCAGTGTTGCCTCTTGGCAGACATAGTAACGTCTGTTGCCTATTAGGATCTCAAGAGGCCTGTATTCGCCGAATGCTTAGGTCGAAGTGTACTAATGTATACCCACAGTTTGCTGGTATGTAATAGGGGGGCGATCCTATTGCCATTTAACCGAGCCTAAATCCAAACTCGTAGCGAATTTTATAGAAAACCCCAATAAAACTGCTTGACTTGGGAATCGAACCCGGGGCTGCAAGCGTATTAGCCGCGCTAGACCAATGAGGCAGTTCTAATTATAATTATGATAGCTATAACATTTCTATAAGTAGTTTTGTTGATACAATTAATTGCTTTTATCTTTTGACCATAGATTGAAAGATCACTCCTCTATGTGACATACGAGTACCTATCAACACTTTATTAATTGCATACCCGGTGTTTACAGGTAATGCTTCGAGCATGATGTGAGGTAAGGTTTCGCCCCTTAAGGATCTAGTGCAAGCACCGATATAGTATATCGATATAGATATAGTTCTATATTCTATTTAGAACTCTATATCGGTTGAATGGCGATAGTTACAAAAGAGATCACAGATAGAACATCGTTGTATTACGCCTTTAAGAATAAGCTTGTCAAATTCATAAATATTCTCTCATGACGTCTGATACCGGAACGATTGGCGTGCCCTTTCATTTTTCCAGCTCACCTCTATTTCGTACCCGGCTCGGTCATAACGCTGCTCTTATTTCCGAACGTCTGCCAATCGCTGGCACGTAACACCAAATCTATATAAGGTTGTTTGGATAATGTGAGTACGCTTGTAATATGGAATATCGTTCAGGAACACAAAAATGGGTGAATGCGAAACAGGGATTCTTCGACAGGGCTTTTATAAGTGACTGGCTATTTCCCGCGGTGTTACTCACATCTCAAAGGACTTTTTAAGAAAAAAGGTTGTCCTTCCCAAAATGTACCTCAGTAGGTACTAATAATAAAATTTATCAAAATCAGTTCAGCTTTTACGCCTATACGGCGTAAAAGCGTGACAGATAGACAGAGTTAGTATAATTAACGTATCTATAATTTATAATATTAGTAAGGATAATGAAGTAGGGATTGAAAATGACAAAACTGTTATTTCACTACTTAAATATCATTCTTTTTATATTAAGATTGCAAAATCCTTCATAAAATGAGGTACAAAATGATCATCGTGCTCGAGCACACTGACTACCTAATCTTTCTACCCCTGGCTTTATTTTTGTGTAGCATATATTTATATAGATATGTCTATCTACTAGGTAGTTCGTAGTATTTTAAATGAGATAAGTTGCGACACATACCAGAAGAAGTTTCATCTCTGTGTCCAACATTCACTTAAGTCTTCGCCTTATCTTCTCTTTTTATTCCCTTTAAAGATTTTTTTTATCTAGTTTTCTTTAGGAGCTTGTAGTCACATATTAGACCATGCCAGCCCCATCGTATTTTAAACATTGTTACTTATCCAAGATTATAATATAATCTATATTAATATTAACTAAACTAAAGAGGTAGTTTATGAGTTTGTAGGGGGCAATCTCTGGATCTACTGAACCGATTTTGAAAATGATTTTACCAATAGAAAGCCAAGTTACTTGTGAGTGTCATAGGCATATATATATGTGCAATATATGCATATTATTAGGTAGTACATTTCACCCGTGCAAAGCTGGGGCGGGTCGCTAGTATTTTATAAACTAAAATGACTACTTCAGGCAAAGGTGCTGAAAAAATTCTTTAGAAAGTACCTATATCGATTACATTAAGAATAATAAGAATAAAAATAGGAATAATGTTTATTAACCATATAAACATGTACAATTTAATACAGGTGTTATTATACAATAAAGATTTAGGAACTTATACGTAATTAAATTAACTTATGACCTCCACACTAGCTCTCAAAACAGAACCTCTCTCCCAGCTTTTAAAGGTTATCTGTAATAGAACACTGTCAATGTTTTATTTAAGTAAAAAAGTAAAATCTTAAACCAGTCTTTCCAGTTCCAGTCTTAAAACAACTGCGCCAATGTTCCTCATCTCACTGTAATAAACTTCCAACCGTAACAAAACACTATCTTGTTCCCATTCCCAGCACTGAACAATTCAGTGGAATTAAATAAAAACTTAGCACCGCGATAAGAAGCAATTTGGACGGAGTTTACTCCACCGAGGGACCTCCACCGTCTCAGTGCAATGTCGTACGTAATATCGAAAAGCGGCACATTTTATCGTCTAGATCGGCAATCGTCGGAGATTGGACCGAGTAATAAAACCCGACCAGAGATTTACAGTTCGTAACCGCGTGAAAATTGATCGTTATTTATATCGTGCGACCGATGGCTTCCGAGTGGCGATTGTATGTTTGGCAGAAAAAATGAGCATTCGACAGAAAGTTACAACTCTTTTATCTGTCTGTTGCTGTTTCAATTATTTTATCGAGCAAAAAATGTACATTAATCCATAAATTCACGCCAGTTTCCCAATTGAGGTAGGCAGAAAGCAGAGACTATTATAGATTTCCACTTGCTACGATTATGGTACACCACTTTCATTTCATCTATGTACATTAACGATTAAAAAATATGCATTATTTTCATTAATATACTATCACGCTTGTATCCTCGAAAGAAAGGATATCCAGAGGTGTAGGTGATTTACACTCAAAGTTGTCCAGTATGTTGAGGTCCTATGTAATAGAGGTGAACTTATTACCATATTGCACAAACTCAAATTCCAAGCTGCTACTGAGAAGTTAAATGGAACCTAGGACCTCACACTGCAGCTGCGTTTGCGACAACTATACCAACAAGACACTTTAAGGTCTAAGTATTTTTTTAATTAATTTTCTTAATTTCTCTCCGAAGATCTAATAGTCATAATGATTGATTGTGAAGTAGCAATTTCTAGCGTGTTCCTATCTTCGTGAGACTCGAAACGTCTCTCTACAAGGTCCATAATCTAATTAAAATTATAGGTTACAATTACGCAATATAATCATTATTGTCTTAACGCACATTTAACCACGAACACGAACAAATTCACGAATATTAGATTGTAAAGTTTTTGAGTAATTACTGAGACATGGAGAACGCTTTATACTTTAACGCAATCTAACCTAAATCTAACGCAAGTGTAGATGAAACTTAGATTGTTCTTGATCTCTTTTTCATTTAAGACTTCAGCAATCAGATGCTACATTTCAGCCAGGCTTCCTCGAGAAGCAATATTCAGGAAACTTTCTTACCAAAACCAAACTTCCTCCCGTTTCCTCTCGAGAGTGCTCCGACGAAGTTTCCTCCGAACGACCCGACGCGGTCGTGAAGCGTAAACCGCAGCCTCCTGAAGATTCAGTGACATAAAATATATTTTGATACCTGCCATAACTTCGCCGTTATTAGCCCGCGTCGAAATGACACTGATATTACCGCCCCGGTAAATGAACGCTGGATATTTTCAAAATGGTTGCTGCTTTTAGGAGAAAAAAAAGTTATGAATACAATCAATTAAAGGGACCCGAGACAGTAAATGTACAAGGTTACTGTCTCACTCCACTTCTACTTAAGCTTTCGGGTGAATATTTAAGGAAAGTTATGAATAATGTAAGTAAAGAAAAGAATTCTACCGCCAACATCAAAGTAATAAAACTTTACCGCATTTTTTGGGTTTTTTTTTAACGGTACAATCGTTCCAAAATATCTGGCGTATATATTTAAACATGGTGTGGACAGATCTTTTGAAAATAAAGGAAAGTGAGAATAAAATTAAAATATTATACAAATGGGACAACATGTTTCTGGGTTTCCAGTTAGAAAAATTAAAAAAAAAATTGAAGAAAAGGACATACTGCGCCGTCCCCACATAAATTGGGACAAGGGCAGGAAGTTGATGATTTTAGAAAAATTCTCAGCAGCAACCAGACTTTGGATTTTTATCCCTAAACGGTCGTATCGTTGATATTACACCTAAAGACATTCCACATCACTATCGAACTCTCAGTAAACATCAGTAGATGCACCTCTGACGATTCTTTATGGAAATACAGGCATAATGATAAATCATGATTGTATGTGTATGTTCTGGTATTTATAAAATGTTCAAAATATATCTTTACGACCTAGTTTTGTATCTAGGGACTCATTTGATGCAGTTTTTTTCGATTAGGATTTGACATGCAGAACACAGACGCTGAAACCTAATTATATTTCGAACATATTCAATTACATTAATACCATAACGCCTGTATTTCCCGAAAGGTTAGGCAGACAGTAATGTGCAGCCACACTTTGCCGGTATGTTTAGGTCCCATGTAATAGGGGGCGAGCCTATTGCCATCAACCGGGCCCAAACCGAACTCTGAGCTGCTACTAAAAATTTCATAGAAAAACCCAATAGCACTGTTTGAACTGCGAATCGAAAACAGGACTTCTCGCGTAGCAGTCGCGCTTAGAAACACTAGACTAATTAGGCATTTTTTTTAAATTACTTTAATAGTTAGCTATTAATCAATTCCACGCGTGTTAATACAGTCGCGTTCATAAAAAGCGTGCAAAAACCAAAGATAAAAATGTCTGCCTTATAATAACGTAACAATATACGAGCTCACGATATTTATAAGCTTTTGTTGTCCTACCCTCCGAAATTAATTACTGCGACGTGATTGGGCAACAAAAAAAAACAAGGCTATCTTATGGTTGGTGTAAAATAGGCCGCGTCTACTTGCAAAACACAGCCCATACGTCAGTGGGGTAACTTTATTGTTATCGCTAAAGCTTAGACCATGATTTAGTAAAGGTTGGTCCTTCATTTGAGCTCCGTTTTTAGTAGTGTGACAGTTTTTGTCACTGTCAAACTTAAAAACTACGTATATGATCTGCCGTACAAGAAACATGGAACGCTAAAGCATTTGACAACTTTCAAATGCAATCCTATTATCAAGACAATTTTGTAAACATTTTATTGTAATTCGACGAAATGTATGTGTGTATGTGCTTTGCTTAGCTTGAAACTTGGATTTAACCGTGCTGACAAATTTATTGATCGTTAGATTCCATAGTATTAGTAACATGCTGCCGTATTCCACAGCCCGAAGCACTGCTGAGCATAGGCCTCTCTTTGCTTATGCCATCTTTTTCGATCCTGTGCAATTCTTAATGCTGCCGTATACGATAAAATTATTGAATTCTGACGTATCGACATTTTTAACAACTTTACAAAAATGTACGTATGGAGAAGCTGTAGCTATCGGCTGCTTAACCCCTCAGGAAATATTGGCGTGATGGAGTTATATGATTAAAAAATATGTTTAAAGAGGTTTTCCTAAACGTAGAACCTAAAAATATTACCATATACGCGTACCTTTCAGTTATCAAGACCGTTATTTGAACGAAGCTTAAAAGCTTTAAACGTTACCATATTAATATTAAAGGAAAGTTTCGTTTGTAAAGGACCCATCACGTGTATTTAAGGCTTATGTAATATTCAAAGTAAAAAGCGTATAACCAAAAGATAAACATAATATTATAAAATTGTTTTGGATGGATTTTGTTAATATAATACCTAGGCTTAATGTGTAAGAAAAATTGATTGTTCTAACTTCACGTTAGTTTCTACCAATCACGAGACTGTAGACAAGGATGACGTTGTACGGTAGACGGCAGATCGCAGGATGCGTTAAAAGAAAAATGACCTCTAATACATGGACATAAGGATCTATATTGTATACTGTGATATGTGTTCGACCGCCCGTTTACAATTCGCGTTTCTAGATGTCGTCCGTAGTCTTTAAGTTTCTTTAAAAATTGTATGATTCTATCCGTTATTACATTTCTCGCTTTCGCACGACAAACATCTTTTTATTTAACATACTTCAAAACGTCACCTCATCATCCATCAGCTCGCTTACCAAAGCCTCGCACCGCTGCTGCAACATTGATGATAGGGCGAGGTTATGAGGGTAGGGTAAATAAAATTGCGTCGTGACGAACGTCACGATTCGCATGGCCATGACATATAAGGCTAGGAAGGGCAAGTGCTGTCCGACATACCCTCCACCTCCCCAGGTGGTACGGTGAACCATGAGGATAAAAAGGTAAATAAAATTGTGTTTCCACCTCAACAGGCAATCTGCGTTTTACCCAGATTCCCGTAACATTTATCATAATAACCCAACATTTATGTTGTTACTGGTAGTCTCTGACACAGTGTCTGATCACTACTAGCCGAAGGACGTCCACTGCTGGATACCATCACATAAAAACACATACATACCATCACGCTTGTATTCTCTGAAGGGTTAGGCAGAGGTATACTAATGTTCACCCACAGTTCACCGGTAACTTAAGGACCCATGTAATAGGGACAAGCCTATTATCATGAACCAGGCATAAACCCAACTACTGAGAATTTCATACCTTTCATACATACATAACACTGCTCGAATTGGGTATCGAACCCAAGACATCAAGTTTTTACTCCGACCATTAAAATTTACATGTTGAGCAACTCGAGCATACCTAACAATTGGGCAAACGGCGTTTCTGATAAGTACCTAGGTAAGTCGCGGAGGTTAGGTATGGCTATAAGTAAAATTCTAATATTGAACTGCAATTTATCCTATACTTTTTCAAATTATATTTAAGTCGATTTCTAGTTTAACTAAATCCAAATATCAATCCATTATACGAAACGAGTGACATCAAACCTACGCTACCTAATTTCTAAACAGTAGATACCGATATCATAAAGATAAATTGGTTATCATGCTTTTAAGACTTTTGACTACCACCAACGGCTGTCATAACCGTGTTCGACATGTGAATCTATCGATCAGCGTATTTATTACATACTCGAAGCCACGAGCAACTCTTATATTTAGCCGCACATAGCCAAAAAGCCAACCATAACTTTGTTCTGTTTCTATGGGGACACAAGTTCATTACTAATACCACTTTCGACTTGTCTTTCACCTCAATTAATTTACAACGCAAAATGTCCATCGCACATTTCCGCAGTAGAACTGACATGCGCGCCGATACAAAAGCCTAATGAAAGCCATTGCAGTATTTTGACAGGAAATTTAATTAAAACGCTCGCTCGCTTCCGGCTAGCACCGGTTACAGGCAGTTTGGACCAGTTCAAAGCGGTTCAAACCGGTATCGGTGTTGATAATTTATTTGTGACGATTTTACTGTTGTTTCTTTAATTAAATGGGGAGGAGGAATTCGAGGGAGTGAAAACAATAGTGTTGCAATAGATTGTTTTATTTGGCACCCACAGTTAGCCCGGTATTTGTAGGGTTGATTAACACCGGTAGGTACATATTCTCTATATTTCAAAGAAAAACTTTTTGCACTTTTAGCACTGAAGCCATTACGGCTTCAGTGCGAAATATCGTAGGTTCAATTATTGTATGAGCTATAGTTAGTTTTTCTGGTGTATATGTTTATGAAAATTTGTGGTTTAACTCACCGTCTTCTATTCCTATTGATTTCTAGAAGAATACAGTTTAACAACTGGGTTAAACTGTAGTTAATAAACTATTTAATATTGAAATAAAAGTGTCAGAAATCAACTATTTATTAAATAACGCGAGAATAGCAACACTCCCGCTGTCCGTGAACCTATTGCCTGAGGAACGTTCTTTTCATCTTTTCACTGAGTTTTAACCTTGGCAATCTTTAGCCAACATGGTTGAAAAGAACGCATAAATACAATTCGTTCGACATGATTTATTAAGAAAAATACCGAAAACAGTTGGAGCGATCAGCCCTTTAACTTACAAAAATACCTGGAAATACTCATATTTTATTGGCCCTTATAATCCTATACAAATACCTACGCCCTTATAATTGTAACAATTTGTGATAATAATACATATGTATATCATCATTCCTACGAGCCTTTTCCTAACTATGTTAGGACTGGCTTCCAGTCTCTAGATGCGGCTGGATATCAGTATTTTACACAAAGCGACTTCCATCAGTACTACGCAACGGAATTAATGGGCAATACTTTACTTAGCCACGGATCCTCTCTCACTAAATAAAATTTTAAACAAAATATATAGTAACTATGTATATGCACAATTGTACAGTTTCTGTGTAGTTCTTCTTGCTCCATGTTTGATCGAATGGAGTTATATAGAGAGGCCAAATAAAAGGTACACGTAACATGCAGGTACAGTGTAAAGTAAAACGTTTTTTTATTCCTTCCATCCTTCATTTTGATGGCCTGATAACAATGTTTAAAAATCATGCAGGATTATTTGCAAAGCTGAGTTTAAAATCGTAACATATATAATAATATGTATAAACTTTATACTGGGAAGTTTCACTAAGCATTATTTTTTCAATGTAATGTAATGAACTTGTCTTCGTTATTTTATAATGAATTTACTTTTTTACTTAGTACGTACCTACCTACGACCTTGTCTCTTTGAAATTACATTCTAGTTTAAATTCGTTTTCACTGGGCTTTTACTTCTTTTTTCTCCTGTACCATGGGTGCGATAACAAATACAAATATCCTACACAAACGCCCAATCCCAGAACAAGATGGGTGTGGATGGGTTAAACAAATATTTTATCTGCCCGGGAATCGAACTTGACCCTTAACACCATTTCTGTCAGCAATTTTGACCCAGTGACGCATTAGTATATTAGTGGAAGATAAATCAAACTATGAAGCAAGCGATTCTGGGAGCAAAAGATAAGTCTCAAACTTCACGATCCACCCCATCCTCTGTTAGGAGAGGAGGATAAAAGTCCGACGCTCCCCACTTCTTTAGAAAGCTGCAATTCTCACGTAAAGTCATATCGCGAACGTCGACCTTTTCTTTAAAGATTCGGTTATTTGAAGGAGCCACAAAATCTAGGTTCTCAGAATTCATTCATTTACGTCACACCCCCTACATTAAACGTTATTGATGATACGTCAAAATTATCTTTTGTGCAGAAAAACCTAGTAATATAAATTTAGTTTATACAACGTTCTTTGCACTTTTTTTCTAATCTTTAATTTATTTTGCTCTACAGAATCTCATTACAGGACTATTGTGTAAGTCATCAGATATCACACGATAGAAAAATGGAACCATAGTAAATCCCTCTCCCCGGGTCAGATTTAACCACGTCTCGCTCGCGAATCCTTCTTCCAGGCGTAAGAGAATAGAGTTCATTTGAGTAGTTCATAGAGTGCCGTGCCAATTGTGAGAATATATTAGTTCAAATAATCAAATAAGTTCGTATGTGCATGCATGAAACTCTGCCATACCCGATTTGTTCTGCCCATACATAGAAAATTAAGAAGGTAGACTCTCAAATCCTACCAAATGCATTATCAATGTGTTTCACTACACCGTAACGTGCCCAAATAAAATAAGATAATTAAATGATTGCTACTTTAAATTCATTATGTGTGAAGTGTTTTGTAATCATTGTAGTTTCTGTCTAATCCTATAGAGCCGTGAGACATAAATAAATATAATAATTTTTCGGTATAAGCGCACAGAAAACCCCACTGTGAATTCTTTTGAAATGATTTCGTGTAGGTATATCTTCAGTCCAGCTTCATCTTCTGTCTTTCGTGATTGCCGTACTTCACCGGGAGTTGTCTCAAAGTTAATCAAACACCTTCGGATGCGGCGGCGCGGGCGACGACTCCAATCAAATGCAATCCAATTTGCGCTTGAGCCAAAGTGTATTTCCCCGTTGACTATTTGCGTTACTGAATATTGGTCACAGAACGTGTTTGAGTTGCGATTCGTCAAAAAGATCTTGGCAGTAGGGGGCAACCCCTATCATATGGGACAAAATGGGCAAAATGTGAATGTACATTAGTACCTACGCCTGTGCCTAGTCCTTCGGAGAATACAGGCGTGATGGTATGTGTGTAAACAAGTGTAATCTATTCTTAATCTTGAGATTAGATTTATATTATATTATAATGATTTCTCTCTATTAACTTCTCCATGACAGGACTTAAAGCCACTGTATAGAGGCGAAAAAAATAATGAAACACTGTGTTTAAATATTTTGTTTGTCCCACCGGTGGGCAAAGACCTCCCTTCCCTCCTTTCAAGCTGCTCGGTCTATTAATTTAGATACACCTACACGTTTTACTAACATAAGTTCAATTTAATTTATATTGTTTATTTTCTCTAGCTATATTTTAACGAACAATATTCGTAACAACTTGGGTAAACCGTAAAACCGTTTGTAGATAAAACAAGTGAATTATTTTAATCAATTTATTTGCGGCCGCCATGAAAGGTTTTATTAAAAACGTTCCCGAGGTGTGGTTAGGCAATGTGGAGGCTTTATTATATAGTCGTTGTGTGACGGTTACCACACATCAGGGCTATAGGAACTAAAAATATTTTTTTTAGGTAAATGAATGTAAGAGTTATAACTTAAATCAAAATACCTACTTCCCTCTTAATATTATAAATGCGAACGTAACTCTATCTATCTGTCTGTTATGCTTTCACGCCTAAACCACTGAACCGATGTTGATGAAATTTGGTACAGAGATAGATAAGACCTTGGAGAAGGACATAGGCCACGCTTTGTCTAAAAGCTAGCACAAAAATAAAATTAATGAAAAGTGTAGTTACGTAGAAGCTGTGTATCTGAGTAGACTGACCAATTCCAATTCCATATTCATTTATTATGTTATACTATTAAAATGACTGCATTTTTTATGGTCATCTAGGCACGCATGTCCTGGTATATGTTACATTTGCTAGATTACAATTAAAATTCTTTATGTTTAATGCAAAATAAAGGAAATAAGCTCCTTTATTTCGCTTAAATATGGAATTAAGGATAACACTATAACGTCACATATTTGTATAATGTCATAATAAATGAAGTATAGAGATATACAAATCTATAGACCGTACATCGATCGACCGACACACCGACTCATTTTTGAACTGAGTGACGCAAAAATATAATTAATACATATTATAATACCCAAAGCTTGGCTGTGCTCGCAAGAGATTGTGTCCTGAGTTTGTCTTATAAAAGATGGGCACCTTAATTTTAACCCCCTAGTAGGACAGCGAGGCTGCGGGCGTACTTATTACAATATTTTGGGACACCTAATTTGGTAGATTTGCATGCTAGATTGTATGAAATGTTGCGATGCTGTATTGAATACATTTTTTAATAAATTTTCTTAGTAAATTTGGACGAGGTAGGTACAGACGCCAGCAGGTCAAGCTATTCAAAACTGTAAAATTTTCCTAATTGAAAATGAGCCTTATCATTTTACATTAAAGTTGAAAATCTATCAAAGAAATTTTACAGATTGGAGTAGCTTCATGTGCTGGCCTCTGTACCTATAACCTGATATGATGATGATCCCATATTTCCAATTGGACCAGTCAGACTGGGACACCAGACGTCTAGTCCAGGTGTCCCTGGATCTGGAGCTATGTATCTCCATAGTTTTCGTTAAAAAAATAAATTGTGTGAGTGAAATACGACCAAAACAAAGTACTTTATTAAAATTTAAAATGAGATGTTTTAAAATATCGCTAGCCTCTAGCCATTCAGTAGTCTCGCAGGAATATTTAACTTTCTTAAAAAAATAATGAAACCACATTGCGGGAGTTTACAAAGGATCTCTTAATTTTTTTGGTAACTTTTTTATAAGTTACAAAGTGGGTGAACATATTTGTGGCAGTGCAAATAGATTTTTAATGCTAGTCTGATTCAATTATACTTGGTTTGTTATGCAAATTAATTGTCTATAACAGTGTTTGCTGTGGATACTGTATTCACCATTGCTGTTTTATTTCAGGTACGTTGCAGAATCGATCGAATTGTCAGACATTGACAGTTAATGGTAAGCAAAATATTTTAGTGCCTACCCTTTTACTTAATTAATTTTTCGAGCGAACATATAATTATTCCATACAACAATCAAACCTGTACTCAAAAGGATAGAAGCCTACCTCAAAAACTCAGCTGTTATAATGAATATTTAAGTTTTATTTACATATAGAAACTGGAATTCAATGTGTACATCTTATTCGCTCCGACTCGTGTCATAAGTTTAGCCGATAAAAACCGCGGAATATCTCCAATTCCATCAAAATCTACTCCGACATAGCGCATTTGATACTTACTCCTTCAAAACTCGTCAAAGATTAAGTCGTAGAAACGCCAATACATTAATTCCGCACCATTTCTCCCGAAAATGCTTGAGCAACAGTGTGATTGGTCCCTACGGGCGTCAGAATGTCATTATATCTAAACTTTCCCGTAGGAAACTTTGACGCGTTCAATCCAAGGGGCCGCCTCGGGGGTCGCGTACTACATTTATGTTGCAAAAGGTTTACTCTGCTACTTTTTAAGTAAATATGGTTATAGGGACAGCAAATTAATGTATGTTACATCTCTACGACAAGTAGAAAGTCTACTAGAACAGAACTATTGAATAAAAACATAATTTGTGATAAGGGTAGCCAGCTTCAGCCTAGAAGGGAAAGGGAGTTTTTTTTATAACACAGGTGGCAAATAAGTATACGGCCCACCGATGTTAAGCGGTTACCGTAGCCAATAGACGCTATAATTAACCAACAAAATGCTTGAGAAGTAAGAAGAAACCCGTGATGGCAGGCTAAATCCAGAAGGGGATGTCTGCCCCTACCCTCGCCTATTGAAAAGGCCATACTAATGTGCAGGAGTGTAATAATGTACAAACACACTTCGCCGGTATGTTTAGGTGCCATGTAACCGGGGGCGAGCTTATTGCCATTCATGACAAATATTATCCCTACTCCGCGCTGCTACTCAGAATATCATAGAAAAACCGGATAACACTTTGCTCGATGCGCGAAAATCTTAATGCGTACAGAATTTACCTTCTGTTCTTCTTGCTTGTGATGTCCCCAGGGGATTCACGCCTGTTGGAATCTTCATTCCGTTGTCCAATTTAGTATAAACTCAATTTGATAGTTGTGATGCAACTTCCAATGACTTTGTCAGAAGTTATGTTGTATTAACCTATGTATTTAAGCCCTAATTGTTTGTGGATTTTGTTTGACTGGCTTGTATAACTTTAAACCTGTTTGCTTTGGAAATAAATAGTTATTTCAACTCCCAACGTGATTATTAGAGGATCTAACGATATTAAAGTCTGTATACACTGACTGAATAATATGATTAGGTAGGTATATACCTACGTAATCATTTTGATTGTGTAGTTGATTTTATTAGATTTCATCGAGTGTGACACCGATGTTAATGAAAGTAACGTGTTAGTCTGTTCGAGCATACTCGTCTGGGTTGATAATTTTCGGCTAAGCAATAATGTTAACATTATTGAATCCCGCTTTGAAGGGCAATCAATGTATCCAGTGAAACAGGACATAATGAGACTAAACAACTAAGGTCTCAACACCATTGTTGGTGCTGGTTTATATAGACTGCGGTTGCCACTTACCATCAAGTAGCCTGTATACTTGTTTGTCATCTTTTACAACAAAAATATAATAAAAGTTGTTTTAGTTTGAGATAAGCCAAAAATAACTTTACATTGAAGCAAAATCAAATCGATATTAGCACATCTCCTAGATATTGTCTCATAGATTTTGTGTCGCAAGACGCAAGTGCGGCCAAACATAATAATAACCCCCACATTTAATTAGTGTAGTGTTCGTTGTCCGAAAACAAGGGTCAGCGACCGGTATACAGGATCACATGGGATTCGCGATTAAATACATTCGCCACGACTGTAACAGGCGGTGTCCGGTACAATCACCGGAACCCATGAAAGGGCGAGGTCTTGCATCGCTTTCGAGTTTATTCACGTACAGTTTGCGCGTGTTATACGAACATCGTCTTATGTATTTAGTTGGAGGAAGCATCGATATCAGAAAGTTTGAAACGATAGTTTAAACTCGTACAAGATTATCAACATCTTTGTATTTCACATGACCTACGAAAATATCTTGCTCATCTGCTATCATCGTGCGACGGTCGTCGAGCTCCCTGACATCATACGATGACTGATGTATGCGTGCTGTCAGTTAGGACGCGTAAACTTAAGGCTGCTATGGCTCTTTCTTCGAAAGGCTGAGTTTCTTTCGGCGTTCCTTCTCAGAGGTCACTTAGGAAATACCGGCGCCATCTATTATTGTATAAAAAAAAATTGTCACCGCTATTATTGTAGCCGTATTCAGCGTTAAAAAGTAACTGTTTATTTATTTATTTATTATGGACCTTCAACACAGGATACACACAATACATGTTAAACATAAAAATAGGCACATGGTTTTATAAAAGGTGCGCTCCTCCAATTAAAGAAGGTCACAGCATGCACTTATATCTAGGTGAACAATAAAATGTAGGATAAAATAACAAAAATAATAATAGTAATAGGTATATGTAAAAGTTAAAAATATATCAAAATGAAAATCAAAGTTAACAACTCGGGGTTACAGACAACACTATTCGCCATTGGAGAGAATGGTTTTCAGCTCCTTTTTATATTTTGTTGTTGAAATCATAGATTTTTAATGTAATCTGTACTCTAATTGTACATTAAACGCTTCGTCGTATCGAATCGATTGTGTGTTAAACACAATTACTTAGGTAAATATTGTCCCAGCTTATCGTATTACTGAGTCTTTGGAATGTATCGAGGACTTGTTTTAAATTTAACGATAAATAAACGGCCTAAGTAAATAGCTACTATATTATATAAAGCGTACCTACGCTTAAGTTATTTGTTTAAATTAGTATGAGGAGTGTACAAAGTCGTTGCGATGGTTGGATTTATGCAAAATTGTCAAGTGGGGTAAAACCCTACTCAAAAGTTCTAGGTACATTGCTAGGTACTTAGTAACTCGGTGCTTTTACGGATTTCCCGACCCTTCGGATCATTTAAAACATCCATAGTAACCAGTAAACTGTTGAAGTAAACTAATCGTAGTTAGTTTACTTTTTTAAAGGAACTGAAATGTCAGGAATATACTATGACAATTCTCGTAAAATAATACATAAGTGGGTTTATTTCTATGTTTATAAACCTATCTACGATAGAAGCTTAGATTCGGGCAAATTCTTTTATTAAATATCTATACGAAGAAGAAGCAGTAAAACAAAGTTCCCCAACCTGTAAAGACAGGCTTAGATGGATATTCCTAGATTTTTTGAAAAAAATATTAAATGCTTAAATACAACGAAGTGCCCAAGCTATTTGTCCTGTCTTTTTTCCCGCACACCGGTCGTGGTCCGCCGGGCATAAAACAAAAGAGCGGGCTAATTGAAACCCGCCACTCACAATCGATTGTTTACAAAATATCGATTAAACGAACACCCCTATTGTTCCCTAGCGATATTTCAGAGTTCGCTAATAACATAGCATAAACAAAAATTTAAAAGAAGAAGTAATAAGTATAGTGATTATTTGTTTAGCTAAGAGGGATGACTAGAATGTAAGGATGGTTAATTAATTTTAAGACACTAGCTCCGCAATACAATACATTCAACCACATTACATAATTTCACACATTTTACTGTACACTTTCCGCCGCCATTGTAAAAGGCAGAGTATTACACCGATTAAAAACCGCACTTCCCTTGCCCTTTAGTCGGGGCATTGTACCATTTACAACACCAATGAACAACTATTTATGTTATAAGCGGTAAACACTTCATTTTGTACTACGGCCCTTTCATACCTTAAAAAATCTCCATTGAGACGAAGATTAATTCCAAAATATAAAAATACAATGTTCTTTATTCTAATCTACAAATAACCTAACCTCTTTCCATCTCTGACCTTTTCAATCGCGTAGGCGGACTATATGATACTTCGCCCTAATGAGTTATAGGTACATAATCACCCCTTAGAAAGAAGAAACAGAACACACACAACAGAACGCAGAACGCTTTTTGCCTACATTGTGACACTCACATATTTAATATTATTATGTCTGGACTTTAAAAGAGACCATGATTCTCTGAGTTTGTTTCGATGTTTCTTCTCAGAAGTTGTCGCATAAAAAAATCAAAACATTGACTTGTAAAAATGTCTTTAAAAGATCTATTTACAGAAAATAAATATCATTTCATTTCAGAAGAGAAAATAAAAAACACAACCACACTATAGATTTAAGGATATAAATTTTAGAGAAAGAAAACTCGATCTCAGTCAGGGTTTCAATCTGCGTCCCTCCGGTAGGTGCACCGGACGATTTAGCCAACTAAGCTACCGAGACTACTGCTTGAGATGTTGTTTCTCTTCCTCATTATACGTCTTATATAGGTCACATTTCTTTCTCTAAAATGTAGTATATCTTCAAAAATACCAAATAGAATAAAAATATAGATTTAATTCTTAACCTCTAAGTAGATACGTTATCTTGTACGATGTCAGAATAGGTCCCTATCTCAGCACTACGCTGCAGCAAGCTTATCAAGCTGCAGCGCTGAACTTTTAACTACATGGATGCTAATTCAGATTATTTTGCTAGTTACATACATAATGTCTCCTGGGTCTTGTTGTTCCATGCTCGAATGATGAGCGTTGGGTTGGGTTCAATTCTCAGGTTGGGAGGGTTTGCCATTAAAATTCTCAGTAGCCGCTCGGAATCTTGAGCCTTACTTGATTTTGTGAGTTCAAAAACAGGGTCAAAGACGGAGCACGCAAATCAAGTAAGTAAATACCCTTTCTTGCTCCCACATACATACGATCAGTAAAACATGCGATCTTATATTATATACCCTCAGGTAGTAAGTAATTTTTCACAAAGTGAATTTACTTCTTTATGGTGACGTCACCAAAAAGACACACAACTATTTGATAAATACTATCTCGACTTACGAAAGGCCAGTTTTATATAACAATGGTATATATGGCACCTCAGTATCGAAATAGTTTACATTTGCATTATTATTAAACTCAGTTCATCGACAGCAGTGATAATTTTCATGTAATAAATACTTCGTTGTTATCTGAACTCGGCCGCTTTAATTGAATGCACCAAAATGACAAATTTAAATGGCCTTTCCGCAATCATAATATAAACTGACCTTTTTAAACTGGGAGCAAAAAAATACATAATGAGGTTGGTATAGTTTATTAGTATTCAAATATTCGAATTAATTCAAAAAATGGAATGTTAATAAAATCCCTGTGCCCCGAAATATTGGATATCAAAAGGACGAAGCTTGTAACCCCTAAATCGGTGACAACGACCAGACATCGCAGTAATAACCTGTCAGCAAACCCGTGACGTTTAATATTAATGTTATATTAATATGCAAATACTGGAGTGTCGGTATGTCCCGCCTGGTACAAAGCAAAGCCATTCGCTCGCACCGTGTCAACAAATAATCCCTTTTTTGTATAGAAAATATCTCCAAAGGGCCCCAATACACCGCACCGTACCGTGTCTGATTTTGCCGACTGTTACACATGCCAAAAAAATCTCTCACGCCGCACGAACGGTCGCATCATTGGCCAACGATTATCATATAGTATCGTTTGGAGCATTCTGGCCCATTACGGTATAGTCAGTAGAGTGCCTAAATCGGGACATAAGGGGAGCGAATATCGTCTTTTCAGTTTTTCGAGGTCGAATTTTCCGACCCAGTTATTAAATGTCTTCGCTCGGTCTTTTCCTGAACATAATGGGCGGACCTTTAAAGCGATGACAGTATTATTCAGAGCTTTACGAGAGGTGTCGTGTTTAAAGATCATGTTGAAAGTTGAATTGTGACTCTTATACGGAGATTTTACTTGGTATTTTATTATTAAAATGAAATATTCTGTAGTATTATATTAATAACCGACTAATAAATCGTCAGGAGGTTCGCATATAAGTTTGATATTAATTTATGAATGCCTCATTAGTCTAGTGGTCCTGAGCGCGACTGCTACTCTAGAGGTCCTGGGTTCGATCCCCAGGTTGAGCAAAGTGTTATTGGGTTTTTCTATGAAATTCTCAATAGCGGCTCGGAATCTGGATTTGTGCCCGGTTAATGGCAATAGTGCCTATTGCCATTAACCGGTCCCCTATTATATGGGACCTAAAACATACCGGCGAAATGTGGGTGTACAGTAGTACACCTCTGCCTAACCCTTCGGAGAATACAGGCGTAATGGTATGTATTTTTATTAATAACCGACTAATAAATCGTCAGGTGGTTCGCATATAAGTTTGTTATTAATTTATGAACCAATTTTGACCTTACTTCTAACAAATTAAATTGTGTCGGACCTTCGTTTCAGTGATGATAACACATCAAAATGCTTTGTGAATTGTGAACTCATTAGTTTTTTTTCTAAAAAGTATTCTTTAGTTATCAGAAAAGTTTAACCTGCACTTTACCCTAAAGTGCAGGTTATAGCTAAGAACTTATAAAAGTGCCATTATTGAAATAAAACCCCTTTACAGCGTCCATGGTCACGGGTAGACAGTCTCCCGTGACCATGGACGCTGTAAAGGGATTAATAATATCAATATAACGCGATAAAATCCGTAAAAAGTAGTTTTATTTCAATGTATAATATTCGCGTAAATGTCAGATATCAATAAAGTGCCATTAGATTGATCGATCTCTGAAGTTTTTAAGTTTTTTTCAAACATTTAAGTTTGTAACAAGTCACGCTATGGAATTAGTTTCAGAGATTTCGTGACATGTTCACGAATGAATGTCAATTGTCGGAGTTTGTATCCCTTTACAAACACGGATGCTTTGGGTGTCCAACAAACAACAGACTCTCGAATCTGCATACAAATAACTATATAAACATGTATATCGATCGATATATCTGTAGGTATAGCTTCTACCGCATTTAGAATATTGAATATCTAAATAGAATATCTTAGTATCTACCAGAATCCTAATAGCGGGTAGTCGCAACGTTTTTATAATGCAATGACAGATAGCAGCTTCATCATAAACCCATATACTGTCCACCACGCTAGTCCAGTATGGGTTGGTCACACACCGTTAAGAAATCTCTAAGGCATGCACTTTTCCTCACGATATTCTCCGTCACCGTTTAAGCGAGTGATAATTAATTATTAATAGCAGCTTACCATTAATAAAACTGACTCTGCCAATTAAATTCGAGGCTATTTTGTATAAAATATAGCGCCAATATCTTAACTACCAAGTGTCTAAGGAACAAATAGAATTTCTAGCCAATTAGAACATTGTCTGTTGGTACCTGTACCTTATCCCTGTCAGCCACAGACATAGTCGCCATTGACAGGCGTCGACCACCTTAATTCCGACGCAATATCCAGAGCAATTTATCAGAGGCAAGACCTAAATAATCCTCGTGTACCTTACCCACCTGGTTCGTATGTAAACACGTAATTACAAAACTAATTAAACTTTGCCATATCATACAGTTCGGTTGGCAAATAACAACTTATTTAAATAATAGTCGATTAAATATATTTATTACAAAACTTCTCTCTAGTTTGTAGTATCTGCTAATGGACTTTGTCTAGGTAGATACCACCATTTTACCACATACTCTGCCGCTAAGCAGTATTATGTTTTCCTGCAGAGAATTTCAATAAAAAATTCGTAATTATCCGTACTAAAAAATTGCTAATTTTTATTTTAACTATTCTAATCAGAATTATCATGTTCAACTTAACTGACATCTCAGAGAGTCAAGCACAATGCGCTGACACATAATTTTTTAAAGATGTCGCTACATTGATGTAACCAGGACGCCAACAATTATTTTTGATAGTTTTGCGACTAATGTTTTATTTTTAGTCCCGCACTAGCGAACAAGCATTGTGTCACGTGGGACTTAACAAATAATTAACGGGTAGGTACACCAGACTAACAAATATCTGAAGATCTCAAAAAGATTTGTCTCGGATAGGAATCGAACCCGAGACAACAACCTTAGTCGGTCTATACTGAAAGATAGATTAATATTGACTTATCTTTATGGAAGCTAAGATGTCACAAACAGGCTTGGGATCAAACATTTCTTTTTCCTTATTGGCAATTGTTATCCAGTGTCGAGGTTCAAACTTGTAACAACTCTTTTTCCGTCGCAGCGGCGGCGGGTTAAAAAAAAAAAGAAAGTGATATCAACACAAAGCCCACTGAAAACTTGAAATTTTCCTCGCCATATTTTCACGATTGGCGCAAAAAATACTAAAAAGAATAATTTATTCTCCCTAACAATGGACGAAGCAAATTGAATATTCACTTAAAAGTATAAAATTACAAAAATCTCCAATTAAACTACCCTCATTATTTATAATGTAGCAAAATAATTTTCATAATCAGTCATAATGAGCTATTCTTTGTGTTGCCAGGTTAAAAAAATGTCTTATTATCACCATCGCACAATAGACGAGAATTGTTAGTGAGTATTGTTGAACTGTTTTGGTTTTTTTTTTCGGCTCGTAGGCTCGTGTATCTGAGCAAGTATGTATTTACTTGAGTCTCTCTCTCTCTCTAATTGCGCTACACTAATGATACTCGGTGGTAAATTCCTCATTGAAAATACATTCTACTCTGTTGACGAATTCTTAGTGTTAATGTCCGATTGAATGTGTCTAATTATTACTGTAAATTTTAATTAATAAGGAATGACTTTTTATTTGACATGACATTTGTATGCCCATGAGGCTGATCACAGCATGACCTTTGTTTATTATTATGACTTAATTATTACCTGTGAATCACAAATAAATTATTTTGATTTGACTTGATTTGGTCATAGACTCCACAACATGCTCTGGTCACTCACACTGTCATAGTGCGCGACCTCTGCGACTGAGATTACTTACATACTACCCTCCCTGTACCAACATCTAAGACCTCAAATTGAGCCAGTGTCATCAATCTATGTCAAATTGCGTGTGGGTGTGTCAATTCCACAAACCAAAGCTAGTAGTGGGTATCAAATTAGGTATATCAACTTAAATGAAGTAGAAACAAGATATACCTCAAAGTAAGTACGTCAAATAACGTATATATTCAGTTTTTTGTTATACATTTTGTGAAGAAAAATACAATTAAATTAAGTGCTATGATACCATCTAATTTCTAAATTGGGGGTCAGTGTTGAATTCTTTCATTTTGTTCGCTATTAAATGAAAGCCATGTGAAACACAATTTCATTAATACAACATAACAATATTATTCAATATTTTCATTTGATATTTGTTTTTCTTTTTTCTTTCTTTCATTAATGGAAAACTATAATTGCATATTGTTACATTGTTTTAGTTTTTTCACAAAATTCTTGTTTCACGGTGCATTTGGGTTAATTACTCATCCTCATCATCATCAACCCATGTACTGTCCTACTGCTGGGACGGCTAATGTCTCAGAATGAGAGGGATAGTCTACCACGCTAACCTAATGTGGTTGGCAGACTTCACACGTCGTCGAGAAATTTTCTCACATGCAGGTTTCCTCACGATATTCTTCAACTTTTTTTTATTAATACATACATGATTTCGAAAAGACAGAGGTGCCTTGGATTTGATCTCGAGACCTTTGACTTGGCAGTCCAATGTTCAAATCGCTACCACAATAATTTTAATAGCATCAAACACTGAATGCGTTAGTAAAATTTTCACTTCGCGATGTTATACAATCTCAATGTAATTATTATCCTATCTCCAAGCTTTCACCGCTGTATAAACAAGATCTCACAAATACATAATGACGCCTTATTTCTGTGCGAAGTATTTTCCAATAATATTTACATTAGGAGAGTAGGCAAACAAACTGTGTAGATCTAATCACTACGTGATCACTGATTACGTTCGTCCTGTCCTTGGACTAATATTATATTAAGTGTAACAGTGAAAGATTATTCAAGCTTGTTATATGAGGATGCTACGAAAGTGGACTGAACGCCATGATTACCTCTCGCCTCTATGCATTTTTATCTGACAACGAAAAAGGTAGGGTAATAAGTTTAACAGTCCATGTATATACAGTAGAATTCCGATGATTCGAACATCGACTATCCTAACATAGGATTATCCGGACAGATTCGTCACGGCTCTAATTGCCGATTTAAAAATGTTGCCACCGCGCAACGAGACGTTTTATGACGAGTTTATTCCCGCGTTTAAAATGTTTGATAATGTTTAATTGTCTTTAAGAACGTTCAACTTGTAGCGACATCTACCGCGCTACATGGAGCTACGAAATCTTGAATCGCGCAAACAACATTTGCAACACAAGTTGCATATACAAAACAACCGCCCCACATCAACCATCGGGCCGTGACCCGCCAGGTAAAACACCCGCCTGGTTGGAGGATCCTCCCTTTGGATGGAGGGGCAATACACCTCGCCTCTACTGAAACTGATGACATAAATTGCCTTTTATTATTATCTAATATTTAAATATTATTTGATATAATAAATAATAATAAATATAAATAAATATTTTTGGGACATTTTACACAGCACCATCTAATCCTAAACTAAGCAGAGCTTGTATTATAAAAAGGGGACCAAAAAAGCAATATAATTTGCGCAATTTTAATAAATCCAAATGATCCAAACAGTGTCAGACGGTACATATAGTACACTGCACGAATGGATAGTGGTACGGTATCTTACTACTAGCACCATCTCTTTATTTGAAGAAGTACAATTTATGTTTTGTTCGTTGTTAAGACTGATGCATGATTTAATTATTTATTGCAAACGAATCTAGCACAATATTTTTATGCTTACGAATTGCAAATTGTATCGTAGCTCGTTTTCGATGTCCACATGTTCAGTTTTCTGTGGATTAGTCCTCCACGAGTGACACAACATTCAATTACCCACATTCTACAATCGAAAATATGCACAACATATTTTAGAGGCAAACTAAATGCATTCGCAACGTTTTTGGAACTCAACTAAACTTTTCAAAAAATCTCAGCACATTTTGCACAGTGCTTGAAAGTTCAGAATTATGACTTGTGCCACATTGCCACGTGCACGAAAGCTTTTTCATTATAACTTTTGTTTAACAAACAAAACACAGGCCGATAGAAATGGAAACTAGGTACTCTTTTCGAATTTTATAGCAGTATATTGACGTTAAACGAGCAGTACTTATAATATGACAATTGGAGTACCAAGCCATAGCTCTTGAGTTCGAATCCAAGATCTTGTTACTTTTCGAAAAAATGTTTAAATTAATTATTAAGGAAACCATAATGAGGATATCTGCATGCCTGACATGCGTTCTCGATAGCGTGTGAAGTAGCATAGCCGTAATAACAGCAACACGCGATTATACATTTTCAACTTTATCAAGGTAAAATAAAGCACTTTTTGTATTAATTCAAATAATTATAAAAGGCTTATGGCCTAGAATTGTATGGATTACGTTTTGTAAATTTGATTATTATTAAATTGATTAATATTTGACTTACTGCTAAATATATTTATTTTAGCCGTAATCAAACAGTCATTTCAATAGAAAACACACCGAAAGCCAATTACAGAGTTCACTAATAGATAGTGTTTAAATAAATTGAAAAGCAGTAATAGCCTTGTATTGATCAAGCTCACCCGTGAACAGGTCGGAATTTAAACACGGGGCACGTACCTACCTGTTTCAGCGTTTTTTTAATTCACGAATAGTGTAAAATCAATAATTGCTATTTAGCTTTCCTACGGGACCATTGAAAGAACATCCACGATAGGCAATATAAAAATGCTCGTCTGCACCCCAGGCAGGCAGTCAGCAATCAACTTGACGATTGGCTAACATTTCGACTAGGGCTTTAGTCAACACGACATAAAAAGATCTTTTTTAAACATCCAGAAGAAAGTTCTTGTTCGGTCGCCAAAGAAGTCAGCGAATAAGTCGAACTCTAAGGGACGACCGCCCACCACATGCTTCTCCTCTGTCGGCCATAGTCAGGATGCCGGGTATGAGTATCTAAGGTCTTCTTTCTATGCTCGCGTTAAATTATGACTCCTTCAAATTATGGGAGCAAAACCCGCGTCACTCGTATCATCTATCATAAATGTACCTATGCCATGCCACCATGTCTGACCTACCGAGCCCGAGCCACTTGTAGGCTCGTAGGCAGTCGTAACGTCGTAGGCACTCGTAGGTTCGCAGGCGCTCGTAGGCTCGTAGGCACTCGTAGGTTCGTAGTCGCTCGTAGATTCGTAGGCACTCGTAGGCGCTCGTAGACTCGTAGGTACTCGTAGGCTCGTAGACACCCGTAGGCTCGTAAGCTCGTAGGCACTCGTAGGCTTGTAGGAACCCGTGGGCTCGTAGACGCTTTTATGCTCGTAGGCATTCGTAGGCTTGTATACACCCGTACGCCCGTAAGTACAAGTAGGCTCGTAGGCACCCCTAGGCTCGTAGGCGCTCGTAGGCTCGTAGGCGCTCGTAGGCTCGTAAGCACTTGTAAGCTCAGGAAAGAGATGATATGACCCGCGCCAATAAAGAATGGATTTATGAAACAACTTCTAATCTCGTGCCATCTCTCTCTCGCACTGTACTATTTACCGGAACTGTACTATTTACTGTCAAATAATACCTTCTCTCTTCTTTAAGGTAAACACGTCTCTTATATTTACAGTTATAATCCTTGAGCCACGATACGCCTTTATGAGTTTCATACGAAAGATAACGATAAATTTTCACACAATCGTATGAAAATTTTATCGCTATGTAGGTACATAACGTATAGTATATTCAGAGCACCAAGGGCAAGGTAAAACAATTTATATTATTATAGGGAAGCGTTTTTACAGTTTCCCCTCATATGCGCTCTTTATAGTTCTTTTATGCTCTTATAAACCGGTTATATTAGGCGTTAAACTTTAACAATACTGTCTACATTGTAATTTTATTTCTGCAGTCTAATACCACAGTGGTGGTAGAACTTGGTCTAGACTGATACCACCGTATTGCCAAATATGGTGCTGCTAAGCAATAATGTGCTAACACTATTGTGATCCGATTAGATCTCTTAAGTTGCTGCCGCCTATAGGCTGCATAGCCATTTGGTTGGTTATCATCTTAGTACCTACAATAAAAAAACAAAATCAAAATCGGTTCATCCGTTTACGAGCTACGATGCCACAGACAGACACGTCAAACTTATAACACCCCGTCGTTTTTGCGTCGGGGATTAAAAAAACTACAAACAGATATTAAATTAATTCTATTATTCATAATAAACATAACACCATGTTCTACATCCTGGCACGGGACTCAAAACCAGATGTATAATAGGCAATAGCTATTCAAACAATATTAGATTTTCTCTTTTATTTATTGTTCAACACTTTCCTCCAAAAAAGTAAATACCGGATGTTTTTTTAATCCATTAAGTGGCGTGCTAATAGCTCGTTCCGTTCATCGACATTCGCCATTTTGAGTGCGCAAAAAGTAGATTAACGTGGCGTTTAAAGCTCCCGGGAAAAGTACGAAGCCGTAATGACTGTAGGACGTAGGTACCTAGTCACTTTGATGTTTGACTTTAAGATAAATAATATTGTTAGATTTTTATTGTGATGTATATATGTGGAGCACTAACTGGTGCTATCCACATTGATCTCGCGGTAATTTTCCGAAATATTTTTTTAAAAGATGCCTTTATCTTATTAACAATCAATCAGCTAAATTCCAACTTTAGGTAATAAGTCTGTAGTCTTATAAAGTTTGTGATGCTATCTAAAACTGTCAAATTTTCCCAGTTGAATATGAACCTTATTATTTTGTATTAAAATTGAAAATCTATTAAATGAATTTGACAGATTGGGGTAACATGTACCCTCCTCTGTACCTAGTATCACCTAGCTTCAATGCCACGGAAACTATCCTTAGGCCTGAGTAACTTAATAGATATTTATAGTGTGCCACCTATAATATCAGATAACGTGGGAGGGATGCTCATCATACTTGACTCTTATTTATTTCCTTCGTAAACATATCGGACGACATCCCTAGAGCCTCTCATGATTATCTATTAATTTATGTTAATATAATAGGGGATCACAATAGACCTACTACGTCACAGTGATACAACGTATAGCCGCAGATCTATAAATGAAATGCTGTTCGTTGAGAAGGTCATCACTTGAGAATAGTTGGACCGATAAGGATTTTAGTGAAATAAAAATTGGAAAGACATTTTTCTATGGAACTTTTGTTTAGAATTTCGGCAGCACAACGTATGTTGGGTCAGCTAGTAAATAGTAATAATGGAAACTTAATACCTGCGCCGATCAACCGATCTGCGAGGACATTTCTGTGGATAGACCTCTCCGAGTTTTGGAGAACACGTAAAGCCCTTGGTCTAATTTGTCAAACCAACACTATGACAGCCGTTAGTGGTAGAAAAAAGTCCAAACAGCCTGAGAAACAGTCTAAATCCTTCGAATAATCAGTATTGCCCAAAACTTGTGTTGCGAAGGTCTCATCATATACTAGAAGCCATAATAAGAAACAATATAATTTTTAGATAGTGCCGTCGATATAAAATACAGCAAAATAGCATCAAGTTATAAATGTATGAATTTACTTTATCATTAATATAATATAAAAAAAAAACAATATTTAAATTAAATGACGTTGTATAATTAATCTCTCATCGGTCTTTTAAATTTTAATTAAGAACCTTTTAATTTTTCCAATTAGTTTAACTCATCTCCGACTACTAGGACAGGAAGCGGTAGGAGCTGTTTTGTTCTAATTAATCCTACCTAACCGCAGCTGAGACAATTTGTGACCTATACATAGTGACAAAAGGTAGAGAATTGCTTGTCGCCGATTACTTTAATAGTAGAAGACTTCATTACCGCTCCGTGTTAAAGACCATTTTAACAAGATACCTCTCGACCTTTAAATTGTGTCTTAAGTGGAGAAAATATAGAGTTGGTTTTTATTGTCCAATAAGTTCTTGTTAGGTTGGACGTTAGTGAGGTAATCAGGAAAGGAATTAGTGTTTATAGGGGTGCTCGTTTTATGATATAATTGTGTTGAATGTTTTTGTGGTGTGAGAGTTTGTTACAGATTTGTGGTGTACATGATTAGTTTTATAATTAATCTGGGGATAACATAACATGGAAGGGTGCAGTTAGCATGATTATGCAGCATTATCTTGCAATATCCATGTCAATATATTTCTAGACGTGTCATATTAATCAATCTAGAAAATACTTGGCTTAACATTCAGAGAGAAACCAATAAAATGTAGAGTCTGGTTTACGAGCTCCCTGCAGGTACATTACGAGATTGCTTTTAAAAATAAGTAAGTATGTAATATGCAGTGGCTTTTATGTTTCAGTTTGTTATTTGAAATGTGGAACTCAGAAATAGAAAGAAAGATGGAAAACTATCACAGTTACATTTTGACTAGATGATTTCAGATCATGAAAACCATGTTTCTTTAAGTTATTTTCTAGTGCTACATTGATATTTTCTGATAATGTCTAATGACGGTATACACGAATAAAGGTAGGAACAGACTTGTAACACACCACACCACGTGACGCGAATGTAACGTATCCATTCGCCAGATTATATGTTGTGTTACGCGTGGCGTGTCATCGGGTGTTATAAGTAAATGTGCCTATTCCTTTAGCTCTTTACCTCCCATGCTAGTCAAGACTGTGTTACGGCAAGGTAAGATTGTCGCTATAGGAATTCCGATATATTAGATAAAAATATATTAGACAAAAGACACTTTTAAAAACATTTTCTTTGCAATGTGTGGATTGATTTGCAGCCAAGCATACAAAGAAACATGACATACAGACAAAATATGTTTACTGTGCCAGGAATAATAATCGTTACATGACTTCTTTTAATTAAATAACTTTTATTTTCCTTGTAGCAATTGACTTGATGGCAACTATTTTACCAGTGTCGAGTTAATTATCATTTTCTAAAATAATTATAAAATATAATAAAATAATCATGATGATGGCACCACAGATAACATGTCGATCGAAATTATGACATCAACACAAACATAGACAAAACTATAAACTACAAAATATCAACTATTGCAAGTACTAGGATTAAAAACTTCAGGCCGTGTAACGAAGTTACATATACCCAAATAAGAAGTACCATAGTTTAACCACTGAGTTTAAAACTCTTAAACTAAATTGGTTTTCATAAGAGTATGTATATTAAAAGGTTTTAGAACTTAATTTCCCAAAAAGAATCAAATTCATTTGCATGTAAAAAGACACTTCTAATCGTAATGCGGGAGATGCAACAGTTATACATATAGTTATTATATAAAAAAAGACCGCGTGGAGAAATTGACATTCATTTAACGTATTAAAACTTTACAATGTATACTAATAGTATAAAAATACTAATAACTTTAAAAAACACTACGAGTAAGTAATATAATAAGTCTAAAGACATTTTTGTTTGCTTGATGAATCTCTGAAACTACTAGACGGATTTTTTAAAAACTTTTTGGATTTGATAGGCCAATTCTTGTCGAAAGTAGTAGGGTATTTAAGATACGACCTAAGGGTCGTAGCGTGATCTAGGTAGGAGCTGAGCATAAATAAAAAGTCAGGGCGGATTAAACCATGGAGGGGTGAATAAGGACATCCGGATTTTTACATTGTATTTGTTTCCATAATGTAATTTTATCTATGAAAACATTTTCATTTTACCCGTTTCGATATTTTCTCTTTGAACACTCAATTTAGTTCACACGTTTTCCTCGAATTCTAAAAGCACCGCCTCCAGGTTTTAAACTATGAAAACAGCGTCAAAATTAAATTAGCAGGTTTGCGAGCTACCGAAACAAAGGCAAGGTAAGTTGATGTTTCGATTGTAAAAAAAAATCGTTTCAATATTGAATACTTTTAACAATGTAATCATGACTCCAACCCAGACCATATAAAAAGCTATTATCTGTTTTATATAACACCGGCTATATTGTATGTATATATCAATGCGTTTTCTAAAATAAAATGGTAGATAATTATCTCTTATAAAATAAAATGCAATAAGTTTATTTATTAAATGTGTGCGTTTTGTACGATTAGTAATAAAATTTAAAAATTTTATTACTAATCGTACAAAATAGAAAACATTAAAATATTTTTTTATTATTTTCAGTTCGTTTAACAAAAAAGAGAGCTAGGTGAATTAGCTGTTTTTAATATTTATAAAATGTCCTATTACATACAAAGAGTGACACCCACGTGGGTGTGACTCTTTGTATGGTCACAAACCAAGAAAGTTTTTTTGAGTATTTCATAACAGGAAACATGTAAAGGACACTCTTCCAATTCAGATTTATCTACCATACCGTGTAACTCGTGAGCATATCAATAAAATTATAACGAATGGATTCACACTAACAAAATATTTCTTCTGCTTGAGAACAGACAAAAGATATTAAAATTATTTGCTTGATTAACCTACAAAGCTCGTTTAATTTTTTTTTACTAAATTAAAATCAAAATTTCTAAATAAATCTTCGTAAATTTGTACCTAGGATCTTTTGATCCTAGGTACAAATTTACGACAAAATACTTTTTCATTTTCCACCCTTCTTTAAGCTAATACTTTTGGATACTTTGCAAGCTTAATTGAAAAAAATATGCGTCTTTGATGTGAACAGAGTTTAATATCAATTTGGTTTACATTGAGAGTTTCTTAGAACCCCGCAGAACGCGAAATTAATATCCCCATACTTTTGGCTTTATGCTTGAAATCGTTTCTCACTGACTCCCTCCAATTACAGGCAACTGGATCCGATGATATATTCAGCTTACGCCACGCCAAGGTAAAATTTTATCTTAAATCTGTTTAGAATAACAGATTTAAGATAAAATTTTACCTTGGCTTTTCATAGTATTTTTAATAATTTACATAAAACAAATAACAATGGCAACGGATCTTGGGTTCGATACGTAAGGATTTTTGTGGGTAAATTTTCAGTAGCAGTTCGAAGTTTGTAGAGTGGAGTTAATGGCTATCGGGCTTATAAAAGAATACTTAAAGAAAACTGATGATATATACCAGGTTCATCAGTATATTTAACTGAATATATATAACCGAAGTTATAGGCAGAGAGAGATGTACTGATACTTAGACACCTCTCTCTGCCTATAACTTCGGTTATACAGGCGTGATCGTTATAATTATTATTCTGCCGTAAAATATTTTTTCATTTAATCTGTGACGTGGCGCATACTAAATGTGTCCGAACAAAACATGAACGAACACCGATAATTTGTAATATTAACGACATTTAAATACGGTTATGTTTTCATAATAAGCACTTCTCTCTGTTATTATTTCCTCGTTTTCATAAAGTTTTCAAGACATTTAGAATCCAATTAGAATGAAATAAACGTTTTGATACATTTTATCTTTATTACGATTAAATGATCGGGTCTTTTAGTAAAATACAAATTAATTAAGTTACGAAAAACATTACATACCGGTTGTATTTTTTATTTTATTTTACCTATACCGCTAAGGTGGCAAACAAGCATATACCCACCTGATGGTAAGTGATTAGGGTAGCCTATAGGCGCTTGTAGCACCAGGGATATCACTTGAGTATTTCCGACCCTGTAAAACGAAACAGAAATAGTTTGGTTGACAGTATACCTGAGGGTGCACCCACTGCCAACACAACGTTTCCACGCAGAGCCCTCTAGCAACCTTGCTTACCGTTAGGGACATAACACAGCTCAAAGCGGTGTTATTTCACTTCGATTTTCTATAAGGTGTACTTTCCCAGTCGGGTAGCTTCAATTTGAATGGAATTATTAACACTATACCCTAACTCTCTTAAAAAAAATGTAATATATGTTCTACTTATATAAAATGTAATATAAAACAGTTCTATGAATATGATATAAAACATGTTATTCTACAACTTTTGCTTCCGTACACCAATATTGATGTGTATAGTTGGAAGTGTGGCGCATGCATTACAAAACCAAATATTTGGGTAATTGGATAGGAAATTCCTGCCCTAAAACGAACCCAAAGACCAAAGGGAAAACGTTTCTAAAAAAACTTAATCTTTTTTATCGTTGCATTCCTATTTCTACTAATAAACTTTCGCTTCAATTTAGTGACGAAAATTACGATCACTGCTTGTAATACAAAGATACGAGGGCAAGGTAAACTAACGCTGCTCCATATTTTATGTCTCGACTTGGCGGGGCCTCTGCCGTGCATCCCAATAAATTAGAGGCAACATTTTAGCGATCCCTAGTGGGTTGTAAAGTCAATAATTCAAGATTTTATATTTCATTTTAGTGTCGTACATGATCATGGCTTGTGGTTAATTTATAACTACGCTGATCAACCGACCTGCGAGCTTAAGCCGCGGTCAGTCTGTGGACGGGTGAGCACTCTTAACACATCGATACCCCTCCGTGTCTCGGAGAGCACATAAAGCCGTCGGTCTCGGTTGTCATGCGAACACCTATGACAATCGTTAGTGGTAGTCAGAAGCCTAAAAAGCCTAACAACCAGTATATCCTCAGGATATAAGTAGGTTTTGCCCAGAAATTGGGTTAGGGAGGTCTGATGGCAGTCGGTGCATATTATCACGTAACACAATATATGATATATGCCGCCTGTAAACAATTTAATTTTCTAAGAGAAATTCTTGTTAGGATTTCAAATTTAAATTTGTTTTTATTTATTTATTGCACCATGTTGTTTATAAAAAAATATAATTAAGTTATACATAGACCCTGTAAGCCTGTAAGGGTGTTGCAAGTTCTTATTAATATTGAATATATAACTTTGGTTTACACTATTACTTAGGTATAGTTTACAGCGTACCCACGCACGCTAAGGTTCTCGAAACAGCTGACCGCCGAGGTCCAAGAAAGTAAAGCTAAGGTTCTTCAAAAGGGAGTGAAAAGACATTTATAGAGTCGGCAACACTCGATTGATACCCCCGGGTGTTGCAAGAGTCCAAAGATTACGGTAACTGCTTACCATCAGGCGGGCTGTATGCTTGTTTACCACCTAAGTGGTATAAAAAGAGTTCTGATAAATCAAAAACTCAAAATGGCAACATTCATAATAAAAGAAAGAACTCGCAACTAACAAAATATTACGAACAATTAACGAACTAAGTAAAAAAGGTATGATATACAAAAATAGGATATAAGTACTCAACTCAGTAAAACTGAAAAAGGCCGTAACTTAGAAAAGGCGTCAATCCATTAACTTAAAACAACAACTTTTTCTATTTGATACACGAGAAGCCTCGAAAAACTGAAGGCAAGTTTAATCAGCGCAAAGTACTCCCATCGGAGGGTTTCCAATCCTCACTGGAGCGAAACTTGGACAGGAAACTCAACCCTTCCAACACCGGCGGAACTCGCAAAAAGGTTTGTTTAATAACTTGTTTGTGGAATCCTTTTTTGGAGGGTTATTTGAACTCAAATTGGATATTTGGAGGTTAGATTAAAACAGCGGTCATTTTTGAGGTGGAAATTCGAATGAGATGGTTTTATATTTCTTTTAAGTTTCCTGGAAATATTCGTATTTGAATTGGGGTATCTTTTATTGTTATACGAAGAAGTGGCACGTGTACGAAGTTGGTGTTTAAATACGCTTTCCATATTTGTACCAACTTCCACCTCCTATTTACTCTGATTAATTTCGTTGCGGGCTTCCAGACAGTTAAATGAATTCCCTACAGCACGCGAGCGTCTTAGCTAAGTTTTTTGTTTGTAAATTACAATGGCAGGAGACGTAAGAACTCTAGATAAGACGCGCTCCTTATTTGCATGAATACGTTTGCAGGGTTTTGTAAAAAGGATCTCTCAGCCACATCATGACATGGGGGTCAATCGCCTCGTGGGAAGCCAGTACTTGCCAAGCTGGTCTAAATTGACATTAATTAAGATGTGCCACCCTTTGGGCGGTAATTTCATGGGATGAGGGCAGAAATGCTCTTAGGCCGAGGCGGGAAACAATGAAGGATTACGCTGATGTGGTAAATGGTGGAAACTCTGTATGGAGGGAATTACGCTGTATTTAAAGAATTTCGCATTTAAAGAAACAGATACGCACGGAACAGCAACAGTAGACTGTACCAATAATTATACCGTACGATAAATCAAAGTCGCGATGTTTACGTCCAATCTGTATTCCTTCGATGTTTGTACGTCTTAAGTTATTTCAGAAAGCTTCATGTGTGTTACACGTAACAATTCCCTTGCATACTTTATAACCTTACGGACAACTTTTAATGAAGATGTACGCGACATTATAAAGTGCGGCTTATCTTTGTATTATGTAAGTCGGTAGGTACTTAATGCTTTATGGGCTTGATAGATTTTAATATACATAATCAACAAAGGTTATCTGAGAAAATGCCTAAAGCATTATTAGCCTCTTTTGTAAACTCTTGTACATTAAGAATTTTAAGAAAATGTACTGTACTGTGAAATTAGTTTCACTTAATTAAGTGCAGGCCACAGAGTATGTGGGGCCGATACGGAACCCACAACATTTGTTTAACCTGGGAATCGAACCCATGACCTCATGCATATCAGTCGTACTAGATAACCAACGTAGAGTATTTGACCACTTTATCAAACAATTTGATGTTTAGGGTTTCTTTGAAATATGTGATATTTCGATACCTAGTCGTCTATAAGTCCACCTCGGAAAAAAACATTATTAGAAAGGTATCCCCTCAAGCATTGAAACCTTTACGTGAGGCTTACAATAATAATGTTGGACCAATAACAAAAAGATTTGTTTAAACAACTTGATCTTACTTTAATAACTTGGAAACTGAAGGTACAAAGCAATAGTTTGTTCGGGCTCGGACCTTTCCTCGAAGTAATGAGTTTTCCTTGTATTTTCATAGAGAAATCACTCGTTGGAAACAAAGGTAGAAAAATATTACGAGGATCACAAACAAAGCGCGTTTGAGGGGATGATTGAACACAAACTTTGTCTAATAACATAGGAAAGTGGACAGCACAAGTCTTTGAGTAGGTACTATTGTCACATTGTGCAGAATTATTATTATTATTCAGCTAGTGTCGTCCCACTGCAAGTCAAAAGCTTTACCCTCTTACTCACAATTCCTCATGGTTGAAGACTATTTCGGGTCAATCCTTCCAGAAGAAGTCAAGTTCATCACGCCATCTCAGTCTAGGCCTGTCGGGACACATCCATTACTTTGTTTAGGCCACAGTTCATTTGACATGCGGCAGATGTGTCCAGCTCAGTTCCACTTCAAGCTAGCAGCTTTTTGATCTTTGCAGAAACTTAAACGTAACGTATAAAAATATTTTTTGGCAGATGTTACTTGCCTCGGCTTTCAACGCATGGCAATGACGGTGAAAATTTACATGCGCGCGCTTATCCTTGCTACATGTGTCTGTTCAAGTGTAAAGTAAAAGTTGTTTCATTACATTTTGACTTATGTCGAATAATGCACAAAACGTTACTATAACGCTCTTTTCCAAAGATTCGTAATAAAAAACTGCCTTATTAGTCCAGTGATTATCGTCTAGGCTTCCCTGCTTATCAGAGCCGTGTGCAGTGATTTAATGCGCTGCCGCATAATGCTGTGTGGGGAGCTTATGGTGACGTGCAGTATCTTCCTTTATGTGCTTGTTCTGGTATGTTCTTGTTGCTGTTTTTATGGCAATTAAATGTTTATTTATTTCTTCCTAGTGGTCGTAAGTGGGACTGCTACGCTAGAGATCCTGGGTTTAATTCCCCGATCGAACAAAGTGTTATTGAGTTTTTCTATTAAATTCTCAGTAGCAGCTCGGAGTTTAGATTAGTGCCCGGTCAATAGTGTCAGCCCTGTTACATGAGACTTAAACATACTGGCGAACTATGGGTGTACATTAGTACACCTCTGCCTAACCTTTCGGGGAAGACAGGCGTGATGGTAAATCTTTTTAATAATGTTTTTAAGAGAACAAGGTTTATTATTGTTTGCAAAGTAATGTAAATTTTGTATCTGTGAGATTACTCCCGGTCAGGAATTAATTTACGCTATAATAACACAAGAGACCGGAGGAAAAAGGAGAATAAAATACAGTGATTATATTTATAATAGGATTTTGTGTCTTAGAAGTAAATCTTATTTTTTTTCTTTGTAATAATATGGTAAATATTCTTAAGAGTTAACATAAGATAACCAATACGAGTATAGGTAAAAAAGGTCATGCTTCTTTTAAAGAATATATAACTATTAGTTCTTACTTCGTCAGTTAATTATTAAAATAACAGAAAACAAAAACAAACCGTCACAGGTTAGGCTGAGGTGCACTAATGTAACCCTTCGTCTATTGCCATCAACAGGGTCAATAAAATATTATATAATCTTCCTTTTGGTATGATATTACACAATGGCGACTTCTAGTATGACCAAATGATGCTCAATAATATCTTATATCTTCAATGAAGCAACTGCCATTAGACCTCCGCAACCCAATAGGCAAGTTGACAAAATTTTAAAAAGTGTTTGAGACTAGTTTAACAATATTTTATTGCAACCCAAAAAAAAAACTTCATCTGTAATATTGGCCAGACTTGGAAACGCAGAGGTCCACTTGTCAGACTTCTGTAGTATTACTACGATATTGTTTTGCTTTTGCTTTTTATTTATTTTTTGCTGTAGAAATGCGTTCTTTGCGAAGTATGTGCGGGTTATTCCGAGTTACACGGAATGACAGATTGAGAAATAGTGTGATAAGAGAACGTTGCGGCTTAAAAGACGATGTAGTGACGAGGATTGAGAAGAATATGCTGAGATGGTTTGGGCATGTCGAGAGAATGGATGAGAGGCGACTAACAAAAGGGATTTATATGGCGAATGTCAGTGGAACCGCCGAGAGGGGACGCCCTAGAAAAACTTACGCCGACCTTATTGGTGAGGTTCTTCAAAAAGGTCAGGTGCGTAGTACTCGCAACCGGCGTGTATGTATGACAAGGTGTATGAATGTGGTCGAAGCGAAGGAAGTATGCAAGAATCGTAGCAAGTGGTGTTTTTTAGTTTCTGCCTACCCCCATGGGAAAAAGGCGTGAGTGTATGTATGTATGTTTTTTTAAACATTCTTACTTAATATGATTTCGTACTTTTTGACTTTTATACGTGAGAATTACAAGACATTATTTTTTTACTTTTTCATCATTCTTACGGCCTGGTTCGCAGAAAGTAAGCATTTTCAAGTTTCCATTAGCTGTGTCGGAAATTACAGTTCGTCAGTAATGGCCTTTTACACTCAGAATTACAGTTACAATCAGCTATAAAAAATTAAAGCGTTCTTGCTTTATGACGAACCAAAATGCAAGGCAGCTTCCATCAATTTTCTTCACTTTTTATTATAACCGATTCTGCTTCAAATTTTTCTTTACATAATTAATAATTGATTATTTTTTGCTTGGAAAATCTATCTACTGACTCACAAATTTCTTTACTTTTTAGATAAAAGTACTGTCCGACTTTAAATCAGCCTGACACCTTTTTTTAGGAAGCGGTATTCTTCATGGATCATCTCCCACCTGGGGAGGTGGCAGGGTATGTCTGACTCTTACCAACTAAAAGCCGCATTTACCTTCCCTTACCTTAAAGTCACGGCCATAGGATCCGCGTCACCACACAAGATAACGTACTTAATTAGGTTAAGACTTAAATCTATTGTTTTGTTGATGGGTGTTTTATCTTGTGTTGTGACTGTCAGAATAAATTTTTTTTCTTTCTCTCATTCGCCACCACCATGACAAGATCAATCTAATGCCTACGTTTATTAGACTAGTGATAGCAATCATCCTGACCCCAACGTGAGCCACACGGCAACTGATTCTACCGTTCTACTTCCATCTTTGACTTATTGAGAACCGTCTTTTCTTTTTTTTTTATAGAACGGAAAATCCTCTTTCATCATAAATTCTCCGCCACCCCGGGGAGGTGGCAGGGTATGTCGGACTAGTACTGACTAAAAAACGCACTTGACATTACCTGCCTGAGAGGCATGGCCATGGGATCCGCGAAATTCGCCACAACCCGCTCCTCACGGAATAAGGGCGTTCGTTCGTTCTAATTAGTTTCGTATTACCCTTTGATAGTATTTATCACAATTAAAGTTTAGTGTAATAATTATTGTAAATTTTAATATAGTATACTATAATAATATTATGAGTACGTCTAAACTAGCGTACTATCTGTAAAATAATTTGCATAATTGGTATTGCAAGACTGGACGCTGTTGGGATTGAATTGTTCCGTTCATTGTAACTTTGAAAGCCCGTCTTAGTAGTTATTATAATTTGCATCTGTTACATAAGTAGATATTTTATAAGCGCTACACATTGAGGTAATGTGTACTAGAGACAACGCTGCGAATTTGTTACTGCATATTCATTACAAGTTGCAGATAAAAAACATTACATAGTAAACATACCTACATAAAATACTGATTCCTGAAGAGTAAGGCAGAGGTGCATTGAGGTTCAGAGATAGTTCGTCGGAGTTAAATTATAGGTCTCATGAAATAGAGGGCGACCGGCAACCCAATTGTCATAAGCAGGGCACGAATCCAAAGATTGAGCTACTATTGAGAATTTTTTAATAGACACCATAACCTCACGACCAGCACCCGCTCCAGGGACCATTAAAGGACTTAGTTTAATAAATAAAACAAAAAAGTATTTTCCCATGCCTAATTAAATATTACGTCAGTCTACTGAAAACAGTAAATACCTTCTGTGGTCCATCAATATGATAAACACCGTACATCATATTCCGATGACGACATAAACAATCAAACCTTGAAGTTCAGTATAAATATCACGTCAGTATTGAAACGTGTTTCGTACGGTTCACACCTGAAATGCATACATAAAGATGGAAAGATAACTTTTATGCATGGCTGTCATGATATGTCAGCTAAACCTAAACTTCTCGCAAGATACATTAAAAATTGTCTACAGATTTTAGTACACGAGTTTTTAATACTTCAATGATGTTACATAATAATTATTCCAAGCTAAGCGTTATATACCTTTGTACTTGTTATACCTCTGTAGCTGGCTGTACGTCTTAATTCTGAGAACTGACAAGCTTTGTAGTTTGCTTCCTATTATTACTTAGAATTATTAATATCTTCGTTACCACTACACTACATATACTTAGTTACTTAGTTACTTAATGCCTTTTTGGTAACCATGTAAAAAAATATGGATAATCTCCATTAGAGAAGGTGGAAATTTACATAATCCAGACTCTTGCTTGCTAAAAAAAAACAGTGTTCCACCATAGAGAAATCGATCATGTTCATAAGATTTATGAGCGAATTGCTTCGAGACAACCTCAGAAAAATGTTATGACATAAATTATTCAATCCAAAATACCGTTTACTCAATTTAATCTAATATATTTATTCAGTTGGAACTAGGATGTCCATAATAAGTGAGCAGGAATTCCTCACAGCTGAAGCTGGCCGACCAACATGCATTAGCAACTGTTGCCAACACGCTTTGTGAGGACACAAACAATACAAGCACATATATAATATTATATTATAGAACACTGCAGGGACGGACTGAGGCAAGAGATTTTCGTATTGAAGCAGATAAAATAATAAATAACTGTTGGGATTAACACAAAAACATCTAGTCCTAAACTACTATGGGTATCTACTATAGACAATGGATGTAATACTTATACATATACTTTTCTCTTTTTTATTTGTAAATTAATACATATAATACATAAGAATATACAGGAAATCCTGCAGTTCCAGAGCCTCATGATTCTTGCTGTCAATAATACTAGCCACATCAGAATTGAGCATGCAGCGAACTTCAGCGAGTTGTTCACCAGTATGGCCTTCCAAGTCCAAGAACTTAACACATCTTTCCACTGGTCCAGATGGCAGAACATACCACACTATTAGCGTCAGTTGATCTACATGGGATATATCTGGAGTAGAATCTAATGACACCGAGTAGTATGTGCAGCTCTTAGTTTCACAAATAATTTAATCAAAATATTTTTATGGACAGAAAAAGTTGGAGCGCGGGGCCAAGCATTTGCTAGTCTTGCTAAGTGGCTAATCCGGCACTGCAGACGTCGTACAGATATTCATTTTCTTTTTAATAAGAAAAAACAATTTTTAGTCGTATAATAAAAACCAAATTTTAATTAAGTAAGAAATATACTATTTCTTATATTCTAGCATTTTTATAGGCCAGATACAGAGACATAATTCCAAGAAACAACAAAATTAATTTACTTTCTTAAATAAACTTGATCTAATCTAATAAGTTAGAACTAGCAAGTTTTGTTTACATACTACCGTCTCCTAAAATATTGACACAGTTTGAACGCTTAATATAACTATTTAGAAATAAATTACTTAATTAGATTAGAAATACATTTTATTTAAAAAAAACACATTTTTTTTTATTTTCGGTAATAATATCTAAGCTGATCAACCGAACTGCAAGGTTAAGCTGCGCTAGTGGTGGTTAGTCTGTGGATGGGTGACCATTCTTAACAGTCGTCGTTCCCGGTTGTCATACTAACACCTGGCACACTATGACAATCGTTAGTGGTAGTCAGAAGCCCAAAAATCCTGACAGCCTGTCTATCCTCAGAAATTGGGTTGTGGAGGTCTGATGGCAGTCGCTTCGTGTAAAATACTGATCTTCAGCCGCTTCTGGTTAGACTGAAAGTCGGCAACAACATAGTTGGGTAAAGGTTTGGAGGAAGAAAGAAGGGACTTGTGTCTCTGCACCAACTTTAGAGACAACAACAACAATGTTTGATTGCGATCGTTTAGCGAGAATTCAATTTAGCTTTTATCGCAGATACCAATACCTAATTTATTTAAGTTAATATTGATCTCTAAAAAATTACAATGTCTGGTGTTTTTAGGACTATGTTTTGTCAAATTTTTTTTTTAAATACCGGTCATCCTTACAGATTTTCTGCAACTTCAGTAGGTGTGGTATGCACGCACTTGCCTTGCCCTTTATGTCACGGCCATGAGATACGCGACATCCACCACGACCGATAGGTAGGATGGGCCCCTTAAAAGGGCAAGGCATCTTCTCGCTTCCTACTAGAAGGCGCACCATCAAATACAAGCGCCACTTACTAGGGCCAGTGTCTGGTCGAGCGGCCCCTCACAGTGGTATTATTATGAAGACTGGCGTAAAAATATGACATTTCTTTGACAAACAGATTCAATAACATATTTACTAATACCTAAATATTTATTTACCCAATAATAGTACATTATGGTACAAGTGTGTAATGTTGGTGATTACCGCTGAGGCGCCATTGAAACCCGAGCCGTTAGGTGAGGCTTTTAAAAGAGCCGAGGACGGTAATCATCAATA
Organism: Acronicta alni; assembly: GCA_964056405.1. Taxonomy (NCBI): domain Eukaryota; kingdom Metazoa; phylum Arthropoda; class Insecta; order Lepidoptera; family Noctuidae; genus Acronicta; species Acronicta alni. The sequence goes on from OZ043923.1 coordinate 15,755,942, forward strand.
CACACGTGTATCATACGACTTTTTTCAACACACTTGTGAAGAAAATAACTATAATTTCAACTGTGAAAAATAATTGTGAAAATTTTTTCGCAATGGCGGGAAAAATTAATCAGCTGTTGTTCCAAAACAATGGCGAATAATGGCGATCGGCCATAGGCTAAAAGAATGAGGTTTATTTTTTTGGCTTTTCGCGGATAGCTTTTTAGCCCCATACAAAATGGGGAATTCAAAGTTTTCTTTAATAAAGAGAAAACAAAAGTTATATTTGAGTGATAGTTTTATTTATTAAAAACGTACAAGTTGAAATTATCTATTTAAATACGAAGTTGCATGAAATGAGCAAGCAATAGGTACATTCATTTATTTGTACTATTTATTGAACACGATCTTTTTTGTATCGAAACTTTTTTAAGAACAAAGCAACTCAACTAATAAAATAAAAAGACCCTTTATCTCACTTGTGAATAATAGCAATGCAAAAGTCACAGTTTGATTATTGGTGTCATTACGTGCCTAATTGAGGTGAATTAAGAGCTATTTTATGAGCAAGTGTGTTGAAAATGATATTTGTATTTCTTATGATACGAGTATTTAATTTCTACGAAAATCGTAATGTATTTATAAAGTATACAACAAAAATAGCATCATTTCAGTGTATTTATTAAATAAAAAATGTCGAATATTTGTTCAATCAAAATATTTTTCCAATTTCAAAGTTCCAATAATAATAATAATAATAATAATAATTTTATTTCAGACAGTAAATCAGTCCATATTTTTCTAAAGATACCTACAATTAAATTAAAATTAAATAATATAAATAGTAAATAACGAAATTAAGTAGTAAATGAATTAAATCATGTCAGAATCATTTAATTCATTTACTACCTGCCCCAAGCTTGATATATGGGTGCATGTAAGGCCTGCCAGTGCTGCATGAACGGCCCGTCCAACCTGCTGGCAATAACTGAAAGGAGACCGTTGCCGCTGCCCCGCACTCTACTCGCTATCGAGGTGGCCCTCTTGCGCATACTGGCATAAAAACAGTCAATGCGGACGCTCGCGAACATTCCCGATGCGCTGCAGAAGCGAGGCATCCGGAGCAGCGCCCTCAGCGCGTTGTTATACTGAACGCGGAGAGCGCTGTAGGATCTCTGCAAATATGATACCCACAGACTACTCGTATAAAAAGATGTGCAGTAGGCTCGGAACAAGGTAATTTTCACATCCCTGGAGCTACGAGCAAACCTGCGGGCAATCATATTCGCCCTCACCGACAGCGCTCTCCTTTCTCGCTCAATATCAGCGTCGTCCTTCAGGTCGGACGTTATAATATGGCCCAGATACTTGAAAGTATGTACCCGCTCCAAGGGCACTCCATATAGCCTTACTGGTGGAACCTCCGCCGGACATTTACAACCCGCATTGAAAACTATAAGCTCACTCTTTTTGACGTTATATTTTAGGCCATGTGTATGAGCGTACGCTTCGCAAATGCTTATAAGCTCTCTGAGTCCCCCTATTGACGCGCTCAGCAGCACCATATCATCAGCGTAGCTGATGTTGTTAAAGCACACATCATCAACATGACATCCAACATGGCGGCTGCTGAGCTCGGCAACAAGTCCATCGATATACAGGTTGAAGAGCGTTGGAGAGCTCACACCTCCCTGCCTCACCCCGCACTCCAACCTGTAGGAGTCCGACAGAGCTCCCGACCATTTAACATTATTGACCTGGTTCCCGTACCAGTACTGGAAGATTTTAACAACTTCAGGCACTACTTGCCTATCAAGCAACTTCTTCCACAGCACTTTATACGAAACCAGGTCAAACGCTTTGGACAGATCTAGGAAGCAGGCGTAAACAGGCGTGCTCCGATCCGTGTAATATCTGACAGCATGCTTTAAACTCAGTATAGCACTATCTGTGGACAGTTTGGGCCTGAACCCAAACTGGTTATCGTGCAAAGTTATTGTATTGCTTAACTGAGCATTAAGCATGCTGTCAAAAACCTTCGCGATGACTGTCGCTAATGAGATCGGTCTGTAATTGTTTTTATCTGATATATCCCCAGTTTTATTTTTAACAATTGGAACTACGACCGTTCTCATAAGCTCGTCTGGCAAGTACGAATGACGAAGGCAGAACGTGAACAGCATGGCCAAAACACGTGGCAGGTGGGGACCTGCATGCTGTAGGTGCTCAATGCTAAGTCCGTCATGTCCCGGAGACTTACCCCTGGTCATATACCCGATGGTTTTAGCTATGTCCGCAGCTGTGAACTTAACTCTTGCATCCAGGACAGTACACTGTGACTCAGCATCGGTCACATCAGAGGGTGGGATACTGCTTGGTTTGACACAAAACTGGGATTTAAAAACATTAGCAATATCCCCTTCAGTAGACACGCCATCGACGCTTACCGGCAAACCAGGCCTAAGGTTATGCTTTTTTGTAGACTTCCAGAATCCCCGAAAGTCTTTTTTACTGTGCAACTCGGCTAGGATGTCCATCTGGATTTGGTCTTGGTGATTCTGGCACCACCTTAGTTTGGATTTAAAGCTCTTACGTGTGCCACACATTTCCTCATAAATCACGCCATACTTGGGTTTGCCACAATCCAGCCACTCAATGAACTTACGCCTAGCGTACGCATGAGCCTCGCTGACGTGTTTATTCCAACCCACCACGCGCTTCGGCTTCCTACTCATGACTTGTGTCTCCCTGCTAACAATGGCAGCCTGCCTCAGAGCGGATACCACATCCCGATACAGGCAATCAATTATTAGATTGTGGTTCGAATCACTACATATGCGATCACAACAATTGGACAATACATTAGGGAAGTCAATATTTCGCAGTCGCCGATGGCACTCTTGCCTGTAGGTGTTGATAGCGTCCGAGCTTTTTTCTCCCCACACAACTAAGTTGTCGTAGGACATACACTGCTTTACTTTTGGCCTAATTATATTAATATCGCATTCGATCAACAATGGGTAGTGATCCGACCACATAACATCATACTTAACACTAACACTACGAACAGTTTTCAGAGACGATTCTGTACAGAGACAATGGTCAAGCCAGCGTCTAGCCCCGTTACAGTCACTGACATACGTGTACGTGTTTGACACTAGTCCCAGCCTATCTACATCAACGCATGAAAAGTGATTATCACTACAGTAGTTCAATAAGTCCGTAAAAAATAGTTCATGTGGATGTGCGTTAAAGTCACCAAGACAATAAACCGCCTCCACATCATTACCGTCCACGATCGCACTTACCAATCCTAAACAATGCGAGAATTCCGTCAAGTTACATATCGCATCCGTGGGCATGTATAAACTTATCACAATGAATGGCCTTTCATTGGTATCAATACGTATCGCACACACTCTCGGGTTATCACTCGAAACGACCGAAACATGGCTGAATGCACTTTTTCGCCAAAGCAGGGCCACCCCTCCATAGGGCCGCCCCCGCAGCATGCCAGCAGACGTATCAACGGCCGACGTCCCCGTGCTGCTGAAGTCCGCATGGATGGTGCTCAGGAACGGCAGCTCCTCCGGTAGCAGCCAGCACTCCTGAAGCGCTATTATGTCGCACGTTGCGCAAAGTTCACGAACGCCCTCTATAGAACGCTTAACACTCTTACAATTAAAGCTGGCAAATCTTAACAAACTATTATCAGTCATTGTTGTGGTATACAGTGCCGACTTTAGGCGAATACTCGTCCTTACGTCTTTGACTATAATGCACAAAACGTCTAAATATTATATTTTGCGGCCAGATGTTTTCATCCAAAAATGCAGGTACTTTGGATTCAGATATAAAAAACTTGTACGCATCATAGTCAACCTTTTTTCGTAGAGACAGCTTTTCCAATTTAACTACCTCGTGGGTTTTTATTTCAATGTGCTTTATGATGTCAGCTGTATGTGAATCTTTGTGCACATTCGTGATAAACATCGGTACTTTCTTTTCAGCAGCTTTGAAGGACCCTACTGTGTCTTTAGCAACCCCTGCTTTCCCAGCATAATGGTACTTTTGTTTCGGTTTACGATGCGTAGCAACGATCCATCCATCATTGTCATTTGTAGGCAAAACATCACCGCACTGTGGTACCTGTGACGTAACACCAACAGCTGTTTGTACGGGCAATGGTGAGTGAGCCCGCGTCATGGAACCGGTTCTCGACAGTGATAACAGCCGCTTATTCTCAACATACTCACCGCTTTGAATATGCGGACTTTGTTTATCGGCAGTTTGAACCGTGAGTTTTGCGACACTCTCTTGACTTCTCGGACTTTCCAATGGTCTCTCGATTTCGCCGAAATCAATTATTGTTAATGTATGTTATATAGATACTTTCGATAATTCGATTTAATTCTGATAAAGTCGTATCACAATTTTCAAAATATTCATCATGTTGACACAACATTGACTTACAGATTCGAGGGATTCTATCGGATGAGTGGTTTTGACTCTTTGCACCAATTACACCAGTGCGGTGGTTGATATAATATTTTTTTACAGAAATATCAGTCACGATTGAGTGGCTTATTAGTTATGTACTTATGCCTCGCTGTTCTATCCACGTTGATCTCGTGATTACTAATCCTATAGGAATATTCCTAAATCCTTTCTTACCAGACATCCTTGGTACCTTTTTTTTATATTACCTACGGAGTATCTTGATGAATCGTCTGCCAACTTGGGAGGCGGCTGGATATGTCGGACTTGTACCGACTAAAAACCTCACTTGCTTTCACTTACCCTATAGTTAATGACAAATTTTAGATTCTATAGTGTCCGAAATTTTGGGGTTAGTGAATGAAACAGTGAGTTGTATTTCACTTTTATTCCTATAGAGATATGTAAACGTGTGGAGGTCTTCGTAGCTACTTGCTACGATTACAAAAATAAATATGTCGTGCATTTCATACCTCAATTTCATCGTCATGTTGCCTTCTCTTATTAATATTTCTGTTTGACGCATACCGCATCTGTACAGTATGGCATAGTATATTTTAGTCCGTCTCTAGGCTATGAAAATACTCTGTCTGCCGGTATGAAGCGAGCACCTCGTCAGAATTACAAACGATCTCAGCTCAAATATTAATATGGATCCGCTGACTGTGGCAGGCATTTTAGGGTTATTGTAGAAGTTTAAAGTAAGAACCACGAGGTAGCGCTACAGTGTATTGTTTTACAGTTGTTAATAACACTAGACTTTCTGGAATAAACTACTTACATGTAAGTTAATACCTACTGCTTTTCAGCTGCTAAATGTATATAGCTAAAAAAATATTTGATGGAGTGTTTATTTTATATGTTGCTTAAACAGGTTAGGGTACGGAACTACAGATACAGGTGAGATTCCTGCGTTATGGTTTGACTTGTAGATTTAGTTCTTGTCACAGTTATATGAGTTTATACCTTTACAAATATTTGTAATTTTTATAATTTAAGACTTCGTGATACGGAGAAATGTAATTTAGCAAAGAGTCCTTATATGAGAATAGAACATACATTCATCTTCATTTATTGCATTATATAATGTACAAAAATATAAAACAGATGGTAGGGACCCTGTTGAGCACAACACAGCTTAGTAGGAGAGAGGGAGACGTGTCTATTTATTAGCTCGGTTATGTTAGTTAATAATGATAATCCTGAAATTTTTCGCGCCGATAAATAATATTATATTAATTGCTTCCCCAAAACCCAATAAAACTGCTCAACCTGAGAATCGAACCCAAGATCTCTAGCGTAACAGTCGCGCTTAGTTCCACTAAACTAACGAGGCACTCAACGTACAAAAATATTATAGTCATGGCATAGACAAATGAGTTGTCGTAAATCGAGGCACAGGTATTGTGTCCTGGGGGAAACGTGCGTGTGTAGTGCGGGTAATGATCCGCTGTTACAGAATTGTATACATTATACAATATAAATGATAAATTATATTTATTTTTGTAAATAGATCTTTTAGAGACACTTTTACAAGTCAATATTTAATTAATACTAAGTAGATGGCGCTGGCATTTCCTAGCTGACGATCTCTGAAAAGAAACACTAAATCAAACTCTGAAAATGGTCTCTTTTAAAGTCCAGACATAATAATATCAAATCCGGTACGTGTGGAGGCGGCGGCGACCGCCACTGCTGGCCGGGCCTGTTGCCAAAACCAACATGCTGTCAACAGCACCTCTCACCCGCACAACATGTGTATTAAATGAGAGGATTGACATATTTTCGTGCAATCTGAGTGAATTCGCAAGACTTTGGTTGAATTTTATTAGTTATATTTAATTATTATTTTGAGTAAATTCGCTAGGATTATATTTTTTGAAATAAGTTATACAAAATAAGTTGTTTGCTTCACTATTGCATTGGGTCGTACCTGTAATAATAGTTGTAAGCCATGGTTGTAAGCCATTTTTTGTTATAATTTCTCAGCGTACCCGAATTAGGAGATTTTCCAAGCTTGTAATTGTTAACTCACAGTAGCTAGAAGTAGAGGTTTCAGCATTTAATGTGTGTTGGTCATTGATGTCATACGTAGGACCTTTATTCAGAAGCTTTTTTTGCAATCAAGAGTTTGAACGCTAGATGGTCTAGTTAATTAAATTTACCTTTTAAGTATTTTTTTTTAATAATTTTATTATTAAAATGTTCACTGTTTAGAATTTGCTAAGTTACTTCTTATCTTCATTACTTATCCTGTTATCAATTTGATCAACAATATTTTTAGCTGTAATTATATAAATTAAATACATAGATTTGCCGCAAATTAAAAAAAACACCAGGGTATAAGTATATGACTTGATCGGATCTGCATCACAAAGGTTGTCCGGTAGAAAATGCCTAGACTACCTTTGTACACTTTTTTGTTCATAACGAATAAATAAATATGGTCTTTTGGGGGCCCCCGTGACGATGGGGGTCCTGGGCACTGGCCCCGCGTACCCTTATGGTAGAGACGGTACTGGTACCCGGTTAAATATTAATGCCTCCTATTACATGGGACCTAAACGTACCGGCGAACTGTTGGTGTACACTTTCAAAGAATACAGGCGTTTTGATTATCGATCAATATGTGATATGTATGTGGGTCTAAGTGGTAATTCCTCGATTATGTAGGCACCCTTGCGTCAATCCAACGAGCCTGTCGATCACTGAGCCGCCCACATCTCAGCGGTGCGGCGCCGGCTGATTGCACCTCGTCAATCATCCAGCAATAGGTTTGATCTGGGTACACATCACATGTCTTACAAAATAATTGCTTCGTATTGTCTTATAATAGGTACACATATAGTTGTTTTCCTCGAAGGCTTGTTTGCCGACCCTAATTATAGAAAACTAGCTTCTGCCCGCGACTTCGTCTGCGTTAAATTTACCTGGATAAAAAGTATCTCGACGTAAATTTTTTTTTAAATTTCTATTTTCCTGCGCAATTTCGTGAGAATCTTTTACAAAGTATTAGAAAACTTAAAAAATAGATAAATTAAATAGGTAACTTACATCATTATTGTTTAATACATCATTTAGATGTAGTTTCTACTGGAAGATTAATATGCTCGTACAATACATGAATATTATTAGTAGGGGAGCAGGGGGGAATTGGAGCCTACTAAGGAAAAGGTTCGATAAAATGAAAATTTATGGATACTTTAAGAACTTTTAATAAGAAACTAAATCCTTACTTATTTGACTATAATTTAATCTCAGCGTCAACGTTACATTATTAGGCATTTGGCTACAGATAAACTTTAAAAAAAAAAACAGAATCGCTCCCATTACCCCACTTTGCGGGAAATGAGAGCCTATAAATTCCCATATGTGTAATGAGTGCTGCTTAATTATTAAGTCAGCCTCAAAAAATTCTATAAGTCAATCTGAAATCTCACTTATTATTAATTTAAACGTAACTGTATAATTATTAACTTTACGGATCCAAACAAAAAACGGGAATGTAATCAACCCGGCTGTCAGAACTAAACAACTGTTTCACAGCAAATAGCAGACAATGTCTCTTCTGACTCATCATCGCAAAGATTCTCAACGTCATGTTCTTTAAACGTGTCAGATCCCCAAAATGTTTATTTTTTACTCTTTTCACTATTTCTTTTTTGTTGGGTGTTTTCTTCAGTTTTTTCCCTTTTCTGTGGTTCATTTTCTTTCTTTGTTGCTGGTTCCTTTGTTTTACTGGATGTTTTTTTGGTTATTTACTTGTATTTTGCTGGATTCTCCTTCTCCTCTTTTCTTTGGATTGGTTTTAGTATTACATTTATCTCTAAACGTTGAAGTGCGCTCTTTATCTTGGCATATTGGCATCTGAAAAAAATACATATGAGGTAATTGGAGCTACAAGGGGTAATCCTAATAAGCTCTGATTACCCGAATACCACCATCTTGGATTTGAATAAAATGATATCCTGAATATAGCTTGTAATGAAATTACACGCACAGATACTGAAATTGATAACATTAGCTATAAAATAAAATATGTTTGATTGTAACAAATATATAACTTCACACTCACCTGGCCGTATTTTCTGGCTGGGGTATTTTTTCTAAGAGAAAAGCACAAAATCGACAACCGTCCGTGGTCACATAATGCGTGGCTCTGGCGAGCTGAGCGCGGCAGGGGAACACGGCCGCAGTGTGACCAAGGCGCCCGAGTGGCAACTGAGTGAATACGAGCTATAGTTTAGCCTCTAGACGCACCGCTCCTATTACCCGCTGGCTCCCAATACCCCCTGCATTGCATCTGTGCAAAGCCGAAGCGGATCGCAAATATAATAATAAAATAAAGTTTGGAAAACCGAGTTCACTTGAGGAATTAAAATCGCTTTGCCGGACACGCAAGAGTCGACAGCTGTCTAATCACTGGTTAGGGTAAAGTATTTCCTAAGTATTTCTTATAAGTATAAACAATTTTTCATAAAAACAATTACGTCTTGTTTAAAGTAGTCATTTGGCGTGGAATCAGGGTCCTAAGTTCTATTCACATCATCGTCATCATCAACCCATATACTGTCCCACTGCTGGGCACTGGGTCTCCTCTCATATTGAGAGGGATTAGGCTATAGTCCACCACGCTGGCCTAGTGCGGGTTGGCAGAAATCTCTAAGGTTTCCTCACGATGTTTTCCTTCACCGTTTAAGCGAGTGATAATTAATTTTTAATACACACATGAATTCGAAAAGTCAGAGGTGCGTTCCTTGGGTTCGAACTCGAGACCTTCGACTTGGCAGTCCAATGGTCATACCACTAGGCTATCACTGCTTTAAGTTCAATTCACAACTAAGCCTTATTGAGTTTTGTCCATTATATAAAAGCTCTCTCCCCTCCCATTACATCGCGTCTACCGGTATAAAATATACCGGTGAACCGTGAAGGTATATTAGTACCCTTCTAACTAATCCTTCAGGGAATTGGTACAGGCGTAGGGCGTTACAGTATTATGTTATGTTAATTATAATAAAACCTTTTTGAAGAATTCTTAGTAACACAATTGGCGTAAATGATGTTCAAGACTACCGAGCAATGAAATAATATATATAATTATGTATCTATAAAAATGAATATTTGTTTGTTGGATCGTCTGGTGTCATGCGTTATTATACTAAGTACAGACGCCAGCAGGTCAAGCTATCCAAAACTGTCAAATTTTCCCAATTAAATATGAACCTTATTATAATGTGTTGAAGTTGGGAATGTATCAAAGAAATTTAACAGATTGGGTTAGCTTGATGTGCAGGCCTCTGTACGTCGGATTATTGTAAATCTTTTGTGAGTGGTGCGCTCGCCCGAAGGTTCCTGCAAAAAAAAACCTTACCACGTTTTTGTAATATACAGCTAGTATATTACAAAATCACCTACATTTAATCTTGTAAATAAAAATAGTTTCTTAGTCTCATCCAAAAATAAAACTCTGTTCCTTTTCCTGTGGGTGCCATAAAGGGAGGTTAAGTAATTGGATGCAGCATCCAACCCGTGTGAGAACATCTTAGCGCGATTACTGACCGTCAAACGTAGTGGTTAGGAGATTATTTGCGCAGTGACAGCTATTGTTACCGTGGATCAAAGGGCGATAATGCGTGTATTTGATCTGTAAACGAATGAAAATAAATAAAAAATATTTTATATAAACAGTTTTATCGTTACATTACATACAATGATGAGCGGCGACCTCTGTGGTCTAGTGGTTTGAGTGCCGAACTGCTGATCATAAGGTCGTGGGTTCGATTCCCACAGGACAAAAGTATTTATATGACGATCATAAACTGTTTGTGTTTGTCTGGGTGCTTCTATATTATAAGTATTTATTTACAAAGAAAAAGTATATGAGTATTACATCCATTGTCTAGTACTCATAGTACAAGCTCTGTTTAGTTTGGGACTAGATAGTGCTGTGTAATATGTCCCAAAATATTTAATTATTATTTTACTTTATTTATTTGATGCGTTAAACACATTACAATACAATATAAACGCCTTAGAACTAAACATTTTGATCTAGATTGTAACAACACTGTGTGTATACTACGAAATCACAATTATAAAATTAAAAAAAGCTCATATACCTAATTCAGAACGAAGGATCGATCAAGGACCTAAGCTTAAGGGTCTTGTCCCCCATTACCACCCTGGATACTCCCTTGGCCCCCCAGATCTAGTAATGTGAATTCACATCAAGTGCGATAATGACATATATCATAAAGTACTTTTAGTTTTTTATTGAATAGCTAATAATAAGAAATATCTTCCCGATCCTTACCTTCAAGAATTCGGATTATCTGTTCCATCTCAATATAACGGGTGCTTGAGTGACGTCTTTGTGAGGAGCCGCTTCTGAATAATTTATTAATGCTGAGTGTGACGCGTCCCCGCTTGTCAGATCATGTTCTGTGGGAGACGGCCATGGATTATGATATGAGGAAGTATACACTAGGTTTTGTCGAAGTTTTTGTGACCATGTTATTTTGGTAGTTTTAGTGGTGACTATGTATTGTTATTTAACAAAGGAAAAATTCGACCGCGGGCAGGATTCGAACCTGAGTCTTCTGGTTAGACGCTATGGCCGCTAAGCCACCGCGAGTCCCACCCGCCATGACGAATTTTGCCTTCACATTCATAATTTTTACCTATTGAAAAACAAGTTTTTGCAACTATTTTTGCCAGCGTCTGGTGTACCTAACCAGACGACACAGGTTCGAATCTTGCCCGCGGTCGAATTTTTCCTTCGCTAACTAACTTTAAAATCTTAGCATGGAATATGCCAAAAAATACAAAAAGATAACTATGTATTGTGTCAAGTCTTTCTTGTAAGGTCTAGATATGATAATTTTCACATCATATTGGTGTGACGCAGTGATAGCCATTAGACTGCTAAGTCATAAGTCTCAAGTTCGAATTCAAGGCACGCGTTTCTGACATTTCGAAATTATGTGCATATTGGTGAAGGAATACATCCAGAGGAAACCTGAGAGATTTTCTCGATGGCGTATGAAGCCGGCCAAAGTCTGTATAATAATATCTGTATATATAGTCTACTACTATAATATATAGGCTAACCCTTCTCACTCTGTAAGGAGACCCGTGACCAACAGTGGGACAGTTAATGGGTGATGCTCGTTGTGGACTCCTTTTTCCGTACTTAGCTCTAACATTACGGGCCACATACACAATTTTCTCATTACACTAATAAGAAAATGTTTTAAATAAAGATTTTTCTCGACGGTTTGTGAAGTCTGCCAACCCGCACTAGACCAGCGTGAGGGGCTATAGCCTAATCCCTCTCAATATGAGAGGAGACCCAGTGCCCAGCAGTGGGACAATATAAGGGTTGATGATGATGATGATAAATAAAGTCAACAGTTGTAGACATAGAAGTTGTGACAATTCTTGTCCTTAGAACCTACCCTTTCATATCGTGCAGCTTTATATTATAAGTTAGCACGTCCTCATTCTTGGACACCACTAAGCTACACCAGGCAATATGTAGTACTAATTCAGTATTATCCCTGTTACATTTCGCATGAAATTCTCTTCACGTAATAAAAAAGCGGCCATTCAGTTGAGACGAAAGATCTGTTTGATGTCGACAAATAACTAAATTAGGGCAATTTTCCTCGGGAAGTTATAAGAAGCATGGCCTCGCCTTGGCGCAGGTGTGAGGCAGGGTTAATTTAATAAAACCTCCTTGTTTGCCCTCGGCTTGCCTTTTAAGTGAATTATTTGTCATTTATTATAAAAGTGTATTTTGTTGACAGAGACTAAAGCATTTACCCTATAGCTTAGATACAAAGTCACTTATGGGATCTTTTATATCTATTTTAGAATATTAATATTATTCTCACTTTCTAAGTACCTATTTATATCTAAATATGCTTACGCTAGAATTCGCAATTCTCTTGGTCATGCTATGAAGTTAGTACACTGTGGAGTTTTGCAAGAATCGAGCACAAATTTAAAAGCAGGCATTCCTATTTCCCCGGACGATGTGGTATGCGCACAGGCATTTCCCTAGCTCAACAAAAACAAAGCTAGACTGACATCAATACGTGTGGTTAATCCCCAACCCGTGAGCCAACTCCAATAAAACCAACGTAATACTTGTATCTACCAACAGGACCAATACGAACAATCAACAAACAAAACAATACCAATTTAGCTCCAAGATTCAACCTTCAGTATTTACACACGTAAATTAGAAAGGTCACAAGATAATTAATGGAGCTAATGACCTTCTTTTGGTTCCACAGACAACAATTAATGCTCTGCCGGCTGTCTTTATCAGAGTATACTGAGTTAATCGTTAATTTATTTCGGAACAATGAGGAACACTCATTAAGAAATACAATATCTAGATGAACTAGATTTCCGAAACGAGTATTTGACTCGTGAATATTGAAGCTTATGCCAGTAGGCTGTAATAAGCTAACCTTTGCTTAATAGGTATTATCTTTACTTGATATCTTATACTAGCGACCCATCCCGAATTGGCACGGGTATAGACTTGCTTATAACCTTCGATAATCGCTCTTTCTATTGGCGAAAACCGTATGAAAATTCTTATTTATTTATTTTAGGTCACATATTTTAAGTTTTTTCCACATACTTTCAGTAATTTCTGAGATTAGTCCGAACAAACTCAAACTCAGCGCGGCGGAGACTTTAATTTATAATACCTACCAATGTATATGGTACCTAGTGATGATTTAATAATCAACATGCTTCAGATGCTTCTATATTATATTTTCTCTATTGCTTTTCTGATATTCGGTACCTTACAGAAAGTTTACATAATTAGGTGAAGCAAGCTGACATCACGTATTCTCACAAGTCAGTGATGAATTAGTAATTAGATGTCAGCCATTCCTGTTGCCTTCACGATAATCTTTTCATGCACATAAATTATTAAGCAGTGCGAAGCGCAATTATTACTGAAATAGGCCTGTTTTACAACGTTCGGGCAAATATTGTAATATGATCATGATAAAAGATTTGACAAATATCATCATCAAGTATCAGTTCCTTTTACATAAGCACCGGTGTAAAGCTCTGAGCAAAAGAAAGCAAATCAAAATTTAAGTAAGATATTAATTTATAATAATAATCATGAGCTACTCACGACACGACACCCAATAAAATAATCTATGAGTTGCCCAAAGCTACATTTATAAGATTCATCAATACATTCGCGGGCGTGTTTTGACACATATTAATAGGTAAATCCAAACAGTTACGACGTTATTCTACTACAATAATTTGCTTTAACTTCTGAAAAGGGACCCAAGTCTGCTCTGCTCTACAATTGATCAGAATGGTCCTTCAAAGGCACTAAATAACTGTTTGGACTGGCAGATTTCGTTACGTAACTGTTAAAAATCAACAATTCTGAAGTCAACTAAGATTTTAAACTTCAGTTACATAATAATTATCGATTGCGAAGACGCACAATGAGTGTCAACTGCGTGCGGAAACAGATGACTCGCAGGGTTTGTGTGGTAACCGCTAAACACAAATATTACCTATAATTAATTGTTCTGTATGTCGTAGCTAGCATCCACCTGGGGTTTCTTATGATACGTTAGGTGTTATGCAATATAATAACATTACGCAAGACTTAAAGTCAATGCAATTCTGTAAATCTCAATATTTTTACCATAAACATCATCAATTCAAATGGTTGACAAGTGAACTCGGGTTTCAAGCTGGATTTAGCAAATTGTGTTACGGTGCTACTTCTATATAGCACTATGCCCGTAACAACACCCACAAGAGTGGTTAAACCAGAAAACTCATAAACACGAATATAACTGGCAACATAACCGTCATTTCAGACGTGGTTTATAGCTAATTTTAACGGAAATTTAATTTAATTACCTAACGTAAAATTAATTTTTCACACGCGACACTGACGACACACCTCAGTAAAAAAAGCAAAATAATAACGGTACACATCGGTTGCTAAATACAAGCCTGACAGTGACAACTAGTCTATCGTCAGGGTATCAGTATTACCCAAAAATTGGGTTGCGAAGGTCTGATGGCATTCGCTTCGTGTAAAATACTGATATTCAGCCGCATCTGGTTAGACTGGAAGCCGACCCCATAAAGTTGGGAAAAGGCTCGGAGAAAGATTGGTTGCTAAATACCTATCAGTACTTTAAAGCGCCATGTTTGTCTAGTGGTCCTAAGTCAACTGTTACACTAGAGGTCTTGGTTTTGATTCCCATTCGAGCAGTGTTATTGGGATTTTCTATGAAATTCTCAGTTGCAGCCTGCAGTTTGGATAATGCACGATTAATAGGCAATAGCTCGCCCACTATTAAATGAGACCTAAATATACTGGCGAACTGTGGGTGAACATTGGTACAGCTGTGCCAACTCTTCGGGGAATAAAGGCGATAGAGTATGTTGTTATAAGCTACTTTAATAAAGGAAAATTGTGATGAGTTTCTCACAGGGTAAGGGGGTGTCTTTGTGGGGAAGTGATATATGAGGCCCGCCAGGGTTTTTTGGGCCTTCCTCTGCGTCGACGGCAATGATTACCTCAAAGGGGAGCTTTGCTCAGCAGTGGGTTCACATAGATAAGCTTAAACTCAGGCAAGAAAAATTATGGTCAGACAGTCGGTGAAGCGTGTTATTTCTGCAACTTATTTATCAGAATATGATTTAACTTTAAAATCTTAGCATAAAAATGCCAAAAAATACAAAAATATATCAGAAGAACACAGGTTAAGAACACGCCAGGCCGGTTTGGATCCAAAATCCAATTTAACTAAACCTGTACGTGTTTCACTATTTCATTGGGAAAGTAACTTTATCGAACACGAAGCGTAAATTAACTAATAAAATAAGTTATTAAGTGACGTATTCTCGCCTATCTCGGAGAAGTGTGACCTGTGTGACGTTATTGGCATCGTATGATAGCCATGTTCCCGCCATCATTACAAGGATGACACACGATGATCACTTGTTACTATTACACTAATTAATAGTGTTGATATCATTTTAGGGACAAAATTAATATTAAGCTTACGTTTGTGTTATGTTAATAATGTTAACAATGTTTTCATGTCTTTGATACTTACATATCCGAATTAAGGAACTAAGCAATTACTACCTAAACCTTCTTTCGTTTCTGTCGTAAAATATAGTCTATTTTTAGGGACGAATTAATAGTCAAGGAATAATAGGTTTCTAAATAAAGTTTGCTTGCTAATATAAATGATTTCACAGTTATTTTATTTCCACTATAATTATTAAAAAGGACACTTATAAATAAAGACACTATTTTTAAATATTGTAAAAAGCGAACTTATCCTATTTACGAAGATAACTTTTAATGGGAATGGGATGGTTTTATAATTTGTTTCGAATGTTACTACGCAATAAATTGAGACCGATGTCGACAGCGTGGAGTGCTGTCCCGGGAGCCGTCATCACTCCGTAACCGCCATGTCCGTAGCAATGCACCACCTTCAGGCCATCGATCAGCTCAGGCTCAACACGAACAGGATCCCTGTGAGGGCGAAGACCCACCATGTTTGCCACAACTTGACAACTCTTCAGCTTTGGAAGTATCTCACAACAACGCTCCATTATGGCTGCCGCGTCATGTTTACAATAATTCAAATTGTAACTGTCATAGTGACGCACTCCTCCCAATGTGACTACCCCGTCGAACCCCGGAATAATATACGTATCATAATCAGCATAGAACGCAGTCTTCACCCACGGCGCCTTCACCGTCACCACTTGACCTCGAATAGGCACCAAATCATGATCGTTGCACAAATATTTTGCGCCCAACCCCGAGCAATTAAAAACTAAATCGTATTTCGATAGTGATGCGAAACTTTCCACCTTTTCATTAACCAACTTGCCGCCTCTTTTAATAATTTGTTTACCAGTCCAAGGCAAATAGCGGCCAGATTCGACTTTAAGGGTTGAAAATAAAGACCCAAATTTCGTGCCTTTAGGACCGAGTTTCAATTCATCTCCACTAACTGATCTATATATTGGAACCAAATCTTCTATAAGATGATTCCTAGTAACGTGATAGTTGTCTTTTGAAAATATGTAGGTGGATAGTGACATTACACCAATTTGCGGAGCTTCGGGCGTTTTGAGTATATCTTGCCAGTAATGCCAAGAATCGTCAATCCATTTCTTAGTAATTTCTTTAGTTGGCCCTTTGAAACTTGTCCCAGGACGAAATATGCCGGCGGCGATATGGCTCGTAGTGTCTTCCGTGTATTTATCGGCGATAACTGTAACGTCTGCGTGTTTGATGTGGTCTTGCAGTAACTTGGCCACAGACAGTCCCACCACCCCCGCTCCAACTACTGCTATATTTGGTTGTTTAGTCATTTTGAATGTATAAACGATCTTTTCTGTAACAAACAAATTAAGTCGTAGTGTGTTTTCAATAATTATAGAGAATGTTCTTACTATCAGTGGCCAAATAAAATAAACAGTCCCATTTTAATGATAAAATTCCGACTTGGTATATTTGATTATGCACTTACAGAACAAAGTACTAGGTATTATATTTAACTAACATGATGTAAACAAGTATGGCGTAAAGGTTCGTATTCGAACTACGCTGCAGAATCGAAAGACTCGAGAGAATAGAGACATAACCTCAGAATAACACTTTTTACTTACGTGACGATTTCTACCTGGCAGCTTACCCCAAGCCGCGTTAAAGAACTTCGTTCCAATTTATATGGTAGGTACCTACATAATATTAACACCGCCGCTATTAAACTAATATATATCTAACTAGGTATTAATATTTTAGACTATTTTTACACTAGATATATTGGTCGCAATTACACAAGATATCTCTGTGAGTCTGATATCGGGAACATAACTCAACTAATTGTGAATTATGTTATTACGCAAACTGGAAGAGTTTGACATCATTAGTACATAGGTACTATAAGAGTATAAATATACATACTGTATAATCGTGCTAAGATAAAATTAATACGAACTAAAATATTAATGACAGCACAAAGTAACCATTAGTGTTGTAGTTGGTATATACCTAATCGGCAAATATTTTCTAATCGCTCCCCCGAAGAATCAACATATTAAAATAAGCTTCAAGATACTCTCAAACAATAACCCTCAGGAGGGAGTCATATCCAAGCTTATCTACCTAACTGCCTGCCTATATTATGTAAATTACACACTAGAAAAACGTAAACAAAATAAAATAGAAGATCCGGTTTTGTGATTAAGTATAATTTATTGCATATAGCTATAGTAATGACTACATTTTCAAAGGAGAAGTAGGTAGATTATAATGAATTATCTAGTGTTAAACTGTTGTTGTTAATTATTTTTATAATGAAGGAGATACGCTACACATTTACTCGTAAATATTAGATAATAAAAGTTTAAGCGCAGTGGTAAAATATTTTTACCTGAAAAGTAGGAACCTACTTAATCTTCTTTATTTCTTGTTCACAGAGTCAAGACCACCGAGGAAGAATTACAATCAGTTATCTTCGAATGAAAAACTTGATAACAGGCAAAAAGATGACATTCACATCGAAGAAGCGGAAGCAGAATCGGACGCAAGTAGTACCGACTTAGATGAACGTGATACGCGCGGTGTCTGTCCACCTTGTGCGCATGATCGGTATAACAACAACGTACGTCGACATGCACATGACGACTTTAGTGATGATACAGATTATGGTAAGTACAAAGTGAAAAAATATTAATTATTAAATAATAATATATAGTATTATTTATTTTTTAATTAATATCAGTTCAAAATTAAAATTAAATTATTTTTATGATATGTAATCGATACCAAATCATAGCATGCGCGTCTCTACCAAGACCACTTCCAGAACAACTAAAAACATAGGATTATCTATGGTTCTGTAATCTGTCAATGTCAGTTGCCTTGCTAGTTGCGATTTTCGCGGAAGCTGCTGTCATAATACGATTTTGACGGTACGAAGTGGGCCGTGATATTCATTAATCACTTTAAGAATTCAGATTGGAATATCCTGTTATTTTATGTGCTAAACCCTTTAAAACTAGACATAAGTGATCCTAATCATGGCGAACTTAAAGACGGATTTGGATCAATACTTATTGAAGAACGAAAGTCGTCGGAGCTACAATTTTAGTTTACCATCATTTTCTACTCCAAGTTTTATGACTCGGAGTAATGACGAAACCCCTAGTACTACAAGTACCGCGTCCTGGTTTGAAAATGTACAGAAGGAGTACTGCACCCTGGTAAGTAATAAAATCAATTTATAAATTTATTGGTGTATGAATCATACACCAATCACTTTGTTTGCGATGCGAAGCACAACAATACAATAATGTCAGTATCAATTACATCATTTTCTAATGGGTTTGTCCAAGTTTCTGTTAATTCGTATCTTTCATACTTAAAATTTTGATCTAAATTAAAAAATCTACCCACTTATTTTATATTTGTTTAATTGTTATGTTAGTGCATAATTACATTAAACATACAATCATGTTACATGATACACAGCACTTTCACCTACTTGTGGTGTTGTTCAAATAAATTACTAGCCTTAACTATGTTGAATTAGATTCTGTCTATAATGGGTATGTACTAAAAATTCTTCACAACACCAGTAGAACAGTTTTAATATCTACCTAATGTAATAATTCATTTTTTATGTTATTGTTATTGCTATTATTTATAAAGCATATTATACTAATGACATTGAATATTCTATATTCCAGAGCAGGACACAGCGGTTCATGGGCTTTGGCATATGTTTGTTTTTTGGAGTGCTATGTTTCATTCTGTCCTTCCTTTACATTCCTATATTACTGCTGCAAGCTAGGAAGTTTGCACTACTGTTCACATTGGGTAGCATGTTCTTCATAATCAGGTAAGATTTTAGTTAATTACTAGCTTAAACCTCTTTAGTCTTAGTATTGTAGATAATGTAGCATTATAATATTGACCTGAGTGAGACCTCCAAGGTGATAGTTGTGTATTCAAATAGATAACATAATCTGCAAAAGAAAGTAATTTAAACTTTTTTTATTGTATGTTTTGTTGGTATATAATCACAGTGACCATAGTCAGTTTATTATATTGAGATCATCACTATTCTTATGTATCAGTGCTTCTCTTACTGGATTCTGTGTGTGATGATATTATAAAGTAACTTCTAACATGAATACTATTTTAAAGACCCAATTCAATAAACAGATATTTGTATATTTTCTTATAGAACCAAGGTTTTCTGTCAATAATATATCAAAATATTTAATTCATTACTGATACCTTTTGCATTGTTAAAATAAAATGATTAAATAGAGTATGTCCACACTAATTGCTTGAGGGGCAGCAAGCAATTTATTTTTTTCCTAATAAAAATATATTAACAATAATTATTCTATTTTTATTAATATAGTAGTAGTATAAATCTTATATCACTATATTTGTATAATACAGTGATTACAATACTTTGATTAAGTATGTAGACCTGTCAAATTTGTAATTTCCTTAAAATGCACAGTATGACCACCCAATTTTATTTTACTCTTCCTATATTTTTGATTTGATTCTGTCACCATCATATTGTCGTTCGTCATTGTCGCCGCGACTGGCGACAATGACGAAATACGAAATTATAATTTTGTATACATTATACAAATTATATTTATTAGTGTTCAAAATATTCGATCTTGGGCGAGATTCAAACCTATGTCCCTCTGAAGTAATATTTTTTCAGTAGATGTTACTGACATCACTGTCTTAATAAACATAGAATGCAGACTTGCATCCAGTGTACTTAACCAGAGGTATGCAGGTTCGAATACTGCCTGAACTGAATTTCTCTTTCACAAAATTTTATGTGTTTAAAAATGTTTAGTAAACTAGACCTCAAGATCTTTTGATACATAAATAAATAAATAATTTGGGACATTTTTACACAGCACCATCTAGTCCCAAACTGAGCAGAGCTTGTATTGATATAATACTTATATACTTTTTTCTTGTAAATAAGTACAACAAAACAATTGTTGATTCTAACCATATTTAATAACAGTTTCAGTTTCCTATACGGCCCATGGAATCACCTCAAGTCTATGTTCAGTAAAGAGAGAGCACTCACAACCTCCCTCTACATACTGACGCTCATAGCGACATTATACTGTGCACTGCACCTACAGAGCACTCCATGGACCATTGTGTGTGCAGTCCTGCAGGTAGTGGCCCTGTTGTGGATGATGATGGGCTCCATCCCTGGTGGCTCATCAGGAATGAGGTTCTTCGGCAGCATGTTTAAGTCATCCGTATCTAATACTTTACCAATATAACATTATATATGTGTATAGACTGGGATGGATTGGACCACTTATTTAGAACATAAGTTTTGATATGAATAATTAAGATTGTTATTTTTATATGGATAGTTAATAATATGGGGAAGTTTGAATGTTTTCTAATGGTTATTTTATCTCAAGAGTGAATTGGATCTGGGTATTAAGCAATAATTTAACCACCTAATATAAATATTGCTTCCAGCTACATCTAAATAAGAACTGAGCTCTATGAATTTATGGAATATTATGAATTTCTAGTCTAGCAGTTCAATAGGTCAATGTAGAGTACATTGCCCTATTTGTGGAGACTTATTAGTGAAATTAGCATGTTCATTGGCAACTGGTTACTAACCACTTACATTTGTTTACATTTCTCAACCAGGTCTAAGTAGGTACTGTATTTGTTACACCTAATTATTAAGTTTTTTATTTATGTATGTTCCTTATACTTAAGTCTCGATATTTATGTTAATATTTACTGTTAGAATTAGTATAATCTTTTAATTTGAATCATTTGAGGTAAGTAATACCTTGCCTTGCAGATTACAAACTCCAGCCATTTTTTTAGATTTTCAATATATCTACATAATTTTATTAACATTTCTTGTACAAGTTTCATTTATGTGGTCAATATACATATCATTATTAGGTTTTTATGCACAGTATTTAGATTATAATATATCATAATTACTTCATTTAACAAATGCGCGTGAACCTTATGTATTTAACCTTATACGAGTGTCCTTACATTTATTTACAAGTCACTCTACGCGACGCAATGTAACAACTGTACCATTTAAAAACAAATCGATTTATAATAATGTTTATGATCTTAGATTAAATAAACTTTAATCTAAGGTGTATCATTCAAATTCCATAGGAATATTAAGTCTGAACTAGAATTATCAATAACTCGAACATTGTTTTATTTACTGCCTTTCGATCCAAGTTTTAATATTTAAATAATATGCTCAAACTTTTTGACCTACAATGAAATATTTTTTGTAAAAAAAGATTTACTTATTCAAATAAACTTCAACTTTTTTTTATCGTCTTATTTCATCCCATTTTTTTTAAATGAATAGGTGAGAAAAATCTGAGAGTTGCTATGACTAAAGATGTTACCATCTTTATCCTCTTAAGATAACTTTTAGGAAAATAAATCCGTATAGCTAATGGACAGGGACCCATCTTTTTATGGGACCTAATACCCCTACCCTAATAGGGAAGAAATACGTATATTATTAAATCTACATAGCACACAAGTCGTTATCGCTATGTGTAACTATAATATTTCAGGAGTTTTCTCAATACCTTAGGGAGTCCATCATCACAACTGGATTTTGATAAAAATGAGACCAATCTGAAGTACCTATACAAATAAAAAAACCCATATCCATACTGAGGGAGTTGCGAGGTAACAAACATTCAAAATTACAATTAAATTTAGAACCTACTCCTTTTTCTGAAGTCGGTTGAAAATATATTTAAAATAGGGCTGCCTTTTTTTTATCTCAATTGACAACTAACAGATTATAAAAAATATCCTCAAAGGAAATTCGCACCATCCCTCTGTTGGGTAGTTAAACAAAAATGTAAAGTTAAACACTTCAGAAAAAAATGATTTACTTGGTAGTAACAGATCAATTATTATGTTTTTCTGGGAATGGGATAAGTAGAAAAATCATTATGACTATATTAGTTTCTATCAACAATAATCTCGGAAGGAAACAATCATACTAATGATTGTCTCTTTCGGAGATTATAATGTTATTTAATTAGTCACTGAGACTAAAATTTACATAACAATTGCTTTTAATATTTCAGACGAAGCTCTAACTTGCAACGTCTGCGACCGGTCGTTCCCAACGCGTCGCCAACTGGGTGATCATCAACAGAAGAAACGACATTTTGGGTGAGTTGAACTTATTTATCATATGTAGATAGGTATATTATGCCCGCGGCGTAGGTTTCGCAAAAATAAGGTCCATTTGTTCCGATCGAGACTGCTCCCACAGAATAACTACATACAACATACAGAACGGTACCCTTACATTTGTTGTCTCAAGGCACACTATACATATATTTAATAGTAGCTACCTATCTAGGCATCGAAATCGGAACGTTTCTACGGATTATTATCAGGTCATTAGAGATAGTATTGCATCCTATGATCCGAGGTGTGCCACGAGTCACAACAAACCAACACCTTGAATACGACATTACATTAAAGATACCTATGTAGGTTTTTATAAATTATGTGGGTACAGTCAATGCAACATCTCGTTTAAACAATGTGTCAAATAGGGATTGAAATAACATCCTATTTATATTTAGGACTACATATTAGGTAGGTGCTTACCTACCTCAATCTTTTTTAAATTGCAGTCTAAACTTAGGTAGGTACAATAAAGAAGTAAAATCAAGTAGGTAGGAACCTAGGCACTATCGACATTATCTACAATGTAATGTCGATAATGCCTAGGTACCTACTTCATTTTACTATCCCGATATAAGTACCTATGTATTATTAGATATTATATTGTAAATGTAGAATCCCGAAATTAAATAAAACCAGGGGCATTCCGTAGGTATAATCGAAAATCCGGATAATTGATTTCAAAGTCAAATCAAATAATACTAAAGTTTTAGATTTCCAACGCAAAACTTAAATAGAGATAGTAGGTAGGGCATAGTGGGAGTAATTCCACTCAAATTGGAGCTGCCCGACTAGGACAGTACCTACCTCCACCTTGCAGAAAATCGAAGTAAAATAACACAGCTTTGGGCTGTTATCTTACTAACGGTGAGCAAGGATGGCAGTGTTCCGGCGCGAGGAAACGTGTTGGCAGTGGGAGGACTTTGACCACTGCTAACCCATCAATCGGCAATTAGAGCCGTGACGCGGGGGTTCTACTGTACCTATTTATTATTTTGATAAGAAATAGTGTACATTTTTTATTACCAACCCATTTTATTTCGAGAGTTGCTTAGAGATCTTTAGGGTTGCTCATATTCATTGATGGCACAAAAGTATAGGGAACAGGTTCCTGAACAGCTCTGCAACGCAGACCTGTTTAGTTGTGGTTGAGTGCTCTTAGGTACTACTGCCTACACATTGTACATAGGTATTACTTAGACCTAAATTTATATAATTTCAGATGCAGCGCGTGTGACAGCCTGTTTCCGTCGCTGATGGCTCTGGAACACCACAAGGAGGAGTTCCAGCACTGGAGTGACTCTTCGTACTGCTCGCACTCAGACTCCGAGGACAGCGATCTCGAGACGTGCCACGAAGACAAGCATAGACTACTCTAATGCCACCACCTCATTATTGCCGGGGAGAAGCCCACTAAGCTGGGCACTTTTGTGTGAAACGTCCTGTACAATTATTATACTTCTATTCGAATAGTCAAGCGTGTAACTATTAGCGTTAGCGGGTGACCTGTAATAAAAACTTCAGAAGCTATCTTGGAATGAAAAATAGACTGAAATTTATGTAAATATTTTTCAGATAAAGACGACTATCGGTCGGTTCCTATAACAATCAGTCAGTAGATTAGTTTACCACAGAAAGTAAGCACCTGGCAGAACTTTAATAAAGTTCTATGAAGATGTAGAGAACTAATAATACATTACCTATTTATCAGTCTCTCCAAAGGGTCAGCGCAGACTGTAAGGAGAGGACTGCTTGAGGTATATCCATCAGAAACCTAAAGAGCTACGGCCCTGGAATAGACGAGTGAGTTCATAACTCTTACATACAAATTAAGCTTTTTCTTCATACTATGGACAACTTTTTATTGACCTTTTGAGCGCCACTTCAGTAAAGAAAATCCGTGTTTTCTACGCCAAGCGACAAATTCTAGAATTTAATAATAGGTAAAAAAAAACAACAATATTTTTTTTTGTCTAGGTATGTATTTTGAACTAAAAAAAGTGGTATTTTTGACGTGCCATGCTGTCGTTGGCGTCGTGAGCAGGTTTTCATTTGACGTCTATATATACACGTCCGTGGCGATCAAAAGGTTAATTAATCGCAACCCTTTGACGTCCTGTCCAAATTTTGTTCATACAAAAATCTGATAGGAAAAGCAATTTGTTTGGGCAACATCCATTTTTTTCTTTCCCTAAAAGCTTATTCGGACTATTATTAGGAATACTTGAAAAAATTGCCAAATGCAGCCGCTCTTAAGTGATGCGCATACTAACGAACAACATTTTATTTTTATTTATAGTACATACATTATAGATATGTAAAGTATTCATTCATACTTGGCTAAAGTTTTAGTATCTTACTGCGTCATTCACTGTTTCAATTTAACTACCTACTCCTCGAATGTGCTACTTGCGTCAGTAATACCTACATATTCTAAACTAGTAAAAGTTTTATTGTGCAGAATGCAGAGCAATAATTTTCTGCATTCTGCACAATAAAACTTAGATAAGCTTTAGTCTTCTTTTCTGAGCAATGCAAGTATCAAAGAAAGGTAATGTTTCGCTCTATAATCTGCAATATTTAGTTTGGTAATAAATTCCGACATGCCAAAGTAGTTAGGTACATCAAGTAGGCCCTGGATCTGATAAAAAACGCAAGTGATTGTATAGGGTCCTATAGTGTTTCACTGACGTTACTAGCTACACGCTTTTCATATCTGTAACTTATTCTGTGCGATGTTAAATAATGGGCTAACAGTTTTGATTGAGATAAACATCGACTTCATTCTATAGGTCGTGAAGGTATTAAAAAATCAAACAGGTCAGTAAAAAACGCATATATTTTTATGCCATGAATCGAAATTATATCCTGGGTCTTAAGTTTCAATGTTTACTTAAAAAGTATACAATGTTAATGAATTTACAAAAACATATTGATTTTTTCTCATAATACGAGTCACCATTGTAACTTTGAAAAGAAAAATGTATTATAGGAAGGAATTACAGTATTCCTAAGTATATACCGCTATAAACAAAGTAATTTCAAAATATCTGCCCAAATTTTTACGGATGTTCAGAGTTAGCGTAACATTAATCTTCAGCTAACACAAGTGACGCGCGCCATGTATAGGTACTTGCCGGTTTCAGGCTTATCCATAGGATCAGAGTTTTGAAACCGTGCACCTAAATTATTATTTTCGTTATTTAGGCATAAACTACACAAAATTGCCATTAAATAGGTACCTAGTCCATTACAATGTACTCGGCTATTACAATCTGAATGACAATTGCCGTATCGCTAGCGCTGTTTTTAATTTTTTTATACAGCAGTATTCGTTCGTCACTCTGAAATCCTAAAAAATTTGGTCAGCATGATTGGAAGGATCTTATATTATACTGAAGCCTAATTATTGTACAGTGTAGACACATATCATTTTGTACAAGCATACGTACCTACTACGTAAAGGAGTCGAACGATGTGAAGTGAATAGAAATATAATACTAATTCAAATCCCGAATGATCAATGAATCGTATTATAATAACTACATACATACTTATATTAATTCTAGGTACTTAAAACAACAAGACAACCATTTCAAAGAAGACTTGGGTTTTCATTATTGCAAAAAACGCCAACTATGATATTTTTATATCAAAACCATTCTATTATTAAAGTTTTCTACACTGTTACATACACATTCGTTACATTCTGGGTAAAATAGAATAAGCCAAATTGGACAACAACAATATATTTTTGTCCCAGTAAGTATTCAATAAGTTTAATATTCGACAATTTCATTTACATTGTCTAATTCTAAGTAATGTCATTAATAATTCAGTTGTTCTTTCTTCCTTTCTTTGCAACAAAATGATGGATAAGACATAGCATAGACAATCATTATTAGGTATAATAAAAGTGAAATCAAGCTATAAATCATACTTTTGGGGAGAAACTTAGCATAAAGACATCTATTTTGCTTTTACAAATCATTTGTATTTACCTATATGTGACATAATTAACGTACATAACTGCTGAATTTTAAAATCCTAGTATTTTGGAAGTTCTCGTGCAATAAAAATACCGACAATAGGCAAGTCATATATTATAGGTGATAATTTATGAAACGCACGAAAGGCTTGTTCACAAAAGTATAGTAACTAAATTTATTGGTATTTTCGTAGTTACAGGCAATGTCATCATATACTGTTTTGTATCTTTGTGTGTAGCCTCTACTTCTGTGAACACGCCGTTTCTTTTCGCTTCACGTTTGTTTCGTACTCCTGTCTCTTACCTGACGTCATATCTCTGTAAATACTGCCTAGTGATATCCCGGCAATAATGCATATCACGGTACTGTAATATGACTGATATTCTAGTCTAGTTCTGTAAATATTTGTTAGGTCTGTGTCATCAGAATCACATTTAGAATTTTAAATTCTTAGTGTCACGTCAATCGTATGTATCCCGCCCCCTTCCCTACCGAGGTACCTTTAGAGTTTAAAACTTTTAAGTATTACTAATATAAGCATTAATTGTAACATTCCAACTAGTCATACTATTTTTATAAAGTATTCATTGTATTTCAACATCGTAATGTGTATATTCTAAAATGTATAAGGTCGCTACGCTCTGTAATTTAGACAGGGAGGAGACGACGTCACGAACTATTCGTACAAATAAAAATACGATTGAAAATATGTACAGAAATGTTTATTTTATAGGAAATCACATAACCACAGAGTACAGGCTACGAACACGTATGTACTGCGCTATGTCCGATCTCCCATAAAGGTACCGAAAGGCCGCGATCGGCGCGTATCGTCCGGGGAGCGACGTACACATCTTTAATTTTTCATATATCGAGTAATCAGGAATACAAATCACGAATCTCTTACAAAAGCATAATACGAGTAAGTCTAGTGACGGCGGGCCCCCGGCGGCGGCGGCGGCGGGGGCCGCCTACATGTTACGTTACGTTAGGATAATAATATGCGCCTCGCGGGCGCCAGCGGCGGTCTCAGGCGGGCGGGCCGGCGGCGGACGACTCTACGCGGTGCCGTTCAGCAGCGGCTCGGCCTTCGCCTTGGCCAGCGGAGAGCGCCGCTTGGCGGGAGCGGCCGGCGCCGCCGCACCCGCGCCCCGCCCGCCCTCGCCCGCTCCGGCCCCCGCGCCGGCCCCGGCCCCCGCGCCGGCCCCGGCCCCCGCGCCGGCCCCCGCCCCCGCCGGGCCCGCCCCGGCCGGCCCCGCCCCCGCCGGCCCCGCGCCCGCCGCCCCCGCTCCGCCCCCGCCGCTCAGCCCGTTCTTCCACCCGCCTCCTGCAACACGGCAGCGCCTCGTCAGCCGTCCTCACAGTAACACGTCGCCCCGACCCACCCACACAGTGCAATATGATGCTACACAACATAAATGGGCCAATAACGATTCCACTAATAATAACTTGGACTCAAAAAATTGGTATGACAATTAATCACGCCCGAACAAATAAAAAAATTAAGTTCGTTTAACGTATCCCAACCATCAACTTGTCACTAACTAACCGCTTTGGATAGGTTTCGCAATCACAATAGACCCGCTACAGTCACAGTAATACTATAGTTAAAACTAAATAGATAATAAATAGATTTTAGTTATCTATGTATATTTATATTCATACTGTGGAGCATCGCATTGCAATGTAACTAGTCACCATTAAAAGCGACGTGTAACAAATATCTCAAACATGATCACGAACAGTCGTAGCAAAACACTTCAGAACTCTAGTCATAAATCTGAAAATTTTACATCATGTGGGGCGAGCGGGTCAAAATCATGCGACCAATTACTCAAGCGCGTACTCAAAGCCGTCTAGAAGAAGACTAGAAACTTTTAGAGCGAAGCAAAATCAATTAAAATCATGCGTTTTACTTACAATCAAGTTTAACCTCTGCACTCGTGTATAAGTAAATAAATATATAACATAAGATTTAATATTATTTCCTTCGTGTTATAATTAAGCAGCGGAATATGTGAGGTGGATTAAAATTGCTTTGTTATATACCAGATTTGATGCATTATTTTAGTGACATTATTTCCTGAGTCAAGTAAATCAGTGACAAATAAAATAATTGTGTGTCAGTCACAAATAAAATCATTCACAACCAGCTCAAGGGTGACATAGTAATGAGAGTAGTCTGAGCTCTGAATTGCAGGTCATCATCGGAAATATCTGTGAAGCTAGAGTAAGTGAGAGCAGATGTGGGCACAGATATTTCCGGTGTGTGAGTGTGAGTGTGTGTGAGTGTGAGTGTGTGTGAGTGTGTGAGTGTGAGTGTGGTGAGTGTGTGTGTGAGTACCTGTCCTCCTCCGGCGGCGGCGCCTGTTGGCGGCGGGCTCGGCCGGTGCGCGGCCCTCCTCGGACGTCGCCGACTCTGAACAACATGCCAAGTGCCTACATTGTGGCCGCCGCCGCGACTCCGCCACCTCTACACTCGTGACTCGTGGCTCGTGACTCGTGACTCGTGACTCGCCTAGCTGGGGGACTAGTCGTTTGCTATCGCGTCCGCTTCACACTTCACGCTTCACCACCTCTACACGACACTACGTCCACCGACCCATATACTACCCCCTTTATTAAGTACGGAACAAAACAGTATATTCGAGTTCTACGTACATTCCAAAAACATTCAGTAACCAGCAATGCTACTACAACAAAGAAACTAGGTACATTGTAGTTATGCTAGCTCAACCCTCACCGAAATATTAGTAATCATACGAGACCAAACCGTAGAGAAAAAAGCGAGAAAAAGAAACACATTGTCCCTAAAATAGCAAACAACTATTCACCCCGCTCGACTAACGATAAACAAAATATAACTAAAACTTCCCATTCATCCTTCTACATTTATGTACTAATTAAAATGTAAAACGGGGTGCACAGAAAAATAAACATATAAACATTATAATGCATAAAATCCACTTACAAGATAAAAACACTACAACTACATTTTAACTAGCACATTCAGTAATATTTTCAGATTTTTCTTATCTTAGCTATTCGATAGCAGCACGTCATTTTATATAGAAATAAAATATTCATGTTGCATAGGCGGTCGACAAACTTCTGGAAATCCTTCCCTCAATTTTATTAGTAACTCGAAATCGAAGCCGCAAATATCAATATTATAAAATTACTTTTCGAATATACAGCTATTTTAAAGTTTACAGGATACCGGTATTTTGTAAAAACATGAGCTTATGAATTTCTTCAAATGAACTGTATAGGCATCAATGTATATAAGGATTTACAGATTTATCTTTTCTCTTTTGAGATCATATTACTCAAATACTCCGTACATTGCCTCACGGCAGTTCTGGGTGTATATTGTAAATGATCAGAGTTCTACTTCACTGGGATTACTTTAAAATTATACCAAATGAAAGCAATCTACAAATATAAATATCTAAATTCAAACGCACAGAGTCTGATAATATTTTTATTTCAACAAGGCTATTAATCTTTCAGCTCATTTATTGCTAATAATAACAGCACGCTACAGCGTGGGAGCGCTTTCAGACATTTTTATAAGGAAAACCTTTTAAATATAAACTTACATAATAGAGTAGACAACCCAGAGAGAACAGACAGCGCACTGTACATAAATAGCCACATGAAAACTGGCATTAACAACGGTATCTACGCGCGCACTTATCTACGAGGAACAATAAGTTCTCGACTAATACTTCACATCCCGTTTTTGTTAAAGCATATAGTGCGCTATTTGTGCAAAACGAAAAAAAATTGAACATACGATTGCATATCAAATACGTAAATTATGCTAATGCTCTGCCTCAAGCGTCGATGGGACAGGTAGCTTATCGTTATTCATTCATTTATCCATAATACACGACAAAGATAGTCTGAAGTCTTTGTTCTAGTTCAAACAATATGCTTAGTCAATTTCGTAAAATAAAGTTTTTATAATAAAACAAAATAAACTTTTGTACTTACTATAGGCCCGTATTCTAAAATGACACCCGAAAAATAACCATTATATTATAGAATGCAACAAACCAGTAAGCCAGCTGATGGTGCATGGGTTCCAACTAGAACTTTTTATTCTCATTTACAGATTTTAAATGTCAAATTCTATTGTCAATTTTAGTAATATTAAACATTAAAATATAATTGTAAAATTGTTTTTTTTTTTATGAATAATTGAATAACCATCACGATGTTGCCACTCGAAAGAATTTAGCTGGCAATTTAACTCCTATTCTAAGAAGAAAAAACCAAAATCATTTGAAAAAACCAAAACATAGTTTTGGTATGATACATATAAATACAAAATGGACACATTAGGAGACTAACCAGGAGATAAAAATTGCAACATCCAAAACTTCAGTTCATTACGGCCACCGGGCCTGGTACTTTCACACTATACTTGATCAAGCAGTGACAGATAAATTGTATGAAATTACAGACTAAGAATAGACTTGAAATACGGGCCATAGTAAATGTTTTGTCCAAAGTGCGCAAGCAGTGTTACAATGGCGCGATGTGAAGTGTGTCGTGTTGGCGCGGCGCGTATCGCATAAGTTTGTCGAGCGCCCACGGAATACAAACACGTTAGTACAAAGCGCAGACTATGTCGTACCTCTGTCCGCACTAGAAACGTCCTGGCTGTCTAGCACACTGCTCTCGTCATCAGTCTGCCTTCGTCTGTCCTCACGTCGTCTACCACTCTGGAAAAAGTAACATACAATTTAGATGCAAGAAAATACGAATATATTCGCTCCGATGCAGTTAAATCATCATCATCACCCATATGTTGTCCCACTGCCGGGTACGGGTCACCTCAAAGAACGAGAGGGATTAGCACTTTCACTGCAAATCTCATTAAATAATGTTTTTTTTTTTATAAAAATACATAACAACCCGACGATAGTTGCGTAACGAAATTCTTATGGCACCCAGTCTCAATAAGACATCAGTTTGCTAATGCGCTTTGTGAGATGCAAAATATTTGTCTTTTTTTTCTAAACAAGTACAGACGCCAGCAGGTCAACCTACCCGAAACTGTAAAATTTTCCCAATTCAATATGAACCTTATCGTGTAGTATTAAAGTTGAAAATCTATCAAAGAAATTTGACATATTGTGGTAGCTTGATGTGCTGGCCTCTGTACATTGTTTTATTCAGGTATTTTAGGAATCCGGGTTTGGTTTTGCTTCCGAAATAATGTTGAAACTCATTCGGTAAATATGTAAATATATTAATTGATAACAAAATTATTTAAAATAAAAATATCGTAAAATTTGTTTTTTTTTATAACCCTCTTAGCGTGATTTGCGCCCACCCGGTAGGTGGGGGTTGGGCATGTCCACGTGTCAACTATACCTACATAATTATAATCCCGTGGGAGGCGAGTTGTTGTTTTGCATTATACAACATCATTATTAGTATATGCGAAACCTGAAACACGTGTCTAGTATTTTTATGTAAATAATCTATGTACAAAATTTCAAAACTTGTATCATGAAAAATCACAAAGTTATAAGCTTGTTAAGTTACCTGGTTGTCCGTACAAAAACATGCTCATCGTCGCGGCGCTCATTGATAACAATGTGGCAGTAGGTACCTAACCGTACGGCGATTTCCGATTGCATTGTATTTAACTGATGATACATCACACTTTCCACATTTTCCATCACACTTGCAGTCTTTGAACTGTCGTAATGGTCAAGTGTAGGTAGACATTAATAAGTACTTTATTTGTAAATGCAGCCGTAAGTGATTAAATGTAGTCAATGCGATATGTTGCACCTTATACCAAACACTGTAAGTTCAAAATGGATGAAAAGTGTTAAACATCGCACTACTTAACCACAACAGGCTGTAGGTACAAATAAAAACGTGTGTTCATGTGTGTGACGATACTTTAATGTCAGATAGCTCCTCGTGCCGCACTGCCAGGAATACGTTATCACTTATCACCACAAACCGCTAGTATCCGTACCATTTCTTATACGAACACTATGCTTTTTACATACGATAGGTACACGTCAACCGAAACACAACTGCCGCGCGCTCGCGTTTTAGAAATGGTACGTACAGTAGCGGTTTGTGGTGATAACCACCACAAACCGCTACTGTACGTACCATTTCTTAAACGAACACTACCTATGCTTTTTACTTACGATAGGTACAGATCAACCGAAATGCCGTGCGCTCGCGGTCGCGCTCTCGTTTTGTACCTACTTATCTGAACGGGAGCGACATACGTGCACACTTCCCTATAGCTGCCGGGCGACTGACTGAAGTGGTTGGTTCACCCCCGGGCCCCGCCCGCCCCACTGCGCCCGCGCTGGGCGCTCAGTGTGTCGTGTCAGTGACCTGTGTTGCGCGCATATGATTGCACTTAGTGGTACTTTGTGTCGCTCGGTGTCCTACTCGTAACATTTTTTAAATGTTTTTGGGACAAAATATAACATGATGTAAAAATTATTGGAATCGATTCAGTTACTGATTCTGAACAAACTATATTCAGGTTTCGCATATACTAATAATGACGATGTATAAACGAGTTACATACCGTCGGGACACAATTTCTTAGGTATGCAGAATTTCTTACGACGTTTTCCTTTACATTTAAAGTGCTAAATAATAGTAATACGCACACGATTTCAAAAAGTTAGGTGACTTAGTAGTTTGATTCAGTGTTGATGCGTTCGCTTGTTGTCCAGTAGACCACACAGTACAGTACAGTACACCAGCACATGTAACGATATGGTATGGCAATACGTACCGGTGCGCGAGCATCGCCGGGGCGCGGCTGGCGCGGCGCCGCCGGGTGCGCCCGCCCGTTCTCCAGCGGCACGCGGCGCTCGCCTCGCTCGGGCCGCTCGCCACGCTCGCCGCGCTCGCCTCGCTCGCCTCGCTCGCTGGACCTGTTGGAGCGCGGCGGGCGAGCTCCGCGGCCTCGGTAGCCAGCGCTGTCGCTCCGCTCGTCGCCCAGCTCGGGTGTGGCGCGCCGCCCGCCAGCTGCAAACATAACACGAGCGTCACTGTACTGCTATACACTATAGTTACCAAAAATTATTTGTCGGAATTCTAATCAAATATACTCGTTTCAGTACTTTGTTTACGTTTGACAGCCACTTAAAAACGTAATTTAGTAACGTTACGTTTTTATGCGGTTGTAAGCTATACATATAGGTAAGATAGGTAGTATATATAAGTAAAGTTTACCGACCGGTGGGATACCGATGGTGCGGCGGGCGAGTGCGCCTGGCTCGTGTGGGCGGCTGTCCCCTGGGCGCGGGGTAGGCGAGTCCTCCGCCTCCCATCACGACGCGCAGCTGTTGGTCGATCTCCAGCTTCTCAGCGCGCAGCTGCTCCACCTCCTGCGACCGACCGACCGTCCGACACAACCGTCACCACCAACACTAACATCACCGCTCACATACACACATACATATTTAAACCATAATCGGTCACTATGACGACATCATAAAGTCCCATTATCCCAAAGTTATTTGCAAAGAGACTCGAACAGCAAACACAACCTATAAACACTCGAATGCATGCAACCTATAAATTTGGTCAAACAGAACACGCGTCAAGATCAAGACATTAAAGAAATGGCGTAATTACGAAATATTTAAAAAAATAATGTGACTGATACACAGAAACATTACCGACATTCTAACGTTTGATATGTTTTCACTAAATTATTGTGTAAATAAATTACCTGAACAAAATGTCTTTTTTTTTTTCACTAGATAGCTCACGCGTGGTTTGTATGAGTGTGAGTGGGTATGAATGTGAGTATGTGTGGTTGTGAGTATGTGTGGTTGTGAGTATGTGTGCGTGTGAGTGTGTATATACCTTGAGGTGCGCGACGTGGTACTCAACGAGCACCTTGACGTTGGCAATGTTCTCCCGCGTGGTGTGTGTGGGTGGATGGGTGTAAGTATGTGTATGTGTGAGTATGTGTATTTGTGGGTATGTGTGTGGGTGGGTGTAAGTATGTGTATGTGTGGGTGAGTGTATGTGTGGGTGTGAGTATGTGTATTTGTGGGTGTGTGTGTGGGTGGGTGTAAGTATGTGTATGTGTGGGTGAGTGTATGTGTGGGTGTGAGTATGTGTATTTGTGGGTGTGTGTGTGGGTGGGTGTAAGTATGTGTATGTGTGGGTGAGTGTATGTGTGGGTGTGAGTATGTGTATTTGTGGGTGTGTGTGTGGGTGGGTGTAAGTATGTGTATGTGTGGGTGTGAGTATGTGTATTTGTGGGTGTGTGTGTGGGTGGGTGTAAGTATGTGTATGTGTGGATGTGAGTATGTGTATTTGTGGGTGTGTGTGTGTGTGTGTGTGTGGTTGGGTGTAAGTATGTGTATGTGTGGGTGTGTGTATGTGTGGGTGTGTGTATGTGTATGGGTGGGTGTAAGTATGTGTATGTGTGGGTGTGAGTATGTGTATTTGTGGGTATGTGTGTGGGTGGGTGTAAGTATGTGTATGTGTGGGTGTGAGTATGTGTATTTGTGGGTGTGTGTGTGGGTGGGTGTAAGTATGTGTATGTGTGGATGTGAGTATGTGTATTTGTGGGTGTGTGTATGTGTGGGTGTGTGTATGTGTGGGTGTGTGTATGTGTGGGTGTGAGTATGTGTATTTGTGGGTGTGTGTGTGGGTGGGTGTAAGTATGTGTATGTGTGGGTGTGTGTATGTGTGGGTGTGTGTATGTGTGGGTGTGAGTATGTGTATTTGTGGGTGTGTGTGTGGGTGGGTGTAAGTATGTGTATGTGTGGGTGTGTGTATGTGTGGGTGTGAGTATGTGTATTTGTGGGTGTGTGTGTGTGGGTGGGTGTAAGTATGTGTATGTGTGGGTGTGTGTATGTGTGGGTGTGAGTATGTGTATTTGTAGGTGTGTATGTGTATTTGTGGGTGTGTGTGTGGGGTGTAAGTATGTGTATGTGTGGGTGTGTGTATGTGTGGGTGTGAGTATGTGTATTTGTGGGTGTGTGTGTGGGTGGGTGTAAGTATGTGTATGTGTGGGTGTGAGTATGTGTATTTGTGGGTGTGTGTGTGTGGGTGGGTGTAAGTATGTGTATGTGTGGGTGTGTGTATGTGTGGGTGTGAGTATGTGTATTTGTAGGTGTGTATGTGTATTTGTGGGTGTGTGTGTGGGTGGGTGTAAGTATGTGTATGTGTGGGTGTGTGTATGTGTGGGTGTGAGTATGTGTATTTGTGGGTGTGTGTGTGGGTGGGTGTAAGTATGTGTATGTGTGGGTGTGAGTATGTGTATTTGTGGGTATGTGTGTATATACCTTGAGGTGCGCGACGTGGTACTCGACGAGCACCTTGGCGTTGGCGATGTTCTCGCGCGTGCCGACGAACACAAAAGGCACCATGCCCTCTTCGCGCGGCGCCGACGGCTGCGGCTCGTTGTCGCCCTCCACCTTTACCTGCGTCGCAACCAACTTCGTACTACACTTAACCACTGACGCTACCATTAACTACCACGCCGCTAACCATACAGCTCTTACTCTGATCAAATCTCTCGAACAAATATCTTTCTATCTCACAGCGCTATTCACATCTATTTAAATGCTGAATAAAATTAACTTTTAAAATGCAATTATCAATAACTATATATATTTATTTTATAACTTGCTTTTATACATACATGCTCTCTCGATTCACAAAATGTTCACAGATTCATTCATATAGAACAGCTCAATAAATAACTTATTATAAATTTCTTTAGATAAGCCTAAATAAAATGTAATTTATCATTATGTCCAGTCACAATAAAACTATGTAAATAGCGCATCTTTTATAATCCTTCGTTGTATGCAACTTTTTATGTTATGTACACAAGTTGAATTATTTACCTGGATAGAACTGGATATGAAGCAGGTAGGTACCTATATAAGCTATCGGCAGAGTGTAGAGTGTAGAGTGTAGAGTGGAGAGTGTACTCACGCGCACGACGCCGCTCTTGTCGACGATCTCCTGTATGACCTTGCCGTTCTTGCCGATGACCTTGCCGACGAGCGCGCGCGGCACCTTGATGGACTCCTCGGCGTACTCCAGCAGCGAGCGCGCCGCCCGCACCGCGTCCACTGACTGACATCATCACTTACATTATTCATCTATACCATGGATTCAATACTTTCACTTTCATTTATACTTAGAAAGATCAATGGAATTGAGTAAGCTCGAGGTCGATTGTGTAAGCATTCATTTAAATTTGCAGTCCGCAGTGGAGTCTAGTCGAACACAAGCTACAAAGTGGTGTGTGTAGATCTGACCTCTCCACAGATCTTGAAGGTGCAGGAGACCTCCTCGAGCTCGATGTTGGTGACGCCGGCCACCTTGCGCGCTTGCTGGATGTTGGCGCCGTGCGTGCCGATGGCCAGCCCCATCAGGTCCTCGCGCACCGAGAACTCATCCGTGTAGCTGCACCAACCACAAACAAATCAATACATTTACACCTACTGCTAAACACTTCTAGAGGAATCAAAGTCGACGACATTATAACAACTATCGTTGAATGCTTCATTCCTAACATAACCCGCGTCGTACGTCATAAAAGTTCCTCAGAAATATAGTCACACCCTTTGATTATATACTTGTCTAGATGGAGCAATGCAAACAAACGACACGCGAAAACTGTCCCCAAATTGCGTGATATGTGTGAGTAACGCTTGTGTACTTATTGTAGTCAAACTGTCAAGGTGTGCGTGTTTAGGGATGCCTGCTTCAAATTATTAACTTACCTTTTCTCCATTATTTAATGGGATGATAGTTAAACGAAATAGGCTGAATAAAGTAATTATTTTGTAGATTAGTGTTTTATTTATTTTAGTAAAAACAAAAAATACAATGAAAAAATATATACAGCAATTTATAGATCAAAATCTATCTCTTTGTATTTGTTTTCGGAATAGGTTTTTTTTTTAATTTCACATTGTGTCCGCTGTATAATGTCTCTCCAGTCGTAAGAAATCTGAAACCCAAAATATTAGAAAGAACTAACAAAAATACTATTTAGTGAATGACTTCATTTATTTTGTGAAGGCAAGTTATAATTTACTCATCAAATTAATTATGTAGGTAATTATTAAAATAATAAAATTTTCTCCTGATCGAAAGATGATGACTGATATTTGCATTTTATCTCCTATAGTTTCGCCAAATCTCCCTTGTAATAAATTGACAACACCGGCTAATCTGTCGAACCTACAAATTAACGAATTGAAAAATCATGTTTTCATAAAATAATAGAGGTTAAATAACAAAACTTACCGGTGTAATGTGATGTTAGTGTAATTATACGGTTTTCCCACATAATTGCGACACAATTTGACAGCACATATCGACATAATTAATTATTTTTCGAGAACTCGACACCCTGAAGTGATCCAAATGACACTGACGTAAGTGAGTAGAGAGTCTACCAATTTTAGACTTTATTTGGGCCGTTCTGTACGTGTCAATGTGGCATCTAGACAAGTATATAATCAAAGGTCACACCTTGAATTCATTGACAGTTAAAACAATCATGAATCTATATGTATAGAAAAAATAAACACTCGATCTGTAAAATAGGTTTTTATTTACCTACCACAGGCACCAGCAGAAATTTTTGCTTTATACTTGTGATGTGTTATGGTGAGTAATAAACGTTTATTATTATTATTTAAAGTAAATAAACATGGATTTCATCAGTAATCAACATGTTAATAAAATCAATAGTAATCCAGGTTAAATTCCTGAGACACTATTACGACACTCGGAACAAGAAATGAGGTCAATAATAGCATCAATAAAATCGTAGTTAAGCTACACAGTAAATATAAGCTAGGTATTGCTTAGATTTTATTATTGATAGCGGCCCGTCCCGGCTTCGCACGGGTGGACATAAGATAATCTTTTCTAGCAATAAATATAGCCTATGTTATTCAGGGTGAATGTAGCTTTCCAGTGGTAAAGAATTTTTGAAATCGGCACAGTAGTTTTTCAGTTTATTCATTACAAACATACACACAAATCTTTCCTCTTTATAATAGTAATATAGATTATATTATTTTTATTATAATAGAACCCGTCGTAATTTTTTCTCCCTTAACTGTATATGTATTTATAATGTAAAAAAACTAGGAACCGCCTTTATGAAACGTCGTGGGTAAATTATTTTATTTATTTTTTTAAATGAGATTTCGACATTTTTAACACTTCTGCTCATTCATTTGAAATATGTACATTTGAATTACATTTTATATGTAGGTTATACTTACATTTTTTTTTTGCATTGTTTTATCCTAAATTAATTAATTAACAATTAAAATAACTGTCACTGAACCTTTTTCTTTAACACTTTTAGTATAAAGTATCCAATGTGATTGCAATTAAACCAAGTAGGTTACGCTCCTCGCAAGAATGCGTCCGCAAAGCTTTAATTTGTTGCATGCGTGCCACATACCGTGTGTCGCTTCGGCATGCGGAAATCGTGTTGCCGAAAATAGCGTGAAAAATATAACTTGTTCTACTAACTGCGAAGTTAAAAAAATGATGTGTGGAATTCAACAAAGAACACTCACTACACATTTTTTCCCCTAATGAGTTGTATGTAAGCATTTTAGTAGTTCAGGTTTTCCGATACTTGACTCCAAGAGGTACCTACTAGGTGTTGGGATCCCTTTAAGTGATACAAATTTCTTATCTATCAATTTAATACACATCGAGCTATAAGTAATAAAGTGGGAATTCTAGTAAGCTTGGTGTAGGCTTGTGTGTACTTGAAAACTATATTTGACGTTTATATTTTTTTACGCGTACATAACGTAATAGGATGATGTTCACAATCCTTTTTAGTGCATAATTTTTTACAAATATAAATTTATTATAGTAACGTTAATACTAGTAATGCGCATTGTCTTGTGCCATCACAAGATAATGTCATGTCAATGTCTTCTGTTGTGTAGCATCAGAAGCAATCTCAGTTTGAGTCAGAGAGGTGGGGGAGGGGCGGGAAAACGGTGCCATCAGAACACATTGTGTTCTGATGGCACCATTTTCCCGCCGCCTGATTGGTATGATATCATCATACCAATGTGCAAACGCCATTCCATTGCTGTGTTCTAACGCGTCAGAGTCAAAATCAGAATTGGATAACTCGTGGAATTGCAAAACATCATGTCACGACACGACACGTGTCACGTCAGAAGAGCATAACCGCCTGGCGTTAGCGTTACTACTTACTTGTGTATGACATGTAGTCCATATACAGGCAGGCGTTGTGTAAATTATTGACCACAGCAGCTGCACTAACAACATACCCAGTGCCTTGAAAAGGATGGTAATATAATGATATCAAAATTCGTCGTGGGACGAAAAGAAGACACGCTTAAAACATTATTTAATTTTTATCTGCTTATTAGGTAACTAGTGACACTCCTAACGTTTATTTATTAGAAAAAGTTTTGTTTTCAAAGACTTTACCAGCACAGTACCTATAATTTGGTCGACTTTCTTAAAAAAATGGTGTAGACAGGACTTTAATGACAAAGCACAACAGCAAGACACGTTCAAAAGAAGGGGTTAGGGAAAATTGAGAGAATTTTATTCCAGGTGTTAACACCTACCTCGTACATCTATAATAAAATATTTTATTATTAAGATTTGTGTACTGTACTCACCCGCCCTGGTTATGTATTTTGGTGGATTCCAACTGTCTGGCTGCCTCTTCAGTCTTTTTCAGCAATAACAGCTTTTGAGTAAGATTCCTGAAAATAAAATCGAACATTTCATTGACTATATTACAAAAAAATATTGGACTACCTATTAAACTAGTGGTCGTAAGCGCGATCACTACGCTTGAGGTTCTGGGTTCGATTCCAGGACGTTGGGTTTCCTTATGAAATTCTTAGTAGCAGCTCGGAGTATGGATTTGTGCTTGATTAATGCTCGACAATAGCTGCAATAAGCTTGACCCCTATTACATGGGACCTAAATATACCAGCGAACTGTGGGTGTACTTTAGTACACCTCATCTAACCCTGGAATACAGGCATGGTATGCTATGTTAATTCATTGAATGGTTGTTGGAAAATTATTTGCAAAATTGTATGCAATATTTAAGTTTCAATGTCGTAAGCCTAATACTACCAATACGGCAGGTCTCTTACTACCGTTGGCCCTGTGGCTATCTGTTAATGTTAGCACGATTTCATTCCGGCAGTGAGTCGGCTGTCCAGAATAACTAGGACCTCAAATGATGCTCTACAGATGAGATCCTATGTAAGTGCTGATAAATTAATTACATTTTAATTACATAAACTATAACGAGTGAAGTTTTTATAGTGATCAGATCACCCAAAGAGGCAGTACTGGCTCTCCTTAAGAAAGACACCTGGTTTCCGGCAGGCAGCTTGCTGGCTTGACGTGAAACTATGTTTGTGAATAGTGACATTTTGTGATCTAGTGGCTCGAGTGTAGGACTGCTGATCACGAGGTCGTGGGTTCGATTCCTACAGGACACAAATATTTATGTGATGAACAGTATTTGTGTTTGTCTGGGTGTTTCTTGTGTATTATAAGTATAGTATTATAATTCTTGTGTATTATAAATAATCCACAAGCTCTGCTTAGTTTAGGACTTGATTGTGATGTTTGTAAAATTCTCCATTAAGACAATGTAACCATTGTTTAAGTCAAGGCCAAGACCACTGGCTATTAAAAGCTAAGGGCGCTCTGCCACATATAAACTACAGCCTAGATAACCAAGCTGAGTGATCAGGTAGAGGTAGAGGTAGAGGTAGAGCCGACAGTCCGTACCTAAAGTGCATCTCCTGCAGCATCTGCGCGCGCTTGTGCGAGGTCTCGCAGCGCGACACGACCGCGAGCACGCCGCGCTCGGCCACGTACCACACGAGCGCGGCGCCTATCGCCTTCTGGAACTCCTTGTGGGCGTTCTCCACCTTCGCACTGCCGAACATTACCACTACTTAATACCTGCTGTTTGATTTTCTACAATAGGTTCATACACCACCAAACCGTTTCTCTCAATGATTTTTGGGGACGAGCGACACCCATTATCATATAGTTTGGACACATGGATTGCTGAGCACACAGTATACCGTTTGGAGAGAACTCTCGTCATTCAAAAATATTCTATTATTTCGTTGGATTACATTCTAGTTGATTTTTTATTTAGTCCTGCAAAGAGATTTTGGTCAAATAAATACTAAAACGTGACCTCAACACAGTTAAGGTGCCAAAATAAATCATGATTACTCTACAACCTATATCAAAATTAAACTATAGCCAAAAATTTATATAAATCAAACAACATCGCAATTTCGCAAAACACGAATGTTGTTTTAATTTTGTGTTTTAAACGACTAGTCATTAAAAAATACTACCACATCGTATCCTACGCACTGAAAACTGAAATAAGCGTAGATTTATACGAGGGAACATCGTCTTAGTAGTAGAAACTGATAAGAAGACTAATACCCGAATACTTTGATTAAATTAGGACTATGAATAATTAACGACATAAAAATCATTCTGTGTTTTCTTTAGAAGTGTCTAAAGTGAGTTAGTTAGTCATGAATTCATGATATCAATAAATAATAATATTATTACAAATATGGCGTCTGTAATAAAGCCACACATACA
This sequence comes from Acronicta alni, assembly GCA_964056405.1. Lineage (NCBI taxonomy): Eukaryota > Metazoa > Arthropoda > Insecta > Lepidoptera > Noctuidae > Acronicta > Acronicta alni. Next base: position 15,798,422 of record OZ043923.1, read on the forward strand.
TTGTTCAGCTAACTCGTCCCACATGCGCTTCAGGAGGTAGATCAATTGAGTATCAACGAGAATAATTAACTATATGATGAAACATGACATACAATTATATTGAAATATGGTATATTCATTATAATTACAAATTAGAAGAAATATGATGGATGGTGTTTGTAAATGCACCATTCCATTATTAACAACAAAATAGCACATACAAAAAATATGAAATAAGTACTTACTAGTCCTTGAGATCATCAGGTACGGGGATTTCGAACTTGTGGAAGGTGTTCTTATCAATGGGTGTTTTGGCTGTCTTCACCCGGAGGCGATCCTTTGGCACAATTTCTGTGTAGCAGTTGTCCCACTCTAGGTATTCTATCACCAGAAATTCGCCCCTCATCATCTGGAAATAATATTGATATGTAAGTAATAGATTAGCTGTTAAATATGTAATACAATAAAAATGGGTCTTTTGGGACTATGGCTATTTAGCCATAGACGTGTGTGCATTATGCACTATAGATCCCATTTTTATTGCCCTAGAAATACGTATTATGTAATACAATTCCTGATTCTACAACTGAACTCTAGTACATTTTTGGTAAACACTAATCTAAGTGGATAACTATTTTTTTTTTTAATATAATGTCAATTTGTTTATATTTTCTGTTTAGAAGAACTTGCTACATAATGTAAGTGGAAAGTAGATAAAAATACAGTTAATTATATATTTCAATGGTTCAGTCTCATAACGTTCAAGTTTACCATAAGCAATATAACTTATGGTAGCAAAAAGTTCAAATCTCATAAGACCCAAGTCTCAAAACCTCCAAGTTGCAAAATATCTACATCTCAAAACGTTCAAGTTGCAAAACAGTTAAGTCTCCAAACATCCATGTCTCATAATATACATTTTTCATTTAAGTGGATCAGAATCAAAATAAAATATTCATGTTGGTATCAAATTCAATTAGTTTGTGACATTGAATTTGACAATAAGTGTCAACGGTATTTGAAAAAATTAAATCAAAATAAATTATCGATTCCACGATTTCTAAAAAGCATTATTTTTCTTCGGAATATAATAAACCGCGCATCAAAAATACTGATTGAGCGACAAAATTACTGATTGAGCAGCAAAATACAGATATAGGTTAGGTTAGAACTGTGACCACACATCTACCACCACCAGAACCAAATCTGAATGATACCGAATCTGAAGACCAAGAAAGTGTATATTTTGCTGTGCAATAAGTATTTTTGCTTAGGATTGGGAATTATTTTGTTATACAAAACGACATTTTTTGATTTGCAATTAAATACTAGCCTTTTTCTTCAACTTATTTTGAAAATTTTAAAAATGTTAACTTCCTTTTCACAAGCTATACTTTGATAAACGTAACGTAATTATGTACATAAACATACGAGTATATAATATAATACCAGCAATAATTGTGTTGGATTCTGATTTCTTTACTATTGGGTATGCAATATTATAGAGGTACACATAAACATCGTGTCTATTTTGGCCTGCGTTGGAATCCACTCAAATTAGAGCTGCCCGACTGGGGAAGTACCTCCGCCTTGCAGAAAATCTAACGATCGCTTGATTTTTAAGTCAACACTCGAGGTAGTAGCGTCATTTTTCAAATCTGCTATAAATCTCTGGTCGATAACTCGCTATTCTTTACTAAAGACAATATTAGCTAAGTTCACATGGACCAGGGTGCCTTATCCGCTATCACCGAAGCATAGTCAAGAATTTGAACTTGAGCAGTTTGTGTTAAATCTTGCACAGTGATAAATCATGGGTCAATCAATAAACAAAATATGGTGAATTCAGTTAATAACAGGGTGTTTTCCTAATCCTACATCATCTAATCAATACAACATCAGTGTTTTATTTTTGGTTTTGATGATAATAATACTGTTTTTGAAAATGTTTAGCATGCGTGAATGCCAAATATAATTTTAATGGCAAGTTTATAATCTAGGATTATGATATAATAGGACTACCACGTAGAACACCTCCAGTTTTAACTAAAAAATGAGTTTTTTTGTGATAAATATGCGAATACAGTTTAGAGCAAATAATTTTTAATTTAAAAATGGTCACACTGCAATGCTCTGAGATTGATCGAGCACTCGAAGACGACATCGTGACTTATATGTATTTATAAATTCGAGTGCGGGGGACGGGGTATCAATATGTTCGCACCGGTTTCTAGTCCCTAACGAAGCGCTGGAGAGCAATTTGAGCGTAAACGCAAAATTAAATTAATTCTTTATTGTGAATCTAACAGTGAATAAACTTATAAATATTGTGTAATTTTATTATAAGGTTAAGCTAAATTTTATACCGAAATCATAATTTTTTAAATCATTTCTCAGTCCCATTAGTGGGCACGGGATTACTTTCTTCTCGGAATGAAAATAAATGATGGTAATTATGATTATCATGCTGGCTTAGTGCTTGTTGGTCGACTACACACAACGACGATACACTCTCACAGGCAGCTTTTCAGCGGTCCTTGTGGAAATCTATGGTGGAGGCTTATTTTCAACAGTTACCGTCCTTGGGCTGATATGATGATGATATGACTATTGAAATAAACCAAGCAGATCCAAACTCCAAACTGCTACGAAGACAACCAATTGAAAAAATCAAGACACCTTTCACTGAATGATGATGAAATTGGTGAATGAATGAGATAGAGATAAAAACAATTATTTTTATTGTATCTATACATATATAACTGTTGTTTGAATGTGGAGGGTAATTTGATACTCATTATTTTTTACTCATCATTATGAACTAGAAGGGGCTCGTGGCTAAATAATGACTACGCTGATCAACTGATCTGCTAGGTCGAAGCTGCGCTAGCCGCGGTCTTTGAGAACACTCCGAGGCTCGAAGACTACGTGAAGCCGTCGATTCCGGTGGTCAAACGAACGCCTATCACAATCGTCAGTGGTAGTCAGATCACCAAAAAGCCTGACAACCGGTCTATCCTCAATATACCCAGAAATAAACTCGTGGTTGCGGAGGTCTGATGGCAGTCGCTTCGTGTAAAATACTGCGTAATATTCAGCCGCATCTGGTTAGTCTGCGAAAGTAGTAAGTCTGTAGTTGGGAAAAGGAGCATGATGATGATGATATGAACAACTTTTATCAGGGGACCAACCCTAAACTCAAAACAATAAATACAGCTGTTCTATAAATTTAGGTTCACTGAACTCTACAAAGTGTATTGAGGGAAAAAATATTTTTCCGCGATTTCATGTTTAGTCCCATAGCAAAACTTGTTCATAGTGACGAGTAGAATGACGACTTAATTTTTTTTCAGTAATCATGTAAAAGATCTGTGCCTAGTGTGGTGTAACAGTGAACTGTGGGTGTACATTACTACACCTCTGCCTAGCCCTAGGGGGAATACAGGCGTGATGATATGTATGTTATAGCCTTATAGCAGTGCAAATCTTGTGATATAATAAATCCGAAAGTATTTGTCAGTATATTTATTATTATTATTTATCTATAATCCTTAGTTAGAATATTCAATAGATATAAAATTCCCCAGCAAGCAAACAAAGGCGAGTCGAAAGCTAAGTGATAGTTAAATATGTATGTATATAACTATGGATACAATTCACACAACATTATTACAGTACAATACAAGATGCATGATATGCCTGAGTGAAAGTGCACTATATGGTACTGTAACAAGTAGCAGGTATGTCTTCATGCCCAAATGATGATTAATGCCTCACTAATTTCCATTATGGAATAAATTTACTTGATAAATAGAGTAATAAATTGGCTTAAAATGTTAGGGTTGAATTACATAAGTTTACCAATAATTATTCATAAGTACTTGATTTTTGCTTACAAGCCAATGTAGTTACAAGGGTCAACCTTTAGTTATCTTTAACAGATAATGCACTTATCACTGCATTGACTTTTTATTTATTTATTTATTTCATTCATTGGCCACCCAATGGGGTAGGCAGAGACTATACATTTCCACTTGCTACGATTCTGGCACACCACTTTTGTTTCATCTTCATTCATTAACCATTATTATACACTAGGTGACCCGACACAGATGTAGTCCTGTCCAAATTTCAACAAAAGGTCATAAAAAATCATAAAATCCTATAAAACAAAAACACCTTTTTCCCGAATTTTCCAGGCATCTTTTCCAATTTTACTCTCCCTTAAAACCTATTTTGGACTATTACAAACAGTTCAACCAAAAAGATAGTTAAATCAGTCCAGCCGTTCTCAAGTGATGCACTTACCGGTGACCTGAATCAATTTTTTTTTTATATGATGCACTTAGAGAATATTGGTGGCATTGAACCATGATTACAATTATTTTGGAATAATTATTTTACCCATATGGAATATTAGAACATATTGTCTTTGAATTAATTAGCACTTTTCTTAACCTACATGGCACCTTACTTTAAGAGACTAAAAGAAGTCATAGTTTTTATGAAAATAATATGAATCAGGGAAATTGGTCATGTCATTATGTTGACCATGTTCCATATTGCACTACATAAAGTCAGGCACAAAGCTGATATTACCCCAATGTTATCAGGAAAATAATAGGCTAGTCATGTTGTCAATGCATAAAAAAGGTTATTTGAGAAAAACAAATAAACTTCAGCTATTCTAGTTCATGATTATTTTCATTTTTTGTTTTTATGAATGTTTAAGAGACACCTATAATAATATTATTATAATCTCATATAATAATAGAATTCTTAGAATGGCATTAAAGCTTCATAATAGTACTGTAGTTGTTAAATCAATAAAACAAAATCCATACTGCAAGTTGGTCAGTTGTAAACAGCACATTGAGAATTAACATGAGGAGACTTCAAAATAAGGACAGTTGTTCTTTACGAAGAACACTATAATAGGTATAGATGTCCAAACAATAAGAAGCTGGCTACGAAAAAAAAAAGGGTACATATCAGATTCATGTCAAAGCACAAAGGTGTCCGACTGAATATTTTACAAATTATAATACAAGGGCTACTGCTAAGTTACAAAGAACAAGTATTAAATAATATATATCTTGTTGCTAACAAAAAAATATTATACATGACAACTGTAAGGCAACATAATTAACAGACAGATGAAATGAAATCATAATTGGAATTTTGTAAGTAGGTACTGCAAAATACTACTGAAATATAGTCAGATTGTAAACTTATAATATTGTGAATGTTATAAATATTTAGTCTTACACATACTTTTTAACAAGTTTGTAAATAATAATTATGCTGATACTTTTTTTTTTCATAAAAATATGGAATGGGTAAGTCACAACACTTTAACAAGAGATTGTAAACCATTCATTAATTATTATGAATGATAATAAAGTTTTAAGATACATTTTCATAACATTGTGGGCTTAAATGTTTTTCATAAAATTAATGAATGTGCAGCAACAGTGTTGCAGTGCAACATTAAAATTGCAAGTGGGTAAAATTGCAATTTGACTGCACATTTTGGCTTTAAATTTTCTTTACCATCACTTACAAGAAACTTATTCCAAAATGTGCCACATCTTTCATCATTTTCTGGAAAGCTGACAATTAGACTATTTCTACCATAAATAATTAACAGTGCAACAATTTCCTTATGACAAGCTGGTATACCAAGTTACTTATTGCACAAGTGAAAGCTATGGTGCATATAATTGTCAAAAAAATATCAAAACTGTTGTTTTGTATTATCTGATTTGTCATAGCCATACCTATACAATTCTTAGTACCTACCACTGAGGGTAATATAAATTAAAAATATTCTAGAAAGCCGTTTGATTGATGTAATAAATAAGTGATGTTATAAAATGTAATTCAATACCTTTATGTTTGCTGTCCACCACCCACATGCTTCCTTCTCATTGGACCTCGCGTATACCTCCACCTCTTGGTTTTCCACGAACTCTGTGTGTTTGCCGGTGTCTTTCGGTGGTAAAAACACTTGGGAGAACGGAAATTTTGACTCTGGCTGCCAGCTACAAAGCAAAATATGATTATAAATAAAAATACCCGTACTTTTACCCTAAAAGTATTAAATCAATATACTGTACTTACTCATTTTCAAAGGCTACGAGAACCTCGTTGTCGAGCACGTCGGTGACAATGGCCTAAAAATAAAGAGATTTTTAGAACATTCCGACGGTAGGTATACCAACTTCGTGATGTGCTAGAAATAAGATATCTAGGTCATTTATGTGTATATGCGCAACTGTAAAATTGCGTCGTGTATCGTTCCAATTTCATAACACCTAAATCGCAGCTAAAAATACAGAAAGCAGCATTATTATTACAACACATGGAAAAATCACGCCCTGACAGGCGGACATGGCGTCCATTCCAGCCGTGATGATCTTCCCGGAAAAATATTTTTGTAAGTATGAGAATTACCTAGGTAGTGGATGTTGGAAATCTTTGAATAAACATTACACTAATCAAATTAATACTTGTTGTGTAGAATTTTAACGTACTTCACAATTTACAAACCTTATAATAAGCACCATTATCACCGTACACCTCGACCGACAAATCCTCCATTTTGGTTTGAAAGCGTATTTGGCGTTTTCGGAGCGAGAACGAATGTTCCTAGAGAAATTACTGACCAATCGTTTTTCAGTATTCCCACATAGACAAGATAAGTTTTATTTTTAATCAGTGCTGCAGTTATGTTGTGATTACTTTGTGAGTCATCGACATTTTTGAATTTGGAATCCCCTAATATCATCGTCATCTTTTAACCCAAATTACTAAATACTTTTAAATAAAAATGTATTATTAAATAGATCCTCTAATAATAAATGAATAGTTTACTGAACCAGGCGTAAAAAGGCAAACCACAAAAAATTTTGCACATAGCATTTTTCGCACAACGAAAGTAGTATGCGAAAATGTTTCGCATTTTTACTGTTTGCCGCCAAAGCTACACATGAAAAAGGCATCTGTGTCACAGGCATGGTTAAAATTTTTTTTGGGTTAATTTATCTTGTATAAATGTTACATACATTGTACGTGTTGTTACGTTGTTCCAGTTTTGAAAATAAAGATGAACTACTATAATTTAATTTTCAGAACAATCGGATATCGAGAAGTAGTTCTACTAATTCAACTTTTTTGATCTAAACAAACAACAAACCAACTTAGAAGTTAGATATGTGTTGGATTGTCATAATACGTATTCGTAACCAATTATGAAAATGTAATAGAATTATTTTATAACTTTTAGATGGCAGCACTAAGGTATTTGCCGCGTAAATTTATACGCAACGGTGTTTGAAGTTTAGTTTTCTATTTTTTGTGTTTTTATATTCAATTTTTATAAAGGTTAGTGATAGAATGAGTTAATAATAATAATAATAAGGCACAACCTTGTAGACAGAATTATCCATCAGCAACTTGCTCTGAAATACACTCTTGTGGCATCGGAGGTACCGTACTACAGGTATGTGCCCGACCCAGTTCTCGAAAATGGCAATATCACACTGTACTGGGATCGGTCCATCATCACTGACAGGACTATTGTAGCCAATAAGCCGGATATTGTGGTGGTGGACCGAATCGAGAGGCGTGCAATGATTGTTGACATTACCGTCCCGCATGACGGGAACCTCGTGAAAGCCGAGAAAGATAAGCAAATCAAGTATCTTGACTTGGCTCGCGAGGTTGTCGACATGTGGGATGTGGACACAGCGATCATTGTACCGATAGTCGCGTCAGCCAATGGCTTAATAGCCACGAGCCTCGACCAACACCTCAGGAGGCTCTCGTTAGGCGGCTGGGTCAAGGGCCTGATCCAGAAAGCAGTATTGCTGGACACGGCCCGTATTGTTAGGAGGTTCCTCTCTCTGGAGCCCTGACCGCCGGTAGCTTGGACCCTGTTCCCGATACCGGTGGGCCTCTATTTTTTATATTTTTAAATGTTTTTGTCTTTTTTATTTCATAAAAATATTTAAAAATGTAATTAGTAAGTATAAAGACGAATAAAGGAGATAATAATAAACAACATTAACAAACAAACATAACACATTTCTTCACAATCGCGAGGTATGCAGTCTCAGGGAGTATTTTCGGAAGTTTGATGGTGTGATGCATCGAGATGTGGTCGCAGTGGACAAGGGACTTACCCCACTCTCCTTGGCTAAAGAGAACTGGCGCAAGCCTGTAGTACTTAGTACGAATGATCGCAAGGAGGTATGGCAAGGCAAAGAGCTACACGGACGCTTTTACAGGGCTCTCTATGAGCCTAGTGTAGATTTTCTAGCGTCCGTATCTTGGCTACGTTTCGGAAATCTCTTTGGAGAAACCGAAGGTTTTGTATGTGCAATTATGGACGAAGTTATGATGACGAACAACTATCGGAAATATATCGTGAAGGGTACGGTTGACATATGTCGGGCATGCCGCCGTCCGGGAGAATCTATCCGACATATTATCTCTGGTTGCTCGCGTCTTGCTAACGGCGAATACTTGCACAGACATAACCTCGTGGCCAGGATTATCCATCAGCAGCTCGCTTTGAAATACAATCTTGTGGAATCGGAAGTACCGTACTACAAGTATGTGCCCGACCCAGTTCTCGAAAATGGTCATGTTACATTGTACTGGGACCGGTCTATCATTACAGACAGGACTATTGTTGCCAATAACCTTAAAAATTGTAGTGATAGATCGATTAGAGCGTCGTGCAATGATTGTTGACATCACTGCACCGCATGACGAGAACCTCGTGAAAGCCGAGAAAGAGAAAGAAATAAAGTATCTCGACTTCGAGGTTGTCGACATGTGGGAGGTGAATTCAGCAATCATTGTACCAATCGTTGTCTCAGCCAATGGCCTAATAGCCAAGAGCCTCGACCAACATCTAAGAAGGCTCTCGTTGGATGGCTGGATCAAGGGCTTGATACAGAAAGCAGTACTCTTGGACACGGCCCGTATCGTTAGGAGGTTTCTTTCTCTGGGGCCCTGACCACCGGTAGCTTGGACCCTGCCCCCGATGCCGGTGGGTTTCTATTTTTTATATTTTTAAATGTTTTTTTTTTATATATGTTACTTACGATGAAATATTTAAAAATAAAAAAAAAATATGTTTAAGTTTAAGTAAAGGCAATAATAATAATAAGTGGTGTATCAAAGCGGACTTCCCTAAATTTAAGCATACAACAAAAAATGGAAAGTCACCGGAAACTTGTGTCTGAAATCGAAAGTACTCTAACCAGAGTCTCCGATTGAATATGACTTAAATTAGTCCATTTGAACGGTACCATAGATACAAGTACGTGCGTTCACCGCTAAGAAAACACCATTTGCTGTGGCTACTCAATTCCTCCCTTAACATCTGTAACAGCATTGGGATCCTCGGAATTGACTGAATGATAGATTGATAGAAGAAGACAAAGTTAAGCTGACAATAAAAAAACACGAGTTGTTTAATAAGGCGAGACGATACTTCAAAGCGAAGCAAAGACGAGAAGAAGAAGTAGAAGTCGCAAGTCCGGCCCCATATCGAGTACCTACTATTGTCACCTATGGGTGAGAGACTGAGAGCACCAGGATACCAGCTTGGACACGGTCCAGAAACGAGCAGTTATTAATAGCAACGATCCCAAGTTCACAAACGGATTAGAACCCTTAAAGTCTGAGGAGAGACTGCCTCTCTCTCTGTATTCTACCGTTTGTACAACGGGTGGTGTTCTGAGGAATTGTTTGAGATGATGCCAACGGCCACTTTCTACCACTGTACCTCTCGCCATTGGCGTAAAGTTCATCCAAATACCCTGGAACCACTTTGGTCTCATACCGTGCGATTCCAGAGGCATTTTCTCACACGCACCCTTAGATTTTGGAATCAGCTCCCAGTCGCAGTTTTCCCGAGAGACTTAGTACGGGGTTATTCAAGAAGACGTGTGTGAAAAGAGTTTTACAGGGTAGGCAAAGCACAAGTGAAACAACACCGATTGCCATAGCATGACGTGTTGACACGTTTACGTACATTACATAGGTTAGATCAACTCTTAGACCATCAACTCTGAAATCGTAAAGATATCAGTTGTTCAATACTCGACTAAAATGTAAAAGCCAAAAAGTTGATCACATTGTGGCGTATTTTCACCCCCCATCATCATCAATATAAGATTTAAGAAAATCCATTAAGACACAATCTCCTTTTTGATGCCTCTCGCTTTGATGCTTTTCGCTTTTCATAGTGACATAATAACGATAACAGAATTTAACGTTTATGTCACTATGATGTGGTTACGGTATTACTTCATAGTTTCATTTCATTAGTTTTGCCTGTAGGTAGACGTAATAAGTAAGTAGTCTTAATTCCTAGAGTATGTATTACGGTATTATATTATATATTATCTCCTTTATTTGTCTATAAACTTACTAATTACATTTTTAAATATTTTTATAAAATAAAAAAGACAAAAACATTTAAAAATATAAAAAATAGAGGCCCACTGGTATCGGGAGCAGGGTCCAAGCTACCGGTGGTTAGGGCCCCAGAGACAGGAACCTCCTCACAATACGTGCCGTATCAAGGAGTACTGCCTTCTGAATCAGGCCCTTAACCCAGCCACCCAGCTCGAGCCTCCTGAGGTGTTGGTCGAGGCTCTTGGCGATAAGTCCATTGACCGTAACGACTATCGGCACAATGATGGCCGAGTCCACATCCCACATGGCGACCACCTCGTGAGCTAAGTTGAGATATTTTAACTGTTTCTCTTTCTCAGCCTTCACGAGGTTCTCGTCATGCGGGATGGTGACATCGATAATCAATGTGCGGCGCGCTGATCGATCTATTACCACTATATCAGGCTTATTGGCTACAATAGTCCTGTCAGTGATAACAGATCGATCCCAGTACAACGTGACATGGTCATTCTCGAGAACTGGGTCGGGCGCATACCTGTAATACGGCACCTCAGAATCCACAAGGCCGTATTTTAAAGCAAGTTGCTGGTGGATAATCCTGGCCACTTGGTTATGCCTGTGCAAATACTCGCCGTTAGCCAGACGAGAACACCCAGAAGTAATATGCCTGATAGACTCACCGGGACAATGGCATGCCCGACATATGTCGATCGTCCCGTCTTTCATGATATACTTCCGGTAGTTGTTCGTCAGTATAACTTCATCCATAATTGCACAGACAAAACCTTCGGTTTCCCCAAAGAGGTCACCGAAACGCAGCCAGGCTACGGACGCTACTTGGTCTACATCGGGCCCATGTAGGGCCCGGAAAAAGCGTCCGTGAAGCTCCTTGCTCTGCCATACTTCCTTGCGGTCGTTGGTACTAAGCACCACGGGTTTGCGCCAGTTCTCTTTAGCCAAAGATAGCGGGGTGAGTCCATTGTCCAATGCGACCACATCTCGGTGCATACCCACGTCAGCCTTGAGAAAATATATTATTATTATTATTATTATTAAAAAATATATTATTATTATTATATATATTATTATTATTATATTTTTCAGGCCTTGATCGATGATCAATAACGAATTACGAAGTAATGTTGACACATGTCACATATAGTTCGAAATCATGAGGAAAAAAAAAAGAATGGGAAAGAAAGAAATTATGAAAAGAAAACACGTCACACAATCTGTCAAAAATATTGATGGCGATTCTTTCCGAAAAACATCGATTTTTAAATAGATTCGAATTGTAAGCTGATGAATCGATGCACAAAAAAATTGCGGTATAAAAGATGGATTTCTAAAAAATTGTTTTATTTTTCCAAGTTGTATTTATAATGTAAATATAAATCCATTTTATGAAAAAACAAGAAATATACCATAGTAAATAAATGATCTCATGTATATAAATATCGATTTACTGAATTCATTCAGTACTGCATATCGATTTAAACAATAGATCTCTTGGGCCTGAAAAATCGATTCTTCAATTATTTGAAATTTTGAATCCCTAGTCAAAAACCTTTCAGTCGTCATTTACATTATCGTCAACGTCAATGTCTTGTCATTGTCCCTGGCCTGCCCGAAGTGCCCAAGATCACTTTAAAAAAAACTATTTGTATTTATCTATCTCAATATTATTTTCATTATTCTCAAATTCTCAATCTGTGCTGTGATTTTGTGCCACATAAGTATGTACATAATTTTATAAATATTTTTTGTATAATGCTAAAATAATATCGTATTTTATTAACAAACAGAAAATTTAAAATCTACAAAGTAAACTTAACTAAATCTATTAGGACATTTTTATTTTATTAACATCTAATAACAAAGTTAGGTAGGTACTTAGAATTGTATAAACAAATGTGTTATAATAGATAAATATAAAAAAAACAGTGAGTGTACAAAAACTTTAGAAATTCAATGAAATTACTAGAATATAATTTACCCCTGTTCAATGTAAATATTACTTTGTGATCTATTTAAGTTTTACTAACATTTTAGATGGGTGATGAAAAGAGTGTGATATTAGTAACTGGAGGATCCGGTCTTGTCGGTCAGGCGATTAAAACGGTGATCAATGAAGAAAATCTCCAGAAAAATGATATATCCAATAATGAAACTTGGATTTTCTGTGGGTCTAAAGATGGAGACCTGAGGTAAAATTTAAATTGAGGTATTACCTCTAATATTATATAGTTTATTATAACTACTTATTAGCTTATACTAATATTATATTACATTGAAGATACAGATACCAGTGATTTTATTTTTATTTTATTCAGGAAACAAACAGATACATTATATAAAAAAAGACATACAAAGTAAACCATACATAATCCAAAACAGTTTCCACATTAATACTATACATTTGCGCCAAACCAAAAACAAACAACAAGTGATATTTAAATTCAATTTGGTGTTAAACAGTTAATTAAGATATAGCTGAGATACTAGTAACATGAATATCAAAGTATAGACAAAGTATAATTTTATTTTAAATTTTTTATTATGTTTAGTTTTTATTTCGTTTAGTGATGAGAGTATGCTTATTAGAAGTTTTGTATAGGAATTAAACCTTATCTGTAATAAAGAGTATAGTTTCTTGGCTGAACTTGAATGTCATTTGTATTGCTCAGTATTGGGCAAAATGTAATCTAACTACTGATTACTAACTACGACTACATAAAGTAAGAAGTAATCATAACTACAAACTACATAAAAAAATCGAAAAATGTAGTTAAAAATTTTGACTACTAACTACTAATTGTAGTTGCAATCACGATTACTTGATTACTTTTTATAACTACAGATTTAAAATGATGTTGGGTCATTAAACAAGCCAACACGCGCAATAGGCATTCATGTAAGTACAAAACGACTATCGCGCGTGTTTCGTCTTGTCGTTTGGTAGGTAGTTAGCGCATCGCATAGAGGTCAAAAGCAGATCTGATTGTTTCTTGTTATTTAACAGATATGGATCGAGAACTAAATTGTCTTCATAGATATCCAGAAGTGAAAAAAGTATTCATAAAATACAATACTCCATTACCTTCTTCGGCTCCAGTGGAAAGACTGTTTTCATACGCAACTATGATAAACCATCCCAAATCCCACAGGCTATCGAATGAAATGTTTGAAAAACGTGTAGTACTAAAAGCTAATTTAAATGAATAACCCAATCAACCTTTTTTGGTTATTTATTTGATTAGCAAATAATTTGAATCAAGTTGATGTTTGCTGAGTTTTTTTTATTACATGTCAATAAAAAGTAATTAAGATCTGATTAGTACGAGTATAAGTACATAATATCTACTTTAATCCTTGCATTTGATTATTCATAAAAATAAACATAGGTATGTGCAATCAACTGTTTTTTTTTTTTATGCAGCCATATTCCAAAACATATAGTATTACTTCACATTACATGTTTATTTAATTGCAAAAAAATAATTAAATAATAATCAGTAATTATAACTACTAGATTGGAGCAATCAAATTAACAACTACTTAATGTAGTTTGATTACTGTAGTTAAGTTACATGTAATCATAACTACATGTAGTTAACTACTTTTAATCGTAACTACATGTAGTTAACTACTTTTAATCGTAATTAGTAACCAGATTACAAAATTATAGTTAACTATGCCCTACACTGGTATTGCTTTTCATAACATCTTGGTTTGCACTTGGTTTGAGTAGAGGAGAGGAGAGTAGAGGAGACTACACATCTGTCCTATATTTACATATTGTAGGTATTAAAAAAAATCAAGAATACCTAACAAGTTTCATCAAATTTGCTTTCAGAGATAAGGCTCAAACGGAAGCATTGTTTGATAAATACAAGCCCACACATGTGATTCACTTAGCTGCCATGGTCGGAGGCCTGTTTCACAATATGGCACATAATTTAGACTTCTTTGTAAGTATAATACAGCTGAAAAAATAAATACATAGTATTCAGAAAGTAATCAATATACCTAATTATGGATGAATTTTAGAAGCATTGGGCATTGAACTTTGTGTAAAATAGACAAAGTTCATATCATCGCTGATACTCAGTACCGGATAAGTAACACTTTGCTGTAAGGCCTAATTTTAAATGTTATTTAATACAAAGTTAGGCCTTCTAGCCAAGTTTGACTTATGCAGTATTGGAGTATTACTGATGATGTGTAATAGTAAACTACACATCATCAGTAATACTCCAATACTGTCTGTCTCCAATACTCCTATATTGCCTGGTTGCCAGTTATATATAATTTCTATTGGTGTAATTGATTGCTTATTCTAGATTTATTCACATTAAAATAATTATGTTATACTTAACTATAACCTAACCTGTCTCATCCTGAGAGGAGGCCTGTGCCCGCAGTGGGACAGTACATAGGTTGATGATGATACTTAACTAGCTGATCTGACAGACTGTTAAATTATTAATAACTATTTAATTAAATTATAATAAATTTCATCCGCCCTGATTTTTACGTTCTTGCCCAGCTCCTAAGGGTTGAAGAGTGTTGTTAAATACCTTTTAACAGTCCTCAAGAATTGGGCTCCAGATTGAAAAAAAATTACAAGTTCACTACCCATTTTCTCAACAAATAATTATATTGAGTAGGTAACTGTTTCAAATTTGACACATTTTTTAATTTTCAGAGGGAGAATATGGCTATTAACGACAATGTATTGAATGCTAGTTATAAGCACAATGTGAAGAAAGTAGTGTCTTGCCTATCAACATGTATATTCCCTGACAAAACTACATATCCTATTGATGAAACTATGGTAAGTTCAAATTTTATATAAAAACACATAGAAAGACTGTGCCTGAAGAAATGTTTTTGTAATGTATTGACATTATCTATATCCAAATATATAAATAAATGGATCCCAGTTTCCCTTGGTCATGCAATAACTTGAGAACTACTTTACCGATTTAATTCATCTTTTTTTGAAGTCTTCTAATACTTTGTAGAAGGTTCTTATAGAAAGAAAAATTACGATATTTGCGCAGGTAATTGTAGCAGAACTATAATGATGATGTGACTAGTGAAACATCAACATCAACATTTCAGATTGTAAGAATGTCTGTTTATTTCCAGGTTCACAATGGCCCTCCACACACATCAAATTATGGTTACAGCTATGCAAAGAGAATGATTGATGTACTAAATAGGTATATAAATGTTGTTTCAAGACATACCTCCAAAGCACAGCACTGTAAATATGGTATACATAGTTGTTGGCGCACCCACTATTGCTATGAACTCACAGACCCACAGGGTTACCTACTCAATATATTAGCCAATAGACCCCTTTAACCTATCCACAACCATTATATATATATACATATTTAAATATATATATATATATAGATTCCGCAATAAGTTAAAACTTCATGCACTCGCAAAACAATGAATGATGATTATTACTGAAACACTATACTATATTTCTTTGTTTTATAATAACGCTATAATGTCTTGTGACGATTGTGTGTAATCAATAAATTTACTTTCTTTCTATATCACACTGACCACACTTGCCGTTGCCTTCCACTACCCTATAGTCGGGGGCTATTCGACTCGTGCTTATATTCATTACGACCCTGGGTCCAGCGAACTCATACTCGAAACGCGATGAATACATGGAAAAACAAATTATTCCAGAGGCTACCACGAGATGCACGGCTGCATGTTCACGTCAGTGATACCTTGCAACGTGTTCGGACCTCACGACAACTTCAACCTGGAGTCCAGCCACGTCATACCGGCGCTCATCAGGAGAATGGACGACGCTGTGCAGAAAGGTAAACAAAGGATTTTTATTTATGTCACATAAAAGGAGATATTATAATTATAAATTTAAGACGATTTTTTGGGTGCCGTTTCGCCTTTTGACCGCCACGTCAATAACTAAAATCCGTGTTCTCTACGCCAAGCGACAAATTCTAGTATTTAGGTAAAAAAAACAACAATTTTTTTTATAGGTATTTCTTTTTCTCAGTCGTTCCCTCACTGCTGAGGATCGTGACTCTGTTTCAGTCTATCGATAATGTGCCTCCATCGGTTACGATCAGCCGCTTGATGGAGTGCGGCACTGACTGGTATCTCCAGCTGTTCGGATATCTGATCCGTCCAACGTTTTGGGCTCCGTCCTCTAGATCTTTTGCCCTCGACTTTTCCTGTCACCATCAATCGTTCCAGATTACCGGGATTTCTACGGGCAATGTGGCCAAAATATCGCATCATGCGCTGTAGGCAGGTTGACGACAGTCGTTGAGTTTTATTGATTTTTAATTCTTTAAGGACCGAGACATTTGTGCGATGCGCCGTCCATGGGATTCTTAGTAAACGGCGCCAGCACCACATTTCAAAGGCTTCGATTCTGTGTCTGTCGGCCGCCTTCAAAGTCCACGTCTCAGCTCCATAAAGAAATATGGAGAAGACAAGTGTGCGGATCAAGTTGATTTTTGTCCGATTGGTGATATTCCTGTCTTTCCATATTTTGCTCAATTGAGTCATTGCTGTTTTAGCCATGCCTATTCGCCTTCTTACTTCTGGTTCGCAGCTACCTTTATTATTTATGACCGAGCCAAGGTATTGAAATTGATCTACTGTCTCGTATTCGTGTAGCAGGTCGTTATGCTGGATAGTTGCGAAACGGTCGATCACCATGAGCTTGGTTTTATTTTTATTTATAGCCAGACCCATGTTGAAGCTTACAGTTTCCAAACTGCCCAGTAGTTCGGCCATTTCAGCTTCAGATGATGCGAACAGAGTAGTATCATCTGCGTAGCGAAGATTCGGTATTTTCACTCCACCTATCTTAATGCCTCCTTCCCAGTTTTCGACCGCTTGGCGCATTATGTGCTCACCGTAGATGTTAAATAAGATAGGCGACACTACGCAACCTTGTCGGACTCCCTTTTGAAACTTAAACCGCGTTGATGTGACCTCTCCCATCGTGACTGTGCCAAAACCGGACTCATACAGATTTTTTATTAGCAAAATCAGGTGAGATGGAACTCCTGTTTCAGCTAGAACTTCCCATAACTTTTCCCATTTGACACAGTCAAAAGTTTTCTGATAGTCGACGAAACACATAAATGTTGGGATGTTATATTCGTAGCATTTTTCTACTAAGAGCCGGATATTTAAAATTTGCTCCCTAGTACCTTTTCCTTTGACGAAACCTGCTTGTTCCTGAGGTACGAGTATCTGCCAATTTAGGTAGGATCTTAGTCTAGTGTTAAGTATATGTAGTAGAATTTTGCTAGCGTGTGATATTAAAGCTATTGTTCTGTAATTCCCACAGTTTCGTACGGATCCCTTCTTATGTAAAGAAAGTATGGAGGAGTGTACCCAGTCACCAGGCCAATTTCCGGTTTCCCACACTGCGTTACAGATATTGTGTAAGCAGGTTATTCCGTTTTTCCCCAGTGCTTTTAGAGCTTCCGCTGTGATTTGATCTGGTCCTGCTGCTTTGTTTGTTTTCAGTTTACGGACCGCGTTTTCTATTTCCGCGCGCAATATACTGGGTTCGATACTGTCTTCAGTGATTTCAAGTTTTAGGGAGGACTGGGTATTTTGATCTTTATATAGATCCTCGCAATATTCTCTCCATCTCTCTGTGATTTGCTTCACATCGTATATGGGATTACCGCCTTTGTCGTCAATTATCAAAGTGGATGGCTTAGATTTTCGCGATATTTGTCTTACTTTCCTGAATAGATCAGCAGTTTGGTGTTTCTCTGCATGTTGTTCAATTTCATTGCAAATGTTCTCCAGGTATTGGTTCTTGTCTCTTGTGCATTGCTTTTGAATCGTAGTGGAAAGTTGAGCGTATTCCGCATTAAAATTCGCAGTTCGTACGCCACCCTTGAGCTTTTTCCGCCGTTCTATGTTTGACCATGCCTCGTCTGATATCCAAACTTTCCTGGTGTTGGGTCTTCTATCTATGGAGGCAAGCATTTCAGTCATTTTAGCTTTCAACAGTAGCCATTGTTCGTCAGAATTAGTGTTTGTTGTGTCATATGATAGAACTGGTTCTGTGCTTGCCTGGAAGTGTTCCATTTCGGACTGGGCTAACCTAATAACGCGACTTTCTCTTTTGCGAAATGACTTAAATCGTACTCGAAAATCTGCAACTAGCAATTGGTGATCAGTGCTGCAGTCTGCTCCGGGAAAGGTTCGAGTGTTAGTTATGGACGATTTCCATCGATTGGATACAGTGATGTAATCAATTTGGTTACGAAAGCGATCTCCCGGGGATGTCCAAGTATAAAGTCTGCGTTTATGATGCTTAAAGCAGGTGTTAGTAACAGTCAGGTTGTTTGTCACGCAGAAATCGATGAACCTTTCACCTCTTTCGTTTCGCACACCAAGCCCATATTTCCCAATGACGTGGCGAATGTGGTCATCATGTTCAGTCATACCAACGTTGGCGTTCCAATCACCCTTAACGATTAACAGTTCGCGCTTGGTATTTATATTGAACTAAAAAAAAGTGGTATTTTTGACGTGCCATGCCGTCGTTGGCGTCGTGAGCAATGATCTTTAGTTACCTCCTAATTACAATTGATGGACCCTTTATAGAACCACACCATAGATGGTTCTCTAAATAGATGAGATCTCCCTTTAGAGGATCATTCTATCGTCACCTTCAATCCGAGAGAATAATTTGCAAGACAGACCGCGGGTGAGTGGTTGATATCAACAGCAGTCTGTATAATATGTTGTCATATTCGTTTTGCGTCAACTCGACTGACAGTCGAGCAAAAACTTGCTTAGCCTTGTTTAAGCGCCAACCAACTAAATTCATAGATCAACACGTAAGTTGACAAACCGTACGAACGGGTCTACCGTTATAGGTCAGTAATTTATAGCAAGGAACATGCTCTAAAGAAAGCAAATTTTTTTTCTGCACATAAAGTCATGGGACATTTGGGACAATTCACTGAAGCTGTAGGCGTTGCGCGTGCGCCTGGGAAACTTAGAAACATGTACAGAATCCCATTGTATATATTTGTCTTTTATAGATTTGGCTGTATTATATTAGGGTTCAACAGAGATTGGCTAAAATGTTACTAGTCTAGTGCTCTCTTTAAAAAATAAACGAGTTTTTAGTTAAAAAGTACTTGGGACCATAAAGGTTTCACACCGACGAGGCGAGGATAGTATGGGCGAGAATTGAAATCTCGCTAATTTTCGACATCAAAAGATATATGTACGAAACCGTCTCGTGCAGATCAGCGTTATTTCGCGCCTACCACGAATTATAGAGATACAAGCAGTGCCGTATGGTGTATTATATGTACCACCTTGAAAAACACTCCATGAATGACGTAAAATGAATTTACCTTTTTAACTGAGACAGACGGATGGACAGCGTAGCGTTTCCTTGCAGAATCCTAAAAGGAGGTTTCATTATATTAAATGAGCAACAATGTGTGCCGTGTACCTAAACAATACCTAAATAATAATTAGTTAAATAACGGCGCGGTACCTCGATGGCCGGAGCGAGATTTGTGTATACTTTTTGCAAAGTAATCAATATTTCTATTCATGCAGCAATATATTACTTTCCCTTTTGTGTAGAATGTAAACACGAAAATAAATGGTAAAAGGGTAGTTCAAAATCAGTCATTGGTTTAGTATGTATATATTATGAAAATGTTTATAAAATACAGCAAAAAATATACAAATATATTTATTTCATCTCAAACATAGTGATCATACATAAATTGATGCAGCCCCAGTAAGTGACAGTAGTTCTAATTGTGTTAGAGTTGTCTCGTTTCTTTCCTAGCTAAACAATGATCTGACCAGTTTTAAAACAGCAATTAGATATTAAAAAAATAATATACCTAGTCGGTCTGGCATTGTAGACAATCTAAGCTATCGATGTAATCAGTATTTATCAATTAAAAGGTACCACTGTCACACAATTAGTCCTTTCCCCAGTCTATACCTAGAACCAACTAATTGGCCAGAGCCACTACTGTTGAATAAAGCATTATAGCTGAGAGATTCCTGGGAACTGGTTCAAATATCGCTAAATACTTAATAGAATTGTTGTGATATTTCTAAGCGAGCACATCGATTGAATGGGGTGAGGCGGAATAGACTTTTTAGCTGGGAAAAAAATCTAGTGTTAATTTGTTTGAGATTTTCCAGGGCAGAAGCTCTCTTAAAAGATATCTTCCAAAAACGTGCAGTCAAATAAAAATAATCTTAAAACCAGAATCGATCGTGCATTGTCGTCGTTGGCAAGCTGATCACAAAAAGACTTAACTACTTCACGCGCCATCCGTTCCTCTTACTGTAACAGAATAGATTTAAATATAATAAATATAAATATTTTTTGGGACATTTTTACACAGCACCATCTAGTCCCAAACTAAACAGAGCTTGTACTATGGATAATGGATATAATACTTATATACTTTTTTTTTTTGTAAATACATATTTATAATAGATAAGAAACACCCAGACAAACACAAATACTCATGTTTTATCCACACAAATATTTGTGTCCTGTGGGAATCGAACCCACGACCCCATGATCAGCAGTCCGGTACTCGAACCGCTAGACCACAGAGGTCGTCAAAACCGTTTGATAATATAGTACCTACAATTTTTTTTTTCAGATTTCGCAAATTTGACCTATTTGTTATTCTCGGTCACATACATGTATGTGTATGAAATTTAATTCAAATCCCGTAATTAGTTCTCCTGCATCAGTTTTTCGGGATTTTCGGGATATTTCCACATTTATCTGGTATAAAAAGTAGCCTACATGTTATTCCTGGTCACTTACCTACTATTTGTATTTATATTTGTTCTAAGATAACTAAGCCTGATACGATAACTGATTCCCTGATAGTCCCATTAAAGAAAGAAACATATTTAATTACGCACTGAACAGACAGAAAATGCACTTTGGCATAATTACGGAGATTAGCAATCACAAAATTATCCCATCATCTCTGCTAAGTTAAACTATCGAAGGATAGAAAGTTACACTTCGAACCCAACCCATCGTATTATAGATGTACTTAAGGAAATCGAAAGTCACCAATACTGTATGCTGGGCCATTTGGGCCAATAATATGGAAATTTGCAGATGTTGATGATGTTAACTTACTTGCAGGGGAGCCAACATTCACGGTGCTTGGCAGCGGTAAGCCATTACGTCAGTTCATATACTCGCTGGACTTGGCCAGGCTGTTCATTTGGGTGCTGAGGAACTATGAGTCTGTGGAGCCCATCATATTGTCAGGTACATAGAAACAGACTTTTTATCAAGTAGTGTTGCTGCGCGGTTATACGTACCCTGTGTTACTACAGACTTGCAACATTCAATTCAAGTCGGTCCTGGTGTTCTTCTACTCTAATAATAAATTAACTTGTCCTGAAAAATATTTAGGCTGTAAGGTCAAATCACAAAACTGAAACACCGTGATGCAGAAAATTGCGATGCGAAATGTTAAGATGCAATTTCGTACGGCAAGATCTCACTTCCACGGTTAGAGCGGTTTCGCACTACGTCCAATCCGAATCCGATCAGAATCCGTGAAAATACGGTCCGGGGTAGTCGTAGAACTATTTGTATGGTAGTTTACACACTAGATCCGATTTACGTCATCCGATTTCTCTACGTCATCCGTTGAATCTCTCTCTCTGTGTCACAAATTCGGATCGGATTCGGATCGGACGTAGTGCGAAACCGCTCTTAGGGTGACCATTCCGTCAACGATCGTCAACGTATTTTTTTAATTAGGTAATAATGACACGTGGATCTTAAAAAAAGAGATTTACACGATTTAGAGTATTTTTAATTTTCATCCAAAACCTTTGATCCTTTTATTTCAGTGGACGAAGAGGACGAAGTAACCATTAGTGCTGTGGCAGAAATGATAAAGAAAGCGCACAACTACCTCGGTGAGATCGTGTACGATACTTCCAAAGCCGACGGCCAGTACAAGAAGACCGCTTCTAACAAGAAGCTCAGGAGTCTGTACAAAGAGTTTAAGTTCACGCCGCTCGAGACCGCCATACAACAGACCGTCACCTGGCTCAAGCAGAACAGGGAACACGCTAGGACGTAATTATTATATTATATATTTTCAGTTTTTTCGAGGTAGGACTCGAGAGAAATAAAATTATCACGATTGGACCATAACCAATGTGAATGAATATTATTTTAAGCATTCTTTCTTTAACGCTTTGAGCACATAAGTCTTTTAACCTTAAATCAACAATGGTACGTAGGTATTAATGGTAAACGTCTGTTGAGCAACAGTGGATCAACATTGTTAAAGTCGAGTCGCTTCTACGCTCGTCTTCAAGACTTACGAGCGCCGACAGCGCACGACGCTCAGAGCTAAGTTTTACAACCCAACCGTTGAATGCAGGTTCGCACCTTGTTCCCGCCCGATTAAAGACGGCAGCCCAAAGAGCGCTCTCGAAACGATTCTTTCATATCAGTCACATTGATGGCTAATGCCTCCGGCATACCCTAGGACCATCGTTTTAATCGTCTTAGGACATACCAATAAACCATAACAAACTATTTGTATGTTTCGGCTGAGGACAGGGATCTAAAGGTATATTGAACTAGAGTTTAGTTCCCGGAATCGGCGTCGTATTCCATAATCTTTCTTTGCTTTAAATTTAGATTCAAATTAAAATAAACGTTAGCGTTATTCTATAAGTAAACGATTGAAAATCTTTTTACAAAATAATTCTTTACTTACCATAGACAAACCATAGACTTATATTAGATCATAAAATTTGTCATTTCATGTAAAAAAACTGAAGGACCACATTAATCATTTGTAACAGGTTGGTTTTTTTTTACAAATTCCAGGTGGTGTCATACTTTCTAGCGGTGGTAGGACTTTATACAAACTTCACTATTATAATGTCTAGAATATGTTAAAAAAAATTGTACGAAATTGTACGCTAAATTAAATGTAATATTAAAGACTTCGCAAGTTTCTGGTGGTAAGGTGCATCCACACCGCAGTAACTTTTTGTGGAGCAACAGAATGCAACACGATAACATTCTTCAACTTATTGCGACTGCTTGTTACTCTTTGTTGATCGCAACCATACCGCCAATAAAATAGTAACCAGCGAGTTGCACAGCATAATGTTCCCGAACTAACAAATGTTATCGATAGTTACCACCATGTTGACGCAACTTTACCTAATACTATTATAATAATAATATAATAGTTATCATGACGAATAACTACCGGAGATTTATTGTGAAGGATGGCACGGTTGACATCTTACATAGGCACAACCTTGTAGCCAGAATTATCCTTCAGCAACTTGCTCTGAAATACACTCTTGTGGCATCGGAGGTACCGTACTATAGGTATGTGCCCGACCCAGTTCTCGAAAATGGCAATATCACATTGTACTGGGATCGGTCCATCATCACTGACAGTACTATTGTAGCCAATAAGCCTGATATAGTGGTGGTGGACCGAATTGAGAGGCGTGCAGTGATTGTTGACATTACCGTCCCGCATGACTCAGAATCCGCTGAACCGTTTCAGAGATCCAGCAAAATCCCAAACGTTACTCCAGCAGGATTTTGAATAACTTCGCAGCCGAAGAAAGGACAAATACAAAAAAAGTTGCAACATTTACCTCGTCGGGACAACTAACCATGTAGCTAACATTTATTTCGATATTCCCATTAAAAAAGAAAAAGTCTGGCTGCGGTAACGTTACCCCAGCAGGAAATGTTTTTGTCGAATAACTAAAAAACTATATGCGCAACAAATTTAAAGATATGCGCAACAATTACAGAAGCTGGACAACTAATTAGCTACATTTAAATTACAATTTTCGACAATATTTTGCTAGGGTAACGCACACAAGTAATGGAGATACGATGGTCCCTGGAGGGGAACGCAC
This sequence comes from Acronicta alni, assembly GCA_964056405.1. Lineage (NCBI taxonomy): Eukaryota > Metazoa > Arthropoda > Insecta > Lepidoptera > Noctuidae > Acronicta > Acronicta alni. The sequence goes on from OZ043923.1 coordinate 15,822,824, forward strand.
ACGACAATCGTTGTGCCGAAACAGAATAAGCATAGCGTAATAATGCACGCATGACGTTCTCGATTAATTCGTCTAGTCCGTTGCATGCGCTGCACATGATACCTAACCACCGGTAGCGAGGACCCGTTCCAGGGTCGGTTGGTCCCTGGGTTTCAAGCAGATTGGTGGCCGGTTTCTCCCTTGCCGTCGAAAAGGTCTTGGCGACGTCGACGAAAAAAAAAGTGCAAATAAAGGCGGTAATATTTTATTAAAAATAAAACGTGCCAAACAACAACAGCGGGACTACGGACACAGTAACAACACACCGAAATTAATTCCATAGCCTTTGGGACATAAAAAAAAAAATTACAAAATAATTTATCCAAAAAATGATAGCCAAAAAAAAATTTATTAAAATACCTTCGTTTATTTTGGAAAAACCGCGACTAGTTTCGATAAGGTCAAAATTTCGACATCAAAATTTAATCTTTAGTAACTAAGAAACATCTGCAAAAAGAAAGAACTTAAAAAAGAGAAAAAAGCTTTGGTACCTATTGCCTTCTATGCGGGTGATACAATATACTCTTGGAATAAGTTTCCTAAAAACTTGCCATCCAAACCAGGGGTACCTCACAAACTTACGCAAACATAGCGAACGAGGACCTCGCGGAGTTGTCATGCAAGCTTATCATTCATTCCACACGGTTCCAAACAGAGCGACCGTATGCTAACTCATGAGTATTATCCTTGTCACTGTTGGGAATGCCAATTTAGAATAAGCTACTGGTTCTTCATGAGCGAAACCTATTCCCGTGTTAGTCTTATTTTATATTTGCTGTTTTGTGTGCCGCATGTTTTATAATTCTCATAATATTCACTCTTTTCGAACGCGGATTGAATACGGTCATCGTCCGCGAATTTTAATGAGACATTTATGTAAGTATAATAATTATGATGGTTCAAATTTACTAGAGATCAGCTCCATTTCGTTCATCGATTTTGTCGCATGATTTTTTTCATACTTTTTCCGTCATCACTACAGTTATCAGCTGACGTTAACTTATGTTTGATCATGCAAGTTTTTCTATACAACGAGTCAAGCTGTACTCAATACTAGAAACATGTATTCGTACTACAATACAAATCCATGCGCGCACGCGCTAGCGATAGGTCTATTCGCCAGAACAGAGCAGTTAAAGGTTATACTAGCTAAATGAGAAACATTTGCTAACCCTAATAATCTAGGTTAAAAGCTCCTTTCAGATCTAACTTAAATATAAAAATTCTTTCTTTAGCACGATGTTTCTTTTAAGTTTACCTCATTGAGTAACCGATTGAATTTGATCAGTAAAATTAGTTCCGTTATTTCGGCCAATAGCGTTGGTTAGAACGCTAGGCCGTGCTCGTCGTACGTGACGAATATCTTTTCAATAGCGGTGATGTAGGCGGCCGTCCGCAAGTCCAGCCCCAGGTTGTGGGTCTTTGCTGCTGCCGAAACATTCTGTAGCAAATAAAATATTTGTTTTAATCATTCCCTTGGAATATTATAAATGACATATTATATTATACCTAATTTATTTTATTTTACGAGACAAATTATTCACAGATGTAACATACGCAATATCGAATGCACAGGAAAAATTGGGTTAATTTGTAGGTTATCATCATCATCATCAACCCATATACTCTGTCCCACTGCTGAGCACGGGTCTCCTCTCATATTGCGAGGGATTAGGCTGTAGTCCACCACGCTAGCCTAGTACGGGTTGGCAGACTTCACAAACCGTCGAGAAAAAATTCTAAGGTATGCAGGTTTCCTCACGATGTTTTCCTTCACTGTTTAAGCGAGTAAATTCGAAAAGTCAGAGGTGCGTGCCTTGGGTTCGAAGTTCTAGTCATGGTTAATATATTGCATAAAGCATCATAAAGTAGGCGTGCTTATTATATATAGCATAAAGCAAATGATATCGCGGTTCGCACTTCATGCTATAATGCTATAAAGCTATTTTGCTTTATATCGCATAGCACTCTCTCTCTCTCTCTATCAACCAACTATCCGTCGGGCGTCGGTGCTATATTAAAGCATATAAAATCGCTTGCTTAAAAAATAAAGCTTATATCATTAAGCAAGTTATTGTTTTATAGCAACTTTGAACACCACTACTTATAGCTGTAGGTTATAGGTAAATACTATTACATACGAAGACGAAATTAATAAAATCAGTTGCATACCATGCAGGCTTTGATCATGGAGAACTCTAGGCCGGTACCCACGATGTGCCTTTCACTGGCGCCGGACATCATGGACGCGAACGCTGGTGTCGGCGCCACCTTCGCGTCTACCCTAGCTGCCTTGAGAGACTTTTCCACGGAATCTAACCACAAGCGAAGAATATTTAAATTTTAAATTAAGCTTATTCTAATATGATAGTGTCGAGTGTAGTTAGGTAGTTGTACAAGTTGATTCTATGACAAAAAACCGCCATCCATGTACAGAGGCCAGCACATCAAGCTACCACTATCTGTCAAATCTCCGATTGATTTTCAAATTTAGTACAAAACAATAAGGTTCATATCCAACTGGGTAAATTTGACAGTTTTGGATAGGTTGACCTGCAACTGTACCTAAAAGCAGCAAATTTTGGTAAGCTTTCTAATAAGCCTGTAGTACAGTCTCCCTATATCTTGTTTGCTATAATTAGAGAAATAACTTTGTCGACATAGTGAACCGATTTCTTGAAAACTGTGCATGCAGTAATCGCTTGTTGTGGTGGTGGAGTGATGGACACGTGATGGAGTAGGAGGAAAGAGCAAGTTACCTGGAAGGTTTTGAGCATGAATGTGATGTATATAACGAACGAAAGAGGAAGCCCAGAGAAAAGAGGGATAGACTTTGTGAGAGATAATATGACTACAAAGGAAGTGAATGATGAGATGACGGTTGATAGAGATGTATGGAAGAAAAAGACATACTGCGCTGACCCCAAGTAATTTGGGATAAGGATAGGAGGATGATACGAGTACCGATCTCGTTTCGAGATATTGGCTTGAGACGTGGTAACGTGAAGAAAAAATTAGGTCGCAGATGTATGTGTGATCGTGTGTTCGACGCCTGAATCTTGGAAACCTTCAAGTTTTCCGCTTTTAACCATGTTAACTAAGTAGGTAAAAAGAAGACATCTGCCGTACTAGATAACTGTCCATGCCTTGCGTCGCGAGCACTGACTTAGACCAAATATTTGTGTTGAAATAAAACTACTTTTTACGAATTTTATCGCGTATATTGATATTATTAATCCCGACGTTTCGGACCCTTTACAGCGTCCGTGGTCACGGGTAGACTGATCTACCCGTGACTAGTTAGTTAGTTTTATTTCAATGTATAATATTCGCGTAAATGTCAGATATCAAATATTTGTGGATTACATAAAGATTTGTTTCGGGTGGGATTCGAACCCACGACACGCGGCCAAACGTGCAGTCAGGGGTGATTGATTGATTTTACGGTTTATTCTAGCAGTTCAGTTTAGGAAATTATTTTTTAAATATCACGGCATAGGTTGCTTATGCCTATTTGGCGGGGTCGCGACCGAAGTCTAGTAGACATACCTAGTTACGGTTTAAAAAAAAAGTTAAGAACTAATTCATTTAGGCATTAGACGTAATAATTATATATTGTCGGCCTCGACGACAATACAATGCCCCAAACCACATGTGAAAATTTTTAATATTGAAAAGTAAATCACCCAATAGTGCGGTGTTTGAATCTCTCCAGAACTTGATGCTTAATTTTCCAAAGCTGACGTGGTTGAGATTCTTGAGGAACTCGAAGTAGGAGACTGTGACACCACCCGCGTTGGCCAGAAGGTCGGGTAATACCAGAATTTTATTTTTCTGCATTATTTCGTCGGCAGACGGTGTAGTCGGGCCATTTGCCCCCTCGGCAACTATCTGCAGAATCATTAAAACTTACATTTTAATAATTCACTAGGGAAAAAATATAGGTAATAATAATCGACATAAGTCGCAATTATAAGTTGGTAAGTACATAAAGCAGTTCTTTGATTTTTTCTTGACTGCCTAAGGAACGTAATGTTTTTCGAGCGTATGTATCTGTTATATTCTTTATACCCCCTTCCAGTTAATTTAATGTGTTTCTTTCTTTCTTTCCAGAAATGGTATTTAAATTCGGTTTCATTGTGGCCCTTCGTTCTTTGAATGCTTAGGGAATCGAGTATAAGCTTGAAGTTTCAGAAGTCCTATGAACCTCAATTTTTAGGTTTGCTTGATAAATTATTATTCAGATTATTTACTTTGGCTCTTATTTTTGAGGCAGTGGCTTCAGTCAGTGTTTTCTCCAGTGCTGCCACGACGAGGATGTCACATTTCTCATACATCAGTTCCGGCCCGGTTGCCTTCGCGTTGGGGTAGCCCTTGGCGCTCTTTTTATTTGATGCCATGTACTTCATCAAGTCCTGTAAGGCAAATAATTATGACAAAAAATCAATATCCTAGCCATGAGGCGACTGCCATCAGACCTCCACAACCTATATTCTGAGTACATAATATCTTTTAAAGAAATTTAAGATATTATCTTCTCAGGCATCTGACTAGATTGTCAGAGGTCTTCGTATAAAAATCGGGGCGATAGGTTTGTCGTGCTCTCGATGTGCTGAGAAAGCTATGCTGGCGACGTTATCACCGGATCAGGGGCCCAAGTCTGCTATGCTTAAATATGTTAGAGTCGTCGTTCAATGACACGAAATGACATAATATGTACTGATAGATTTTGTAAAACTGTCCAAAATGAAAGTCATTGAACGACCATTCCGATACAAACGAAATAGCAGATTAATGTGTTTCTATCTAGCTGGCCCCCCATAAGCTACATCAATGAAACCGGTGTAAGCTTGTTGAATGTACCGCCAAAACAACGATAATATTCAATGTACGAGTACCTACTCCACAAAGAATATTTCAAGTAATAAGACCTTTTTGTACACTTAGTAAGCAAATAAATGATTTGATTTGAAAAGACAGAAATTGCATTCATTTAATTTCGGTTTCCGGCCAGCGGGCCGTTCCGTTATTCGATCGCTTAGAGAATTAAAAAAATATTGGAGGGAGGTACTCCTTCCAATGCACCTATTTATGAAATATGGATAATTCATGTACCTAGTAGTAAGAGGTATCTAGATCTCGACTCACCGCAGGGTTGATACCCTCTGCGCTTTGTAAGTTCGTGTCGACTTCACACACACCAATGATCTTGACTCCTTTTTCGACTAAGTATACAGCTGCCCAGCTGCCAACGTTTCCAAACCCTTGTATTATTGCCGTCTTGCCCTGGAGGATAGATTAAGAAATATACTTTTGAAATTAATCAATACGCGAATATGGTTGTATGTACGTCACTGGACGTGGAAGGCTCGCGAAGTGTCTAGAATATTCGTAAAAACATTTACTCATAAGTAATATAATAAATATTATTTAGCTTAGTTGTATTCAATAATGTTATTTTGCATGCTGTGGTCTCCACTAATTGAGGGAGTACATGTGATATTTTAAATTTAATTTGCTATGTTAATTTATAATAAATAAATAAAATACTCTTGGGTATAGGCTTCGAGGGAGCTCTCTCGAAATAATAATAGTAATAGTGACGAATATTTCAATGCACGAGATATTTTTGGGTCTGGGCTCTAAACAGATATTTGTGGATCACACAGATTTGTCTGTCATGATCGAACCCACGGACAAGGTGACTTCCTTAGCCGATACGCCAAACTTATTACCTACTTTTTAGATTTAAAAAGTTGGATACCTTGAAGCCAGGTTGTAAATCGATCGCCTTCATCCAGTAATCATCGTGTATGAAGTGATCGACGGTCATGAAGACGCCGCGGCCCGTGGCCTCCACGCGCCCGTTGATACCTCCGCCGTTGACTGGCTTGCCCGTCACACACGCGGCTGCGTTCAAATCTTGGTACCCTGCAAGTTATGTAGGTACCTACTGAAGGTGAGGGTCGTAACAATATTAATACTAAACTACTAAAAAGATTTTAAACTCCTGAAATTATCAATGGCCGTTCATTGACTTGCCTGAGCTGTCTCTGAAGTAGGACGGCACGTTCGTAGCGACATCTACCGAGCTACATGGAACTACGAACAAATGCTAAATCGCGCAAGCAACATTTGCAAGTTCCATAATCCATTTATACAATCGCCCGACATCAACCGTCGGGCCGGCAGGCAAAACACCCGCCTGGTTAGAGGGACAATACACCTCGCCTCTCCACACTGATGACCTCGGCGTGATACCAGTATCTCCACACGTTTAAAAACTACGTAAGTATACGTTTACGCATTAGCTTTCAAGGTGGCTGTCTCATTTCTTCTCTCTGCTTCTATACTTAATTTAATTTATATTTTGATAATATTAGCTTGAGTTTAGGAGCTATTGATTCAAAGGCTTTCTTATAGTATATAGTTGTATGTAGTTACATATAGGTATCTACATGCTACGCTGAGTGGCAGATTAGACTTAATTATCCACATACCACCTCGTATTTTGCACAAAATCACTTGCAATATCCAGAATTTTTAAATGTAAGGCAGTGTGAAAAATTAATCAATTACATTACCAAATTGACAAATAGCATTACCTACTTATGAAAGTACCTATACCTAATACCTATATTACTTATAGTAGGTACAGTCAGCAACGAAAGTCGCTGAACATGTTGCAATCTGCAATACGATTATTAACATGAAGTTACTGACCTGTGAAGGTTGTGCGAAATAATTGCCTAAATGATCATTAAATATTTACTATACCTTCATAATAAAAAAATCTCTTTACAAGTTTTGGAGCTGTCATGTTTTCAAAATTTAGCTGTGTTCAGCGGCTTTCGTTGCTGACTGTACCTAGTATTTTCGTTCTGAATGTAAGTTAATTGTGATAACTGTAGGTACTTGTTTGTTTTCTTACCTAAGGTTTTGATGTAGGTGTCCACGATCCAAGACATCTCCCTTCCAGAAGTGGCCACATCAGGGGCTGGTACATCAATGCCAGCACCTTTGAAAGAACAACATTCTAGGTACCATGCTCACTGTTTTGTCATCGATGGTGATGGTGTGGTGACCCAAATTTACCTTATTCTTACACCAAACGCTATTACCACTAAGCCCCCGCGAGTCTCACCCGCCAGTTTGAAATTTGCCTTCACATTCTGAATTTGTGGCATCTATTTAAAAGCAATTAACTATGGAAAATGCAAAAAAATACCAAAACAAATAACCATTATTTTAATGATTAAAAATTGGTTGAAAATTACATAGATAGTATTTATTAGGTAATAATTATTATAGGTACCTACCCATTGTTCTTTCCGAAATATTTGAGATAACGTACCACCCCATTGTTCATGTTAACCCATTGTTCTTTCCGAAATATTTATATAGTTTATTTTATATATATAGTTTATAATATAGTTTATTTTCGTAGTCCGAGTACCTAATAAAATTCGAGTGGCTACTTGACTGTAATACACAATACTAAATGATAATATTGAGTAGTTATTGTATATTTCGTTCCATGGCAGGATATCATTCATGGTAATCAAGTTTCTTTAAAATTAAGAAAAGTCAACTTTAATAACCGTAGGTAACCAGATTATATTAATGAATATTTGCTACATTTAGCTTTCCTTTTTTCCTCGATATCCATTTCTAGCATGAGGTTAGGTAGGTACCTACTTAGCAACAAATTGCCCAAAAGTTGTTTTAGTATATTATGAATCAACATTTCATGCCGAATTTGTTAGGCATGAAATGGACCGGCTATGCTGATGGTTACGCGGTGTGTCTGTAGGTTCTATTAGTCTTGGGGTCGTGTGTGTATAAGAAACAGTGTTACCAATAAAGTTCTTCTTAGCCAGTTCCAGTGTGTAACGCCTGGTAATTCTTTGGAGTTCTGCCACGGTATATTGTTTCGGGTTGATAGCGACACCTGAAAATAGACAACAAAAAACTTATTTTGCTGGAAATAATAAATAGAATAGAATAATCTTTATTGCACACCATGTTACGGAACAACAATTGGAATTCATTAAATTAAGGGTACAATGGCGGTCTAATCGCTAATAGCGATATCTACCAGACAACCTTTGGATGGACAGGAAAAAAAGAGAAAAATGGGGGGGGGGTAGTTCGTGGTGAAAATGTCTTTATGAAAATGTCTTTATTGTGCCAAAATAATATAAATACAAATACAGATAAAGCCCTAGACCCCACACTAGGATTCCCTGTGTCGTGGGGTCTAGTCTCTTTCAGTCCAGTAGACATAGAACTAAGAATTTTAAAAATACTATAGAAGTAGAAAAGATATGTGTGTGTGTGTGAGTGAGTGAGTGTGTGTGTATGGGCCTACGTGTGTGCGGTCATGTGTGTGTGCGTGTGTAATGTCTATTTTGGTATATTCAGAAAGGCTTCAGTTTGAGCATAGTCCAAACCGAGTAACCATTTAAAAACGATACATTTGCAAGCATTTTTGAGTAAGGTCGCTATTTTAAGCTTAGCGTCCAACCTTTTGTAAATGTACGGTCCCATAAAACTGTGTGTGTGGTGCACTAAATAAACAAATAAAGTAATTATTACAATGAAATACATAAATACAGTACTTAGATATATATGTAGATAAATATAATATATAAATATTATGTATATATAATGCAATATTATAAGACGTTAACATAAGTAAGTTGTAAAAAGTAGCAGCGTACGTAGCCTAAACGAACAGCAAAAGCAGCAATATCCACCCACACACATAAAGGAACGGATATAATGAAAAGATAAAGACTTAACGCTACTAAGACATAGGTACTTGAAAAAATGAATAAAAATTAATGTGTCAAGAAATATTCGTCTATCAATTTTTTTAAACTTACTAGTGACTGGGCACGTCGTATTGATACAGGCAATGCATTTCACAAACGCACAGCCTGAACGGTAAAGGATTTATCATAGAATTTTGTGGAATGCATTGGCATTTCAAGCCTCAAATTCTCCGATGATCTCAAATACCTTGTGTGTGTCATTGCAGGAACTTGAAACGTTCTTTAAGGTAACAGGGGGTAGCGGGATTAAACAAAATACTATAAATTAAAGATAAAATATGAGCATTCCGACGAAGGCGAATTGGAAGCCACTTGAGCTTAGTACGAAATTCGGATATGTGATCATTTGCGTAAGCCAAATATAAATCTGATGCAAAAATTTTGAAGTCGCTCAAGCTTATCTAATTGTGCTTCAGTGAGATTAGGATAACATGCATCGGCATAATCAAGGATAGGAAGAAGAAGCTGGCAAGCTCAATTTTGGTGGCCGTAGGCAGAAAATTACGTAATCTTCTCAAGGATCCACCTGCAGCAAACAGTTTTCGATTAACTTCCTGGAGCTGCGGGCCCCATGCAAGATTTTTGTCAATAAAAATCCACAAATTCTTAACAGAATGAATGAATGTAGGGAATTGACGTTCCATCAAAGACAATCTGGGGAATCTTAGAAAATCAACCCTGGATGTTAACCCGGGGCTGCCGATAACAATGACTTGCGTCTTTATGGGATTAACCTTTAATCCGTAAGCCGCATTCCATTCAGATAAACAAGCCAAGTCAGTATTTATCATTTTAACCGCTTCCGATAATTCTTTTAAAGGTGCCTGAGAATATATTTGCAAATTATCTGCATAAAGGTGGTAGGATGAAAGAAGTTTATTGGAGATAGAATTCATAAAAATTGCAAAAAGAAGAGGAGAAAGCACGCCCCCCTGTGGTACGCCAGCTGAAGTATCGCACCAAGAGGAAAAAGACCCCTCGATACAAATACGTTGGCGGTGGCCAGACAGGTAACTTCGAAACCAATCATTTGCTGTTTTAGATATGTTAAGAGAGCTAAGAATACCAATTAGAATATCGAAATCGACGGTGTTAAAGGCGTTGCTGAAATCGAGTAAGGCCAGCACCGTCAGATTCCCATTTTCCATACCCATTCTAATGTCATCAGTAATGTTTATGAGCGCAGTGACAGTACTGTGTCCAGGACGAAACCCGGATTGGAGAGGATTCAGGAGGTCGTTTTTACGAAGGAAAATGCTGAGTTGGTTATGGGTTAGGCGTTCTAGGACTTTAGACAGGAAAGTCAGAATGGAAATAGGACGATATTCAGAGAAAGCTTTAGGATTGGACTTTTAAGGCAGGGGAGTGATTTGGGCATCTTTCCACGTAGTTGGAAAGACGCGGCAGGATATGGAATAATTTAGAATATGGGAAATCACTGGGAGGATTTCGTCAAGGATAGGGAGTACCATCTTACGCAGGGAAATGATTAAAGAAAAATTGTGAGTAATCGGGAGTTGGAAGAGATGAAAGATAGTTAATTGTATTAGCTTTTGTTGTCCCATTGCATTGGGATGAAGAAGAGAAATGTTGATTGAGCAAATCAATGTTCACGTCCCTAGGAATAGAGTTCTGATGCGATTTTCCAACTCCCATAGATTTAAGGAATTTCCAAACCTTAGCTGGATCCCCGTTCTCAACGGAATTATGAATATGGCGGCGTTGGGCATCCCTACACACCTTATTGCAATGATTGCGGATGGCGACATTTCCCTGTTTGCCGAGTTGGGTCTGCCTTAATATCGACATTTAGCGGCTACTTTTTTCTGCATTAGCGCTCTTATGTCATGAGTTAGCCACGGTGCCGGAAAGTGATTAATTTTAACAGGGTGTACTGGAGCATGGTTATCGTAGAGCTGGATCAATTGGGTCGTCAGAAGATTAACTTTATCATCGATCGAGTCGGCGGACAAAAGATGCGACCAGTCTATGTTACATGCATCCTCCCGCAAACTGTTAAGGTCCATTCCACCAAAATTGCGCTGCATAAATATTTTAGGTTTCGCCTTTGGTGGACGAATTTTATACGAAAGAAAGATAAGGTCATGATATCAGAAAGCGTCAGCTGAGCATTGGCCATGCTTAGCAACATGTTGTGCTGAAGAAACAAGGATTAAATCTAAGAGAGAAGGAGTTGAGTTAGGAAAATGATGAGTGGCACTTAATGGAAGAAGGGTCAGATTACACGATTGTGAAATAGATTTAAAAAGAGTACAACGAGAATCATTTTTCAACAGACAAGGTATTGAAGTCCCCCATTATAATCGTGTGACTGTAGGAGGATGCTAGGTTTTCAAGGATATTTTCAAAAGAGGAGAAAATGTCGATACGCATAGAGGGACAATAGTAAACACCAAGCAATACCTTCGAATGACGAAGGTTAACTTCTAAGAAGAGATGTTCACCGGCATTCGACGGAGGTGGCTGTGATGACATGTCTATAACTGAGAAAGATATGTTACCTCGAAGATATATCGCAACACCGCCACCTCCACCACCCGTGCGATCATTCTTTATCAGTTGGTATCCAGGTAGAGAGTAAGAAGTGGTTTCAACCAAGATTCAGAAATAAGGATTGCATGAATATTTCTACAGTCAAACGTAGCCAGCATGTCATGAAAATGAGCCGGAATACTTTGTGCATTTATATGGACTACATTAAGATTTTTTGGAACATCGGAAAAATTTGACTCAATTGTATCAGCAAGGGATGAGATGCTGCTGTAACTGTCATTGTCACTAGTAAAATAGTAGTAGTAATAGTCTAGTAAATAGTATTTCGTGACGTGTGATCATTATAAATTTTTTGGTGTACAACGTAGGTAGGTAACTACTATTCGTACATTTCGGTTCTGACTTCTGTTGGCACTCGCCAGCCCCCCTGCACGACTCCCTACGTTCGCTCGGCTCGTGCGTTGTGAGGTCACATTTATTTCATTTAAACCCAAATTTAACACATAAGGAAATATATCATTTTCCCAGAAAATGTGTAGCCCAAGTGTGTGTTAGTCCAAGGAAGTACCTAATGACGTAAAAATGACGGATTGCACCCATTTCTGGTAACATTATGGGTACTTACCTACACGATGAAATACAGACAAGGTACGTAAAATCCTCATGGATTGTCTACAACCTGAGGGGGTGACTGGGTATGTCGGACTCCCTCAAACCGCACTTGCCTTCCCTTGCCCTATACATAATATATGTATAAACCCATTCGGTATGTGTGGCTCCACGGATTTCGTCCGGTGTCGTCACGATCTCTTTTTTGGCTGAAACTTTGTTCTATTAATAAAGCACCAATAGCAATTCATAGGTTTGGCCTTCAGCAATTTAACCTGCGCCGACCACACTACCTATCAGCAGTCGGCGGCCGTCCAGTATAATACCGTTATGGGGCAGCTCACCACGGCAGAGCCCATGAAAGGCCAATATCTGCTGAGTCCTGACACCGCAACACCCCGTTCTGACGCCCACAAATGCGATTGAAATTTATTAGGTAACTCTGTAAGCTAAATGATTAACGAACCGGATCATACTCGGCATTTCTAATACTTAACTAAGACAACTGAATACCAACCTCCTTTGGCGCCTCCGAAAGGAATATTTGAGCAGGCACACTTGAACGTCATCAGAGAGGCCAGAGCTTTCACCTCCTCCAAGTCAACTTCATTAGAGAATCTTATACCTGAGCATTTATGATAATTATTACAAAAACACGATTCTAAAGACTACGACTATCTACTGAGGAAAATTTTAAACATTATTTAAGTACCTAGGTACCATGTAGGTACTGAATTTTCGGATGTTTGTGTTTTCTAATAATTTAGTCGGTCTAGATATTTAGGCACCTACTGCAGCACGCGTCTCATTTTATTAATAACTATTTTCCAGTTCTGCTTCGGTTTCTAAATGGGTAGATACGCCTAGGAGTCGCCGCCGCGCCGGTCACAGAATTATACGTACTCAATCCATACATGGGCTCACTAAAATCACAACTCTCCGAAAAATCGCGTTTACGGATCCAGCGTGATCAAACCTTTTTATTCCTGAATTCTCCCGCTTATTTTCCACAACGTAAATTCTAGATTTTACGAGTGTGTCATGTCAATGAGTTTAGATTGTCGTCATCGACGGTGAGGCGATGAACAATGCGATGATATACAATTTAATAAAAGAAAAACATGACCGCGGGCTGGATTCGAACCTGAGACTCGACGATTTCCAACTAAACGATCGAGATGACTGTCTCTGATAACGAATTTCTCTTCCACGTTGTCAATAACGAGTCGATTCTTTCTTTCACAAGTATCTCTCACATAACGATGATGGTATTGGTAAAGAGTTGTAAGTAGGTAGGTACCTACCTCCTTTACAAGGCAGGCGATGGACACTGTGTTGCGAGCGGTAAGCATGTATGATTTCATAGTCGCCATTTTTCCGTTGCAGGGGGAACTCCATCTGTATGCAACTGTTGCACGAGCCCATCACCTGAAAGCACCCTGGCATTAATAATCTATTGCAGTCGTTTAGGTTCAAATAATTAATTCCACCTAATTAGAAATGAATGAATAAGCAATATTTTGCATTTGATGAAACATTCAATACAATACGTATGTTCTCTTCTTCTTATTCATCGTATTTGGATCTATTGCAGACTTGGGTCAGTCATCTCAGGGGCTTGCCTAACATATACCCAACTTAGTCCGACTGTCCACTGAACTACAGTCTGATAAAAAATATCGGATACTTTTGTCTAGAATGTAAATGACAAGATGATCTTACAATGCTTGCAAAAGTACCTTTAAAATTCCAGCTACCCTCTGTTTCCTTTTTTTCTCTGACATATGCGTGTGTTTTTTCAAGTGATCGATCAGAGATGGCTCCGCCACGCGAACAGCGTTGTGATAGAAGTATTCCACCATTCTAAAGAAACTGGGGTTGGGATGGCATGGGATCTCCTGCAAGTGCTCGGGTATATCGTAATGTCTTATGGATATTCTCAATGGGGTAAAGTATTTTATAGTAGCGTGACATTTTGATATAAAATTTTTAATTGTAGGTATCATGGTAAAAAAAAATACTAAAAATCTTGAACACGAATTTTGAAAATCAAACGTACTCGTAAAAATGACGATTGACACAATGTGTGATTTTGTTTTTTATTTGTTCTTTTAGGCCTTATTAGTTTTCATATCTTATGTTCCAAATAGGTTTTAGGGGACAGGGGAGTTTTCAGCGGAAGCTGCGGAGGTATTGCGTACTAACCATTGTAATGAGTATGACTAAGTATAATTTATAAGCACTTATTACGTACCTACGTGTTTATGGAAAACTATAAGAAACAACGGAACAAAATGGCATGCTTAACCTCCTGCTATTAAAGTGGTGAACTCTCGCTTCCGGTCGTCATTCCGTTCATAGCCAGGAGCGAGACCGTGGTAAGCCGCCGCCTCTTACAGAAAGCAAGTTATGCTTGCAAAAGAATCAGCGGAAAGTGTGTTTATATCCAATATTATAGGGGGCGAGCCTATTGTTTAACCGGGCTCAAATCCAAACTCCGAGTTGCTACTAAGAATTTCGTAGAAAAATCCAATAACAGTGCTTCACCCGAGAATTGAACCCAAGAACCACACAGAATACCTACCTACCAATTATTTAAGGGTGTGGTGTACCACACCCTTAAATAATTGGTAGGTAGGTATATAACCTGTAGGTTATAGGAGGCTTTCCCTCAAAGTGCTAGAGGGACCCAAATGCAACCACAAAGTACCTGACATTGACATGGAGTCAAGACTCATTTTACTCTTATTTTGTAAAGAAACATAGATCATCTTAACTCACAAACATATACCATGACTCTGGAATTCAGATTATTTTAAAAACACCTAGTTTATGAACTTTTTATACGTGCAGGTATTTATCCCAAAACAGAAACTAGGATTTTAGATTTTGTATGTTGTTTGTTGCTCCGTTCTTTCAAATATTACAGGGAGGAAAATGTGAATCTTTTCATGTAGGTACCTAATAAACATAGTAAACAGTTATGCAACGATTTTGACACAACACATTGAAATGAACATTCTAAAAAAGTAGGCATCATTATAGGAGCATTTGACGACTAAGGTTATTAATTTACTCCTCTGTTCCCTCCACTACGCAGAACGACATTTGGTGCAGGCTCACCAGTTCCTCGCCTATGTAAACTCATTATTGAATATAGCGATAAATCTGTTATCCATTCTGACTCCCTCAACGCTTTTATCAGGCATATCAGAAACTGTCACGGACCTTACCCTAAAAACGAATTGTATATTTTTTATTGTTTTTGGCTGTTCAGGTGGAACTATTGGTTTTAATAAAGGTAATGAAATGTAATTTATCTATCTATCTGCTCTTTAATAAATAAAATTTCGAAATTGTATAAAATGTAAATTGTAATATGTTCAAAATAGCAAGTTTACCTGTAAAGATTGTGCAGTTAGCATTTAATAATTATTTCATTAAGTTTTAGAGATAAGTAACACTGTAACAATAGTTGGTAAACCTAAATAAATAAATACTTAATAAAAAAATAAAAAAATTGCATCCTTTGAATTCTCAAATAAAACAAATTGTTCTTTACATAGATATATTAATTAAAATATTTACTTATCAAGCCTACATATAGGGTTATTTTGTACCATCTGCAGGTCGACCTTGGGACCGACTAAGTCCCTGATATTGTTGAGACCATACTTGATCATAGTGGGTCGTTCTAACGAGAGACCCCACGCAATAACGTTTACGTCTTCGGGAAGACCCATTGGTAATAACATTTCGGGCCGGAACACGCCAGAATTTCCTATTTCAATCCACTTGCCAAGTCCTGAAACGAAAATTATTTTGGTATTTTTCACTGGCACCAAACCGTAGCACAAAGGCCCATCACTCAGATACTATTTGTCAGTTTAGCATCCGATTACTTGAGTATCCCTCGAATATTTGGCTTTTTTTTTCAAGTAAGTATATTATTTTTTAAGTTTCTCCTATTATCTCACCGGTGTGATATGCGAAGATCTCCATACTGGGTTCAGTGTATGGATTGTAGGCGGGTTTGAACTGCAGTCTGTCGAAGCCGAGACGTTTGAAAAAGGCATCTAGGACGCTGATAAGGTCTGCCAGGCCCAGCCCGCGGTCTGCGATCACGCCTTCCACTTGGTGGAACTCCGCGAGATGCGTCGCGTCCAATGTCTCGTTACGGAATACCTGGAAGTCACAAATATGTTTAAATAATTATCTTTTAAACTAGTTTTTTATGCATCAAAATTACGATTATGAGGTTGTTTTTGTAGGATATAAAAACATTGCTTCTCAGTAAGTCCATTGTCCACTAATATCTATTTGTCAGTGTATTAATTAATGGTTCGATTGATACAAGATAGTCTTTTCCCGTAATTGACTCCTGTAGCGAGAAAAGGATTTTCAATACATTACTGACCTTCAAGAAAACTTTAAAAGCCTCAAGTGCCTGTTATTTCACTCCCATTAGAAGTACCTGCCGTGTTAGTGGTAGGTCTTAGTCAATCTTGGAAAATAGTAATTGTCACCTTATCAATACTGAAGTATTTCTGTGGAGTGAACTCTTTCTGTTGAGCCAGCTTGTACAGCATGCGCGCGCTCACGGCGGTTGTATGGGTCCGAAGCAGGTTCTTCTGGGCTTCCTCTATCTTCCAATCATACCTGTAGCCCTGGTAAGAAAATAGGTACTTTAAATAGGGAAGTATTGTTGCCTTTTTATGTTCGGCGCTCATGGCAAAGGTAATTTTAGTTGAAATTTCAAATACAATACAGTCTCCGCCACAAAAAAGAAAAAGATAAAACCTTAGAACCATTGTATACATATTTGAAATTTGAACTATAATGTCTTATTATTACATTGATGTTAGCAATAGGCTCACCCCCTTTTAACTGTGGGTGTACATTGTTATGACCTCTGCCTTCAAGGTCAGGGTAGAGCTATGTTATTGTTATAACTTAAACTTCTTTTTGTCAATGAAGCCAAGGTTGGTATTCGTTGGTAGACGACGTCTGTGGTCTAGTGGTTCGAGTGCCGGACTGCTGATCATAGGGTCGTGGGTTCGATTCCCACAGGACACAAATATTTGTGTGGGTAAAACATGAGTATTTGTGTTTGTCTGGGTGTTTCTTATATATTATAAGTATGTATTTACTTTGTTTAGTACCCATAGGACAAGCTCTGCTTAGTTTGGGACTCGATGGTGTTGTGTAAAAATGTCCCAAAAATATTTATATTTATAAATATTTATTTATTCTATATTTTTTAGATTATGTTATTATTTTTTCCCTCACAGTTTTTCTTTTAAGATTTTGATGAATCTCATCATTGGTTGTTAATCATTGCACTTCAACCACTGATCAAAATAACAATTTCCATCCATTGTATGTGGTGCTACCCCCAAGCTGTATTCCATACTTTATAATGGCTTAAGGATTGCCTTGTATCAGCAGTTGGTTGTGAAGAGAGCTTACTATTATGTCCCATTAACTTGTCATTCTATTGTAATGTTGTTAAGTTGATGCTATTTTTTGTCACCTATAAGTTAAGTTTACAGTCTTACTTTTATGGTGAGTGTAATTCATTTAGCTGATATTTGCCATGCATAGTTTGGGACACATAGACAAGACAACCTATAATCATTACAAAAAAAATTGTAGGTGAAAGCTAGGAATTATTACACACCTGTGACCCATATCCACCTTCACTATGAACTTTCTTCACCCTTTCCAAGTATTCCATAGGGAACTCCATAGTACTAGCAGGTGAAGAGATGAAAAATGTGTCATGAGCATCTCTGGCTGGATGCTGTTGAGGTTGGAAGAGAGCATCGAAGTTCCAGAAGGAGCTCTCAATATACTGATTGGTTGGCATCTCCGTAAAACCCATTTCTAAGAATATCTCCCTGAATTCAGAACGGACCTTAAGTAGGGGATGCAGATGACCACATTTTGGAGGTTGACCTATTTGATAAATAATAAAATGTTTAGAGCTGCTGTATTAGATAGATAGAAAACAATCCATGTCGATATGTGAAAATAATGATATGGTAGGTCTGAACCTGCAGTTTGAAGCAGTTACAAAAATATTTTTTAGAATACATTTAAATAATAGCTGGAGCTCCAAGAGAGGAAAAAGAGCCTTTCTTACCTAAAGCATCAAAATTATAAGGCTTGAATGTTAATGTTTTCCAGGCACCAGTCATTAACATTTCACTTGTTAAATCAGTTTCTAATTTTTTTATAGTTGTTGCAAACTGAGGACCTTTTGATAATAATAAACTCTTTACAACAACTTCTTGAAGCAACTTCCTTTTCTTGTAATCATTTCTAACATTATCTGGTAAGTTATCAATACCCTTACGGATTTCGTTCAAGTGTTCTTGTACTGAGTCCACAATACTATCAACTTTACGTTTTATAAGAGGTGCTCCTCCTGATTTGTCTATAGATATCCAGCCTGCTGACATAGCTTTGCTGAACCCTACTTTAGCATTTGGCACAGTCTGAAAGTAAGATGAGATTAATCATTTACTCCAAAAAAAAGTTTATAATGTATGTCAATTGATTTGGGGTTTCCACATATGGCAAATCAACTAAGTATATGTATGATGTAACACAAATATTCCTGTGAAAGTAATCAGCCTTAATTAAAAAAAATATATGACCTTAGTCACTAGTTAAAACCAAAGAAGGTGACTGATAATGCTATCTACTATTTCAGTAACATATTAATACCTTCATAACTTCTGCCTGCGGTATACCACCCTTCGGAACACTGTTGTACAGGACAGCTTCATGACTACCCTTATCGGCAACTAGCTGACCCTCTTCAGTCAACTCCCACCTGGTACTCTTCGCAGCCTCAGAAAGCACCATTTCAAGAGCTTCCAAACTTTTCACAGCACCCACAACTTTCTGATGGTCTTCATTGAATTCGCTAGCTAATTTAATAGTGTCTACTTTGCCATTTTTCTCTAGGTAATGAAGAATTCTTTCGTTTAATTCCATTTTGTTTATTAAATTTCGAATTTATTGGTTAACTATAGAGAGCGAGAGCCAAGAGCCACGAACCAACGAGCAGTCAACTGTCAAAGTGAGGGATGTTCGATCCGATCCGTCATCCGATACTTGAGTGGATCGATACAAAGGTATACGATACATTCGATGTTTGTATCGATACAATGGCTTTCGAATCAATACGTTAGTGGATCGATACGTGAATAGTGAGTACCGGATCGAAAAATCAACCTAATTTGTACTCTATTAAATTCTAAAAAAAAATATTTTTAATCATAATATTAATCCATAATATTAATACTGACAAAGTATGGTTTACTATGAACAAGTTCCTATTACACTAACATAAATATTTCTCTTCTCTAGTGGTAGAATAAGTTAGATCAGTTGTTATTGTATCATTTCAATATACCTTCAATTTCGGCATGATTACTTGTCATGATAGATCATTTCATTTTTGCGTATTACGTCTTTCGCTCGTGAACCGATAACTAATTGAATACTAATTGTGATACATAATTATGGCTCCACCAAAAAAATCTACTGTTTGGTCATTTTTCACAAGAACGCCGAGTGGAGGCAAGTGTAAACTTTGTTTCCTAGAAGTAAAAACAAAGGAAACACAACAAAGGACCTGAGAGTGAGTTTTTTTTGAAAGCCTTTAAAAATATTGATACGATACCGGATCGATCCAAAAAATCGTATTGAATACAGAGATTCGATACTGGATCGATACAATGCATTACGATTCAGAAAATCGATACAAAGCACCTGGATCGAACATCCCTAGTCAAAGTCAATATTTGACAGCACAGCATGACAACTATCAACAGTCAATTTCACAATTTTAAATTTTTCAGTTTTCACCAGGGACTTGAAACGTTATAGAAAATAACGTTATGTACTGTTCTCGTAACGTTAATTTGTAAAGTTCCACTAGGAACGTAACGAAATTATTTATTTTGTTATAACTTTATGACATAACGGAACGAAATTAGTAACGGAACGTTATATAATAACGTTATAACTATAAAACAAAACGTAACATTACTTATTTTGTTATACAACGTTGCCAGCTTTATCGCTAGGCCGGCAAGGTCACACCTCGCCGAGACTTCCGACTCCCGCGTGTAGAATGGCAACCTAGCACAATTTCTTCGTATTTACATCTTGTCCGATCTTTTCTAGTTTACTTTTGATCGAACCCGTAATTTGTTTGGAAGATCGTTGGCCGTTGATTAATTTTCGACTCTATACATATAGAGATAAAGGTGTAAACTGGTCAACCGTGAAGGTTTTAAGTGCATCGCGTTTGCAGGTATAAGGCCGGCCGGTTTCGGTTGACCGCGAAAGTGAACTTTAGCGAAAAAATCGTATGAGTACGATTAAAATCGTAAATATGGCAACCCTGCAGCACGGTGTGCAGGGGTGAAAGAATAACGTTATACTATAACGCAGTTGGAATTGTTACGTAACAGAACGATATATCTAGTATCGTTACTAAGTCAGTAACGTTATGGAAAATATTGTTCTGCTAAAATGTTATTCTATAACGTTATAATTTTATAAAGTTATACATTGCATAAAGTTCCAGTAACGTTATAAATTTTGGAACGTTATGAGATAACATTTCGTGGAACGGAACGAAATAAATTTCGTTTTAAAGTCCCTGCTCACAGGCATAGGTTTTTCAAATTTTCAGTTTTTGTTTGTGGTGATCGGTTCAATGAATCATACTGTTTCTTGTACAGTAGGGGACTTGTAAATATTTCATATTGTTTGTTATTTATTTTATGTTATATTGCTTTATCTAGTTCTAAAAATTGGACTCTAATTTACTATAATTAATAATGTTTTTTTTTTGTATTGATTTAGGCTGATGGCTTTGTGCCAAGGCCCAAATAAATTAAAAAAAAAAAACAATGAATCATAATAGACATCAATTTCAAATTCGGTTGTGTCAGTCAGTTGAAACAGTTGTGTGGCGCGCGGGGCCGAATTTTAAAATTTGTAGATCGACTATCTACCGTACCAGTATTGATTACCGGACGTGTTAACTTATTATTACGAAAGAGATACAGTATAATACGGTGCTGCTGTTGTCGTGAATAATCTGTTGTTTGTAGAGGTAATACAAAATACTACTGGGTTTGTTCTAAATAATTATTAGGCTGTGAACAACTTATTTTATAATATAAAATTATTTGTATTATATTGATTGATTGATTGTTAATATTATCCCAGGTTTGACTTTATTTTTAAATTACTTATTTATTATGAAATTTATAATATTATTCTCGCAAAACTGTTATGTTGGCGAGATGAGCTTGATAAAATAATGATTACCACTATATCATGCAACATGAACAAAGTTGTATCTTTTTCCCAGTGAAGGCACACTTTTTTACATTCCCTTACAATTCATAGGGGTTACACTTAATAACGGTAAGCCGCTGCAATGGGTTACCTCTTCAAAACCCTTTCATTTTGGTTACCTGTTTAAATTCTTACTGGGTTATACTATTAAACGGTAAGCCATTCCAAACGGGTTACCCCTTCAACCACTGTAACAGGGTAACACTTACCAAGTCCAAACACTAATTTGATCACTAGCAACCTTGCATTAAGTTCAAAATAGCATGCATTGAGCTAGTGTGTCAAGTTGCCACTTGCTCTGAGCTAAATAGACCACAGCGACACGCGATAGATCGATCTATAAGTACTTATTTCGTCAATCTCTGTTTATTCATCCTCTCTACATCATGCTCAAACCATCATAATATAGCTTCTATAAATTTTTTTATTGTTATTATGTACCTACATAATTACTTATATTTAATCACCTAATCTTTATTACCTACAGAATTCTCTTCACCCTACTTAACAACGTAAATTATGATGATAACCATACGGTTACCCTGAAAAACCCCATCAAGAGGATAACCCCTTCAATTGGATACCTTAAAGGAAAGGGTGACCCCTTCCACTGGCTAACACATTTTTTATTTTGATTTCTGACATTTACGCGAATATTATACATACATACACTCACGCCTTTTTCCCATATGGGTAGGCAGAAACTAAAGAACGCCACTTGCTACGATTCTTGCATACTTCTTTCGCTTCGACCACATTCATACATCTTGTCATACATACACGCCGGTTGCGAGTACTACGCACCTAACCTTTTTGAAGAACCTCACCAATAAGGTAGGTATAAGTTTTTCTAGGGCGTCCCCTCTCGGCGGTTCCACTGACATTCGCCATATAATTCCTTTTTGTTAGTCGCCTTTCATCCATTCGAATATTATACATTGAAATCAAACTACTTTTTACAGATTTTATCGCGTAAGCGTAAGCGTCCATGGTCATAGTCTACCCGTGACCATGGACGCTGTAAAGGGTCCGAAACGTCGAGATTAATAATATCAATATAATATAATAATATAATATTTTTTGGGACATTTTACACAACACCATCTAGTTCCAAACTAAGCAGAGCTTGTCCTATGGGTACTAGACAATGGATATAATACTTATATACTTTTTTTTGTAAATACATACTTAAAATACATATGAAACACCCAGACAAACACAAATACTCATGTTTTATCCACACAAATATTTGTGTCCTGTGGGAATCGAACCCACAACCCCATGATCAGCAGTCCTGCACTCGAACCGCTAGACCACAGAGGTCGTCGATATACGCGATAAAATCCGTAAAAAGTAGTTTTATTTTTTTAAAAGAATTTGCCCGTCTAGGATTTTCTCCTGTATCGTGGGTGCGTTCACAAACACCCGGACCCGGAACAACTACATGTAGGTCATACACATATTTGTTCCGTATGGGGATCGAACCCACAACCCGTGGCGCAGAAGCCGATCGCTCAGCCGCTACGCCAAACGTGTCGTCAATTGTATTGAAAGTGACCCTTTCAATTGTGATAAAGTGATCTTTTCATTGGTGTTAGGAAAAGGTTACAGGAACGAAGAGGTAACATCATCCATACGGTAACCGAATGAATGGGTAACCCTTTCAATTGAATTAACTCATAAAGGGGGTTGTATGGTCCCTGCTTAGAAGCAGACCCACAGTTTTTTTTTTAACTAGTTTTGCTAATCTTGTCTATTGTATTTAGAATCTTAATATTATGCTTTGTCTTAATATTATGTCTATTTTATTAAATATTTTTGGTACAGTCTGCAACAAAAGTTGCTGAACATGTAACAAATCTTCAATAAAAATTTTCATATGCAGTCACTGACCTGTGAATGTTGTGCGAAATCATTGCATATATGACCATTAAATAATTACCTTACCATTATAATAAAAAAATCTCTTGATAAGTTTTGGAGCCGTCATGTTTTAAAAGTTTAGCTGTGTTCAGCGACTTTCTTTGCTGACCATACCAACACTTGACAATCCATCACCATAACCATTTCAAATTTTTGGTTGAAGTATTCTCTCTTTTCTCTCTTACTCTTCTGGTATTATATTTATTTTTAATAATTACTTTATGCTCTTCCCTGTGTGTAATAAATAATAATAATAGTGTTCCAAACCTATCAAATATTTTACTTACCTTCTTATAATATATCGGCAGAATTTTATGAATAAGATATAATTTATCATAATTATTCTTTGTTACACTTCAATTCATCAGTATTATCTGTAATTTTTTTATATCTTTTAAGTGTCATAAACATTCACCCATAAACAATAAGTTTATTCAACACTGCTTAATTGATAAAACTTTCTATAGATCTTAGCCTATTACAACTAAATAGATAAATTATAGGTTTCCAGTTAAAGTGTCTATCAAAAATTAGACCTAAATATTTAAATCTATCAACACAGTTTAATTTTTTACTTGTACAATTTAATTTATGATTATGGGAACATTCAGTATGTCCTATTACAGCAAGGTTGTATAGTGACTGAAGATGCATGCATTTGGTTTCTGATGAATTCAATGTACCTAATGCACCTACTTATCTGTTGCTGTGACTCTACCTACATACCTGTGACTGGCAATGGTATAAGTCTATGTAACAACTGCTGATAATAATATGACTAATCATTGAGATAAAGGTTGATTGAGATATAGGTTGTACCTATATTTATGAAATCATATTATTAGATAGATAGTAGATATTTATTTGCCGTTAGGTACATATTACCTCTTGTGTAGCTAAAATAATAATTGTGAGAAAAATAGCCTGAGTAAAGTTTACCAGAAGGGGATAATATATAGCAGTGAATAAATTCAGGCTGAAGATGATGGATGAAAATTCATCTCACTTATATGTAAATCTGTTTTAATGTTTTTATTTTCTGACTGCTTCGGGAGTCTAGTAGTCCTAAGTGCAACTGGTATGCCCTTTGAGAAGTTGAGCTAAGTGTTATTGGGTTTCCCTATGAAATTCTCAGTAGCAGGTCGGAGTTTGGATTTGGAACCTAAACATGCTGGTGAACTGTGGGTTTGGTACACCTTTGCCTAACACTTGGGGGAGTACATGCATGATGGTATATTTAATTTTATAGCTTATCCCACCGCTGAGAAAGGATTAGAAGTTGATCTCCTCCAAATCATCATAGTTTTTTGTGCTGGCTTCTTAAAAACTGCTTCATACAAACCTTCTCCTTCGACAGATGTCGCGTCTAGACATAGTGATCTTCGGCGCCACTGGCTTCACGGGGAAACAGACTGTCATCCACATGGTGAAGTTTGCCAAGAAGTACGATGTCGGATCGTGGGGAGTTGCCGGACGCTCTCAGAAGAAACTTGATAACCTGATGACCGAGGTATCAAAAAAGACAGGTAAATATCATATAATAATAATTGTGATATCATAATTTGTATTTGTTAGTTATAGCAAACATACCTACTTAGTTCTCCGAAACTTTTATGTTACAAACAAGTTTTATGTGATTTATTACTACCTATTTTTCATTTATTTTGAAGTTTACTTACTTTAAGTATCGTTGTGTAACGTTGTTCTTATGCCGAATCAATGACAAAATCTTAAATTATTGATGTGATCAGTTTTTGATCCTCAACCACAGAGCTGGTCCTACCTTCATTTATAAATGCGATTACGACGGCACTAACTTTTGAGAGCCACGGGAAAGTAAAATTTTTCGTAGGTATCTCCTCTTTGCGTGCCGTTAGCGAAGGTGGTGGTCTTGGCACTGAAAAGGTTCGTAGTGACGTTTGGTCCGCGGCCGTCCATTAATTGTAGAAACAATACAGCCGTTTTTAAGTCATGACAAACAGCTGACTGCAATCATCACGATGGGTACTTATTTTGAATTACACATACCTACCTAATTGCATCAATTACTACTATGTAAATACTAGGTAGGTACATTTATGTTTTTGCCAGATGGAAAATATTGTGGCTGCACCTAGTTGTTGCAAACTTCCGTGACTTCTACTAGGCTAGGACTTAAATTACCCTAAGTTTACATCATTAAGTTTATGTTTTTGTTATTTTCAATACCTATGTGTGATTCAGCGTGGTCATTATTTATACATTAGTTCCATTTATTGTCTGCATGCAAGTATTATGGTAGGCACGCCTAGAGATTGTCATCGTTCTAGGGTTGGCTTCCAGTCTATCCAGATGCAGCTGAATAGAAGTATATACGCGTGCAGCGAGCGCACAGAGCGGACGTGTTACTACTTATTTTAATAAATTCAGAAAAGATCATTAGGCAATAACGATCCTTACGGCACCTAATTACGACATCTTCTTTAAAAATTGAGCGCGAGTGACATACACCGTAATTGTTTTGTGCTTCGAGTAAAGAACGCGGCATCGACCCGGCAACCACTTGAGTAACACGGACGGAATATCCACTACTGTATTTCCGCACCGTACGCATCAAACAGCAGCGTACACGCAACTCTCACGTGAGTAATTTCATACATAGATCTACAATGAGCATACCACGCTCACCGCCTGGAGGTGGCATAGGCGCGGGACGCAGCGGATCTTATCCGAATTTGTCAGAACCACACAGCGAAACTACACCACAGATTACTCTTCGTAATAAACGAAAGTTGCCTGATGATAATGAAGCGATTAAGTCTGATATTGCTGAAATAAAAAAGCAAATGTCTAAAATTATGGAATTATTAAAATCCTCTAAGAACGAACAAACTGAAAGTATAAATAAGCTTTCCCTAGATATTGCTGCAATAAAAGTTGAAGTCAGTAATATTAGCTGTACTATGCAAAATATTATCTTGGAAAATAATACTTTAAAAGACCAACTTTCAAAGCTATCTGTTGTTGCCGAAACAACAGAAAAAAAAGTGGAGGTTCTTGAAGCCGATGTCAATAACTTAAAAAATATGCCACCTTCATCTTCTGTCCAAACAATCAACACACATGATGAAATCTTCACCGAAATCGAAGAACGAAACTTTCGAGCCAAAAATATTGTAGTCGTTGGAATTCCAGAATCCTAGAATAATACTGCAACCAGTCGGCAAGATTACGACAGGGCAGAAATACTACGAATAACTATTATATACTATATACTAATATTATATACTATATACTATTGAGAAAACTTGAATCTTATGGAGTTCGTGGAAATATTTTAAATTTATTAAAATCATATATATCTAATAGATCACAAGTGACTACAATTTCCAGAATAAATACATGTACAAAACAGGAAGAAACATATCAATCTAATTCACGAATAGTCACATATGGCGTACCACAGGGCAGCATCTTAGGCCCACTTTTGTTTATACTCTATATAAATGATTTGCCTAAATGCACCAGTCATCCAATGACCTTATTCGCAGATGACAGCGCTGTATCCATTCAGTGTAAAAGGCCGGAACAATATCAAGATGACATTAATGACTGTCTTTCTTCAATCATTCGCTGGTTAGACAACAATAATTTAAAAATTAATCTCTTAAAAACGCAAGTCATGCATTACAGTCAAAGGCTTCAACAACATGACCTCATTAATGTCTGCTATCATAATCAAAGTATAAATGAAGTAGTCTCAACCAAATTTTTAGGCTTGCATATTGATAAACAGTTGAATTGGAAAGATCATGTTGCCGAACTATGCAAAAAGATAAGCAGTTGTGCCTATGCCCTTTATAAATTATCCGCGTTAGTTAATATTGATGCTAAACTTACAGCCTATCATGGTCTAGCTGCCTCAAATTTCCGTTATGGCATAATTTTCTGGGGGAATTCGACTAACAGTGAAACGGTTTTCAAGGCACAAAAGCGTTGCATAAGATCCATGTTTGGGCTTCAACCTACTGATAGTTGCAAACCATATTTTACCAAATATAACCTACTGACACTTCCGTCTCTATACATACTAGAAGTTGCAATCTTTGTACACAATAATCCTCAATTATTTCCACGCATAACAGACATTGTCAAGCGAAATCGGCGTAATAATAATAGGTTGTGTATACACAGTGCAAAAACTAGTCTGTTGACTAAAAGTCTACTATGCATAGCTCCAAAAATATTTAATAAAATACCTCGTCTTATAAAGCATCACAATACAGAACTATTTAAAAATAAATTTAAATCTATTTTGTTAAAAAAGTGTTATTATAATGTCCAGGATTTTTTAAATGATAATAATTTTGAATAGAATAATTCGACAGTTTACTTGCTGCAATTGATCTGGAATAACTTATGTGATGACATTTTATATTCTCATTTATTGTTTTTTAAGGTATATTGTAATCATTTTATCTGAGACATTTGTAATGGAATTTTAATCTTATTTTATTTTACCACTTGTTTTACTGTGTATTTTACAGCTTGACATGTTTCATTTGATTTTACTAATTTTGTTTCACTTTTAGATTACCTATGTCCAATGATTCATACGCCTCACAGGCAGATTTTGGTGATTCATTTTATATTAACAATACGACCATGTAATACCCAAAATGCAATGAATAATAAATGATTTGATTTGATAACTGGACTAATATACAATGACTGCCCTCAACCTACTAAAATATTTCGTCTGGGAAAATATAAATCCGAGAAAACTCGTGCAATAAAAGTATGCTTCTCTTCTGAAGACATAGCAAAAAGTATACTACGTAATAGGAATAAGATTGACGAGGAACACATCAAAATTTTTTCAGACCAAACTCCATATCAACGAAATTACCTTCAAAATTTCAAAGAGGAGCTTCTGCAACGCACCTCAAACGGAGAAAGTGGTCTTTACATCAAGTATATCAAGGGCATACCAAAGATAGTCACATCTAAAGAAACGGAAGCTTCTACAACAAAGGAAACTCCAAAAAACTAACGTCGACGAAGGAGAAAATAACATACCAAATAACCAATAATTACTCAGACATTATTTTTACAAAAAAATCTCTGAAATGTTTTTATGCGAACGTTCGTAGTATTGTTAAACCAGGAAAATTCGATGAGCTTAGATGTATCATCGCCTCACTACAAGTAAGTATAAATATTATTATACTCTCGGAAACTTGGATTAATAGTGAAGATGAGGCAAAAATGCTCCAGATACCCTCTTATACCCACTACTACAATTATAGACAAAATAAAAGGGGAGGTGGAGTGTCAATATTTGTGCACAACAACCTTAAACACCACCTTGTTGAAGAACAATGCGTGGATGATACTCATTATCTCTGGGTATACGTGAAAAAATTCTCTCTAAATATTGGAGTAATCTATAAACCCAATAAATTGAACATGGATAACTTTCTCGAAATATATTCGCAACAATTACATAAAATGAAACGAACCATAGTCTTTGCCGATTACAACCTAGACTTACTCAATCCGGATTTAGCGACACGAAATTATAAGCACACTTTAAAAGAGCACAACTACAAAATCCTGAACAAAATAAGTCCAAAACACTGCACCCGTGAAACAACCTCAACCAAGACAATGTTAGATCATGTTTCTTGTAATTTAAGTGACAATAATTTTCATTTTGTCACAATGGAATCTTCAATGTCCGACCACAAGCAAATACTTTTAGAGATAAAGCAATACCAACCGCCACCCATCATAAAACAGAAGTACAACGCAATAGACTACAATAAACTTTATCGATGCCTAAATGAATATCCTAAAAAACACGAAGAACCAGAGTATGAAAAATTGGCAGACAAATTACAATCTTGTTTGAATAAGTGCAGAATTACAAAAGTTAAACTTTTAAATCCTCCGCGTCAAGATTGGATAAAAAAAGAACTACTAGAAGAGATAAATAACAAGAACGTACTATGGCAAAAATATAAAACAGACATGGCAGACACGGAATTAAAAGCAGAGTATGAGCATATAAAAGCTAAAGTATCACTTAACATAAGTAAAGCGAAAAAGACTATTATTTAAAGAAATTTGAAGAAAATTCAAGTAAACCACGAAAAATGTGGCAACTTATAAACGACTTGTCGAAAAATAAACTGCATGACAGAACTGGACCGGATAAACTTGAAACGCCAGCTGGTACTATTACAGACCAAAGAGAAATATGTGAATATTACAACACATACTTCTCGACTATTGGTTCAACCCTAGCGAATATGATCTTAAAGAAATCAAGAATAAGTCAAATTTTAGAAGAGTGTAGACTGCATGACAAGACGGAATTACAGTTTCTGAAACCAACAACTACGAAGGAAGTTACTACCATAACTAAAAATTTGGACTGTAATACTGCATCTGGCATTGATGGTATTAGCACAAAAACTATTAAATGTGTAACAGATATTATTGCTACGGAACTAACAGACTGTATTAACTATTGTATGGGACGAGGTATCTTTCCTAACGATTTAAAAGTTGCAAAAGTTGTACCAATTCACAAATCCGGAAGTAAATCTGACTCGTGCAATTACCGCCCTATATCAGTTCTCCCGGTAATTTCTAGTCTTTGAGAAGATTCTTTACAACCGATTGGAATCATTCCTTAATTCAAAAGGTTTCTTTTACCATAAACAGTATGGATTTAGAGCTCGGTCAAATACTCTCGCAGCTACAATTGATCTCGTAACTAAAATAAAAAATAAAATTGATCACAAACAAGTTGTCTTAGGTATATTTATTGGTCTTAAAAAAGCCTTTGACACCATCAGTCATGACATACTATTACAAAAACTAGAACTTAGTGGTGTTAAAAGCAAAGCACTTGAATTTTTTAAATCGTACATAGATAACCGTAAACAAATTGTAAAAATAGGTGAATATGAAAGCAATCCCTGTGTTCTCAATTTCGGCGTCCCCCAGGGATCAATATTGGGCCCCCTTATGTTCCTTATCTATATAAACAGTATCAGTGAACTAGGTCTCAAAGGAGATATCTCCCTGTATGCAGACGATACAAGTCTCTTTTACTTTGGACACTCAGTTGAAGCTATAATAGCCGACGCTCAGTATGATCTTAATCTGCTGAATGAGTGGTTTCAGTCGAATCTTTTAACTATTAATATTACAAAAACAAATTACGTAATTTTTGCAGCAAAGAATAAAAAAATAAATGATAATTTGGAACTTAAAATAGATGGCCAACTACTTGTTCGAAAAACTAAAGAAAAATATCTCGGACTTATCCTAGATAGTAACCTAACCTGGAAACCACACCTAGAAAAAATTAAGCTTAAACTAAGTTCACTCACAGGGGCACTACGCAATTAGGGCATGCAAAAACCGGGTTGATTAAGAAAACCGACTTTTTCGGGTTTTTTGTTTACAAAACCGGTGAAACCGGTTAATTCGGTTTTTTCGGTTTTTTTTACTATTTTTATTAAAGAAATGAGAAATATGTGTGTAAAGAAATGAAAATGCTGAAGTCTAATCAAACTATATATTTTTTTTCCATTTATCTTACTTATTTTAATAATAATGAGCATTTTTTTAAACTAAATAAGCTAGAACTTAGTAGTTGTACCTTATTCAGTCTGAATCTACAAATAGTCAAAATGCTACAATAACAAAAAATCTTTTCTTTATACATACATAACATAAAATAAAGCTTATATTATTTGGGAAAATAAAAAAATCTAACATTTTGTAGGTACATAAAGGTCTAAAATCACAGAATATTAATTAACAATTTCACTGTCATAAAATAGACAGGCAAAATCAACAGTACGTAAAAAAAGAGATCAAAATAATTATTTAAATATAACTTAAAAGTCTTTCCGTATTTACCAAAAAAAAACAGTCATTCTTAGAGATATAGATTAAAATTAAAGTTACACAGCACAGGTAAGTAAACCAAATTACTATTTTTTACTTTGATAGAATGACCGTAAGGACACAAGTGCATCAAGGGAGTCATCATTGAGAGTAATACGGATTTTATTACACATGAGACCCGCTGATGAAAAGGCTCTCTCTGATTCCACACTTGTTAGAGTTTGGTATGAGTTTGTTGTTGAGGTATAGATTTCAAAGCTTTATATACTTTTGTTAAGTGCTCTCCCATTTTTCCTCCACCGTCGTAAATTGCCATTTCCACCCTGATTTTAGTTTCTAAGTCAAGTTCTGTAGATGGGCTTGCAGTTGCACTAGAGGTATGTTGTTTGAGCGCCTTCTTTATTTCATGTCCGAGTTGGTCCTTGATGTTTTGTGAAACATAGACTACTGTATGGTCTACGTTTTCCTGTGTTGTCGTCGCCGTCGGTGTAGTAGTCGTAAAATGCTTATTTATTATGTTAACTATGAAACTTCGAATTTGTTCGTTATCGAGGGCTATCGCGTTTTTTATTACGCCATCCAAAAGATCTTTGTAGTATGAAGCTGGGCTATGCAAATATAGAAGTATTCCGGTAAGATTTGTCAATCTTTGTTCTATTCTTGACTCTAATGAATTTGCCAATTGAGTGCTGATGGAAGAGGAACCTTCTTGCAATTTTTTAAGCATAAATTTTGTTGCTGCTACTGCTGTAATTAAATTAGCATCACGCTGGCATAAAGCTTCTACAGTAGCTTTTATGACAGCTAGCGAGAATCAGTAACTCAGCATCATTAAATTGAATATTAGACGCGCTATATAAGGCTATATTGCGCTTTGCCGTCCTGTCCACGTTTGTCAGTGATAAATTTAATATCTTGTTTGGGAAAATTAAAGTATTATAAAATCAATAACAGGAAAAACAAACCCGAAAAAACCGAAAAATCTGGATTTGTTTTCCTAAAAAACCGGGGTTTCAAATCAGTCGGTTATCCGTTTTTTTCGGATATCCGGGTATCCGGTTTGCATGCCCTATACGCAATATAGCAAATTGTCTCCCTCCAAAAGTACGATATCTGATTTGCAATTCTCTGGTCAAGCCTCATATCGACTACCTCATTGAAATCTGGGGTACTGCAGCAAAAAGTAATATAGATCCAATTCAACGAATTCAGAATAGATTAATTAAAATTTTATTTAACTATAAATTTTGGACACCCACTGAAAAGATATACCAGGAAACAAAAATAATGAATATAAGACAAACGTACATATACTACACATGTATTCTAATACGTAAAATATTAAATAAGGAAATCCATTCAAATTTAAAGTTTGTAACAAAACAACAAACACGTAAGATCAATCTAAGACGTGCTAGTTATTTAGTGACCCGTCCTCCTAGAACTAACTATGGAAAAAGAAATTTGGAGTTTGAGGGTGTTAAAATCTACAATAAATTACCATCAGTAATAAAAGGAGAAAAAAGTTATGCCCGGTTCAAAAAGCTACTCAAAAGTCACACAATTAATATTATCAAATAAGTGAATAAATAAAAAAAAAAAAAAAATAGAAATACTGCAATAAATAATTAAACAATTACAAATAAATGAAATTCACAAACTATAAGTCTACCTCTAAATTAAAAATATACAAAATATACATTAGTAATCACTTAACATATAAATATACATTAGTAATCACTTAACATACTTAAAATATAACGAAAAAATATATAAACTAAAAATAAAATAGTCTTATATTCATAAAATCATATCTATTACAAAAACTTGGTAATAACAGACTATGCCATCAATGCCACATCTAGTCAAAATCAATTCATGCATCCATGTTCTGCTTGGTTAACTTACGATCGAGTTTGTTACCGTGTAGATTATGTTATTTGTTTACCCACATTATTGTTATTTTATTTTGTTCCTTATTTACGTACGTACTTTGTGCGCTCTAAACATTAATCTTAGTTTTAAATATTGTTTCTCAGTAAGTGAATTATGTTTACAATTCTTTTGAGAAATAAAGTTTGTTCTTAAACCTAATTTAAACGAAGTGACTGCAATGCCATTTGACCTCCGTCATCCAATTTCTGGGAAATACCCCCGAGGATAGAATGGTTGTCAGACTTTTTTTACAAGGTTATGGCGAAGGTCTTTTATTGAAGTCTGGTTGAGGCAAGTGCGATTTCTTGTCGGTGCAGTTTGACATCTTTGATTATATACTTGTCTATAATCAAAGTTTGACATATAATATCTATTCTGTATCAGAGAATCGTAGCTATAGCCAAACTAATAGGATGAGACAGATACTTACATAGTAATGTACATAACATTTGATCAAAATTTTAAAAAGAAATGCAGTTTTAGGAAAACCTTTTTTTACTTTTGGATACCTATATGGGAATCTTTCCATTTATTAGTGTCAATATTTTGGGAACTTTCATACTTTTGGCCAAGAGTGGTGTGTCCTGGTGACTGGTTTTTAGATACATAAATGATGCAAGCTTTGTGGTGATGTTATCGGTGTCGATCTAATATCGAATCGTCTAGACTAATACTTATTGCATTATCGTTTTTTATCACATTCCTACACGTATATTTTTAGTCTACCTATGCACAGTGAGTCAACATACCTACTATCGAATTAGATAGTATGTTGACATTGGGCATGATTTGGTTTTTAGAGTTGTCGTCACTATCGACATAAAATTAATTAATAGCAAAGGAACATAAAAAATAATGGTGGGTAGGAAGGAAGCGGTTAACATGATGGGAAATATGTATAAACTAGTCGTTATTGTATTCATAAAATGTACAAACTGACACATTTCTGGCGACTGTGCCAAAAAAGTAGACTGACAAAAAAGAAGAAATGTAAATAAACGTAGGTACTTAATAAGAAAAAAAATTGCTCGGGAGACTAAGATTAAGCAGTCAATTCTATACCTACAAAATTGTACAGTTACGAGGACGAGCGTTACTAGGTATGTATTTTTACAAATCGTTGGTAGGTAAGAATCTAGGTACCTACCCCGCGCACTGACAGTACCTACCTATGAAAAGTGTTGTCTCGTTTGTACCTATAATGCAGTCCGTACTTCTTACTATAGAAATAAAAACAAAATAAATAAGTAGGTACTTATTTCAGACTTTTGCACTATATACCTAGATATTTCGTTGTTATTTATATGTATACTGTAAGTATAGATAGTAAAGGGAGGTAAGTACTTAGGCACCTACATTATCTACGTGCACAGTTATTTTACCTACTGTACATAGGTCAGTACAGTCGCCAGCAGGTCAAGCTATCCAAAACTGTCAAATTTTCCCAATTGAAAATGAACCTTATTATATTGTATTAAAGTTGAAAATCAATCAAATAATTGATTGACTTTTGACATGTTGTGGTAGCTTGATGTGCTGGTGCGGGCCTCTGTACATAAATAAAGGTAAACAATAAAAATGGCAGCGTTCAGGGCTGTTCAACCTTTATTACAATAGTATTGTATGAATTGGGAGTGAAATTAATATACTTTTTAAATGACTTATGTACTAACAATCTTTGGGCCAAGTTTCCACATACACTTCACATACATTTCTATGATGACGAAATAACTTTTTGCTTTGGTGATCGAAATGTACTTAAGCAAGGAACTAGTATGGCTAGTACCCGGCTCGGGATCACTCATTTTAACAATTAGGTAGGTACTTAAAATTAATAACAGCACAACTACTAACAATCAATAAAAACAACGAACAAACAGAAC
Organism: Acronicta alni; assembly: GCA_964056405.1. NCBI lineage: Eukaryota > Metazoa > Arthropoda > Insecta > Lepidoptera > Noctuidae > Acronicta > Acronicta alni. The sequence goes on from OZ043923.1 coordinate 15,857,862, forward strand.
AAAAACTAATTAACACAATTTACGGCAAAAGAAACACAAAAACGTATGGCGTCTGGTTACCCGACTAAGTATCGGTTAAATATTTTGCTGCGCTTCCTCGCAGTACTACTTCTCAATTTTTTCGAGTTATCAAAAGTCTACTACTTAGAAAAATGTTTTGAATACAAGTCTTATTAGTTTCTTTGTAGTAGGGACATTGCAATACTTTAATTAATAAAAATGTTTATTTCTCACTACAATAATATACAATAATACATCATTTAAAATGTTATAACACTATGACATAATTATAAATTTTAATTTAATTAATCGTTCAGAAGCTTAATTATTAATAATTACCATTTAAGATTAAACAAAGTAGTTAAATAGCATATTTAACTAATTATCTAAAAAGAAAGATGTGATTTTAAGTTATTAAATCTTACTTAATTTCTTTTGGTTATGTTTTATTTCGAAATGAAAAATGGCCCTTTAAAAGAACCTTTTTTATGATTTGTTTACCTTTATGTATGACATTGGACAGATTTTGTAACTGGAAGCAACACATAGACGATGTCTGCAGTAAACTTAGTCGATTTGCCTATGCTCTAAGAAAACTCCGTATTGTGTCAGACGGAAAAACAGCATGTATAGCATATAGAGGTTACATTGAGTCTGTTCTAAGGTACGGATTAATAATATGGGGAAACTCAACAGATATAGGGAAGGCTTTCATTCTCCAGAAGAAGTGTATTAGAGCTGTTTGTGGGATCGATCCACTTGATTCTTGTAGGCCTCTGTTTAAAAAACTTAATTTGATGACTTTAGCCTGCATATATATCTTTGAAGTATCTATATTTGTAAGAAAGCATAGTGAATTTTTTAATTTCAAAGGTGACAGTTACACAAAGTACAGACCGAGATATCCGTCAAAAATAGAAATTCCATTTTGTAGGACAACATTAAATAAGACAAATGTCTATCACATGTGTATATCACTGTTTAATAAATTGCCAAAGTCCTTAAGGGAACTCCCATTCAAATATTTTAAAAAAGATTTACGTAAATGGTTGATAGATAAATGTTTCTATACTGTACAAGAGTTTTTACAGCATGTTTGTCACTAAAAATCTAATGGAAAAGCATCTGTCTCTGATTTGTATAAATGTGGTTCTATATTTTATTGTGTCTAGTGTTTTATAAATAATAATAATACATATTAATAATAATTAACTCAATAATTATAATGAATATAAATGTTAAATTAATTTGCATGCTTTATGTAGGCAGAATATGGTATTGTTCCAAAACCACCAATTTTATATCTGGTACCACCTGTATTCTACGCAAATAAATTATTTTTCTTTTTTCTTTAGTTACGTACTTACCTAACCAAATGGAGTAGGTACTTATAGGTAGATACGTCTTCCGGTTAGTAGCTACCTATGACGTTATAATAACCGGTCGCTTCAGCGTCATTATAAATTTATAGACGGATTCTACTGTAATTTCATTGTTTTAGTAGGTACCTACGTTTTAATTGGTGACTAGATTAATTAATATATTTGAAAAATGAGTGAATCAGAGCTCAATTTGGAATTAGGCAAGTTAGTTAGGTAAGTACTTAGATATCCACAGGGCTGGTAAACGCGATTTTCCGAATATTTGGGTACCTACTTAAGTAGGTATTTAAATTTTTTACTATTTTAAAGGAAACTGATGCTTTTAAGTACCTACTTAACTACAAAGTGCTAGTGATAAAACTTAATGAAATGAAAAGTAAAATAAAATTCAATGAAATTACCTATGTACTACTTTCGGACGAATTCGAGGCTATTCAAAATAAGATTGATAGGTAAGTATGTTACATGTTCTGTAGAAGAACAAAATAAGGAAATAGATTTTTAGCCAACCAGTTTGGTAGTTTAAATATCCTAGGCAGCTGTTCGGCTGAAATCCTGAAAAGAAAACTGTGATACCTGATAATGATCAAGCTTTGTATTGTCGTTCTCAGAAGAACAAAGACCAACTGAATTAAAAAGCAAAAAATAAAATGAAAAAGAAAAAGCAAAATACTTATAGGATATATATATATACCTACTTATTAAATAAGCAATGACCATTATTTAAATATTAAATTTAAACAATGTTGATTGCTAAATAAATACATGATTATGTACAGCAAAGACCATAATTTTATTACTAATCCTAAAGGTTGCTGCAGCTGCATCATGTCTAGTCCTAACAATATACATTTATTCAATTTGCACATTTTTAAATAAACATACGGAGACGACCTTAGTGTTGGGTCATGTGACATACGACAAGACCAGCAGGTACCCTACTATAAAGATGTTTAGTAAAAGATTATTTTACTTCATAGAATTACCTATCTTTACAAGAAAAGTAACAAAGGTAACCATTTAAATGTAAAGTACAGAGGTTGGAAATGCTTTATGCACTACCCACCGGGAGAGCGGTGGGGCGTGTCGGACTCCGCTCTGAAAACAGCGATCTACCGATTGAAACCAACCAACTTCGGCGTTTGCGTCACCACTTTAGTGCCGGGACTACGGAAGCGCTGTAGCATTCCTCCGCAGCAGCACATCAAGCTACCCCAACTGTAAAACTGTAAAATGTATATGATAGAGTTTTTTAACTTTAATACTTACAAAATAATAAGGTTCATGTTCAATTGGGGAAATTTGACAGTTTTGGATAGCTAGACCTGCTGGCTTCTGTAGCTACTTACCCACTTAATTGTCACAAGACAAAAATCTGCTTCGTCATGACATAAATCCGCACGTTTACCATAGCAGAGCACACATAAAGATACGCACAAATACTCGCACACAATACCTTTATACATATACACACTTGCGCGTGTCAAGCACACGCATGTAGATAGGTACCTACATAAACTATTCTGAGGGTGACCCGTAACACAAGATTCCAACCTTATCTCGGGCACCACTCTCCACAATCCACAGTATTTTATATAACTTTTAGTTTTACACTGTGGGACACTTGTATTTTATTGTGGAGAAATAAACAAACCTTTATCGCTTTATCGCTTTATCATGTCTTTTAGGTTTATTTCATGTTTATTTTACAGAATTATTTAGGTGTACAGAGGCCAGCACATCAAGCTACCACAATCTGTCAAATTTCTTTGATTGATTTTCAACTTTTACACTGCTCGACCCGGGAATCGAACCTCAGGCTCAGCAGTCGAACTTGCAACAGCTAGACCAATGAGGCAGTAATAAATGAATAGCTAGAGACACTAGAAAAATACCCTCAGACGAAACTAGAAAGGTTAAAAACGCCGAATAAGGTCACGAATTTAAAATTTAAATTATGTGCACCTACCTACTTTGACATGTTTTCCATATTTTAAATTGATGTTGACCTTTTTAATCAGTCTCGTATGTAATAATAAATCGAGGTAGGTACTACTGTATGTCTCGGTGCGCAGTTTAATATTATATTATTATTTTATGTTGCTTAACTACTATCTGCATAAAGCGACAATTATTATAAACAACATTGGTTTCCATCTGTATGGAACCATTAGCTAAACCGTATTATTCAAATAATATAAGTACCTACTTACACGGTTCTGCACTAAGACGTTTGCATGTAGTTACAGGACTAACAGCGCAAGAATAAATTTATTTGTTGACCTATACTAATATGTATACTTAACTATAATATTATTATCGTCGTTGTACGAAGGTCAGAAAATGCTCTATGAGTCACGCATAGCCGTCAGCGACCTTGAGTTAACAAATCCCGCGAAGAGCTCTGCGACTCCACGCACAATAAAATAAGCTAGATGTTATTTTTTGTTCTTTAAAAAATACGATAGATATTTTTAAAATTGTGAAAGCTTTCATAATCATGATATTTAGAAGTGTTTCAGATTGAGTGATGATGAGCTTTAGATTGAATTATTTTTAGTTTATTTTAATTAGGGGCTACTGCGTAAGATTTTATAATACAATTCCGAACGCAATTTTAGATCTTCCAGAAAATAAATTCAAAAAAGTCATTAAGTCTACCCTGTCCAGGCAAGCTTACTATAAATTGGAAGATTATCTTCTGGATAAAAATGTTTGGCGTAGTGCTGGTCCAGCTCCACAAGATGATATTCGCATAATTGAGTAATTTTACTTTAATCTGACATATGCAATTGTAAACCCATATATGTATTCGATGACATTTAGTACCTTTTTATCGACCTATGTAATTATTTATACACTTCCTTATTATAAATATTTTTGTTTTATTATTATTATTTTTTTTTTATTTAATTTTGTTTAAACTCATGTTGTATTGAACTTTGTAAAGTATGAGAGTCGTGCAGCCATTGGTGTTGCATATACCTAGTGCCTGTATTTTTAAATGACATTAAATTCTATTGTGCCTTTCGATTGCCTTGCGGTCTGAGTTTGTCATGCTTACTAAAATGTCCTGCTGATGGTGGCGTTGTGTGTCGGGTCGTTTTATTCCCTGCAACATGGTTGAGTCGAACGACGCCGATACTCACGTCATACTCGTGAACGGGTGCCGTCTGTCGGGGCTGGTTAGCTCTTACTGTCAATGGCAATCTTTTTCTTATATTTATTTATATTGTTTTTTATTCTGGATTAATTTGTTAGTAGGTACACATCAAACTGCATTGTTCTCATTAACTATTCTTATCAAACTTGTAAATCAAGATTAACATTGTAATCATGTTGTTTTTAAAAAAGAGTGTCTATGGAGTTTCTTGCCGGTTCTTCTCCATAAGATCCACTTTTTGGAACCGTGCAACTAGTTTTGACTTTTCAAAAGTGCTACTTTATTGGTCTAATTGAAATAAAACATTTGACTTTGACTTTGAATTATCATTTTTATTTTCAGGTGAAGATGTTTCCAAAGTCAAAGTCATAGTAGCAGATATTGGTGACGAGAAGTCTCTACAGGACATGTGCGCTCAAACCAAAGTGCTAGTGAACTGCTGTGGGCCGTACCGCCTGTACGGAGAGCCTGTCGTCAAAGCAGCCGTGGAGAATAAGACCAACTATGTCGATGTTAGCGGAGAACCGCAGGTAATACTAAAAATAGGTAAATAGAGGCCTTATGTCAAAACGTTTGGTAAACCTCTAATAACAAATAGGGACATGCATGATTTTTTAAAGATTTTTATTCGATTATAAATATACTAGTTGTTGCCCACGGGTTTACCCGCATCCTAAAAGGTTTTTTGAGACAAAAGGTACCCAATGTCCTTCTCCAAGGTCTATTCTATCTCTGCACCAAATTTCATCAAGATCGGTTCAGCGGTCTAGGCGAGAATGCGTAACAAACAGACAGACTTACTTTCGCATTTCTAATATTAGTAGTGATATAAATATTCTTGGACGATTTTTACACAGCACCATCTCGTCCCAAACTAAGCAGAGCTTGACCTATGGTTACTAGACAATTGGTATAATACTTATATACTTTTTTTTTGTAAATATATCCTTATAATATATAAGAAACACACAGACAAACAAACACTTATGTTCATCACATAAATATTTGTGTTATAGGTTTAATTTGACTGGAATAGAGGCCAGCACATCAAGCTACCACAATTTGTCAAATTTATTTGATTGATTTTCAACTTTAATACAAAACAATAAGGTTCATATTCAATCGGGAAAATTTGTCAGTTTTGGATAGCTTGAGCTGCTGTCGTTTGTACCTACCTCATAATGTGTGTGATTTGTTCAGTTCATGGAGTTAATGCAACTGCGCTACGATGGTCCGGCGCGTGAGGCGGGCGTGTACGTAGTGAGTGCGTGCGGCTGGGACAGTATCCCCGCTGACCTGGGAGTCACCTTCCTCACACAACACTTCACAGGTCATTAGTCACTCATCTTTTTTCCGAATGTTATGTCTTCGGCTTCCATTCTAAACCAAATGCGGCTGAATATCAATTCTTTGGCTTTCAATGGCGGGTAGGAATCGCGGTGGCTTAATGGTCATAGCGTCTGGTGTACCTACCTAACCAAAAGACGCAGGTTTGAATCCTGCCCGCGGTCGAATTTTCCTTTGCTAAATAATATCAATTCCTTTTCACGAAACCACGGCCACGCTGTCAGTCCCCCGCAACCCAATTTTTAGACCTTATTGATACTCTAAAGATAAACTGGAGGTTGGGCTTTTTGAACTTCTGACTATCACTAACGTGTCTAACTATCACTAGCTTTTCCAAGCACGCTTAGCAGATTAGTTATTACTTAGCCACGACTTCCTCTCGTATACGTACACATATAATTGTAGGCCTCCTAATTTCAATTATGATTAAAGAAATGATGATAAGAATGAAATATTTCGAGAAATTATATGAAATATATAGATTATGTCATCTACACAGTTAAACCTATTTCGAAAAAAAAAATCTAAATGATTGTTGATTCACCGAAAGTATGTCCGGATTTTGTGGAATGGCACCTAATAGTGTTGACAAAGGAGAATACATATTTTGAATGTTTTGATGACGTCAATAAGTATGTATGTATGTATAGCTATCCTGTAAGTTGTGAATAGAAAGTTTATTATTTTAAAAAGAAAAATTACGGGACCATTATTTTTTATGCAGTCCAAAATCTAGAATTGTTATCAATTAAGTGAATTATAATATTATAAGGTGATTTATAATGTTGTTTGTAGGCACACTGAATTCAGTGGAGTCGTACATGTCGTCGTACTTGCCGCCGGAGTACGTCGCCGAGTCGCGGAAGCGCGGGGCTATCAACTATGGCACCTGGGAGTCGCTTGTTTACGGGTAAATCATTATACTATTATTAGACAAATAAGACACGTTCAAAGTGTTTAATTTTAATTAAATAATATTATTATTATGACGACGGACGACGTCTGTGGTCTAGTGGTTCGCGTGTCGGGCTGCTGATCACGAGGTTGTGGGTTCGATTCCCACAAACCACAAATATTTATGTGATGAACATAAGTGTTTGTGTTTGTCTGGGTGTTTCCTATGTATTATAAGTATGTATTTACAAAAAAAAAGTAAGTATATAAGTATTATATCCATTGTCTAGTACCCATAGTACAAGCTCTGCTTAGTTTTGGACTAGATTGTGCTGTGTAAAATTGTCCAAGAATATATATTTATTATTCAGTCGTTGTCACTCACTCAGTCACTGCAGGGCAAAGTCCACTTTAGACCAATCCATCCAGATTAGCTATCAAGCCTAATCAAGCCTAGGGGATGGCATCTCGCCTTCCCCTAGGCTTGATAGCTGCAACAACGTCGTCTGCCGAAATGAATTAAATTAAAAGTCGGTGGCTGTCGGGTAAAAATAATAAAATATGATTTTTCGTGTCAATTATCGTCAAGGTGACAGGCGTCCTAGTCCTAGTATGGAGAATAACATTCGTGTAGGTACTTACTATTATAAGGAAAAATAAAAGAACAATGTATACTTGATAATGATTATAATTCCAATGATTCCAGCGTGGCCAACCAGCACGAGCTGTCGCCGCTGAGGAAGCAACTGTTCCCGCAGCCACTGCCGCGCCTCGCGCCTCGCGTGCTCAGACAGTACATTATATACATAATATTATGTTTTTAAACAAAATATCTTTTTACCCCTTTAGTCATTATGCTAAGAGCTAAGAGGCAATAAAAAATTAGTGTCGTCTGGTGCCGTCTATTGATAACAAATAACAAAGTCATTGTATTAAAAGTTATGGTTAAGACTTTTGGATGAATTCTTCTTAGTTAGTAGTGTTAAAAAATTATAGTATCTTTATGCTACGCTCACTTCCTGTACACACCGATCTCACCTATTTTCAGGAAGCTACAGAAGAAGAACAACCAGTGGTACCTTCCATTCCCCGGCGCCGACGAGTCCGTGGTGTACCGCACCCAGCGCTATTTATACGAGAAGGAACAAAAGCGCCCCATCCAATTCCGGGCTTACTTCAAGGCTGGCAGCTTCCTTCAATCAATCCTTACGGTCTTCGGAGCGGCCTTGCTGTACATCATGACAAAGACCTCGTTTACTAGAAGCATCTTGTTGAATCACCCGAAGCTGTGCTCGTTTGGGAGGGTGACCAGGGATGGTCCTACCGACAACGTGATGAACAATACTCACTTCACGTTCGAGCTGGTCGGCAGGGGGTGGGAGGCCGGCGCTGATCTTGACAATACGCCGCCTAATAAGACTCTTGTTGCTAAGGTTATTTTTTTATTATTAGCAGTATTACTGGTTTGCAAACGATGTTAACTGTGAGAATACATTTAGGTAATATAGTGTGGTCATAAGGAAGCTCAGGCTAGAGAGTCCTGGACTAAGATAGGGGTGGCCTTTGCCCTGCAGTGGGACACAAAAGAGGCTACATAAAAAAAAAGTGCTATTAATATTATGGTCTCAGATAATCCCAGGTTTAAAAATAATTTTATAATGTGACAGAACAAAGTGATAGCTGTAATGCTGATTTGTATGGTTTATGCTCAATGCCATAATTTGATAAATTATATCATAACCAGTCCAACTTAAGAAACCATTCATTATTTACGTAGTTTATGAACTGGAAATAATGATTCGGTATCTTTTGTAGCTTTATTATCAAAGTTAAACAAATTTCAATTACCGTCATGGTATGTTTTCCGACTTTCGTGACGAGCTCATAATATGTTTTTTATTAAAAAGTATGTTTTGTTTGTGTAGGTGACGGGTACGAACCCTGGTTACGGCGCCACAGTGGTGGCTCTGCTCAGTTCTGCGATCACTCTGCTCAACGAGAAAAATAAGCTGCCTGCCGCGTTAGTACCTACACACTCTTGGGGCTATTCTAATCCTAAATGATTGTCCTAGTGCTGGCTCGCACTTAGTGCATGCCCATTATTTTTGTCCTGTATTTTACCAGCACTAGCCACTAGAAAATCGCCGATATGTTTATGACAGGTTTCGATCCCAGGACATAGTGTTCAGTTAGGTAGTCGTCTGGCCTCTCGTTTTAATAAATCACTTGTTTGTTTTCACAGTGGTGGAGTTGCAACACCTGGCACCGTTTTTAAGGACACCAGTATAATCGAAAAACTGATCGAGAACGACTTGAAATACGAGATTGTTGACAGCAAGTAACTGTTTTACTACATTTTTATAAAAGGTGGTGTTTAGTAATAGTTAAGCTTTCAATTATATTTTCAGATACGTACTAGAATAATAAGCTCCACTGCACTGATATGTCGCTGCATTGCCCTAAATTCGTCAGGCAGAAAAAGCCTAAACTAGTAATTGGAACGAAGTTCCTTATCGCGCGTTGTGAAAGGGGGCTAGACGGAAAAAATTCTTGTCACGACACTTTTTGCTTGTCAACAATATTTGAATTTCGAATTATTGAGTGAATGACAATATTTGAATTTCGCGCGTTGTGAATTGTTGAGTGTATACAGGTTTTTTTATTTTTAATTATTAAATTTTAATGAAAGGAACTTCGTTCCATCCGGGTGTCCCTTGACACCTCTCAAGTTTTTTTTTAAGTATGGTTTCTGGCGTTTTGATAATTTTATATCCGATTATTTTTTATTGAATAATTTGTAAAACAATACGTACGTGAACGTCTCATAAGCAACTAACAATGAGCGTTGTAATTAGTAAGGTCTGTGTCAATGCAGAGAATAAGACGTTTAACTTCTTACATAATCTCATAATAATAAAAGGTAGGAAGACTTGAATAACATGTAAAAAACCGGTAAACGTACATATGTTTTTATAAATATAACTACTAATACTCGTTCAAATACTAAATATATGTTATGTACAGACGCCAGCAGGTCAAGCTATCCAAAACTGGCATTTGAAAATGAACCATAATATCTTGTGTTAAAGTTGAAAATATATCAACGAAATTTGACAGATTGTGGTAGCTTGATGTGCTGGCCTCCGTACAACCAAATAACTGTAATATATTAATAAAATAAACAGTAATATAGTAAATAAAAGGAAATATAGTAAATAACCAAAGGACTAAACATAATGCCTTCCTCATCTTTCCTACATTTTCCTACATGATAGATACCATAAACTGTATAACAACTGTTTACATTGTGGAGTGCAATCAACGAATTGATTATTATTTATTAAAAATTGTAAGACGTAATTGATGCTAAGTACTTCACACATCAATTTTATCTTCACACATCATTCTATGTGAGGTAGGCACTCTGCTGCTAATTTCGTCTGGATGGTTATAATTAGGTACATCAAATTTAAATGACACAGATGTATTCGGAGCATGACCATTATTCCTCCACGACCCAATACCTACATAGGTTAGTTACCGCGTCCAAAGGTGGAGTTAGTCGCTAGCTCTCTATTTATTAATACGTAATAACATAGTTGCTTACGTAAACTGTTGCCATATTATTGCATTTTATAACAAGTCATTCCGTAACATTTCCAAAAATATATAATTCATAACATAATGGCCAATTCGTATTGTGTGTAATGGCGCGATGTCTAGATAAAAAGCATATTGATTTTTATATGTATAGAAAAAGATGCAATTCTCTATAATTCTTAATAGAATGGAGACCCTCGAGAGAGTCGTGACAGCTGTTTTTCTATTGTGACTTGAGAGTTCTGGCGCTAGACATCATAGAAAAATGATAAGATCCGAATATTACCGGTCTTGCTGCGAAAATGTACAGACGCCAGCAGGTCAACCTATCCAAAACTGTCAAAATTTCCCAATTGAACATGCACCTTATTATTTTGTATTAAACTTGAAAATCCATCAAAGACATTTGACAGATTGGGTTAGCTTGATGTGCTGGCCTCTTCACATAAGGTCTAAAATACAGTCCCATTGAAAAAACTGATCAACCAGCCGTGTTTTGTTATCGTGGTACAGAAGCGTTGGTAGCTATTTAATATTGGAACATAAATAAATAAAAAAGAATTATTAGAATCTAGATGGTGCTGTGTAAAATGACCCAAATACGAGCTCTGCTTAGATTGGTCGTACTCTCAAGTTAAGCAGCTTGCACTATGGGGCATTACACAATATACCTATTTGCGTAGTACAGCACACCGCACTATTAATAATTTAGCGTGTTTTAATCAATCCATTTGTTAAAGTAAAGATTTTGGTTAACTTAAATGTTCTCATTGGTCTTGCGGTTGAAAGCGCAACCCCTGACTGTAGGAATCGATTGTAATTCCCAAGTCGAGCAGTGTTATTGGGATTTACTATGCAATTATCAGTAGCAGATCTTATTTTGGATTTGTGCCCAGTTAATGGCAATGTGACATGGGACCTAATAGATACCGGCGTATTGTGGGTGTAAATTAGTATACATTTCCCTAACCCTATGGGTATTCCCGTAGGGTCCCCGTAGTATCCCTACAGTTGGATGGTATGGTTATGTTATTGTTAACTCAACAACGATCAATTAGCTGACAAAACAGAAAAACAATTGTTCGACTCTCGAGAGGGTCATGCTTTCTTTGATTTACGTAACAGAATAGAAAAACTCAACGCGTAATATTATATATAATACGTTAAAATGAATATCTACTCATGTCGCCATCTAGTATTGACCTCGGAACTATCTATCTACCTCGATTAGTTCAAGCTTAGAAACTTACGTTTGATCAATAAAGATGTCGCCACTAACCACAATCAACTCGTTGCGATCGACGGTCATAGAATGGCCGTTGGTTTTAACTTTTAAGCAGTCTAACTAATGTTATCATAGAAAAACCATTGTTATTGGGCGCCTAGTGATTTACTGAATTAAGAACATTATATTTATGTAATTCATAAAATTAAGTTCATGTTATTATTTCATTATTATTCGTATGACATGTATTGGAAATTAATTACTTAATATTTGATGTGATGGTGGTGCCTGGAAAAGTAGTAATATATGTATAATGTTAGTATATACAGAAAGAAGTACAGAAATATTTATTTTATTAATTTCTTTTGTAATATATATTTTTTATTGTATACTCTGTTTCATTTTTTATTATTATTAATATTTACTACACTTTCATTACTCATGTTAGGACGGCTGACAGAAGGCAGGGTAAGCTTACATAACTGCAAGATCCTTTTATATACACGGTGACACATCAAGGTACACATATTCCTTTGGACCGTATTCCGTCGCTATAGCGGTGATTTTCGTAGTGCAACTGTATAGCTTGACTTGTGGCTGGGGTATTTCAGACTTATACGATATACCTCATTGATCTGGTGGTCACAAACGTGACTACTAAGTGTTGCATCTAGTCTTAGATACGGATCTAACACAGTGATGTAAAATGGAGGGACCAGATCCAGTCGGGACCAATAAATGAAATAATAGGCATTGGAGAAGTCGTATAGGTAATGACATAAAAATAGGTTCACATTATGGGGTTATTAAAACTTCAATAAATGAAAATAGGTATAATTAATTTAATGATAAAGTAGTAGTCGCTATCTTAGTACATAATTTACACTCAAACGGACCTAACACACGACTGTTATATACATTATACGATTTGTACACAATATAATTACAAAATTAAGACTAGTATCGTCAACGTATACTAAGAAAAACTTATTTTATAGCTTATAGACAGACATAATTATCCATTATCATGAAATTAGAGAATGTCCAATTGCTACTGAATATTTTTAGGCTCATTTTGTATTTAATATTGTAGGTACCTACAGTTTTACTGTTAGAAATTTTCCAGTAGCGTCAGCGAAGTAATGTTAAATTATTCCTCTCCGAATTGTTGATATTGCTCTGCGTCAGCTGGTGACTTTTATGTTTAGATATCGATATCCATCAAGTTTGTGTTTTAAAAATGATTTAAAAAATCATCCCAAGAACGCGGAAATTCGATCTGCTTAAGACTTCTTCTTTAAAGCTTCTATTAATTGCGAATTTCTGAACTATCATAAACAACCTTCGGGTTCTCTTTGATCTGTGTCATGTTAATCTTTCTCGGTGTAACTTTTTTAATTTCTCTGAAGTGTAAAACGGCCCTAACAATCGGACATCTCTTCAACTTGAAAGGTCTAGGTTTGATATTCAGTCAATTACATTACCAATTAACACCACTTAAAAAATATGAAGATAAGTATACTGGACTCTGGAGTTACAGAGTTCAGAAAGGTATTAGCGTAATCAAATAGGAAACTGAATAAGAAAAACCTCACGCCCTGGACATGCGAGAAAGGTATAGAACATTATTTTAGTAATGTAACTGACCTTATCTAATAAATTAAACAAAACAACCTTTGGTCTAACAGTATAGGTCTTTAAAAATAAATAAAAAAATACAAATCCTAATGATATCGTTATTAATAATTATTTCATAAAGGACCATTCTAAAAGCATTTTATTAAAAACGGCGTTTGATCTTAAAGTAACACTTACAATTTGAAATTTACATTTTTATATCTAAGAAAATTTATTACGTTGACACATCCTTGGTTTATACTAATCAGGTTTATAATTTTTACATTATTCAATAATCATTTCATCATTTCATCATTGAGCCTTTATAATTTTTACATTATTCAATAATCTCTTTTTGATATACATTTAGTTTCCAAAATTATTGTTGGTATCGTTGACATGAAAAGTTTCTACACGCTATCTACCATGGTGTTGGAATGGAACTATTTGTGACATTTTATTGATAGATATTAGATTGTATTCTCGACAGTAATCGAAGCCTTTACTTTTATTTTAATCCTTTTTTTTTCGGAACTGGCATAAACTAAGACAATTTTAGTTTCCTTAATAGGTCCTTCACATGTCCAATGTTTCTGTGTAAGAAAGTGCGATGATAATGAAAGCTTCCAGATTGTTTTCCTGTAGCATTATAAACTTCTTTCGGCTAGTGGTACCTAGAGCTTGCCCGGTGCCATACAATAAAACGAAGAAATACATCCCGTGTTACAAATACAAAACACCTTATTCACACGTAAAAGAAACAATAAAAATATGGGTACTACTCTGAACCGACATTGAATACTTTGCAAAAAAGGAAACCGTAGAAAAACTTGATGATTTTATAAATCGATAAAACCAACAGTTCATTCGAATAATCGTCTTTGAAATAATCGATTTAGCTAGACTCTCGGCTGTTCTCACTAGAGCCGACCACGCTGGCTTGTGAGGTCGACGTTGGGGTGACTTCGGGGGCGACTATCAAGCCTTCTTTGATCCGTTTCTTTTGCTTCATTCGCCTATTCTGAAACCATATTTTAACCTGGGTCTCATTGAGCTGCAAGGCTGATGCTATTTCTATCCTCCGCGCTCTTGTTAGATACTTGTTGAAATGGAACTCTTTTTCGAGTTCCGTCAGCTGCTTGTTGGTGAAATTTGTCCGGCCGGTGTTGTTCAGGTTGAGGAGAGGGTTGGCGAGCATCTGACCTCCCGTAGGTGTGCGTAGCCCTTCTTGAGGGCTCCCGATGCCGCCTTGACTGACGAACTCGGTCGGTGGGATCATCAGTTTTGGTGCTGGAACAAAGAAAATAATTGGGTTAGTCGATGCTACGTAATATAGGGATAGTTAAAAGAAAACGCATTACTTAATAATAATTAAGTAATAAAATTGTTAATTGTTTTTATTTATTTTTTGTAACTTGTAATATGTTCCAAGTTGCAACGATTTGCAAAAATGTTAACAATGAAACTTATTATTCGGAACAAGTATTTTTAGTAAACAGCCCCATTCTTCCTTTTCCGGCCTATTCAAAGTCTAACACTTGCAGACTGCACAGGTTTGTTTACTAAAACGTCTCATTGCCAAGGATAATCTTTTTAAACGCATCAAAGAAAGTTCGTGGGAGCCTCTCGCTTCCATTTATGACAGGTGTCATTTTTTTCTAATTCGTCCGAAGAAAAAAAGAAGTGAGATAAAAGATATTTCAATATTAGCCTAAAGACGACGCCCCGCTGCGCAAGAGAGGCCCATACTCGTTTCACGGTAAACCTTGGATTTTGACGTACATTGTTCTTAAGTAAACATACTCAGTACGGTTATTATACCAAACTGATAATACCCTTTGTTTAGTACCTATACACAGCGGTTTTTCGTGGACACAAGTCAGTGTCCAACATCGATATCGAAATCACGTATGGCATTATATTTGAATTAAGAACTTAAGCAAATATTAACGTTGGTATGTTTTTTTTAATGTTTGGATTCCGTAAAATTGGCCTTGTGTCCGTCTGCGTCTGTTGAATACCTTGAAGTTGGGAAATGTTTGTGGTCTAATTAAACTTTAAGATGTTATAGGTTTCAAAAGATCCAGCTAGTAAAGTAAGTAGGTAAGCTAGTAAATTCATCAGTTGATGAAAGTAAATCAAAATACAAAATTGACCCACAAAAGAAAATATAACTCTTTGCTGAAGATCATTCCCTTCTCCTAAATCAATGCACCAAGGCGATGACAAATTAGGTTATGCAATTGCTGTACAAAAATCACATGCAACGGAAAATAGGCGGTCCAAAAAGGCAAACTGTTGCCTACTTACACGAATTCCGTTGAAGTGGTAAACTGTCGAGGTTAGTTTTTAATCACAATAGTCCGAGTACGGTCGCAATGATACTACTAGGTAGTAATAGCCGCAAAACAACAATAATAATATATAGGATATCTACTCAAGCTTTTGCAATAAGACCGCGCATTGAATTGCTGTAGATGCAAACTTTATAATATTCAAGTAAAGTTAGTATATTAATACTAACTTTGCAACTTTAATAAGTAGACTAATGTCTTGGTACGAAATAATAAATTAGGTACCTACTTTAGATTTAGAGGTGCCAACTCATTTCCAATACGCATGAAATATTCCGTGAAACCAATCCTGCAAACATCGTGGTAGTAAGCATACGCGTACGTACGCGGGTAAAAGATATAAGTATTGAAAAAAAAACCTTTTTTTTTCTTTAGGTAAGTACATACCTACTGTTGAAAATTTTTAAGGTTCAGTAATGAAGACTACCATTATAATTTTCGAAGAGACAATCAAAACGAAATAATAAGTAACCAATTCAATGATAACAATAAAAGCTTCACCCGCAGTCGGCGTTCAACTAATGACGCGATATCTTCTAATACCTTTTCGGGCGGTCTGTCCGGCTGTCCGGCTGTCCGTCCGGCCTCCTGTCCATTTGTACAGATAATCCTTTCGACACTTGTTACTTTATTAACAGCATTGGAAGGGGAGAAATTAATATATTTGCTGACGATAAAATGCTGCGAGTAGCTGTTACAGACTTAGGGAATGAATTAAATTGCGACATAATGATTATATGTCTAAGGCCTACTGGAGGCCCATAGTTCAAAAAAAAAATATGAAAATCCCATAGACCGTAAACCTATGGTAAGGTTTATAAATCTTAATGGATGTCTTCAGAAGGGTATTTATAAGGCTGAGTTATAAAAATTACAAGCGTTATTTCTAGAATTTGTGGAACTGAAATGAATGCTACGTATGACAATCTTTTAGTTCAGGACGGGCCCTTTTTTCAATAACCCAGGCAAGTCATCATTAAAAGTTCCACATAAGGAAACGTTTTCTTTCTTCATACACCGTTCGGAAAGAAAAATCTACATTAAGTTATTTATTACCTACCTGATGAAGACTAGTCCCAGTGGATAAGTGTTTAGACAGACACGAGCCATTGCTACCTATTTAGGCGCTGCATGGTGTCAAAGTCATACCTACACAAGGTGCTATTCCAATTACGAAAACAAGGAATATCTGCATTGCTTCTAGCGCTAAAATAGGTAGACACTCGCGACGACTACACTTCGCTCCCAATTTAAAGATTGATCATCAAACACAACTATGGTGGGTAGGTACTCCCTAGCCACCACACCTCAGGAACCCGTTGGCAGATCAAACACGGCCGGGTGTTTGTCCGTCTGTGTGTTTGCGCAACTCTCACCGGGCCGCGAGCAAACTGGACAGATGCGACCGTTTCCGTTGTGCCACGATGTGGGCTTGGTAACTAACAACAGTTTGCATTGAAACTCTATGAGGGAGGTGGATGTTAGACAGTAGGTGCAGTTATTAAGTTTGGTACGCATCTCTGCTGGCCTACAAATCGAGTTGTGGACTAAAAGCTAGATGGTGAATACCTACTTGGTCATTATCAAGTTAGTAAAGTAATGAGCTACTAAAATATAGTATCTATCATGTTTAATTATTAATTATCCATAGTGACAAGATGCGTGCACGCAGTTTTGACACGTGTCTTCTTTAATATAATTTTAATTCTTAGTGAATGGGAAAAGATATATATTAAGTAGCAGGTTACTATTGAAGTTCTTAGAGTGGCCTAGGTAGAAGAAGAGCATTTAACTATAGGGCTCGAAGTTAAAAAATAATTGGCATTACAAAGTATTAAAAAGGAAAATCATAGTTATGTAGGTATACCTAGAAAGATTCACTCCCCGAAGAGTTATGCAGAGGAGTACACTACTTCACACTACGCGCTGGACAGAAACCGGTGGAGGCAGATCATTCGCTCCAGATGCAACCCTGATGCTGATCACGATCCTCAGACATAAAGGACCGACCCCAGAGAGAGAGTATACTATAATATATCTATACTTATACACCAACAGTTCGCCGGTACCTAGGGCGAGCCTGTTGCCATTAATCGAACACAAATCTAAACTCCGAGCTCGTACTGAGGATTTCATAGAAAAACACAATAACACTTGCTCGCGCTGGGAATTGAACCCAGGATCTCTAGGGTAGTAGTTGCGTTTAAGATCACTAAGCTAAATAGGCAGTCAGTATCACACATAGGTACTATAGGAAGTTATTAACTATTCAAAACGCGTTGAAAACTAATAACTACGCGTTTCGCAACAGTGGTTAATCTTACCCAGGGGGTCAGAATTAAAACTAAATTGTGGTTTAAAGCATCTACTAGCCCAGATGGAGATTTTATGCTAGTTTCAAGGTCTTCTTCGCACCGCTGCTAGATTATGTTAAGTCGCTAGAACTCCTAACTTTTAAAAATAATGCAACCTTAAGTCGCCTACTCGTCAGCGTAAAGCGGGGCTCAAAGGCACCGACTGTGGTTGTTTGTCCAGCGGCCGCTGTAATAGTATACCGGGCGATGCGACAGCGCTAATCCATTACGCGATCGCAAGCAAATGTTTGCTCGGTCGTGCTTGCGTACGACTATGCCGTGTTTGCGTTTTTTTGTCGAGTGACAATCGGGTTAGCGCAATGGGGTAGTGTTTAGATTTGAAATAGAAGATTGAACTGGTTGTTGTCGCACAATGATTGGCAGCAATCTTTGATTATTATTTTGATTGGTGTTGCACAATATTTTAGTTTGATATGCAGTTGTAAATTAGGTTAAGAAAATACCTATATTATAATCAAATATTACCTAATCTCTGTTCTAAGAGTCAGGTCGTAGCATTTTCTTTACTGTTGTTTTATGTTAATGGTTGCGTATACCTACATCCCGTATACGCAATTATTTGCAAATACACGGGTGTGGAGAGGCGAGGTGTGTTGCCCCTCCAACCAAAGGGAGGATCCTCCAACCAGGCGGGTGTTATGCCTGGCGGGCCACGGCCCGACGGTTGATGTCGGGCGGTTGTATATATGCAACTTTTCGTTGCGAATGTTGCTTGCGCGATTCAGGCCTTCGTAGTTCTATGTAGCGCGGTAGATGTCGCTACATCACTCCCCCCCGAGACCGGAGGTCGATGATCCAGATGAGTCAGCGGTTAGTGCGTCTGAAGAACTTGCCAGTGCCAGGAGTGCGAGTTCCAGTGAGTCGGAACGGATGCCGCGTAGTCCGCAGTGAGTCGGGACTGTGAGCGGTGAGTGCGATGAGTCCCCAGTGAGTCGGGGCGATACTGCGTAGACCTCAGTGAGTCGAGGTAGTGCAGTGAAGCGTAGTGACTGGCTGCTGCGTCGACCAGGAGAGACGGCCTCTGCTTGTTGACCGGCCGAAGTGCAGTGTGCTGTGCACAGTCGCTGATGTCGGCTGAGGGTTCTGACCAGGCTGCATGTCTGCTGCAGGCATGTGGTCAGTCTGCCCGTTGAAGCCGGAAGAGTGCTGGCTGGCTGTGTGACTCGCTGCTCGATGCTGTGGAAGGCTGCTGTGAGGGGAAGGTGATGACAAAGGTGCTGGTCTCCGGAAGGCTGCGCTGATGTTCTGCTCGGGGTCACCAGTGTGGAAACACTGGGATCACGTCGGCGTCACCAGTGTGGAGAGGCGAGGTGTGTTGCCTCTCCGACGAAAAGGGAGGAACCTCCAACCAGGCGGGTGTTGTGCCTGGCGGGTCACGGCCCGACGGTTGATGTCGGGCGGTTGTATATATGCAACTTTTCGTTGCGAATGTTGGTTGCGCGATTCAGGCCTTCGTAGTTCTATGTAGCGCGGTAGATGTCGCTACACGGGTAATTGTTCCTCATAGAGCAGGAAAGCTAGTGTCAGTTTTAACTACTAGTATCTAACCATTAGGATAACAAAGATATGCACTAATCATATTATTACAAAGTAGAGTCTACGCAATAAGCACATTATTTAGCAATTATGTGATGTGGTTATGATTATTTACTATTAATGGTATAGGAGCTTACTCATTGTGACTCTCTTTTTTATTATTTTTAATTTTATTCCATTATGATGGTGGCAAACAAGTATACAGCCAATCGATGGTAAGCGGCTACCGTAGCCTATAGATGCTATGCTTACTTACTCCTATTAAATTCCGCCTCTCCAATTAAATCGGTATTACAGTTGAGTTTCAGAACTCATTTTTAAAGTGAAATTACTTGAAGGTACATTGACTGAAGAATTTGTTTCGTCTAAACAAATTAATCGTGTTGCTTGTCTGCGTATCCTATGATACGCAGCAACACGATGCGACGTAGGTATGTAATACATCCATTATTTACTGGGCACAATGCGGGTGGCAATCCATTACAATACGCTGCGTCCCAAATTAACCGTAATTCAATCAATTCAATTGTACTACACGACTGGCTGTGTACCGCCGCGTCAACGCCCTACCACGACAAAAAATAACATTCGTATTTCAAACAATTGACAGTCAACTGACAGCTAGGGGAGCGGGAGACGATGCCATTGGTCGAAAATTGGACAATGTGGCAGATGCGTTCACGAAAAAACTTTTTTTTAACTTTTACACGGCCATGTTTGCTTAAATTCTTTACCGAAAAATGGGTGTGTATTACAAAGAAAAAAATACGCAGCTGACGTTTCAATTCGTCGTGGAGAGCTGACAGGAGATGCGAGTGGTTAATTAAATCATACATATTAAAGTAGTTGAGGGAATATAAATAAGGCTTTAACGAAGGATACGTTGGAATTATTATGATCACACGATGTGATACGTCCGTTGAATAGCATGATGTATTGCACTTCCGTTTCAGTGGTTAGATTGTGGGTAAGTTTGATAAGTTTTATGTCAGTTAAAACTAATGAAGTGGTTTTGAGGAGATACACTTGTTTCTTATTATGTACATGTCAGGAAAAAGCTGGTATATATAGCTACCGTTGATATCCCTGATCGATTACTAAGGACCTATCAGATCAAATATTTAAGTGAAAGGTTCACCTTGGTTGGCCGAATACGATACAGGAGAAAATCTAAGTGCTTGAGCAGTTCCATTTAAAAAAATTTGAAGAGCTTAATGTGAAGAGATCGGCGTACGGCCAACCTTATATTATGAGGAAACCGCCTGAGACAGCTTAAAATTCATGCCAGAGTATGGGAAATACTTGCTCTCTATAGCCGAAAAGTTTTAGCTATGTACCTACAGTATAAGGAGTTGTTTGTATCGTTGTAGGTACCTAATGCTAGAAGTAGAACAAGTTTAAACAAAATGTATGAAAGTGGCATTTGTCGAAAAGTTGTGCCTTTTCCATACATTTTGTTTCTATTCGTGCTTCGATTCGAATGTTGGATTGTTTCTTATGTACAGGCCCAGGGCCGCAGTATGTACTAAAAAAAATGAGACCGGTATCTCCAAAAAATCTATATTGAATACGATAAAAATTCTCCCTTTTTGGCGTACCTATATTTTTATTAAAAAACTACATCACCAAATACTTGTGTGCATAGACAGATAAGAGCACATAACGGGAGCCAAAGGATTACAGGATCAAGTGTATTGGCGTTACAATATTTGTTCTGTTGTTCAGTTTGGGGACGGCCTTATCTTGTTATAGTTATGCTTTTATTAAAAATATAATCGTTTGGCGTGGGGTGCACGCTCTTTTCAGCATTCGGCTGTCGTTGGCATGATCGGAAAGTGTTGTAATTAGGATTTCGAGAATCTTAATCCGGGAATCAAACAAACTAGCCATTATGTTTCTTATGACTTAGAATAAAATTATGCCTGAACACAATCTAAGCTATGATATTCTAAAATAGTTGTAGGCAGTATCTGCACAGGAGGGTTTTGAAAATATAAACCATGCTGTTATGAAATACAAACTAGTATCAGTAGTATCTAGCACTGATACATGGTAAAATTCAAATAACGGAGAACAACCATCAAAACTATCTACATGTTTGTGTAGGTTACATATTATAGGTAGGTTGGTTAGATATCTATATAGTAAGGCTAAACTTTTTAATAAACGTTTAACTACCAGGGGTGTACGGAATACCTAACAACGTTCAAGAGTTCCTGATTACCTACCATCTCTCTGGAAATAGTAAATAAGTAAGTATGAGTTGAGTTGTGTTTGAGTTGTTATTTCATAAAAACGTCAGCGCCGACACCTTTCCTAAAAATATCTGAAATACCTACTTAGGAGTACTTATGTGTTAAAATTATCACTTCCGCGATTTTATTAAAAAAAGTGACGTATATCAAAAATGATGGCAATCCTCGTACATATTATATTATTACTATGGCAATTTTTTTTGCCGCCGGTAGCCGGGCTCAGGGCTGCCGTCGGTGATCACTCATAGGGCTGTCGGCCGACATAATACACGTTACTAGTACGGAATTATTAACGTTCCATGAGGGTTTGGGAACGAATAATTGTTTGGCTTAGCTGGAAGATTTGGGTTGAATATAGTAGGTAGCTGGGTAGGCCACTAAAATATGCGTGTCAAATTCGCATTCTGCTATACTTATATAGTTAAATAAAAAGTATAT
The DNA here is from genome assembly GCA_964056405.1 of Acronicta alni. Lineage (NCBI taxonomy): Eukaryota > Metazoa > Arthropoda > Insecta > Lepidoptera > Noctuidae > Acronicta > Acronicta alni. Next base: position 15,880,048 of record OZ043923.1, read on the forward strand.
TATAGGTAGGTAGGCACCCTTATGCCGTAAAAAATTAAACAAAATGATGAGGTTATCCAGGTTTCATGTGGGACCAGGGACGGATAATATAGAAAAACTATAGATTTCTGGTTATGCTCAACCAAAAAAGAAACACATACTTTAGTAGTTAAAATAGCACAGGTCAAGTACCTAAGTAGTTACCTTCAACTCACCATAAAAATGATTTTATTATGAATCAAATCAATCTGCAAGCGTAAACTGATTGCCGCAGTCTATTGATGGTAGCCAATTCTTAACACATTAAGCTGTCGGTCCCAACATCGTCAATGCAAATCTGCTACTAACGAGCGAGCTTCCAATATCAATACATAATGATTACTGTACTAGGTATCTACATGCTCCGCCATTTCGACACAACCACTCAAATGCATTGCTTATAAATTCAGGGGTGTCCCTCTCCGACCGAAGGGCGGTTAAAATCCCTGATAATATTTGTTCAGCAAATTTGCTTAGATCACCGCAATTTTAGACATCAACGCGCTCGACAAATGTAGGTACCTTTTTCTTTTTTTGGGATGACACTGAGCTATTTTTAATGAATTAAGGGTTTGCATATAAAATATAAAGATATCGCGTTATCTTTTTTGAACACAAGCTCCTTTTGGGTCAAATTTGGTTATCCAAATCATTGGTCACAACATTTTTACCGTCTATAGTCCACAATTTTCACCATTGAATTCAGTAGATAAATTAAAGTGGAAATCTAATAATGATGTCTGGATTTTTGTACCTACCTTATTTATCTAATTGTTTTCCTTGGATACTAACCTAAGGAAGTCGGTATTCGTCATTATTATCAAAAACCTATTTGTGTACGTGTATTTGTGCCGATTACCATATAAGTAGGTAGCTACCTAGATGCGAAAAGGATATTTAGATTTATGAGAAATAGTTATAGGTATATATAAAAAATCACAGAATTTAAACATTCAGTTTAATCGTCTAATTCCAAATTCACATAAGTACACAAATATTCTCTCTCACATATAATAACGAACTTCCGGATGTCCTTTTGGAAAAAAAAAAATAGGGAAAAAGTGGCGACGGTACCAGCTACACGTCCCGAGGGAGGCGATCAATCGTGCGGAGTGACGCGAGTCCTCCCAGGGAGGAGGGCTTATCTACTATAAGTAGTATTTATTTAGCAAATAAATAACGAACTTGTTCTTAACCGTGGTTAGGTTTCGTTGTAGCTAGTTTTATAGTCTATGTAAGTAAGTATAAAGATTATATGTATACCTATTCGGTATACAACTCTAACTTGGTGCATTCGTATATTCACTTAATGACAGATGGTGGAACTGGTGATTGCAGCAACGTAACATTTTGATTATCGATTCGATTATTAACATTTTATTTGGTATGAGGTATCGAATTGTTTAGTTGATTAATTTTCGATACAAATATAAAGTCATTGGCTTCTTTTTAAAAGGATAAGTACAATTTATATACTCTATAGGTATTGCAAGGAAAAAGGATCAACATTACATTTTAATTTTGTATAGCTACTGAGAATAGGATTTCGGTCTTATACCTTTGCGTGCGACATCAGCACCGCTGTCAAAAAACCATAGAAATATATTATCTATGCAAAAAACTTCGCTTTGATTGGCAATGGCAATTATAGCGTAATGGAGTAATCGTAGCTCTCGTTTTATTTATAATTAGGTAAAACATGATAAAAAACCAGCGTTTCCGCGTGTGTAGTTTCTTGCAAGATCCGGTGAAACAGTCTTATGGAAAAGACAAGGACGTCTTCAAGAATAGCCAGGTGCCGTGGAATAAGTGCAGGTATTTATTTGAACAGGTTGATAAAAAACTAATTCTACTTCAAATTTAATGGTCCTTCAGATCTTGATTTTAGTTAGAATGGTGGATGAATAATGTTAGAAAAACACGTAGCCTGTAGATATTTGGGTTTTTTTATGTTCACACGGTCATTTCGAAAACTTATTTAATCATTTTGTGCAAATTATACTCAAAGGATTGAAGTGTACATAAATATTAAAATACACGGCTTACTATGCGTTTCAAATAAGAATAGGAATGTCAATGACCTCGAATGACCCCGATCTGTCAAAAAAGTACAGCTTGCAAAGAAAATTAATTGTATCTTTTGAAATTTTAAAACTTCATCCATCACCATATATTTATAAGCAGTAATACCAAATCCGGAACTCTCCGAGTTAATAAAAAGGCACAATCTGCTAAAAAAATATATTATAGACAATATTTTAAACTCCCAGACTTTGAAGTTTTGAAGCTGCCACCCTATAATTGTTATTTAAATTGAATATACCTGGCACTTGATAAGCGTAGGGTAGCTGACAATAATGTTCAACAATTAGAAAGCCAAATTGAGAATCTAACACTGGAAACTATTGATTCAATTACCGGTGACGATTGGAAAAAGAAATTAACTACGTCAAATGAATCGAAAATAAAAACCAAAAAAAGGGAAATATTTCAAGACAACGATAACTTTAGTTTTATTATAAACACGGGTCTAATTTTCTTCTAAATAACAATCAGTGGAATATTTTGAATACATAAAAATTGTTATTTCAAAAATATCTGTTATGCTCACCCTACCTAGCTGGTTTGAATTGACAGCTATGACGTCACAAGATGGCTGGAGGTCAGTCCTATTCTTATTTAAAACGCATAGTACAACTATTGTTTTTTATAGAATTTCCTGAATTTCTACCTACAAAGAAATAAAATAATATTTATTCGGTTTTTGAAAATTTACTTCTTTCGCGCCAAGCAGGTGGACTATATCTACAGATAACATTAAAACTATAAAGCCTACGAACATGAAATTTCTGGTTTCTCATAGGGTGTAGGCAACCGCTAAGAAGGGGTTGAAGAAAATTCCCATAGGATTTGAAAATACCTACGAGGGTGACCTCGAAAGACATGGTGTGGTATTATTTATATTTTTATTACCTATGTATGATTGATACAGTGCACCAAATCTGTTAACGGTCTAAATATAGCTATAATCTGTATACTTGCCTACGTCGTTGACACGTATTTCCCTGACTGCCTACTTTAATCGTCATCGTTCACATTTTCTTTTTCTTGGGTGGGTACTTGTTCGATAAATATTAGTGTCAAAACGTCGTGTTACCAACGTCCATCATGTGAGATAGCACAATCACAAATCTGCGCTATCGTGTGATAAGAGAAGTGTCTTGAGCAGCCTCGCGCTAGCATTGACAATGATGAACCCATTGATTGTAAACAAACTGCGTCTCGTTTCACATAGGGATATCGATTTAGATAGTGAGCGGTTGAGGTACATTTAAATAAATGTACAAGTTTTTCATAATATTTTAAAATAATGTATCATTATGTATGTATGTATAAATTAATACCCATTTCAGGATTTTTAATGATTAAATACCTAACTAGAAACTGTACATAAAGTAGTGTTGTACCTAGGAGGCGACTCTCGCGCCGCGCTACCAGCTAAATAATGATGACACGACGTTATCGTAGCATATCTGAAAGTTGTGGAAGAAATTGGGCTTAGGTAATGGTGTCAAATATTTTCCAAAGTGCGGGGTTCTACGGATGATGCGTTGTCAAGGAACTGAACGCCAAAGAGTAGGTAGTACCTACAGTAGTAGTTTAGTGAATGTTTAAGTTATTTAAAAATCAAATTATCCGATAGGTACTATTTAAACACGATTATCCATATCTGTCCGCTACCCTGTTCCCGTAGTGTGAATTTATCGAAACGCAATGTTTATACACTGTTGTACTGTTATCAAGTTTTTAAAGATTTGATTTTTAGATTTTGAGTAAATCCGTTTATTACATATTTTGTTAGTAGATTTGTTATCACTGTCCTTCGATGTACTGGGTATTATCTTCAACCATCTGTCGTGTGATGATAATAATATGGAAGTGCCTTGATTATATCGTTTTGTACCTGTGATTGAGAAATAATATATTTTAGGTTATTTTATCTTTCTTGTTTTGAAACGAATGCTTCAATATTTCGTTTAATTGATCTATAATAAACACAGAAACTTTATTTCATATTCTACTACTACTAGGTATATAATTATCATATTTTAACGTTATGGAATGTGAAAAATATACGATTCTTGTAAGTGTTTGTGGAAAAAGTATAAACTATAATCATCAATACATCTCTCATCTCTATGATGTGTGATGATTTCAACCCATTCGCGTAATAATGGTGCAATCTAAGCCATCGAAACTACATATAAGTATACTATAATGTATAACGATAACTTACAATGATGTGTTTCTTTATACTTAGCTGATCAAATTCAGGGTGCGAGCCTAGACTTCTGTCATTGCATTGTAGTACCTACCTAAAGCTATAAATTAGATTATGTACCAATTATTTACCAAGGCACTAGATAAATATTTATGTGAGAATGTTCAGTTATTTTTGTTTCAAATACTACTTTGTAAAAGCACTTCTGAAAAGTTTATTAATTTCGAAGAACGGTTCCAAAATCATTTGATTGATATACGGAGAGGAACTGGCGAGAAACTTATCGTAGACATCGTAGTTTTTGCTGATTACGGAGGTCTGATGACAGTTGCTATTGCTTCGTATAAAATACTAATATTGAGCCACATCTGGGTAGACTGGAAGCCGACTCTAACATGCTATAACTCTGACAATAAAGCTAGGGGGATGATATTCTATCGACAGGAGATTTTTTTTAAATATAAATAAATAAGCTAAGACAACGAGAGCACCTACTAAGTTAGCACATGTTTTTGCCAAGTTTTATCATTAAGAGGATGTGACGTCACGACGATGTGATGGTATCACATTATGTAAGTGTATATTAGGTACATAACGCTCTATCTTACTTAACTGATAACGGTGCATTTTAGTGTTGTTTCTATCAGACGTCACTTGTTTTCGATTTCTAACGTTGATAATATTTTTCTCAGGAGGAAGGTATGTACCAAACATTTTGTTTAAGCTAGAGATGCGTGATGGCACAAATATTTGGAGTAATTTTCCAAATATCAATTGAAGAAGGTGCCTATTAATAAGCATAATTGAAAAAGTTACAAATATTAAGTATGGTGAAATATTTTACTAAACACTCGTGCTTGGTGACAACATTGATAAAAAGATTACCAATATCAAAATGTAGGTCAGGTAGTAGTAGGACTGGGGAAGGCAAGTGCAGTTTTTAGTCGGTATGAGTCCGTACCAAAAAAGGTAATATATCTTAGGACGACGGCTTACAACAGTAGACTAGTACTTTGAGAAATAATGTCTACTAATTCTAAACATAAATTCTTGCGATAACTATACTAATGAGTGCCTTATTCGTGTACCTATTATATTAGTATCTATATCGTCATAGGTTTCCCCTTCCGTATTTAGTTCTTCCGGGTCTGGGTGTCAGCGTGTATGACAATTAGTCTTTGTAAAGGCCAGATACAGAGTTACTTGTAAAACACTAACAAATAACCTTGCACGACTATATTCTACTTCTCTTCTTCTCAGCCGATTCGTTCTTGGCAGAGCGGTCGTGGCCGTCATGTAGTAGTGGTATTGGGGACAGATGTTATTCGTCTCACGATGTCCCGCCATCTCTCTCTGTTATCCGTCAACCGCGAGGATCGTCAACCCTGCCCTGGACAACCAGTCTTTCGATAGATCCCTCATCTCTACACGATACGTGGCCAAAGAATGTTAAAATGCGATTCTGTAAGTAAGTAGGTACTATAGGGCACTAGGAGGCGAATCAAAGAAACTCTCGGTTACAAGGTACTTTAGGACTATCTTTAGACTATTCTTCAAAGGTCAAGTGAAATCTCAGTATGACAACCATCAATCACTTTAAATGATTATTTCTTCTTATTCAAACCAGCCAGTGATACCTACGCTGACTCCTTGTAGCGACCTCTACAGTAACTACTACTACCAAGCAGACAATGTGGACCAAAGGTTTCGGGACCGCTGGTCCTTAATATTATCACAAATATCATGTAATGTTTGTGTGTACTTATCTCAGAAGCTTTTTCGTGTACAAGTCTGCGTGCGCACATTTTGAGTCACATCCTGACTAATTTAGTGAGCATAATCAATCATGTACGTTATCTCATAATTCGTTGATAGTCATCGCTTCTACTTGATAACGAGTAGGTATACAGTTTCTTTGCCAGTACACTGTAGAATAGTAAATGGAGGGTTCTAATGGAGAGGCGACTGGTATTTTCCAGTTGGTATAGTCCGGTGGTTTGCGAAAGGCTGCTGGTAGAAGCTGCATGCGAAAAGCTGAGGACAGAGTGAAATTCCGCAGATTAGGGGAGGCCTACGTCCAGCAGTGGACTAATATGGGCTGATGATGATGATGATGATAGTCCGGTGGTCTGTTGGGTCGATTGTCATATATGATCACATGATGATCACGAGATCTTGGGTTCGATTGCCACAGGACTCAATTATTTATGTGATAAATGAAAGGGAGGACAAATAATAATACGGAAATGTGGAAATCCCTCTCCGCACCCTGGGAAGAAACGCGTGGAGTTGTAAAATCCAACATGCTTGGTGATGCCTACCTTTGATCTAATGATCGGCCTAGCTACCTATCACCCTCCCATGTACGACCAGAGCCTTATATTTTAAGTTGTCAGTCCGTCCGTCTCTCTGGACCTTATAGGTATTTTACGTGAATTTCGTGCCATCATAGACCCTGATCTTAGATCTTAAACCTAGAGGTACACCGATCTACATTTTCATCAACTAGACTGTCACTCATTCATGACTTCTAATGTACGCCGTCGTTTACAATAACGACCATTGCTGAATGGTAACTTATCATAACTGTAGAATGGTAACGTATGAATGGTAACGTATCATAAATGAATTGAAAAATTGTTTAAAACAGGACTTTTGCCTATCTCCATACATTATCTGTGAAAGATTATCTAAATGCTAAAAACGATTCATACATTATATATCATACATTTTCAGTTCAGTTTTTACCCGACTGCCGAAGGAGGGTAATGTTTTTCAAGCGTATGTAGGTAGGTACCTATCTCATTGAAGAATGAGTAGTAGTCTAAACCATTTGGCGGATTTCAGCATATGACTTCATTATATAATTTTTATAAATTAGTAGGGGAGAGCGGGGCTAAAAGTTACCGAGGTAAGTTGTTCCGATTGAAATAACTCCGCAAGTAAAAGTGATAAGAATATTTAGTAAATACGTCGTGAAATGAAACGCCACAGCGCACCGATGGCAGCCGTCTTAAACAGGCCAGTGGCGCCCGGAACATCCGAACGGCAGTGCATGCGTCGCTGGTTCGCGTAAGTAAATATTTTCGTATTTGATATTTTTGGTCTATCTCACGAATGTTAACGATTAGCCTTTAGTGTTTCAGTGTTTTAATGTAAAGATTTATCTACTTTTTTGGTACACCATGCGTAAATAATGTATGTTTAGTAACGTAACCTATATCTTGCTTTTTTTTCAACCCATGTGATTGGGGCTAGATGTTCCTTTTTTTGGGGGCACGTTGTGACCTCGTAACAACTTGCCCCAGTTCATTTGTAACAACAATGGAATATAAATATTGTTATTTTTTCTTTTGTAGCATGCCGACTTATACCTGAAAATCAACACTAGGTTCAGTGTCACAGGAATTGATGCAAAAAGCAGCAAATGCAGTTATCAAAGACAGCAGAAAAATAAAAACTGTGTGTGAGAATACACCTTTCAAAAACTATTGTGCAAAGGCTCAGGACAATTGGCTACTAAATAATCCTGCAAGACAATGTGGATATACGAAATCCCAGACATTGTTTAGATATTATGCTCTACTTCTTGCAGTGACCCCCATAAACGTAATGAGCGCTTTCAGAAAAACTGGCATTTGGCCATATAACCCCAACGTTTTACAGAAGATGACTACGCTCCATCGTATGTTACAGATCGTCCTTGATCTTCTAACGCATCAGATGTGACCTTAGGCATTTTAGATAACATCATCCCGAATAATTCAGAAGCAGTATCAGTGACTGTAACTAGAATAGACGATAATGCATGTGAAACTGTGAGACAAATCTTCAATGCACCAGGGCCAGCAGAAGTTGTAAATCTGCCGGCATCTCCTGATGTCATAGAAGAAATCGGAGATCCTTGCTCTCCAGAAGCAGTACGTCCGTTTTCGAAGGCAATGCCAAGGATTGGAACAAACAAGAGCTGTCTTAGAAAGTCCGCTATTTTAACTGATACTCCAGAAATACAAGCCTTAGCAGAAGAACAAAGCAAGAAAAAGAAAGTGAGCATCAACAATGAAGAATTAAAAAAATAAAGGAAAAGGGAATGGAAAAAAAAGCAAGGAAAAGGAAAGGGGAAGTCTGTTAAACGACAGGTTTTACAAGTGAACGTTCTGAGAATGAAGAGGACAGTTTAGAGTATTATTGTCTAGTGTTGTGACAGTTACTCCAATTCATGTTCTAGAGAAGAATGGATTTAGTGTCAAGAATGAAATAACGGGCCCATTCTAGATGTAGGCAGAATCAAGACTTATTAACCTACGTATTCCCAAACTGTGATTCTGACATAATAATATCTTCTGGTGATTGATGATGTTAACCTTATTATATGAATATGATTGATATTTTCACCCTAAGACACCTTCAATATTATTGAAACTGAACTTATTATCAAGGCTGATTAGCTACAAGTTATTTGATAAGCTGTTAATTACTAAATGGTTGCCAATTGTTTAAGTACAAATTATAGCTACTTGTTATTATAACATACAAATGTTTACCTGATGATTCGTAATTTCGTACGATATCGTTGATTATTACTTATACAAACATAATTGATTTGACAGTTTATTGTTTTTTATTTCACAATAATAGCCTTTACAGATATGGTAACAACTTACCCCGGCTTGTTAACAACTTGCCCCTAGTCGGGGTAAGTTGTTACTTTCCGACTTCAGGCATTAAATAATTAGTAATAAAAAAATCTCATAAAAAATGACCCAATCAACTATCTTAATATCAAAGGTACATATGTAAGTTGATTTTGATAGCATCGTATGAATACTAAAATCAAGTATTCTTAACAAATTTTGAGGTTAACTAAAAATCGGAACTTTTAGCCCCGCTCTCCCCTATCAGTTTAGGAGAGGCATATTTTAATGTCCCCCACATTAAAATATACCTCTCCTAAACTGATACTAATTTGAAAAAAAATACAAGGATAAAAAAAAGATTATGGGTATCAGAAAAGCTAATAAGTTTCTAATAGTTACAGCTAAGAGCTTTCATATAAAAATAAAAAGTTTGAAATAAAATATGCCAAGATGAATGAACGTGGAAGATACATCTCTAGGTTCTGCCTACCCCCTGTGGGCAAAAGGCGTGATTATACTTATATATATGTCCATATAAAATTACTGCGTTAAAAATACCTACTAACTAAAAAGCGTAAAAATCCTAGCATAAAGCAGCTAAACTGTTTCCAACAAACAACTTTAGAGTTTTTATAGATATTGTTTTTCACTAGGTATTCAGTTAAATACTTACTAACTTTAACGAAGTCCGGTCTTTTATTTATTTTAATAAATAATTTATTTTTAAAACATTGTCCCGCACTACAAGATAGGATTTCTTCATGGATGCATAATTTTTCGAATAGGTACAAATGAATATTTTGTTCTATGGGGGGATTGAACCCGGAGAATTTGAAACAGAAGCTGATTGCTCAGACTACGCCAAACGTGCCGTATAAACCTTAAAAGAAAATAATAATGTTCCAAATTCAAATATAACTCAGGTTTACACAGTAATAAAAATTAAAATCAAAGTTCACTCACATTCCGTATTTGCATCTAACATTGTGGATTCTGATCGAATCTGGACTCTTGTTTGTGTTGCAAATCTTGACTGATAAGCGCTGGAACCCTCGAATGTAATATTGATAGATTAGATTACTTTTATTATTATCAAGTTCGTAGACCCTTCGACTTCGGGAATTTTGGATCTTTTGAGACTGTATAACTTTTACTCCATACTGGCTATGGATTTTTCGTCCGGCTTTTTATGAGATCTACTTTTTGGAACCGCGCAACCAGGTAGGTATTTGCAAAAAGCCTACACAGAAAAATGTGGTAGACGAATGGACTAACAATAATTAAACAACCGATTCTATAGGTTTTAGTAGAATGAATAGAAGGAAGGAATGACTTTTTTTATTATAATCATCATTACTTAGCATTTTTTTGACTTCATCGTCTCTTGTGCAATTCAGTTGAAATAGATATAAAAGATAGGTATCTACTAGGCCGGAAAAACAATTTTGTTTCATATTATAAAGATCTTTTTATAATCACAGAAACAGATAAGCGTCCAACATTTTAAAGTTATTAATATCATAAAGTAATGGGGTTTAAGTACATTCCTTTTTCTTCTTGTAGGAAAAATCTTCAAAAGAAGTAAGTATTCTTCTTGAAGATTTTTCGCAACTACTCGCTCAAACTCGTAAAATAACGCAGTAGACACCCCTGTTTCAGCAGTAGGTCTATATTTGGATAAATATGTATCATCACTACATAGTATAAAACAAAGTCGCTTTCTCTGTCCCTATATCCCTATGTATGCTTAAATCTTTAAAACTACGCAACGGATTTTGATGCGGTTTTTTTTTAACAGATAGAGTGATTCAAGAGGAAGGTTTATATGTATAATACATGTATGTTATTAGTACATTGCACCCGTGCGAAGCGGGGACGGGTCGCTATATAAAATATAGTCTTGTGTTAAAAAATGGTTTAATGCGAAAGCCAAAATCTGGAATAAAAATGTGCACAGAATTCTTCTATTAGGTAACTTGGGGAAAAATATTGCTGTATTCTTGCTACACTGTGCTTCGCACGAATGGTGGTAATAATGATCCGCCTAATAGATGGCTAGCTAACAGTAGAATCTTTAACCTCTGTAAGATTGTCGCCAAAAATTTTACTGTTTTGTCGGGTAGGTGAGCCAGAGCGCGATAGGGGTATAGACTTGTGTTGTGCAGTTGTGCTCCATCCTAAGATGTAGGTAGCTCCTACATCTAGGATGGAGCACACGATCTAAAAAGTTCTAAACCCCGTTTGCAATTTCCACCAGTTAAGACTACGGTTAACCGCGTGGAAGTCTACATCAAAGTAAGGGTAAATAATTTTCGAGCAGTGAAGGAACTTTGTGTTGGTATCTTTCTGTTATAAGTATGTAATGTAATGTAAGGTAAGTAAGTATGTATGTACCGGAAAATAAAAACAAACATTAAAGTAAATGTCTTCCTATAACATTGACTTATTCATAGGTATGAGATGAGACAGACCTTCTCATATCAGAAACCTACAATAGTATAATAGCTTAACCCAAAAATAGACAATGTTTACCGAGACACGTTTACTACCGATACCAGATACCGGTACCCAAATAAGATGTTAACTTTATTTAATTGATTTATTGAGTGTTGACACTGTAAAATGTCTCGCTCCGGAAGCCCACTCCAAATATAATAAATTACTGAATACCAACACGTGATAGCGGACGCCGTGATGGATCGAGGGCGATTCTTAATCGATCGACTCAGTGCATCAGGCGCCGCTGCGCCCGCGCTCGCGCCGCTTGATGACTTCATTGTTTAGTAGCATTGTTAGGGAAATTAGTTCACCGTTAAGTTGTTTGTGAAATTTCTAACGTCTCTGTTTAGAAATTTTACTTAATACTGCAGTAGTAACCGACTTATAAACATTTTATTAAATTGACTTCACTATTAGACATGATGTTTGTAAATAACTGACAGGTTTAGCCGAACTGCATTGTTGTATAATATTAAGTTTACATTTAATTCCTTTGAAATAAAACTACTTTTTACGGATTTTATCGCGTATATTGATATTATTAATCCCTAAAACAAATACTTGCGAAGGAAAGTCGATACCTACGCAGGATGATTCGTGAGGCTATTGAAATTAAAAAACATCCAAATTTCAATAGAGAAGATGGCTGGGTCTTACCACCTGCTTGGAATCCTGTTATAGATTCTATTAAACCAAAATCCAGGCCTACAGCTGCAAGACCAAAGGATACTGTGAGCTCGTTCTGCGTGAATCGGATTGCCAATAATTAACAACTAAAACATGATCATTGAATATTGTTACTTTAAAAGAGACCATGATTCTCTCAGTTTGTTTCGGCGTTTCTTCTCAGAGGTCGTCAGTTAGGAACTCCATCTAGTTTTAATTAATAATTAGTAATAAATGTCATTGATCATGTAACAATAAAAAATGTAGGGTAGCTGTCAGTAATTATATCATCAAGACGCCGCGTCCACCTCAGTCTACCCGTGACCATGGACGCTGTAAAGGGTCCGAAACGTCGGGATTAATAATATCAATATACGCGATAAAATCCGTAAAAAGTAGTTTTATTTCAATGTATAATATTCGCGTAAATGTCAGAAATAAATATTTAATTCCTTTGTTTGAATTTGGTTAGATAAGACACAAGAGGTTTGTCTTCACAGGTACATATTGATTAGCCTTAAGTAATTGGTATCTAAACCAAACTAAACACATTCGCGTGCCAACTTGTGTAGAATTATTCAATAGCTCTCATTTACTTTTAGAGTTTACATAGGATTGCAAGTGTTGTGCAACATTTTTTTTGTTTTACACACGATAGTGTTGAGCCATGATCGATTGTGCTCACTGCTTAATCGATGGATTCAAATGTGGCTTCCAAGATGGACGATATGAAATGTTGTAAGTATTCATTGTTATTCAAAAGTTATCAACGATATTAATAATACAACAGATTTGAATACCGGTTGCTTGTTTGTAATTGTCATTCTATGCGGACGATAGAAATAAAAACAATATGTACCTATTTACTTATAAATATACATATATTAGGTATATTATTTTGGCTGTAGATAATATAATTTATATTGTACCTCTCATAGAAGACGTACAATATAAATATGAATTTATTAATAATTTTAATTCATTATTTTTTTATATCCAATCCAAGTGATAAGGGAGAATAAACAAAACAGAAGAATAAGCGAATGGAGCACCTAATAATACCCGTGTCGTTGGAAAACAAACCCTATCACTTTTTGCAGTTTTGTAAAGCTTAGTTACAGTTTGGGCAACGGACTATTGAAAAGGTTGTTGGCAAGTCTTTTACGATCTACGACGCTAGACAAACCACTTCAAAATAAATGATCTTCGTTGTTTGTGTGGGGCCAGCCGCCGCCAACTCAAATTTGTTATTAGTTTTTCAGATTTTGTTCAAATAAAAACCAATATCTCTATGATGAAATGAAGATTAAATCGATGAGTAATATACCAAGATTATAGGTATCGTGACGTCATAAATCTTAACAGATAATCTAGAAATGTAAATTGTGAAGTAGACACAGATTAGAAAGAAAACATAGCATGTTATTGATTTTAGCGATATCTACTAGTTTGAGTTGCTACTTGGATACTAAATAGGTGATACAATTCGGTATATTGTGCTGATGAGGTGTCAGTAGAGATCGTCAGTAACCCACGTTCCAGTGCATGCTGGCAAAAGAGCTCCTGAATGAGAATAATAATTTATTTGTATAATTTATCATTATAAGAAAAGATAAAAAAAACTCACTCCAATTTTACTATTCCCGATATGTTAATTTTTCTTTTTAAACCTTTTCGTATTTTTTTCTGAAGTTACTGCGATCAACTAGGTATGTTTTAAAGAAAAAGTTGGTCCAAAGACCCAAGGACCTGACATTTTGTAAAGTGGTAGCCATACTAGCCACGTATTAACGTAAGTAGTGTAGCTGTAAGCAGTATGCTGTATTTAAAATTCAAAAGAAAGATATGTGACTAGAGAAAACATAAAAGAACTTACTACGTCCAAAGTTATTTTACAAAATGAAAAACAAACCTATTTCAACCAATATAATATTATGTCCTTTTTGTCGAATCTTTTAACAGCGCAGGAGATCATTTTCGCAAAAAAATTGAATCGAAAGTTGACTTGGACACTAACCCGGTTCACAAAAAACACAGTACTTAATACATTATTATGTATACATCGAAGCCAGGTTTTAGAATTGATCGCTTCATGATGTGGCCGACTATATCATGAATGACCGATAATGTATTCCTGATACGCCAGCTAGAACTGAATAATATCCTTGGATCCTTTAAACGTCAACGTTTGATGATAGGTAGGTATGGTCAATCAACGCTTGGTAAATATCATTATTGTATGGTTTAGGTTAGGTTAGAACTGTGACCACTCGACGGATGGATAATTTAGTATAGGTAAGTAACTATTTTACGATTTCATGAAGATATGGTCATCATACACTAATGTTTGACATATCATGAAGTTGCCGTGCGTTTAGCTTTTCATATCGTCGCATACGCTGCTTATTAATTGATCTGGCCAGACCACAACATGGTGGGCCCTGGGTGTTTTCCATATCATGAAAAAGGTACAGACGCCAGCAGGTCAAGCTATCCAAAACTGTCAAATTTTCCCAATTGAACATAAACCTTATTACTTTGCATTAAAGTTGAAAATCTATCAAAGAAATTTGACAAATTGGGGTAGCTTGATGTGCTGGCCTCTGTACCTACAACCATTTGGAAATGAAATGGTTGGCCACATCACGAAGTGAATATAAACTGAGAACGTCATTACATAAAAGTCGGGGGCAAGAACTAGGCTACATAAAAGTAATGAGTAAAAATCTGATGTTGGCACCTCGGCGCGCGGCGCTTACGATAAGATAGCTGAACGTAATGAAGTGACCGTGCTATCGAGTAGGAGTTAGGACCTATCTAATTGGTAGTATCGGTACATCTAGCTGATCTTCGTTATAGATACCAACTGTTAAGTGTTAATCCTTGTGACGCAAATTGTTGATAACTGATATTGTTTTATGCTGATGTTGATTTAGAAGCATTTTTGTTGCGGCGTGTAATTGTAAGTATATTTACATAACTACTTACTTATTATAAATTAAAGCATCAGTAGATAGATTTAGATTAGGATCAATTAAAACCAAAACATTCAGTTGCCACTATTAAAATTATGTAGGTACGGATTGGGTTCATAAATGAAATTCCTTGGTAAACTATGACATGCCCTGAGCTCCCTGGGCCATTATGTCTCACTATTACTAATAGCTAAAAGATCTTAGAGAAGACATAGTCATTTTTATCCCAAAAAACAAAGAAGCATGTTTTCCGAAAAAATGTGTAAAAAATATCAAGATTTTCTCTGAAACAAGTATTTTGAAATTTTCATACATTCATTTGCAAAATACCTATGTAAATTAGATAAGACTTATATAATTATACTTTATTTAACTTATATAAACTTATGCCCTATGTTTTTTTTAATGGCTAAACTGTGTGAAGGACGATGGGCACTTGCTAGAGGAGGTCTACTCAATGTTATAGATAATTATAATATATATTTCTATAGGATCAAAGACTAAACAACAATATCGTTAAACTGCACTGTATAACTATTAGTGTACATTATTATTAGATTAATAATCCCTCTATTATAGAATGATCTGATAAATACTACTTGAAGGTATTACGGTCGCCTACAAACTGTATCAAATATTATTTAAAGGTAGCTTAAAATGTTGTGGGTTCCGCATGTTTTTTTTTTATAATATATTTTGATCGTGTTATGTAAATGATAAAATGGTGATGTAGGTAATTTTTTTTATTAATACTGAATACTCAACATATTATAAGCTTATTCGAAGCTTTAACAACAATTAGATCCTATACAATTAACATTATTGTTAATAACTCTGTTACTTTTTTATAAGACGTAGATTTTATATAATAGGTAGGTAGGTACGTTACCTCTGAAAATATTGTTTGTTGTAAAACTAACATTGAAAACACTGTATAATAAACGAATAAGTAATGTCCCCCGTAAAGTTTCATTATATTTGTTCAAAGCGTTATAAAACATTTTTAATTCACTTTTATGAAGTCTGTCAACGTAAAAGTGTTAATTAGAAATTGTATAGCATTTGTTAATAAATGGTTTTGCTTCAAGGAACTCTAAACGGTCACTATTAATTTATTCATAAATAATATTAATATAGCGTTCGTCCCACGCACGCTAATCTGTCTGTCCGTCCGTCCACTCTATCTCATAAACTGGGCAAAGACAATGGGTCCATATCTTCGAGGAATGCGCCCATATCTGGTATCTATTCGTTAAACACGTGGGTTAAAATGTTTTGGAAATTCATTAATATTTAGAAAGTAGGCTTGTGTTACCGTTATTTCGTTAATGGTTGTTGGGTTTGGGTATGTACCTACCTATACAGGGTGGAAGGGACATCGACGCGCAATGGCTTACCATGACTTCAGTACATGATTCTGGACCCCCCTGCATTGGAATTTTTCCTCGGCTTTTTCTTAAATTTTACGTATTTTTTTGCAGTTTTTTCAACTTTAAATTGTATAAAATCATTATTTCTATCTAACCCAATAAGAATTTTAATTAAAAAAGTCATTAATTAACTTTTTTCACTAAAAATAGCATTGTAAATTAAACTCGAAAGATCTTCTGGTCAGCTGTTTCCTAAGAGTTCACTTGCGAGTTGTAAAATTTAAGAAAAAGCCGACGAAAAATTCCAGCGCAGGGTGGTCCAGAATCATGTACTGAAATCATGGTAAGCCTTTGCACGTCGATGCCCCTTCCACCCTGTATTTATATGTTCCCGGACACATAGTGATGAAAATTACAGTTCAATGTCTTTGTATAATGTTAGTTCCATTTTATCAAGTCACTACTCAGCAGTTCGCTGAAACTTTAACACAAACCCTCTTCTATCCTACAATCTTAACCAGCGTCGCCAACAAAAATATTTTTATTGATATTAAACAAGTCACGGGGTCATTACCAGGACAAAGGTATTGGAAAGTGCGTCACGTGACCGGGTGAAGGGGTGGTAAGGGAGGGAGTAGGTCGCGTGTGAGATTGTGCGATAGTCTCCCTCGCGGTGGACGCCGGTCTAATCGGTTTACTGGGCCTAGCGACTTGGGTGAGCAGTGTAGGGTAAGAGAGGTAGCGAGAGACGTGTGATGAATGTGTATGAGAAACATGGTAAATACCTCGACGAGGCAGTCATTGACAGTAACGTTCAACAGTTTATTACATAGCCCATAGAAACCTTGCCACTTTAGCAAGCTACAGACAAGGTTAAAACACTCCTAGGTCTTTCAGTCACAACCGCTCTGACAGAAGATGAAGACCAAAAGATACAGTAAAACCTTGTTGATGCTGCCGCGAAAGCCTTTCAATATGCAGAATAGATAATACCTCTTTATAACCAAGTCAAGTTTGCATTTGTGTAGTTCATATACCTGGTACAAGGATCTATTATTATGTCCATCTGATTTTGACGTTTCAAGAGTTGACGCAACTGTCAGTGTTTTTCAAATGTTACTATTTAAATGAAATTCGTTCGATCCGATTCGTTCGATCTACCGTTTCATTTAAATAGTAACATTTGAAACTTTAAAAAGAATTTGAATTTGAAAAGAAAAACTTTATTTGGAGTAGATAATTATTTCTACTCCAAATATAGTTTTTCTTTTCAAATTGTGCCACACGCCAACGTCTCGACTAATGCAGGTGACTTGCAAGGCGCGTTTAATATGCCACTTGGAGCCACTTTCAGTCCAGTCCACTCTTAATAACCCCTTCAGAGGCGTTTCTCCACCAATCTGATGGTTCAGACATCAACGTGAAAGCAATAGAACGGCGCTATTATAACTAACTTACTAAAATTCATTGGGTTGACTTTCAATTACTTAACTATTCACTTAAATGTCACTTTCGTGAGTGGTCATTAATTTCTTGGACTTTTTCTTTCTGTGTCGTTGATTTTCTATTAGCACTTTAGCTGATTATGAAAGGGGTAATAAGAAAATGCTCATATACTCTATTAACTACCGTTATAACTATCATCTATTATTCTTTAACTTTGGAAATGTGCCAGCCAACAAAATTATAATTCAGTAAGAGTAATAGGCGACCGCACGTCCGTAGCGTAGCAATTTACTATTCTTTGTCGGTATTAACACTTTGACCTTGAGGTGGCTTAGCTGATTAGGGTGTTTAATTAATATAGGATCAGCGTATTCTGGACTTGTTTCCATCGTTGGGTGATCTACCGTCTCATGTATGGGAAAATGAAAATGTAACGTTTTAGAGTCGTATCTGGTTTTATAAATAGTAGTCGTGAGCTGTGTGTCTTCATTACATCATAACTAAGGCTAGGATGTTGGGGAGTTTCATTACCCGTATATTTTCATACGACGCGATGGTTAATGTCGTCTTCTCATTTTGCTATTCGTATATCGGTACTTAATATAACAAACTTGAAACCTTTTTACGACACACTGATATTATCTCTGAGACTGCAATCCATACCATCTTTTCTGTTACGTCATCATCCCAAAGCGACTCAAACAATGTCAATGATTTTGCCAATCACAACAAAGATACTTTATACATTACTCAAAAATACAAATAAAAACTTTAACAGCAACCTCTATAAACAAATTCGACCGTAGCACTTCACAGATAGAGTCGTAAACCATCTGTCAATAACCAATATCTTGGAAGACCCAAACGTCAGGCGACAGTTGACTTGCAAGCGGAAAATGACAATGTGAGATACCTATCCTCAATTTTGCAAATTTTACATTTGCATTCTACTAAAAGACGTTTAAGGATTCTCGTCGTAAGATTCCTCACTTTAGAGTTTAAATTCATGTAGCAATATTTTAGGGTCGGTGAAGTAAATGTTGTGTGGAGTAAGCCCGCGAGGTTTGATATCTGGGCACAGGGCTGCCATTGTGCCGCAAGGAATAGATAAGATCTGACTCCGGCCTTTGACAGACTTCACGTGTGGTCTAAATTTGGCGTGTTTTGAAATTGTATATTTTGTTATATGGAGTAATGGAAAAGGATTTTAAACAGTGTGCGAATATTAATTGGGAGTACGACTGTTGAAATATTTTAACAATCTAACCGCAAGGATAATTAATTACCCAAACGAAACTTCCACAAATTCGTCCAATCTCAGCATAAAGCTGATTGCTATGAATAGACACTGGTCTTTTGATAACACGATATTTGCAACTTTGAGGCACAAAACCCTGCTTCAAGATGAGAAAGCATTCCATCGTCATACTATCGAGACATTAGTTCTAAACTAATGTCACATCACATCAACCGAAACAAACAATCATTGTAAAAATAAACAAAATCACCACGATTGAATGTTACACGCGGCAATTCGTCAGAGTTTGTGACTCCGCGACAATGTTAATTCTACTTTATTGGGTACCATACAATGTCGGCTACTCATCGTGACGAAGTTGTTTGTTAACTTTGGATTAGGTACGTGCATCCTAAGGTATCTCTTACGGTATCTCCATCCTAACGTAGGCCATTTCCAATTTATTTTTGGCTTTCAGTGTCGCTAGGTACGGACAAATTAGGTAGGTTATCGTTTATCTCACTTCCCATAACCAATTATGCGGATAGAAAGACTTCTGACTGACTGGAATTGGATTTTATTTATTAGTCTGACTTGTTTAAATAACGAAGTTCAGTTCAAATAACTTTTTCAAATTTCTTGTAACAAATGAAAAACCTATTGAATTGAATGATATTTATTTCTGTAAATAGACCCTTTACAAGTCAATATTTATTTAATACTACATGGCGTCGGCATTTCCTAGCTGACGACCTCAAAAAATTCAGAAAGTCATGGTCTCTTTGAAAGTTCAGACAGTTTTCATGCTTATCAGATATGTGTTTTACAATGTATGGCATATTTGAACTTGCCTTTTGAAGAAGGAACAATAACAACTTTGAGTTGACCAGTCCTAACGGACGGCACGCATTCATCAGTCATCGTGCGCGCAACCATTATTTAGGGAGCTCATCGACCCGTTGTACGACGATACCAGATCAGCAAGACATTTGCGAAGGTCACGTGAAATACTCAAAACTGTCAGAAAAACGAGTTTGAATTTGTGATGAAATGTTAATACCTGTACCTATCTATATAATCTACTTTGATCTCTGATGATGTACAATTTTCTAATGGGCTTATCCATACTCATATTATAAATGCGAAAGTGTGTCTGTCTATCTGCTACCTCTCTTCACGCTTAAAATACCAATTTAGATGAAATTTGGTTCAGAAATATATTAGATTTTGGAGAAGGACATAGGCCTTTTGTCTCATAAATCCCTTTGGGATGCGAGTAAAACCGCGGGCAACAACTAGTTGGTATATAAGAACGAAGAAACCATTCATAGAATCACGTGTTTGTCGATATTAAACCATATTGTCAACGTTCACAATGGGCTACCTACTGTGGATATTATATTTGCGGACTTCAATTTATTACAATTGATGCGAGCATTCAATGGCCGAGATGTATTAATACGTATTGTTGATTCACTTGTTATGATACCACATTAAAATCTGCAAATAATTGTAAATGTTGCGTTCACCAGAACAAGTAAGGAAACTATACCAAGACATCAGTAATTCCATCAAAAATATTCTGTAAAAAACTAGCCAAGTCTCGATGGAGCTGCTTGTTTATATCTAAAAAGTAATGAAATCTAGACAAAGTCGTGCCAAGTCTTAGGTTCCTTACTGCGATTTCTTTATTATTTATAGTTAATGTTGTGTGATTTGGCCGTTGATTTGATTTCACTTCTTTTTGTAGAAACGTGGGCTTATTGATTTATTTTATTAGATTTTCTTATTTGACACTGTTTTTTCTTTTGTATGTGACGATATTAGTAGTGTCCCAACAATTGTAACGTATTATTGAAACAATAAAGTATTATTATTATTATTATTATTTTTATTGTATGTATTTTACTTTCTCCCATTCAGGGGTAAAATTGATCTACTCACACGGGCCGTAGCCAAGCGTTTGTAGAGTTTAGGTTATCGTATAAGCGGATGAGACGGACGACGTGGTGAGGAATTTGCGAGTGATTCGGCAGGTGTTTAGTATTACCGCTTTCTGAAGTGTATGTAACGTGTGTTTCGGGACCTGTAAAATATCTAGACTACGTTGTAGGCTCTTTGGTATAACTCCTGTTGCTGAAATAACTATTGGGACTATATGTATAGTTTCTGCTCGCCATTGACGTTTTAGTTCTATTGCTAAGTCTTGGTATTTAGTGAGCTTTTCGGCTATAGTAGATTGGATGTTGTGTGTGTTCGGTATAGCTATATCTATGAGGTGGACAGTTTTGTTATTTTTATCAAGTACTGTGATGTCAGGTCTATTGAAATGAATGGTTTTGTCAGTGATGATGGTTCTGTCCCAATATATTCTAAAACTATTATTTTCCAGGATAGTTTCTGGCTTATACTTGTAGTATGGTGTTTTTCTTTCTAGAAACTCGTATTTGTGTGCGATATGTTGGTGTACTATGGAAGCTACTTGATCGTGACGGTGTTTGTAGTCAGTTTGTGCGAGAGATCTACAGGCCGACGTTATATGTTGTATTGTTTCCGAGTTTGAGTGACAATGTCTACATGTATCTGTGGGTAGGTTAGGTGCGTGTATAATGTATTTTTGATAATTTCGAGTGTCAATGACTTGATCCTGGATTGCCATCATGAACGCTTCTGTCTCCGGGAATAGTTCACCGCGCCGCAGCCATGCGTTTGACGCTGCTTTGTCGACATGTGGCTGCTGTAGATCGTAGCGATGCCTACCGTGTAGGGACTTCTGTTGCCATGCAGTTATTTTCTCCTTGACGTCCGTGATCCGTTCATTTTTTTGTGGGTTTCGATCTTCTAGGTTTAGTGGGGTGAGTCGTCTATCTGCATGTGTTATCACTTCATGTAGTGTAGAGTATTCTGCTTTTAGATAGAAGTACTGCCTAAGGGATGTGATTTGTTTGTTGTGCAAATTAACAACATCAATGACTCCTCGTCCACCTTCGTCTCTGGGGAGAATCATCCTTTGTACACACGATCTAGGGTGGTGTTTCCGGAAAGCTGTTAAGGTAGTGTTAATGATCCGCTGCAGATTAAGAAGGTCACTTTGAGCCCAGTTAATGATGCCAAATGAATATGAAAGTACGGGTATTGCATAGCTATTGATTGCTTTAGTTATGTTGCGTGAGTTAAGTTGAGATCTGAATAAAATATTGAGCCGATGTTTGAATTTCTTCTTTAGCGCTTCTTTAGTTTCTTTCTGATGTATCTGGCGAGCTTGCTGGAAACCTAAATATTTATA
Source organism: Acronicta alni (assembly GCA_964056405.1). NCBI lineage: Eukaryota > Metazoa > Arthropoda > Insecta > Lepidoptera > Noctuidae > Acronicta > Acronicta alni. The sequence continues at coordinate 15,902,464 of OZ043923.1, forward strand.
TGTGGTGTGTGGGTCTAGGGGTTCAACAATGTCTCCTGATTGGAGAATGTAGCTACTTGGGGTAATTTTTCCATTTCTTACGGAGAATGTTTTGCACTTGTCAATTCCAAACTCCATGCGAATGTCATTTGAGAATGATTGCGTGATATCTGCGAGACGGTGTAATGACTCTACAGAGTTACTGTATAGTTTAATGTCATCCATGTACATGAGGTGTGTCAGTGGTGTTCTGTGTTTGTGTGCTGTGATAGTGTAACCGAGGTTTGAGTTATTAAGCAAGTGGGAGAGTGGGTTTAGGGCTAAGCAGAACCACAAGGGGCTGAGTGCATCACCTTGGAAGATACCTCTGCAGATTGGGATTTCGGGTGTGACTATGGGTGAATGGCCTATTGTTTTTAGTGAGGTTGTCCAGTGATGCATTGAGTTTTCAAGAAAATGAATGATTTGTGGGTGAATTTTGTAATGTTGAAGTACATACAGAAGCCAGCTGTGCGGTACGGAGTCAAAGGCTTTCCTATAATCAATGTACATAGTACTGATGTTTTTCTTTTTTGTTATGGAGTATTTCATAGCTACTGAGTCTATTATAAGCTGCTCTTTGCATCCCTGGCTGCTCTTCCGACATCCTTTTTGTTCCTCCGATACTATGTTATTTTTGATGATATGTTCGTGTATGAGTTCGGCAATGCAGGCTGTAAGTATTTTGTAAATTGTTTGTAAACATGTAATGGGCCGGTATTTGGCTGGATTTTGGTAGTCTTGTCTGTCTTTAGGTATCATAAAAGTGAGCCCTTGTGTAACAAAGCGTGGCATTAAATTAGGTTTAAGTATGAACTCATTAATGTGGTTGTGGAGTGTGGGATGGAAGGTTGTGAATTTTTTATACCAATAGTTGTGTATACGGTCAGTTCCAGGTGCTTTCCAGTTATGGGTTTTATAAAGTACGCGTATAAATACTTCCACTGGTACAAACTCGAAAAACATTGGCGTGATTTTTTCAGTTAGGTCAGTGTCAGTGTTCATCCATTCAGCCTCTGTGTTATGGTGTACAGGCTCTGACCAGATACCGGACCAGTAGCTGTGTAGTTCTTCGGCGGTTGGTGATGGTATGACTGCTGTGGTTCTGCCAATATTATGTTGAGTATCTGATGATAAAGCTCTATAAAATTGTTTTTCATTGTTGGCAAACTGTGTATTTTGTGTCTTTCTAAGTGTACAATTAAGATATCTTTTTAATCTGCTAGAGGCTGCATTTAGTTTTTGTTTAAGAGTGTCCAGGAAATGTTCATCACTTAAATTAGGTTCTTCATGTTGAGAGTGTATCCGGTATTTATTTTTTATATCTTCTACTAGTGCTATTAGCCTGGTGCTCCTATTACCTTTAATGTGCTCCGTCAGCCTTCCAATATCTCTTCTAAAGTTCTGTATCTTTTTTTGAAGTCTGGTCTGCCAGGCAGGTACTCTTTTTTCATTTTGGTAACCAGGTGTAGATGTAATATCTCTTATTTTTGTTCCATTACATATCGCTGCTGTATATGCGGCACAATATATTATTGTTTGCGTGGTTTCGAAATTTTGCTCCTGGGTGATTTGATGCGGTAGTATTTTTGTATTGATAAATTCAACAATTTGGGTCAGTTTTCTAGAGGTTTTTTGTTTTGGTATGTATGGTCGGTTAGACAGGTCGGTATTTCTGAACTTATCTAATGATGTTCTAAACAGCTCTTTAATTTTTGTGGGGTCACAAATTCCAGTACTTTGAGTTTGTTGAGTTTCCGAAGGAACTTGAGTGTGAGTTGGCGATTCGTCATTTTGAGTGAGTGATGATGGGACAAATGAGTTAGAGATCATGGTATTTTCTGATAAGTGACATTGAGTATTAATTGGATCTTGCGTGGGTTCTACTTCGAGTGTTAGTGTTGTGTTTTGTGTTGGCTGTGTTGAATTATTGTCTACTTCGTTACGATAAGCATTAAAGTTTCTTGATATTTCGTCACGTATTTCTTGGAGTCTTCGGTCGTTTATCATTTTGTTTCTTAATATTACTCGGAGTTGATCAGATATTCTCTGTTCACTCACACTTAATAATTCTGGGTGATCAGATGTAACGGCTTCATGTAGAGGGCGTCTATAAGCGGATCTATTTGTCTCTAACTCTGTTATTATAAAATAGTTTCTTATAATTGATTCGTTCTGTTCACTTGTCCATTTTCTTCTCTGTCCTATTTGTTCATTGCTATTGAGTGGTAGTGTGTGTGATTGCATGTTGTTGTTTGGTGTATGTTGTAGATAGACTGTAACCTCTTCTTTTATTTGATTTAGAATTTCTTCCGGGAGTAACCTATTTCTAGTGATAGCTCGGCATTGATCTCCTAATCTTTGCCTAGTTGCCTGCATCTGTGGGAATTTCTTCGAGAACTCATGGTGTAGGTGATCGAGGTATATTCTGCTGGTATTTAATTTAGTGGCTATGAGGTACGTGCGCCAGATGAACTTATTCATTTCTTCTGACCATCTTTTACGCGCACGGTTTGTGCCTGGGGCGGGTGCAGGATCATTGGCGAATGCCTCCTGCACAACATCCTCAGACAAGGGTGATGTGGTGCTAGACCGTAATGAATTCTGGTATGAGTATGGGGATGAAATGGGTGATTGGAATAAATGAAATGGTGATGGTGTTAATGAATTTCTTTCGCTAAGCATATCGGTATCCAAATGTGTCGCTTGGGTTGTTTGACGGGGTTCGGTCGCCGCTCGGGGATTCTTCGCACCCCGACGTCCAGTCTCAGTTTGGCTTCCGTCATAGCCAGTGCTGCTACTGGACGCGCCGAGCACTAGGGGCCGTTTTGAACTGCTTCTTGTTAAAACCATATTTCTCCATTTGGGTTTGGGACCGTTAGTTAGGAAGGGTTAAGCCAAGATGTAAGTGGCAATGTTAGCGCGCCTCCTGTTATTAAAAAAGTTAAAACAGGGTATGGCTTAGATTGTAATAGCCAGTAAATTGCACATGCCTTCCCATAAGCCCCCCCACCACGGCAAGGTGGTCCCCCGGGGGGGTTATTATTATTATTATTATATCTCTAATAGTTTGGTTGGGCTCTTGTGTTTTCTAATCAGGGTCACCAGGTACTCCAGATCTTCGATTATTAATTAATAAACCCTAACTCTGTACCAAATTTCAGCTCTCTGAGTTTATGGGAAGTACTAGTTCTATTTTGATGATCATGAGTGAGTGTCATAAATGCGAAACTTTGCTTTCGCTTAACTTCGGAACTAAATGACTTATGAAGGACTAATGAAGGAATTTTGGATTTTAAGTATGTGATTATAGCTTACTGGATGACGAAAATTTCTGCGTTCTGGTCTTATCCAGAGGTTCTCAAATAGGGGCCTGAAAATACGGCGAAATGGTTCCAGTAAATGGTAAAGAATGGTACGGCAGTCTTTGCTTCGCGCTCGACTTGGCGGGGGCACTGCTGTGCGCCCAGATATGCTTCGCGTTCAGACTTATGCAACTCCTAATTTGAAGGAAAAGACACTAGAAAGATATTTTCAACCGACGAAAAACAAAAAACGGAGGAGGTTCTCAATTCGACGTGTATATGATAGCGATGAACATTAATTAACATTCTACTGTCTTAATACCGATTTCTTTAAAGGTAAATTAATATTTTCTATACCAACACCGTACAGTATCTGATACCCCAATAGTGCCACTATAGCCTACCGGCGTGGTGCGTGTTGCGTGTCCCCACAAACAAACACAGATAGCCCGCACGAGGATTAGGTGAAATGTAAACGAACTCGCGTGCACTGCCAAAAGAACGCATGTTGTTCCCGGCTTGTACGCTCTTGTTCATTGTTACGTGTGATTAGAACACACTTGAATGAGTTTCAAAACATATGTAATAGTATAAAATCGTCCTGATCCTAACACTGTAAATGTAGAAGAGGTCATATTTGAATTAAGTGCTGTGATACATCCCCATAATCTTAAAGTTTGATAGATAGTTTTATTGACGTGAAAGTTAGGTAACAGCTTCTTACTCATACATCAACTGATGAGAACAGCCAAAGATTAGATCATATGGAAAACAAGGAATCTTCTATTTAAAGTGGATATTGTGTTTCATGTTGTGTTAAAGATTGTAACGAATGACTCAGTCATCAGCATAGTGGGTAGATTCGCGCTGTAAACGATGACGATAATCATGATAGACGCTCAGTTTTTCCTCTACTGTGTACTAAGGATTTGTTCTTCACACAATATGATGACAATAAAGAGTATTTTATTCTATCTACTTATTATTCTTATTCCTAAACAATCATTATTTTCTCGAGCCCTTCTTTTTACTCCCCTCATGCAACTTTCATGAAACGAATGATGTGTGTAGCTACGTTAAGTTTCTACATCAATTTTGATCTTTATTAAATCAGAATAACCGTCTTTGCGAATTATGTACATAAAACCACGTTGCGTTAAAAATATGTTGCGTGCTAAGCTTATGGTTTTGCAATCAGTGCACACCATCTATACTCTATGTACCTACTGTCAGTGTTACTTATATTTTTTTATGAGGCCATAAATTAATAATAAAAAGTAGTTTTTCATATAAAATAAAATGTCTCCACTGAAAAAGCAAGAGACGGGTAAAAGAACGGCCGAATAGAAGGTGACTCTACCAGATAATCTGATCATATTATGAACACGTAGGGGAGGCCGGGGTTCGACGTTCCGATTTTTGAATAGGACGTAATAGAAACATTTATAATCCATGTATCCTATATAAATAGATGCAGAATTTATTCTAGTTTTAAGTTGTATAGTCGAATTCTTTGAAAAAGTTATATATTTTACTTCGGGCGTTTTTTTCTGAAGTAAGTCGTCAAGGAACAACTTGCCCCACGAAGGGGCTGGTTGTTCCGCTGTTGAGGCAACTTGTTCCGCTGTCAACTCCAGACATTGATAATGTAATATTAGTGAGTAAGTGAATCTTTATGACAAAATGACATATATCATTGTCAAAATTACCATTTTTTACTGTTATAAATAAAATTATTTAAAAAAGTACAAAATGTTAATATTTGCAACAAATTTTCAACAAAGTTTAAGGATTTAAGGAAAACAGAACTATTGAAAATACTAGTCACAAGACAAAACATTATTACTAATAGTGTAATACAACCTAATCAATATTAGACTAATAGCTAATCAATATTAGACTAGCAGTCCAGAGTAAAATTTTGAACATTTTATATTCAGCCAGTGTCTTCAACTCAAAGACCAGGTTACTATTCAAGATAGGTGTTCAACCAAGAGATTGAACACCTATCTACCACCCACAATTAATGTATTACCGGCTTTCAACTTTTTGACATAGCGAAATAAAGTCATATATGACATGTCTCTAGTTCCCGAGCCACCGTCTTTAATAACAGCATGAACAGCTCACTGCAAAAAGTCAGTCAAAACCTTGCCCCGTTCGTTTTTCCGTTTAATAGTTTCTCATCTTTGAACGAAGTTAAATTTTTGCACATTGTTCCGCGGCACAACTAGTCCCCATTTTTAATAGGATCTCTAAATTATAAATGAATACGTTATAAAAAGCCAACAAATATACTATTTTAAGATTCTCCATAGTTTATCCAACTAATCATAGCAAGTCAAACAGAAACAGCTATTATTTGGATCGGAACAACCTACCCCCGGCACTTTGAACCCCGGTCTCCCCTACCTACCTAAACATCACAAGGAAATGGTTTCCGGCAAAAGCTGATAAAGACATTCTTCATCATCACTCGATGATGAAGAATTTCTTATTGATACTTTTTACCAATAAATGTAAAACCAAAAATAATTTAATGTCAGGTACCTACTTACATACGGTATATACGTTTGTTGCCTATGACTGGTTTTGTATGAACTTTCTAGTTTTAATGAAGTAAAGTCGTTGCTTGCGCTGCGCTCCCGTATGTCACTATCAGTGCGCACCATCTGAAGTCGGCTCGAGGTATCATGTTTTAATTAAAAGGTAAAATAGTGTGAATATAATATTCTAATAATGGAAGTTGGAATAGAAGATATCTGTCAAATTAAAGGGTGTCGTCGGTATATCTAATCGATCCATATTTGGGTGCGTTTCTTACAAGTATTTTGCATCATTTATCTCAAGACCTTATTCTGGCGATAGAGTTGCAATTTCTTCGCCGCTAAGGTATGAGTCGGTTATTCATTTAGGTAATAATAGATACGCGTCCACAAAGAAAGTAGTAGGTTCTATCTTTGGGGACGCGTATCTATGCATCAGTCAAATTAGGTGATCTTGCAAATCTGCCAAATCGAGAGATTGAGTTAATGAGACAATTATTCCGTGGAATAATTATTTAGGAACAACAGCTTAATTGCTATGGGTATCTAATACCTAATTGATTTGATGACAGTTATAATTACCTGAAGGTATTTCATTACATCGCCTAAGTACTTAGTTACAATATTTTTTACTGGAATCTTCTCACATTAGGCCAGATGGTGGAATGTGACCTCAGACTGAGTGGCTACGGCTTGAGGAGGCCCGTGTAAAGGTGTAGAATTGATGTATTACAATTTAGATATAATATTACCTACCCATAACGGGAGCGAAGACCGCACTAAGTAAGTATACTAAACAATTTTTGGGTAAAAAAAAATTCTACAAAACCTCACCAATTTGATGTTATTCACATAAAAAATATTATACTTAATTCTATTTGAATATAAATATTAATATAATGATAACAGTATAATTATAATTAAACTACCAACTCATTTTCGAGTGCGTGTGCAAAATTACCGTAGATAACTTTGCTATGTACCTAATTAACGCCATAAGATTTAGGTGAAATAAAGAATATCATTAATGTGTTTAATTCACTTTTTTTTTTGTAAGCCAAATATGCAAAATATATGGGATTCCTAATTACTACCTAAGATGTAAGATGAATGAAGGTTAGATACATGTAGGAGAATGAAAGGCATCTGAGTTGAGCCCACTTAGTCAATGTTATTAGGTTTAAAGAATCTTTGTTTTATTAAATGACACAAAATACCTGGCTGTGTTAAAAATATTAACTAAAAAAATAAGTTAAGTATAAAAAGTCTAAATTTGTATTTTGGAAAATGTACCTATTGCAGGCACAAGTTAAACGCCCTAAAAATATTACCCTACTTCGGCAGTAGTCTGTATGCTAATATTCTGTGAAGTTTTTCTACAGTATTTCAGGCACCTACAAAAGCACTAGGTATCTAAGACGATGGGATGTCGTATCCAATGTTAGTTTTCGGGATGGGCTGACAAATTTTAGAATTCGAACCTGCGTCCCTGCGGTGTGATTCGAATCCTGCCCGAGATCGATTTTTTCTTTCGCAATAATTAAAGATTAAATAAACACTTATTGTTTAGCATGCGTTTATGCCAAATATAATAAAAATATACGAAATTTTTAAATTCCTTTTGTTTCAAAAGGCCTGCTTTTGAAACAGGTAGCAGCAATTTAACTCAGATTTGTCATTTTATACCGACGGGTCACTCAGGTACTGATAATCGCTAGAGAGACTTCATTGTATCTATACGAATTTAAGACATCTCGTAACAGTCCATCTCGCACGCTCTATAGTGTTGTACCATGACAAGTGACAAGCGATGAACGTCAAATTATTTGCTCTGCGCGTCACTCCGCCGCAGGTCGAGGCGCAACCCTTGAACTGCGCTCACATGCTACAGCCTGGCATCAGACGTCACAATACTGACGAAGAGAACTTGACGTAACTTAGAAGCGTTTATGTCAGCTCAAGTTGATTCCAAGTGATTAGAAGCGCGTGATTGAATATTTTTTTTGGAAAGGTACAAAGTTGAGAATATAGTTTAGATCGGTATCTAAACTATATTCTCATTAAATGTGTTTTTAGAGTAGTAGGATTTCACGTGTAAAATTTTCCATGCTAAGATTTTAAAGTTATTTAGAAAAGGAAAAATTTGACCGCGGGCAGGATTCGAACCTGCTTTGCTTTGCTGAAAAACTTGCTTTTCAATAGGTGTTACTAAAGTCACCATAAAGACGTAAATTCAGTATGTGAAGGAAAAATTCGACATGACGGGTAGGTATCGCGGTGGCTTAGTGGTCATAGCGTCTGGTGTACCTAACCAGAAGACGCAGGTTCGAATCCTGCCCGCGGTCAAATTTTTCCTTTTCTAAATAACTCTACCTTAACGTTCTAAAAGAAGTCATTACAAATAAAAGTAAAGACATTTATGGTACCTACATCATTTTTTTTTTCATAATTTTATTGAGTTTATAATGTAGGTACCTAATACCTAAGCTTATCCTATCCCTAATTTATTATAACAGTGTTAGGAAAAATAAGGCATAAAATGACTTTGAGGATCTAATCACAAGAAAATCACCATCATCACGATTCATCAGGGTACCTATTTAACATAGAATGGAAAGTTGGTGGACAGCTTAGAGTAACTATGAGAGGGACATCATTTCTATAATCATTGTATCAATATTGCGTCATGTTGGAATCGAAGTCAGGTAGGTACTATGAACGTTTCATTATTTTCATAAAATGGGCCCAAAACATAAAACGTAACATAAAATGGACTCAAACATAAACCCAAAAGTAAGAAAACAAAGAAGAAGATTTTATCACTTTCTTAATTCCTAACTGGGGAACAACCCATTGAAGACTACACCCAGGTATGGTTTTGCCTCGATACGGGAAGGTTCGGTTTAGTGAGAAAATTAAAAAGGGTACAATTTCCTGTGACATTCAAAGTTCGTCGACAAGTTAACTTTGGGATATCTTGGGTGACATCTCTGTTTCATCAAGGGCAGCCAAAAATGCGATATCAGATGTCAATTATGGTGATAAATGATTGGAGCTCCATATTTAAGACGTAGAAGGTTGGACCTACTTGTTATAAGCTTCCTCCGACCCCTTTTCCTATTTTGGGGTGGGCTTCTAGTTTAACCAGATGCAGCTGAATATCAGTGTTTTACACGAAGCGACTGCCATGAGCCCTCCGCAACCCAATTTCTGGGTAATATCGATATCTTGAGGATAGACATTAGTCTATCCTCAAGATATCGATATTACCCAGAAAGTGTCAGGGTTTTTGGGCTTCTGACTAACACTAACAATTGTCATAAATACCTATTCGTATGACAACCGGGATCGACGGCTTTATGTACTTTCCGAGGCACGGAGGAGTCTCGATGTGTCTTAAGAATGGTCACCCATCGACAGACTGACCGCGACTAACGCAATGCAGATTAGTTGATCAGTGTAGTTATTACTTAGCCACTAAGTAGCCCTTCCATTTGTTTGATTCCTAACCTCTAATTTATTACAGTAGGTACCCACGTAGGTACCTGCATAAACTTATTTATTTCTGTTACCCGAGTCTCTGTACGTCTATGACAGATGTTGCTATTATAAACAAACGAATTGGCTAGGCAGGAGACTCCTGCCTAGCCAAGCAATCATCAAGAATCATCTTGAAGAAATTTTTCTTCAAGAAAAGAGAGCTTTGAAAATTATATCAGTTCTCTTTATTTTATGTCAGGTGTCAAGTGAAGCTAGATGGGAATATCTAGCTTCAAGAAGTGTGTATGTACCTACTGGGTACATGTATAATTCGGTGTAAAGAAAATATTCAATCATTTCGTTTTGATTGCCTGCAAGAAGGCGATTGAATATTTTCTTTGGAAAGGTACAAAGTTGATAATAAAGTTTAGGTAGGTGTCTACCGTTATGTATGTATGTAAAAAAAAATGTTTGGCGCCTTTTTAGAGCTGTATTTCACGTATAACCTGCCTAAAGGTTCTAAAAGAAGTTATTATAAATGAAAATAAAGAGATGACACAAAAATTACTGCATTACTTACATTTTTTTTTCATAATGTTACCTACCTATTGAGTTTATAATGTAGGTACCTAATAAGCTTATCTATTGTAGGTAACCCCAGTTTATCATAACGGTGCTAGGAAAAACATGCGGTGGTGTCTACTGGGTAAAGCTGGTTGCTACTACATAGAATAATTCGATGTTCTTGCAGGCGATAAAACCCCTATAAATTCTGATATGACATGCAGAATTACCAAGCCGGCAAACGAGTGAATCTGCTAAATTAGATCCAATCAATTATGGATTCATTTGTTCCCAACTTATCATTTATTACCAATCAATACCTTATCAAAATTCTCCAAATTATGCACCTAATATTATCGACAAAATTATGACATAAGTTTTAATGAAGTAGAGTCAAGACATTGACATTGCTCAGAAGTACTTAGTAATTAAATTAAGTAGTGACAGTGATAATGCAGCCAATTAATTGGTCTATCTAAAGTTACATCACCAATTTGAATTGCTAATTACTTAAATCACTTAGATTCAAGGACAAGATGATGTTTTTTGGTACAGGAGGATTTGGCAAATATTTAATTGTAAGTAAATCACGGAGATTAGAATATAGGCTAATTCGATTGAACCTATTATCTAATCTTAATTATGATTGTTTTACCTAAGTCTTGAAAAACAATAAATATTTAAATCTCTCATGTAGGCCTTGTTTTACAGTTGCTTCAGTAAAAAAATTAACCTTAGATACGAGAGTAGCAAAATTAACCTGCTTTAAACACAACATTTGGAAGTTAGGATTGTAAATCTCAATAATCTTTTTGTTTGTTGTTCTGTTTACAAGGTTACAATAACTTACCGGTAGGTTTGGGAACGTTCCTCTTCACTTGCATCCACTTGTAGGTCGGGACGGTCGCGTGAGACGCATGCGCCTGATGACCCTGAAGGTGGCCGTGTGAGGTCATACACTCCTCCCTTGGAAACCCATCCCTTAGCCCTCCGAACTCATCCTTCGGCTGGTAATGCTCAAACTCTGGGCACGGGAGAGGTGAACCCGCATGGTTGTACTGCATTGTCGATTCGTCGACGAAGTGCATGTTGTACTTTGTCTCCAGGTAATGATTGTCTAGCTTATGCTCGTGCATGACCATCTCCTCTGGTCGAGGCACCTCCTCTCTGTGTTTGAACGGCTCTGCGTGAGGAGGTAAGGTATGTAGAGGATAGTTTGGCTGCAGCTCGCCATAGTCTAAATTGGTGTAACATAAACCAGTGTCTGTGCTTATAACAGGTGCAGGAGGATGCTCATGGCTCTGTCCGTGTAGTAAAGGTTCATAATAGTGTCCTGGAGTTTCGTAATACCCTTCGTGGTAGCCCTCGTATGGTGGTTGGTATGATGCACCCTGCTGGTAGTACTCGCCGCCCCCGTACCCGTTCTGCTGGTTGTTGTACATCCCGACATCCATAGTCATCATGTTTGTCACGATCACAGTGTCTGTGTCTATCGACAACAATATCTTACATCACACACATCACTATTGCGCTACGATCAAACAGTTCGCGCGTCGGCTATTGGCTTCCCGGAATTCGGACAGTTCGAATTTTAAACGGGCTAGTGCCGTGCCGCGCCGTGCCCTATCGATCGCACACCCGCACGTCAGGTGAACCGACGAACACTGATCGCGGCACGCACGACGGCATAATTTTTCTTAACCGCACCTAAAACTTCGATTTACTGTCCCTCTCTGTCGAGTCCAAAATCTCGACGCCCGACAAAGACGGAGTTATCTTAGATAACTTTGATCATATCACGATTTGATAAGAGTATAAATTTTGATTTAATGTAAAGAATTGGTAGTCACGGCGGATGATTACGTTAATGAATGCTTTCGACGTCAGTTGTAGACTAAGCGTTACGTGGGCAGGTAGAGCTGATTCTGGAAACTTTTTGTGCGATGGGAGGAGTCTTTATGAGGGGTGGAGCTAGTTATAGCGATGGCCCAATGAGGTTGTAGCATTCCGGTCTCCATTTTGGATTGGTTGTCTGGAGATAATAGTGCGAATCTGGGAGGCTGGATGCGAGCGGTAGACGGTTTTTTTATTTACTTTGTTTCGCCGTGAATGGTCCTCGACGTTTATACTCGGAATGCTTTAATTTATCCTGGTGACGTAAATCGATTCCAAGGTGGGAAATGTTACGTTTTGTTAGTTTTTTGTGTCGCTATGTTCTGTGGCAGCTGTTCTTATGACTATAGGTATCGCCTTCTGTTTTAGTACCTAGGTCCCGACATAATAAGCTACTTTATTTTGTTTTATATTTAGGAATTATATGCACACATGAGGTAGGCAGGTACCTACGGCTCCTTCAGAACGTTATTTATCTTTATGGCACACTTATTTACTCCAATATAGTACCTAATGCAGGTATGTCTTAAAACAAACCGCAACGCATCAGCAACTCTTCCGGTGTTACAGGTGTCCATGGGAGACGATGACCACTTATCAGTCGGTGGCTCGTTTGCCGAGGATTATGTCGGTAATGTCGTCTAACTACCTACCTAGTTCAAAATTCGTCGCTCACGAAAACTCTTAATAGTAATTCCACAACAATGACCCCTACGAAGTGTCCCTGTTCTTAAGGGTTCACTATTCTAGTTCAGTGGGGTAGGATTTTAGCTCCCTACGGAGTCCAATTATATTATGGAATGTTGTAACTTTAGAAGCTGTGTTAGTGTAACTTTGATTACCTCAATATTACCTACTATTTACTTCTTTTTCACATACCAATGTTCTACGGACAGCTGCACTAAGTGTCGCCTTCCGCATCTTTATGCGGAAGGCGACACTGTTAGTGCAGCTAATATATATAAGTTTATCTTTATAAAAGGTATCCAAAATGGATTTATTACCTACGGCCGTGATCTCACAGAATGGAAAAAGCCTCCGTTTCCTGATAACGGTTCCTCTTCCCGGTCCAAAAAATGTTGTATTCAACCCTTGCAGTAGAGTCAAGCTCGTGTTGCCATCTCATTTCTCCTCGACGTTTTTTAATGTTCTATGACATCAAGGTAAGTACATTGTAGTGGTTTTTGCCCACAATTCCAGTGCAGTCCAGTTCCATTTAAGACTGGAGGCTTGGATGTATTATTACACTAAGTAGGTACAGCAGTATTCTACTCAGTTGTTGCTAATTAGAGGCTCAGAGTACCTACGTTCTCGGTAAGGGTTAGGTTAACTACCAGTAGTTAACCTAACCCTTATCGAGTGACCATCATCGTATTATTTGACATCGATTTTGAAATTGCTTTAATAGCATTGGCCAAATATCCATATAGGTACAAGCTACATCTCTGATGGAGAGAATGCATTGATTCAATGACGTAATGGTTTCCTCAAGTGGCTTTCCTTTAATGTAAAAGTGGTAATAAATGATGTGTTAAGAGCAATTCATGAATCAGTTGTGAAGATGCCTTGGAATACCAATGCAAAGTTTATGTCATAATTATGTTATTTGAAAATCGGCCTCTACGGTGTAACAGAAAATATTTTAATGAATATAAATAGAGTCATTTCATCATCATATAATTAGGTAACATTCCGTGATAACGGTAGCCAAACCTGTAAAAGTAGGTACAAAAATGAAAATCCTTAATAGTTAAACTTTAAGTACTTTGATCATAATCAAGTTCCGTGAAGTAGCCCAACTGTCAGGATGTATTCTTCAGTTTTGGTAGGTTACCAATTTATTCGGACACGTGTAGGATGTGTGCTCCTTTCAGCTCCGCTCGATTTTTGTTAACCTTATCACCCCTCAATTCATAGCTGTCATTGTATAATCGATTACCTAAATGAAAGGACGAGAGAGAACATTCGAATGCATTTTCAAAAATATACCAAGGTACCTACTACGTTTTTTCTATATACCTTTGCTGATTCGTAATTCGTATTCGTGTACTTAGGTACTAGGTCTACATTTTTAATATAGATATGATAGGTAGGTACGACATAATTTATATCTAAATGGTGCATTGTAATAAGTAGGCCATTCACCGGGCACATCAAACTCTACTGATTTTATAGATAGGTAGGTACTTGTCGTTTACTATATTCTATCTAGTGAACCGTCCGTCACGTATCAGTCTATTTGCTATAGGTAGGTACCTAAATTAAAAAAATAAGGTAGGTAGTTTTCTAACCTGCCTATTTTTTCTTCCTTATAATATCATAATCACTAAATTACGGACACATAAAAACAAATGAACAAAAAATGTTGTCACATTTGTTTTTATTCTCAGATCACCAATTAATAAATCAAAGATACCTTTGCATAAACTAACACTTTATCTATTTCACTCTCGGATCTGCAACGAAATAATAATGTAACCATAAAAAATGGCACCTGATACAAGTAGTAGTAACATACATTAACGTCTAAGCATAGCATGATGAATTGGAAGGCTTGGAACTACTTGGAAGGATTGTCAACGACTCGCCTACACTTGCGGTTCTATATCATTATTGTACCTACGTATGTATTATTTCAGTTCACTCCTAGAAAGCCTTGTGGCATTTGCATTACACGGTTAGTTATAAATATCTAGTAGGTATAGAGAGGAGTAACAACTTTTCTTTTAAATTGAATATATAAATGATGTTTAATATAAATAAATATAAAGAATAAATTAATTAATTTGAAATTATTTTGAGTCGATAGCAGTAAATCTTAGCCTAACCATTTTGAGAAAGGCGTGATTACCTTTATGTATTTTTCGTTCGTCTTGTTCGATTTTCATACATAAAGTTTTATTGCTTTAGTGAAAAAAATAGGTTTTGAGAAAGGTTATCATTGTCAATCTAAGGGCACACAATACTTACTTCACTACGCTTAAAGTTTGCAGATATTTAAAAGTCCTTGTTTTAGTACCTCCTTCGGGAAATGCATAAAGAAGGTAGGTACTACCTACGAAGGTAAAATACAAAAATAACGATACGGTACTTAAACAACAGTCATGAAAATCGAGTGAGTACCTTCCTCAAGGACCTGTTTTAGGTCCTGTGCTGTAATTAACACACACCATTGCATTTTCTAATGGTATCTAGGTGCCGGTGCCTACTCTTCTCTGACTGTCTGTTTGAAGGCAATAACATTTCCCCAAAATTAACTCTGATGGTTTGCTGACTGCTGTTGTCTGCGTTTCAAACTAATTACGATTGGATTTTGAATCTATTAAATATCTCATTGCAATAGATACTGCTTTTCGTATTTTAAAAGACAAAAGCCTGGCGTCCGTTTTCCCTTTGAAAATGGTTTACAAATATATTTTTGCATTTTGTTTAAACCCTATACTCAAGTGTTTAGGATGGTATTTGAATGAGTTAAATGTGCTTGAATTTGTGAATATTATAATGAGGTTGGACGTGTTAATGCACAAGACGAGACAGATAACGCATTATGGGTGCTACGGGGAACAGGAAGGGGATGTACCCTGTCGATGATATTATCGATAAATTACTGTGTTTAAATTTTGTCGAAGACTACAATGATGTTGATAGAATAAGAATCTTAAAATTTATTGTAATTAATTAATAGTGGTTGCGCTTGAGGTTTGCTAAATATCGTTCTCAAGTTATGGCGTGACCATAGATGGTGTTAGGTAGGATGTGATCCCTGTACTATAGGACTGAGTATAGATGGTACTAGGTAGCAGTTAGATAGTATCTAGAGTTGGTAAAGACAGAAAGAACTACTTAAATTACGACGGGTTTAGTCGTTAAGTACAACGAAGAAACTCGTTTAAAACGCTCTTTCATTTTAATGCACTTCATAATTTTTATCGACTCTATCCCTTCTCTATCCCTCACTTGTTTTCAATTAAGTTATCGAGTATTCCTGTTCCACTCTAACCTGCTCCGATACCATATATTTGTCTTTTTCTAGCACAGTAACGGAAGCAGTCGAGTTGATCTGATGATTAATGGTATAAAGGGTTTATTCGCTGCTATTGTGGCCGACGGATAATGTGGTCAGTGGCCATTAGCCGAGCTGGATAAAGAGAGATTATGTTGTTACTGAGACTTTAAAAAGTAATGTAAGATTTGTCTTTGTCTTGTTTTGTAAATAAGGTTCGTAGGTACCTACTTGTAACTTTTTTAGATATTTTTCACTGATAAAGTGTTGTGGTCTAAAATTCCAATAAAATTTGTATTTCAAATGATTATTTCTGAGGGGCATTTGAGACATTAACTACACAAGAACAGTTTCAATTTCAAAATACATTTCATGAGCAGCTTAAATATAAATAGGTAAAAAAGTAAGTAGTAGTAAGTAGTATATAGTAGTAGTGGTAAAGATGTAAGTATTTTAAAGCAGTCTGCTTGAATATTGACATTGTTTTTATGTAGTTTTTGAGGGTTCTGGGATTATGTTTAAGAATGTATGTAGGTATGTATGGCATTATTAAATTAAGAAAATTAATAAATTTGGTGCACCGTTTAAGGTATAGAAAGCCACGCACGATACCTTCCAAAATTAGTTGACTGTAAAAACAAAAAAAATATCAAGCTTATGTTAAAAGCATAACATGTTCCCTGCATCAACATTATTATAATAATAAAAAAAGTCACCGAAGTGGACAAGTCAGCTCCATTATTAATCAAACGACACGTCAAAACACTATGATATCGTTATTCAATTATAACCCTTTCTTTTCATCACATCATATTTTTAAAAACCAACTTAACCGTAAGAAAAACAAAGTCCAATTTCCTAAGTTTTCCAATTGACTTAAAACACATTTTAGCGTTGTTTTGTTACCTTTATTTATGTGTAGAGGAAAATAGGCCTTATTTTGGTAGTATAAAGGCCAGTATCGTATTAAAACAAATTGCTGTATTTTAATAGCATGTCAAGCGATAGGGTATTGTTTTTGTGTTGTTATTATAAAGACATCGACTGTCAGGCGAGCCTCATTGTGTGGACTCGATAAAGATTACGTTTAATGTGCTCTTACTAAGTTCTTGTATGATAAAGTCTGTCATTGAAAAGTTGAAGGAAAGTATGAATTATCAAGTCGCTGTTGAATTGAGAGTGCTCTTAATCCAGCAATTAAAACGACTAAGAAGGTTGTATGATTGACAAAATTGAATTTAAAAGGAAGCGCCGAAAGTGGTCTTTCGTTATAGGTTAATAACTTGGCTAAACAGCTAGAGGTTCCTAGGTATCTTTTGAGTGAGAGTGAGAATACACTACCTTGTAGTTGTCAGTTGACATTAGAGATTATAAGACCTCTTTATATTGTATCGGAAAGAGCTTGAGCTTTGTTCGCGAAATATATTTATCTTAAAGGTTAAAGGGTCATTAACTTACTTATCTATCCCTTCTGTTTATTATTGAGTAAATATGTTTTATTATAATTATTTATTACTATAATATTGTCTTAATACTTTTCAAGTAAATTGAAATTACTTACAACTTACATGCGGCAGTCGTGGCCGAGCGGTTAAGGCGTCTGACTAGAAATCAGATTCCCTCTGGGAGCGTAGGTTCGAATCTTACCGACTGCGAATTTCCTTTTTACAATTTTATATAATTAAATACGTGATTATAATGAAATATATTTTTTCACGTAAGTATCTAAGTATGTCGTATTTTGCCTTGAATTACTTCTAACCTGTTATATTACTTGTTATAGTGGTCGTTGAAGCTGAGGTACTAGAGTCGATTTTCAGGCTGAGCTCAATAGGTACTTTTTTGCTTTGTTCCCAGGTAAGTAATAGAAAAACGTATCCTATCTCGGGTGTCAGCATACTTAATGCATGATTGGAAAACTTTAGCAGCGGTAAGACAATACTGCAATTAGTAAGTTCACCTATCTACATGTAAGTAAGGCATACTTACCTACCTATAAACATATAAATATTATGTACACTGATTGACAGGTACGTAATTTTGTCTTGTTAACTAATATGATGTAATCTGTGTAATGTATTAACCACAAATACTTATCTACCTATTAAGTAAGGCGGTTACTTACCTTCAGGTTATTACCTTATAGGTTATTATTTCTAAATATTATACGATTATACGATAAAACTTTAATTTACCTAAACTTAATTTAAAGCTTATAGATATCTACCTTAAAGTATTTTATTTAAAAACTATCCACTATAAAATCGTTCATCTATTTGCCAAAACTAAATTGTTATACTTAAGTATAATCAATCAAAATCACTACAATATTGTATATACCTGCCTACCATAAGAAAGGCAGGTATAAATATCTATGCCTAGGGTAAGGCCAATTTTATAATCAGTAGTAGCATTTTCTGTTACTTAGGTTTAAAAGTATGAATCCAAAATCAACTTTTAGGTGTTACTAATTTATTTATTTTTATTTATTTATTTATTCAACTTAAACCGTCATGACAGGGTTCACCCCAATGCGACAGTCAAGAACTAAATACACTAAACAGGTACTTATTAACTTATTAAACTATAAATTTACAAAAACAAAATTGGAAAACTACCAATAAAAATAAAATAAAAAAACATTATTAAATTATTCACATTACAGCCTTACAGGACATTATTACCTACTTACTCTATATTTAGTAGGATTACATATAAAATTCAAGTATCATTCCGCTTGTAACACAATATAAATAGTAAATAAATTGCGAATTCACTCAAACTACATGTAAACACATCAATTTGATTTTGAAGGTAGTTGATAGAACGGATAGCTCTAGTAAAGGGCGCCTTGGCGAGCAGGTTAGTCCTGGCTGTAGGCACTAGCAGTAGTGGCGGACGACGCCGCCTCCACACGTAACGGTCCGGCACACAAAAACTTAATCTCTGTAATACTCCCGGATTACTCTCCCTTCCACGGAGCACTCTCACCAAGTAGGCGACCAGCGTAAACTCCCGTCGGACATGCAGTTGATTATAGCCAACCATGCCCAGGAGAAACAGAGTGGGATACATCAGTGGGTAAAACGGGTATACCCCATATAACTTTTTGTACAAATGGCGCGTGAATTTGTTCTGAACGCGCTCCAACATTACAGAGTACTTAGCTTCGTGTGGGGCCCATATGACCGCACTATGTTCCAGATGACTCCTGACTAGTGCGTCATACAGGACCCTATTTGATGTTTGTATTAAGAGGAGTTTAAAATAATCACTGAAATTGTAAAACCAAACCTAATTTTGTGGTCCCCTATATGAACAAGATACAAAACGAACAAACAGTAGGTAGATATAACGCAACCTTCATCAACCATATCAACAAAATCTCAGTGTCAATTACTCGCGTATAACCAGCCTAACGCTAAACCACTGTCAAACCAATTAGCCGCTAATTAATCATGCGCGGCTCCGTCATGCCGCGTTGACACCACCTGTCAGTGTGACAGCTCGCGTTCTGGCATCTGTCACTTTGATGTTTCAAGGCCTAGTTATAGTTCAAGGGTGAAATTGTTAGCAATGGAATTTGATTGACTTCCTGGTTTTGGTTTAGATTCGTTTGTACAGTATGATAGCAGATTCCACGAGGACGTTAATAAATGAACCTACTTACTTAGAAAAGCCTTAAGAACTGGTAGGCTACTAAGTGAGTAAGGGAATAAACTTATTACTGTAAAATAGTTACAAATACTTTTGGTATAAACAATATTATACTAGCTACAGAGGTATACTTTTTAACAAAATCTTTGAGCTCTGTATCTCATTACATAAAAACTTAAGATCACCTATACATAAATATTTTATAAATCTTTATTTTATTTGGGATTTTTATCCACATGGATACGTCAATCCCATCGTATGTTATACTAGTACAGCTTTTAAACGTGTTAGGTAATCTAATAATATTATAAACTAAAAACGTAAAATGCCTCATAATTTCTTGGTATGTAGGTAATATACTTTTAACTAAAGTGTACCCATCTTGCAAACTAGTTTTCGCCCTTGACATCGTTCTTCATTCACTGGAAAGAAGAATACTTAGAAAATGAGGCTAGCTTTTCTCACATCAAAAAACATTTCATACTACTTATGCATTCAATGTCATATAAATATGAACCTATGAGGTAAATATTAGGTACTTACCACCTTCCCACGGTCATACATAATTTTATGGCGTCATTATGGTATAATTACATGAAGCCGACGCGATAACGGATAAGAGATAGCGTAGAACAATATTTGTATAAGTATTGATCGCTAAGAAACAATCGTGCCTTGTATTGGCGGTAAGATTAAGAGAGAGTAGCCAGCATGGGCCATCGTTGAAGTGGATTACTTGTGAATCAATAAGATGATGCATTTATTGACGCATTTAAGCAACGTAAAGGGCAGCAACAGTGGCTGTGGCAATGGAATTTTGTAAAGGACTTAAAACATTTTACTGAGCACGACTACTCTGTGAAAGCACCTACTAGCGGAGGTATATCCGCTCTGGCACGACATGGAAACCTTCAAGAAGTGAGTCTATTCTTTTCTTAAAGGCCGGCAACGCACTTGCACCCCCCGGTGTTTTGGGTGTCATAGGGCGGCGGTGATCACTTACCATCAGGTGACCCGCTTGCTCGCTTGTCTCTCTCTTCTATAAAAAAAGACTTTAATAACGATCGTGTTCCACTTTTTTCGAAAGCGAGGTGGAGTTAGCAATCAGAAATTTAAAAACACAGAAGAGCCCCGGCACGTGAAAAATGCAGAATAGTTGACGTTGACGGATGTTTTTGTTGTGGACACCTTTAAATAAATATGAACTATAAAAAGCTAAAAAAGGTTAATGTTATATTGGTGGTATAAGACCAACAATGGGCATAGGAATAAAACATGAAGGGAATTTTAGTCCTATTTGTTTAACAATTAGGTAGATAATTTAAAATAAATGGAACAAATCGCCATATAGTAACTAAAGCAATAGCAGCAACTAAAGTTGTCTTAACCTCATTACAAAATAGGAGTTCGGTGTGAAATAATTCCGGAACACTAGCGTGCTGCAAGTTAGTCCGGAGTTCTGAGTCCGAGCAAGACGGATAGTCCCGCCGCGGTGGACTCCCCGGGGACTGGCAAGGAAGTTGCCACATTTTACATTTTTAGTGGAAGTGTTATTGTGATGATACCATCGCTACTTTCGCTGCCATCTACATAATCTGATCTATCTCAACTTTTTGTTCAACAAAAAATAGTCTAAACATACTGTCGGAGATGCTTTTCTAAGTTTTACCTCACATTAGAATAGTTAGGATTTAGTCTACACTGGGCAGATCTCGATTTTTCTTACACATTTTTCTTTTCTTGCATGCCTTCGATCTGGAAGCTTGAAGAAACCTTGCCCACTGAGGGGGTCCGGCGGTTGTACCGGACCCGATCAGAGTTATGACGAGCTATGTACAACCGCCGAACCATAGCTCCTCATGGCCGTGGTAAATGTCACGAATCCCATGGTCATGACTAAAGGGCTAGTGAAGGCAAGTGCGGTTTTAAGTCGGTACGAGTCCGACATACCTAGACTAGCCTACACACCCGTAAAATTGCTAATGTGTGTGTGTGTGTGTGCTTTTGTAAATAGAGTTCAAAATAAAAGGAAGTGTTCCTCAATACGTTTGTATTTTGATTTTTGCATAGCTATGTTATACTATGTCTTTGCCGATCGTTATTCGATTTCGAATATCATTTTTCCGAGATGGTCTTATATTTATTTCGTTGGTGTCTAACCATCGATTCTGAAGCTACACCATAAAATCTTCGAATAAAGAAAGTCTACAAGACAATAACATGAAAATGAAATATAGGCATTGAATTATATTCTACGTTATCTTGTGTGATGTCAGAATTTCTGAGTCAGAAATAGGCCCTTATCTTATGTAGGTGCTATGCTGTTTCTTTTTCTAAAAATTATCATAAAATAATATGACGTAGGTAATAGTAGGTATGACGTGTAGGTCAGCTGTTGGTGCGTAACAGATGTTTTAGTACCAATATAGTGTTAATGCCTGTTTGCCCAATCTATTATGAACTTCAACCAGTGACGCGAGATAATTTCATGAGATTACAACATTCCGATAACACGAGGTTTAAGTTATTTTAGTCTTAAATAAAAGCGAATGTCCATTTCAGTTATAACTCAATATTATTTCAGAGTAGGTACCCATTAAGTAGTTGATATTAATAATTATTATTTGTCAATAACATTCAAACAACACAAGGCGGGTACTGAGCGTGAGGTTTTTATTAGGTTCGATGTGAATTGAATCGATGGGTCGAGCAGAATTTCTGTATTTTAGTTGATTTAAGTTGTGCATCATTTTAACCTGTCAAGGATCAATTTAGTAGACACAATAAATTAATAATAATATAATAAGCTGTTTCGAACCTCTGGAGGTTCATGGTAACGTATTACATTTAACATATGTACCATAATATCTCTTTAATGCAGAGTTTGGCCTATACCTATAACACCGGTTGTAGTGGAAGCTGTGCATATCCTTCAGGCTTTACCTGTGCGTCTGTAGTATCTTGCATCTATTTTAGTACTCCAACCTGCACGTGCGTGCAAGCCGCTTTCCTCCACGTGAGGCAGCGCGTCGTTATGTATCGCGCAAACACACAAACGGAAGTACGACACCCGATAGCGACACGCTGATAACGTGTCTATTATAGCTTGTTTTAACTAGCTCCGGACCAAGTTCGATGATCTTGGTTTTAATCACATATTCTTATACTTTGAAAACTCCTTTGATTGTAGCGGGAGTTTTCAGAGTAGACGTGGAGGTGACTCGACGTGGCGGGACTCTAAATCAATTTTTAGAGCTACAATAAATTAACAGATATAAATGTGTTGCTAGAGAGATTATTGCGCCACTTCTTCTTCCTTGCTAAAACACTGGGAGGCGGTGAAAGGCAGGCGTCTTGGGGTTACATAAATGTAAATATGTTGTTCAAAAGTACCTACCTAGTACTCGGTGTAGTTCGATTCCCAGATCAGGCAAAATGTTATTGGTTAGGTATGTGGTTTTTCTATGAGAATTCTCAGTAACAGCTACATGGGACCTAGATATACCGAAGAAATGTGGGTGTACTAGTACACAGGTTATGTTATGTTAGAATATTACTAGAAAGTGGCTCGTTGGTCTAGTGGTCCTA
Organism: Acronicta alni; assembly: GCA_964056405.1. Taxonomy (NCBI): domain Eukaryota; kingdom Metazoa; phylum Arthropoda; class Insecta; order Lepidoptera; family Noctuidae; genus Acronicta; species Acronicta alni. The sequence continues at coordinate 15,925,518 of OZ043923.1, forward strand.
AGCGCCACTGCTACGCTAGAGATCCAGGGGTTTGATTCCCAGGTCGAGCAGGGTTAATATTTTTTTTCTATGAAATTCTCAGTGGCATCTCGGAGTTTAGATTTGTGCTGTTTATGACTATAGTGTCTACCCCTATTACATGGGCCCTAAGCATACCGACCAAACATAACGTTTTTGTATATTGTTGCCTACACCTCTGCTTAACCCTTTGGGGAATACAGGCGTAATGTTATGTACTATTATTATGAGAATTCAATGTCGTTAGGATATCTGCTACATATGAGTTCTTGTTAATTAAGAGGATGATAATATTATATATACAAACTTGTAAAGCAACTTTTGTGTTATTGTCCGTTAATTCCATTTACAATTAACTAAAAACGAGTAGCTTTCCACTATAATGCTATCAAAGAATTCGATAACAAACCTACACATATACTTATATGTGTAGATAATTATTGTGATTTTTATAACGTGTAGATATATTATTCTTTATCGCACTGAGTATCTTAATCTTTCAAGTTCGATGTTGGTACTAGATAGGTACCTAGGTATAGACTTTGATTATTATTTATGTATTTTTTCTTTTCTTATTCAGCCATTATGGTCTCAATGACCCTCCTTCCACTCCTCTCGGTTCAAAGCCTTCTACGACCTATACTTCCGGTAGACGCCTAGCTCGTACCTCCGTCTACTTCTAGGCCCGCCGCGACGGCGTCTAACGTTGTCATTTTTTATGCAGAAGTAAAATTCTATTTATTTTTCCAAAGTCAGTCAAAATGCTTTTATTTTAATTAGATTATTAAAATAGGTAGGTAATCTCCTATTTTTGAATACATTAGGTCCACTGAACTGACTTATAATCCTTTATGTGTCATTTTAAAATCATGACGGACATTAATTCAGGCATCTTTCTACTTAGATGTGTTTAGTTTTTATTAAATGAATGTAAAAAAAGAAACTTAAGGGGAACTTTAAAGGAATTGAGGGGGCTATTGTACTCACCATTATGATGAACATCTTTTAATATAAGTAGGTCTAACACTGAAATAAATAAAGACATTAGCTGTTTCATATGATTGGGAATGCACATTAAATAACAAAATAAACGTCTCTTATGATGTGAAATTATATGTAATTCAAATAATTCCACATTTTCGGCCTCAAATAGTAATAATAATAGTAGTAATTCGTTATTGACATAATAAAATGTGCTAGATCGTATACAGAAGCCAGTGTCTTCTCCTAGCAATTATGATCAGTGGTAATACTTCCTTAATGAAGAAAGTAATTGTTGAACGTCACGAGCCGATACGGTTGTTACAGATAACATTGGGTGTTTCACGAGTCGTTTATTTTATCAGTATGAAAACATAGGTTATCATATCTGTGGGATTCGAATATCATACCTACCTACATACCTAAAATGGTGGCTTTAAAAATATCTCGAGTTTATTTTACCTATAATAAGAACAGTGCCTAATCTAAAAATCTACTGGTAAATATATGTGGTTTTCAGAGATCAGAAGTATGAAATATCCTTTTTGTGAATTTTGTTTTTTATTTTCAGTGCAAATGTGCAAAAATCTATTCTGTAAATAATAATTAAATTATAAATATTTGGGTCATGTCACACAGTACGATCTACCTACAATGGGTACTAGACAATAGATATTATACTTATATACTTTTTTTTTAAATACATATCTACTTATAATACATATAAGAAAGACCCACACACAAACACCTATGTTCATCACATAAATATTTGTGTCTTGTGGGAATGGAACCCACGACCTTGTGATCAACAGTCGGACAGTCGAACCACTAGACCACAGACGTCGTCAAATGAAGAGAAGAACATGAAGTATTGCGAAGTAATATACACTGTTTCAATTTCAATAGATAGGTATAGATTTGATAGATAGATAGATTCATAAGCTTTTGCCGAATCATTGCTGGGTTTTACATTTGATTTTGCCTTTGTTGCTGTTAGTAATTTATTGATATGTATAGCTAGGCTACCTATATATACGCTGCCTCAGGCTGTTAATATAGATACCTATATTAACAGCCCGAGGCAGCGTGCGGAGTTTGCAGCAGTCCACCTCTGCCTAACTCTTCAGTGAATACAGGGGTGATGATATTAAGATTGACTTGTCCGCTACTTTCAACAGGTCCCATAAATTGATGATTGGTATCACCCAATATAATTGACAGCTAATATCAAAAGCCTAGCAATACAATACCGTGTCGTAATAATTACAGCCGTGTGTACGCATTTGTGTCATCTGTACCCTATTACAAACTTCTATTTACTGTCCACACACGCAAAATTATACTGTAAGTTTTAAACAGTAAGGTCAATGACTTAATTTGAGAGTGGAATGATAAATTGGCATAGATACGAGTTTGTGTTCACATAATATATCATGTTTATCTATAAACAAACTCGGTAGCTGGCAATTATTTTAGATTTTGACGCCTCCATGGATTTTGGGTTATCTGTAATTTATCTTGTTTTAAAGTGGAAAGTAGTGCCAGATTGCAGTAGTGTAGTCTTGATACAAATTACTTAGGTACAATAACAACGAAATCAGCGCAAACAAAAGCGACGGGCGAGTGGGAGCCCTGACGACTTTCATTTATCTTTTTGTTTTTAAATTTTCATATGGAAATTCCAAATCTTACCTATCTACTTTGGAAGAAACATTTCACTAATAACATCCATAGTCCCACTGCAACTGTAACGTATTCAATCCTAGAATGAAATTACAATTTGAAACTAACCAAGATCCAAGGTCTTTATTTGTTTGTGCCATCTCCTCTACGGACTTTTACGTATTACTTATAATCAGTTTGTGTGTGAATTGGACGGTATTGCATCGACCATCCACTTCTAGGAGATACATTTCATAGCAATGCCGTCCGAACCTGCAAGATTCATCATTTTCAGGGCCTTTTCCCAACCATACGAGCCACATGCGGCTGAATACGATTTTTTTACACAAAGCGATTGTTATCTGAAGTTCCGCAACCCAATGTCGGGGTAACACCGACATCCTGAGGATGGACTGGATGTCGGGCTTCACACTACCAATAGATGTTCGTATGACAACCGGGACCGACGGCTTTACGTACTTTCCGAGGCACGAACATGTCTCGAAGTATTTCGAATGGTCAACCATCCACAAACTGGTTAACCTTGCAGATCGGTTAATCACTGAACCTACAAGATTGGTACTCGTAACTCAAAATTCATCATGAACATAATGAAGCCATTGCACATCCACATTGCTTGTTAGTCCATTGTACATATTATTAACATACCTAGGTGTCCAGAAAGGGTAGAGGATATTGGGCCGTCGTCGGGTGGCGATTTCAAATTCAAATGAAAAAATTCAAATGATCAAACAAATAACTCTCTTTTATTACTATGATAACACGAATACAAATAGAACACAATATATGTATCAAGGACGTCATCCAGTCCCAGTCACTCGCCAAAAGCAATATAAACCGATCTATCTGTTCGTGCGCATTAAAGGATTAAGAGAATTAGCTACCGGACTTCACGATAAGATAGCTGACGGATTTGTACGACTCATGTTGTTTAATAAAGTTTGGAGGTGAACGATGCTATTTTTGGAAGGACTTTGTTTTATCCCTGTATGTTCTTTTATACAAAAGCTTTTTATTTTATATTGTAAACACGTACCATTGCATTCGTGTTTTCCAGAACAATATCTTTGTACGGGTCTACTTAAAATCTAACATATCATTACGCCTGTATTCCGCGAAAGGTTAGGGAGAGGTGTACTAATGTACATCTTGATATGGTTGAGTTTAAGTCCCATGTAATAGCGGGCGAGCCTATTGTCATTTAACCGGTCATAAATTCAAACTTCTGATGAGTTGCTACTGGGAATTTCATAGAAAAGCCCAGTAACACTTTTCAACCTTTTTTTTCGTGTGAGAATCCTCATGGATGTCCTCCATCTCAAATTCTACTAGGAGGCTCTTCTTTCGAGTCCGAGAGGTGATACAAACGCCGCCTCTCTCTACGCATAGATCAAATAAAAAATATAATTAAATACAATACTATGCCACAGAATAAATATGCTACATTATACCAACGAAGTACCCGGGGTGAACGGTACGGTATCGGTTCAGAACCAGTGCAATAAATATTATCATTTATGACAAAAGATTCCTAGGTGGATCGTCTGCGTCGTCATATAATTAAAATAGTGGCGAACTAACTAGCTGCCATGAGACCTTCACAACCACAGAAAACAACCCAACTTCTCTACGACACAGAAGATATCCTAAGGATAAACTGGTTTTCGGGCTTCTTGTAATGATTGTACTGCCTCATTAGTCTAGTGGCCGTAAACGCGACCGCTAATCTAGAGGTCCTGGTATCGATTCCCAGGTCAAGCTTCGTGCCTAAGGCAAAGCACAGGTCTGCCACCCCGGTGCGTTCATTATAGATCTCGGAGCCCCCCTCCTGTGTTTTTAGTCGGTAGGAGACATAACCCTCCGCCTTACCTTCTTCCTAGAAGGAAAGGACGACTCAAAAGAAGAGAACCCCTAGTAGAATTTGCAAACCAAACATAATGCAGCGGTTACGAAAACTTTTACGAATAACAGTTTACGTAGCCGCTGCATTATGTTTGGTTCCAATGTTTTCAAGCACAGCGTAGAGCTCTATGCCTGGCTGAAACTTTAGTATATATATAGGTACCTACCTAACTTAAACCAAAAAGATCCAAACCTCCAAAATGATTCCAAAAAAATGGCAATGTCCACTAAATAATATTTCAAACAAAAAGTATTAAAGTCAACCACTGAGTAGCTTAAAACCCTCTCATTTCGACTCTACAGCTCTACACTAAGATTTATTTTGTCTTGAACGAAATAGCTTGTCCTGTCAATTAAGTATGATGAAAAAAGCTACCTTGTCTTTCTAATTACGTCGAGATGGGTTGTTGACAAGGTCCAGAGATAAACAAATAAGATGATACTTTCCGGTTGAAGGTAAAAAATGGAGGAACACGACGACATCAGATTATTGTTTGAAAAGTGTCAAGCGATCTCATCGCTAAGATAGTTGTATATTTTTCAATTTTATTAATATTTGTAGGTATATTAACAACATCACAAATACAAAAATGTAACTAAATTATTTGATATTTTTCGAATATGTTCACTACCTATGGACAATAATTATTGAAAGGCAATGGTAATTTAATGAATTCTTCCTTTCCTTTCAAGGGGCTTATGACCCGAGGGTTACTGCTATAGCAACAATAGTGTATAACGTGGTAAAAATGGCATTCAATCTTCTGTTTTTTGTTTTCAAAACGACTTATGCCTTATATACTCTTGTATAGAATTCAATTTGACAGAGTGCGAGCGAGACTGAAATTATCTGCATTCTGCTCTCTCCTTGCCTTGTTGTTTCTTATGTTAGGGTTGACATCCAGTCTGTTACGGTCAAGCTACATGCTTGACCGTTAGAATTTAAAATTTCAGTAAGTTCTGACTACTTACTTAGTACTGACTGTCATTGATTGTACGACTCCTAGGACCATCGTCGGTCGGTCGGGCGAGTCCCGACCGTTTGCTACGTTTATGTTTCGTATGTGTAGTGTATGTTACATCTATGCAAAGTTTACGTAACAAAAGTAGCGTCATGTCGCGAATGGATCACTCTTTGGGATCGATTGGAACTAATAAAGTATTGATCTATGAGCCTCCGATTACCTCCAAAATTAAAAATGTTCCTAAGTATAATACTAAACCAGAGTCATCCACGTCAGTTTAATTTATTTTTAACACTTCGTTGTCATAGTAACAACTTGTAACTGCATTCAGGTATCGTTAACAAGTTTTTGTGTTTACTCTACAAGCATTGTGGTGAGCCGCGACACGCGTGTATATCGAATTAAACTTTTTTTAAATCGATTAATATTTTATCCATGATTCTATCCAGTAATAGCGTAGTAGTTAGAGCGATCGTAGGGTAAGATCACAGGAGTAGTAAGATGGTACGAGTTCGGGCCACACCGTTTTAGTCAGTTTCATGTGTAGTTTAGTTTTTTTCTCCACGAGGAAGCGTTGTGTTGGCAATGGGGGGACTTTGACACTTATACCGCCAACTCAACTATTACTCTTTCGTTTTATATGGTCGGCAACGCGCTAGTGATACTCCTGGTGTTACAAGCGTCTATAGGCTACGGTAACCGTTTACCATCAGGTGAGCCGTATGCTTGTTTGCCACCCTAGTGTTATAAAATATATAAATATACGAACCTAGCAACTGCTTTCTCTCTTAAAAACACTGCCGAGCATTAAAAGGAGTTACGATATTTACTTATATGATCGCCCGGTATAATGGATATGAGTCGTCAGGCCTGCTTGCAACTGCTTTTACCACTTTGTTATGCAGTCACATTTAAAGAAGTATGAAACCTACCAGTTAAGTATTAGAATGATCAAATTAAATCAATGCGTAACTTAAACTTCTTTAAACTTTTCTCGCTAAGTTAAAGGCAATCATTTATCTTGACACAGCAAAAGCAAAACCACGGGCAGCTCCACGGGGACACCTCAGCTTTTTACACACGAAATACTAAGAACAACTCAATTCCCATAGGAAAAGCGAATACCTCCAAGAATTAGTCACAACTCCCGTACAAATTATAGAAAGGTGAACAACCACATTGCACTTGCAGTTCTGAAACAAAAAACTATTCAATCCTGAAGTTTATGGTTGTTGTTTTGAGCGTGGTGTGTTAGTTTTGCCAGTGTACGAGTAACGTGGTTGTTTATCAGAGTTGGTTTTGTATGGCACACGCGCTTCGCAGTAGGTGGTCAGGAACTCTTTGAAATATTTGTTGGAGTAACTGTAAAGGGATTAAAGTATAAATATCCATAATTATACTGTTTATTTTAATTACCTGCATCCTATTAATAGATTGTTCTCCATCCCAATTATATCAACAAGCAGTCCATTTTCCATTGTCATGTTTGGTCTTATCCTTGCTGATAAAATTACATCGAGTTATGCACGTACGCGTTTATTTAGAGATAAGATCCCAAGATTAAAATAAATTATGTAGATATGTTGTTTACATCCTTAATGAATTGAAATGTTACATATTTTGTTATTTAGTTCTTTAAAAAGACAGGGTGCACGTTTGGCGAAGTTATTAAAGTGTTCACACGAAGAAAGTCGCCGTTTTTGTCACGTGTTTCTCATCATAGTAAAATATTTAACGATTCACAGACATTTGTTTTGAGTTTGGATGTATTTCGTATCCGTTAATTATATGTTTGTCCTATTGAACAAGGCCTGTCCCCCGCGACACATGCCTTGTTCCTTAGCGCAGAACCTGTTTTTGAGGAAAAAAACTATTTAAGATAAAAAATATTACCTTTTCTTTAGTCTACAGTTCTACGCTCGTATCAGTTCGAAGTCCGAACCAACCTACATTATTTTCAGAGCTCCTTCGCAAGTAGGGAGGCTAGATAGCAAGGTGTTGCGATGTTTAGATAACGTGCTGTAGCCGACGTGCACGGAAATTGCAGTCAGCGGCGCACGCACACGAGCGCAGTTACGCACGTACACTAGGCATGATCGCATCCATGGAACATTTTTCACAGGTAGCTGGTGAAAAATGAAAATTATATCTAATACATTTTCATAAGTCACATCTGCTATTAATAGGTAAATTCAATAGGTAGTGGTTGGGGATATGGAATGTCTGTTACATGTAGGTACGACTCAAAACGTAAAATAGAAGAGAATAAAACACAATTGTGTTTTAAAAAAAATAAAAATTATCTACCTACCTAATTTAAATACTTCATGCATTTTTTACTTTGACTGCAAGACATTAGAGAGGTTTATGAAATCCAAAATTGTTTGGTACAGTTCAACAGCGAAATGAAAATAGGAGTGAACATTATATAAACTACCAATTGCTTCCATTCCTACAGCAGACGCCCCACATACGCAATCGTGTTTGTGGGACTCGAAACTGAGGCGACCAACTTTACACATTGAATGCATTTGTGGTTTTAAAAATTTAAGTTGAAGATTATATTGATTATTGCCGTATAAATTGTATTGTTTTTTTAGTACATTCAGAAGGTTTTATAGAGCTAAGAGTATTAACAAACCCTAATCTATTATGGTAATATAATTGAAATCCGTTTTGATTCTAATTTTATTTTCTAAATATGATGATAAAATGTAGAGGATTTCAAATCTCGGTAAAACCTAAAGGTTGATGTCAATATTTTATCGTTCACGTCTCAGTTTCTACCTGTCGCACTGACACGGACCCGACTCAGAAAAAAACGACATACCGATGCCGTTCCGAATCATTGAACGATTGACGTTGCGTACAATGGTGCTCAAACTTCTGGATTTTGTATTTTTTTTCTCATTTAACTACGCGGGATGCTATGAAGTTTGCAGTTTAGAAACAGTTATACAAGTTTTTAATGATAAATAATATTTATTTCTGTAAATAAATAATATTTAGACACTTTTACACGTCAATTTTTTACATTTCCTAACTGACGACCACGGTGAAGAATAGCCGAAACAAACTCAGGGATAATGTTCTCTTTTAAAGTTCAGACAATAGTCAGTGTCAGTGGCAGAATTTCAGTGTTACAATGCAGTTGTGTAGCGGCCTATGAAGAAAAATATTATATTTAGAGAATTTTGTCATGACTGACACATGACATGACATTATTTCATGAATAAACCGTCTTGTCCATCTGCCAACAGATCAACTTACATTGCTATCACAATTTAATTGACTTTAACAAAGACTTGAAAAGTCATGTTCCCACACACTCAACTCAATTGATTTTGTATGAGAAGATACATAAACCCAGTAGAGATTATTCTAGGCTAATGATCCAACTACTTTGGAATCTGCAACAAAAACTTTAAAAACTTTGAAAGGCAATTGCAAATAAATGTTTGAGCACCGCAGCACATCCGCCGAGTCGCGACAGCTCGTGTTGTTGTGACAGCTCGCCGGGACGCCTGCAACATCCAACGTCTAACAACAGTATTATGGACGCGCACCTTTAGTCCGTTCCTCAGCTCCACTGGACACGGGCCCCATAGGGAATTGAGACATTTGCAAGTTGGAAGTTAATCTTACAGAAAAAATATGGAAATAAAAAAGTAAATTTTAAATACAATCCAAGACAACTAAGTTGGCTTCATCATCACTTTTACACTATTCCAAGCATTCCACTGCTCGGTATAAGCCTCCTTTTTTATACCCACCCTCTCTTCTAAGATTTAAGATTGTAGACAATCATAAACATTAGTGTGTGTGCGAAAGTTTAGTCCAGGGGACTAACGTAGGTCTCGTGAAATAATTATGTCGTCACATTATCTCGTCTTTAGCCATACTTTTGACAATAAACATGTGACGACAAAGATATTTCTTGGTGCGCATATTAGCCTAGCTGATGGACTCGGATGTCATTTTATATTCTACCCAGTAATCAGATACAGAAAAGATTAAGTACCTACACATAATTGCACAGGCTTGCCCTTAGATTGAGAGGAAGTATAGTCCATCAAGCTTACCTACATAGTTGACACACCTTAAATATTTTTTTAGAGTCCCCATAACACGGGATTATTTCTTTTAGATGTAAACAAAGCCTGTATTCCACTAAGGGTTAAGGGCAGAGGTGTACACTCATGTACACCCGCAGTTTGCCGGTATGTTTTGTTCCTATGTCTATCAAATCCAAACTTCGAGCTGCTACTGAGTACTGATAATTTCATAGGAAAATCCAATACCGCTGCTAGACCTCTAGCGTGGCGGTCGTGCTTGCGACTACTAGGTTAATGGTTATTTATTTTAGAGTTATGTGATAATTTCAAAACCGAAGTCAGAAGTCACCACCTTCTTACACGTAAATGTAAATTTTGTGGATGCTAGGCGTGATCCTATAATTATGTAGGTTTACGTATTATTTTTGGTCAAATTTGCTTTTTTAAAGTTTATACTGTATTGCGTAACTACAACAGGATTAATCTAAAATCATTGCAGCTATCGTTACAAATATAACTCGGTCGATGTAAGCCGGTTATCTGCGATACGGACTGCCAACACTATCGTAATTTATTAGCGATTAATCAATTTTACGTTGATTTCATTTTAGAGTTCCTCCAAATATTGAAATAGAATGAAAGAAAATATGAATGAAAATTTTAATAGAATGAAGATCTATGTTAAGGACGATAATAAGAATCATGAAAGGTTATCGTATGGAATATAATAAACTACGCATTAAAAATACTGATTGAGCGACAAAATTACTGATTGAGCAGCAAAATTACTGATTGAGCAGCAAAATACAGATATTACGGTTAGGTTAGGTTAGAACTGTGACCACACAACCAAATCTGAATGTTTTGAGTGTATATAACAATATTTTGAGGTGACTATTTTCCTGTGCAAATAAGTATTTTTGCTGCGCAATAAGTAAGTATTTTTGCTGCGCAATAAGTATTTTTGCTGTGCAATAAGTATTTTTGCTTAGGATTGGGGAATTGTTTTGTTATACAAAACGACATTTTTTGATTTGCAGTTAAATACTAGCCTTATCGTATCAGACTGCCAAAGAAGACAAAGAGAAGGAGGTTTTATTCGTTCGGTCACCGCTATAGCAAGCCATAGACTTAACGAGCAATAATTCAACTCAGTACAAAAGTTCTTTTCACTATTCTGCTCACACTGATCTATTTCTAGCACGAACGTATCTCTACCTAATAATATACTAAAACAAAGCTTTCGCTTTCCGCTGTCTGTCCCACTGTACGCTGAGATTTTTTAAACTACGTAATAGATTTTAATGCAGTTTTTATCAATACTTAAAGTGAATTTAATTCAAGAGGAAGGTTTATATGTATAAAACATGTCAGCAAAAACTAGACTACTGCGAATGTAAAATGCTTTGTACTTCGTAGGTATATACGGAATTAAATTTTCAAACAACCTTACATTAATAACCATTATCAGCGTTGCGTATCATGGTAGCATAGATGATATTTTCATTTGATTTTAACAATAGATATAGTTGTTATGTTTTTGACTAAATCTTGCGCCGGCGTCAAAGTCAGCGCCATCGTGCTATCACGCTGTTATCAAGCACGTAAATAGGTTGGTATACCTACGTTATACTTCGGTCACCAGAAACCGTTTGTTTTTCTTTCCCTCGGTAAAATGGACAAGTAGTTTGTGGTACGTTTAACGTATCTACCATAAACTACATGCCCGTGCTCTATTATCTGCTACTCTTTTCAGAACCAGAGAAACATGTTTCAGTATGGCGCAAACCAGAACATCTAAATGACTGGTGACTTGGTCTATCGATTCGGACCATTGAGTGTCCACTAACAATTCTTAGGTACAGCGGCCAGCACATCAAGCTACCCCAATCTGTCAAATTTCTTTGATAGATTTTGAACTTTAATACAAAACCATAAAGTTTATATTCAATTGGGTATATTTGATAGTTTAGGATAGCTTGACCTGCTGGCGTCTGTACATTAATTACTTACCAAAGCCACATGCAGGTGCAAACTGCAGAGCGTACTACAAGGTCAGGGATTAATGATGTCCAATGAGGTTCCTCAATACACAATCGTCACCTTGGAGCCTTTTCTCAACTATATTGGAGTCGGCTTCCAGTCTAACCAGATGCGGCTGAATATTAGTATGGATATTGAGTAGAAGCGACTGCCACACCTCCATGACATAATTTTTGGGTCATACCGATTTCCTGAAAATAGACTGGTTGTCAGGTTTTTTGGACTTCTGACTACCACTTACGATTGTCATATGTTTACCGTGTGCGTATTACAACCGGAACCGATGGCTTTACGGACACTTCAATATGTTAAAAATGGTCACCCATCCACAGACTGTCAGTGGCTAGCGCAGTTTAGTCTTGCGGATCGATTGATATGCCTAGGTATAGCTCCTCCTAAATTGCTAAATACATTGTATGAGACGAATTTCAAACTGGGGTTCCATGGCTTCATCTTACCAAAGAGCTTTATCATCTCTATACTAAGATTTATATTCGTCAGAAAAGATTGACTAACATACATGTCAATACAAATAGAGGTGCTCTCCCTAAAACATATTATGGTCACGTACTCTCCACTTACATTATAACCGTCGAACAAACCAATAATCTGCTCAACCCAAAAATGCAATGCTGATAAAAAATAAAACCTCAAAACTTTACCAACCTTGTCACGTGTCACACGGCACAAAAGATGTGTATCTGCGACGGTCGTGTTACGAACTCACAAAAAGAGTATGAATGGCACATAATCTTTGGGCTTAAGCTAACAATATTAGCAGCAACAATAGAATAATCTTTGAATCGGTAGCTGTTACGTTTAAATGTCCTTTTAACTTTTTGTAAATAAGTGTGACAGGTATTTTATTTAGGTATTTAAATCTTGAAGAAGGATGATTCGAGATCCTAGTAGATACAAGGATTGAGTGTTTATTATAGTACCTAGTCCAAGTTGTTCAAATGCATGGGACATAATTCATATCGCTCATTTCGTACCGGTGAAAGTAATAATAACTATAGAATTATAGGAACGTATTGGTTATCATAATTTTAATATCTAGAGTAGCGTTTTTAGTTGGAGCAAGCTCCAACTAAAAACTATCTTGCTACAATCATTGGTAAAGGCGCTTCAATGTTTTGCGTACTGACAGCATTGCTCATTGTTTTTCATGAGGAAAGAGACTTTATAAGCCTTTCATCACCCACATCTCGCTAACTACCTCATTGGTCGCAAGCGGGGCTAATCGTGGGGTCCTGGACCCCACGATTAGCAGCCCCGCTGCCCTTCGATTCCCAGGAGTTATTGGGATTTCCTATGAAATTTCCCGCAGCAGCCGTCGGAGCTTGAATTTGTGCTCGGGTAAATGCACTAGGCCTGCTCCACCAGCTCACCTCTGCAAAATTCTTCGGGGATACAGGTGTCCTATGTTAAATGTTATGTTAATGTATTGTCATCCACAGCATGGTTTAAAAAGGTACCAAACTGTTTGGCCTCATAGACCACTTGCCTTGTTTTTCGGTTTGGAGTAGATTAGTACCACTGCGCGTTATATTTGCAAATTTCTACAAATTTATTGGAATATCCTACTAAGTTGCACATTTTTATGCGATATACTAATTTTCTCCGAAATATTATATGCGAAAATAAGATTGTTTACAAAACCTACGAGTACCTACGACAGTGTAATACATAGTACAATCGTCGTCGGTCTGTTGTTACATTTTCAGGTTAAAACTAAGCAACAAATCATCTCATCTGTATTCTGTGTATTAACTGAAGAAAACTGTATATTACATACATATATATACGTATGTAGATTACCTGCTCCATTCATGGAAAGCCAACATTATAATCATAACCTGCTTAAATGAGATCCACTATCGTGGACCCCCGTTTGCATCTCACGCACTGCAAATTCTTTTTTTCGCTCACATGGACCCCTTGCAGGTCTTCATCGACCCCTTAGGGTTGATATAGACCATTTTGGGTATCAATGGTTTAAATCATATAAAGGTCTAATCTTGTATCTGTACGTGTATATATATATGCTGTGGGCGAACCTAAGTTTAATAAATAATAAATAAATAAGGTCTTCTTCAGATTTCACCATTTACCAAAGATTAATCTGATTATTTAGTATTTTATTGTTAACTTATGGTGTTCTTCTGAGAACAAGTAATAGGCTCGGAACTTATCGGAATTTACGTAGTGGTGATAGCATTGTTCTGGTGTGTGTGGTGGTCAGTTGAAATCCAGGTGTTTTTTAGATTATGGTTTAATTGAATTGGCTTTTGCATTTGCTTACAGACTTTTATGAGATTCCGTGTCATCATAATTATATTCATAAAGAAGAATATAATTATGATCATGAAGAGAATAGCTGCAAACTGGTCCACGATATTAATTAATATATCGGAAAATAAAATAAAATGTATGACTAAAGTTAGTTTTTATTTAAATTAAATCTGGTTGCGTAAAAAATGAGGTACACTAGTTTACAATAATAATTATATTTACACATAAAAATAGTAGGATAGACTGCTATCTGCAAACAGAATAATAAAACATATCATCACGCTTGTATCCCCTAAAGGGTTAGGCAAAGTGGTAGGTAGTCCAGCCGGTATGTTTTAGGTCAGGTGAAAGGAAAAACATTTAAGAACAATGTTTGTGATGTATGGAGAAAAGGTAGACAACAAATCTGGCAGAGAAGCCGCAACAGTGACTGCTGGTTTCATAGTTACGCTGCTAGACGAGTTAAGTTGCTAGAAGAAAAAAGTATTACCAGCCTATTGGCTGGTAATACTTTAATTAACTACCGCCCTGTTGAGCCATAAGACCCTGCAGGTGTATTCACATGCACGGTCTTATGGCTCAACAAGGTGGTAGTAAATTCATGACTGACGTGACTATGAAAACACGTAAACATTTTACTTGCATATCTGAAAAATGTAATAATCGAGAGCTCATCAAGTTCGCACCGAGCTTGCACCGTGCAGTCTATCCAGAGGCAAGTTTGCGAAAGAGTATTAAAAATGTATTGCATACCATACCTACACCTAATTATAATTTTACGTGTGAACAATTTAGATCATTTGTGGATATGAAATAAAATACTATATTTTTAGCCGGACACTATTCCACTAAGGTTAATGTTTGAGATAGGCTGAGAGGTACGCTGTTCCTAATCAGCATTAGACTCGCGTGGTGGGTTACTGGCTATTAGAATTTTCGATATCGATTCTCAGGCATCTTTACCAAGCCCCCAAGCCCTTCTCAGAACTTTGGAGTATCAGCGTTTGAAACATATACTTACGTTTATTATCAACAATTTTGGCGTTTCAAAATGTGCTAATTTACATTTCACTCATACATTTCTATTTCCGGGGATACAAAACATTTTCAAAACACTCACAACTGAATCTTTCTTTAGATTATTTCTAATGAGTTTTCTTAACATTAGCTCTAAATCCCTGCGAGTCGTCAGCAGTATAATGCACGGTGCGAGTCTTTCCGTCGGAGTCGATGAAGCTGTAGAAGCCATGGACGTTGTCACCTTCACGAGTTTCCTGCGCAGCTTTCACATCACCTGTGATTTTGTCCTGGAACATGAGAGAATAGAGGCCGTTAATTTTTTTGGGTAATTTAAATCTTGAATAAGTTCTTAGTTTTGTCAGGTGGAAAGCGAAAGTAATAAAGTTTAAGATGGAGCACGCAAATAAAGTAAATACACTTTCGGGCTCTGGCTCCAATTTAATCACGACAAAACATAATTAAATTAAATACTAGCACGAAATATTTGAAATTATCCATATTCATAGGTTTATTATAATGAATACTTATATAATAGTTACGAGGATAGCAGGATATAGGTACGTAACTTGATCTATTACATTACCTAATTTATTTATTGCCACGAATATTATCTCAGGCAAATACCATAGAATGTTGTTTACAACTGACATTTAACGTCAACTTTAACCGAAACAATGATGAACAATCGTCTTATTTAAGAACCATGACACACGGGACGTCGTCGCATCGCAACGATTATGTCGCTAATCGCCTACAGAGTCGTATATGCAACCTTAGCTAAGCTTTGCACGAGTGCTGTACCACAGAATAGATATTGGTACAGATGACACTACTACAGATATTGATAAATAAGTCAGCAGCCTCGCAACCGCAATGCACTGTCAGTGTGGCATGCCTCTTACAACTACATCTAACGCTTTGAGTGCCACAATGTAGGTAGGTATCATAAAGTTCAGTTTCATGCCACTATTCCTATTTGGCTACGCGAACCGATAATTTTACACGAAGGCAACAAATTATAGGTATTGAATAATGTACTAATAATATCGTAGTGGAGAATGTATATAGAATAGAGAACTGCTTTATTAGCCCTGTAGTCGCCAATGCAGCACTGTAAAGTTTTCTGGGGAAGATCTATAGTGATGAACTGACGATGTTAAGGATATAAATTCTTGATTTTTAGTAAAAATTTCAGTAGTACCTACCTACCTCGCCGTGTGGACACTAGACCTACGCTAGATCTACACTAGACCAATACGAGACTTCGATAAGACTCGTATTCTATATATAGGATCTAAAATATACCGGACAACTGTGGTTGTAAATCAATACCCCACGCCTAACCCTTCGGGGAATGAAGGCATGATAGTACTCGCACAGTTTTGTAGTACATATTGTTAAGCTATCAAATAAACAAGTAGGTAAAAAATCAGTGCAATCAACTAAAAGCTAATCAAAATAAATATCCTTGAAAAATATATAATGCTTATTTAACTTCCTAGGCTTTTTTTTTTTTTTTTTTTGTTTGTAGTCTAAATTAGTTAGTACAACATTAATTAACCTGTGTCGGCATCTATTAATTGTAGTTTAATTGTTTTGTTAACCTTCTTAGACAAAGGCTTATTATTCTAATGTCAGCTTAGTTTTTATAAAGGGTGTGGTAGCTGCAAGGTTACCTTTTAATGTAGGATATTTAGTAGTATATTATTAATATTTTGAGTATGTAAAGGTCAGGATATATTTAAATCCTTGCTTATTATTTTGTCACGATCTCACGATATTTTGGCAGTTACAAATACTAGCCCCCTTACATTTAGTTACAGTTACAATGTTACGATGAATCAAGTCATTACGATGCCAGAATCAGAATGTGCGGATTTACCAATATTTTAGTTCCATTCGTCATGTAGATTTTATAAGACCTTTTGGCTGTTCTTGTCGGGGTATGCTATGAGCTTCGGCTAAGTGCATTGTACACGGCGGGGTTCAGATAGCCTCGGCTGCGTACAGGCACGTCATGAATACAGGCTATGAGCAAGTTCTTGTCGAGGTAACAAATGTTTAATAATTTGACGACTTTTGTGATCTAGTGGTTCGAGTGTGAGACTGTTGATCACAAAGTTCGTGCTGTGTAAAATGTCTCTAATATTTATTTTTTATTATTATTTATAATGTTTGTTTTAACATGCCATTTTGGATCTCTGTTATAAGGCTATTATTAACTATGAGTTATTGGTTAACATCTTTTTTATAAACATACTGTGTTAAAAGTTTGGCAACCTTGCAAAAACCTGCAAACGTGCTTAATTTTCATGATTTCAATGACTGCCAATGGTATAAGTATAATTATTAAAAACCATTACAAATTGCTCTAATTATAGAATACCTACAAAAAATCGCAATCAAATTTTTATTCTGAAGGTTTGTACCTTACATACAAAATTGGACTCTATTTGGTGCTGTAATTAAAGCTGATTTTAGTATTGCAACATATTTCTGTTAATTTTATACATCAAATAAGTAAAAAGATTTTAAGATTGTAATGGTAAGGTCTATTTTTCAATGTAGGTAATATGTACAGAGGTGTGACGGACAAGTACAAGGCTACTTGAATGCGTATACGCACTTGTAAGTGTATACCCGACTTACTAAGGTCAAGAGCATATGCGTTAGTAACGAATTCATAAGTTTATTGTTAAGACTTCCTTAATGTTAATATTATTATGTGATTGGTATTTTTGTTATTTCAAAATACAGTCATTTATTTATCTGATAAGCAGACCATTAAAGTGTTTTGGAAGTTTAGAAAGAGGTTTAGGATTGTAAGTAAAGGTCAGCTACCAATTTTGTAAGTAGCTAGATAGGTACTCAAATTAAAATCTTTTTATTTTAGTAAGCCTGCCTGTCAAATGAAAGTATAATTTCATAATTATCGGTTACTTTGGTTTAACGACCTCTGTTGTGATTTCGAGGAATTTAAATAATTATTATATACCTACTTGACTTAAAAGCACTTTCTATAAATACAACTTCCTGTAATGTAAGTTGAGAATATGCTACCAACGTTTTTATAATATTTCCTATAAAAATATTATTAGGCAGCTTTGTAATGACTTGGTCAAAATACTAAAATGGTGACGTATACCTTACATTGCCTTTATTTGACAATTTGATGATAAAAAAGGATTCTATTTAATCGATGTAGACATGTTTATGTATCGCACAAATTGAATGTTTCATAATACAAACATCTAATAATACTTTGCGTAAAAGAATATTCTAAGCAAAGATCTTTACGATGAAATCTCTTACGTTAGCAGATATGAATGCATGCATCCTGTCATCGTCGTGGCGAATTCGTGGATCCCATGGCCATGACTATATGGCAAGTGAATGCAAGTGCAGTTTTGAGTCAATACGAGTCCGACATACCCTGACACCCTGGGAGGTAGATTCATGACGATTTTCCGTACTATAAAAAAAAGGAATGCATGCAAGCAGCTGAACAGCTTTTGATAATCTCGACTTGTTTATAGTTACACATCTTGAGTTCGCGTGAACTTCCGTAGTTTCGATTGTTTTGTTCGCATTTTAAGATACTATGACGTCTGTATTCCTCAGAGGCTTATGCAGAGGTGTATTGCTGAACACCCACTGTTCAGCAATCGATCAAACGCGCATATGTTTTAGTCCCATGTAATAGGGGGCTAGCCTATTGGCATTGACCGGGCACTTAATCAATCTCCGAGCTGCAACTGAGATTTCCATTGTAAACCCAATAAACTTTGCTTGACTTGGGAATCGAACCCAGGACCTCTAGTCGCGTTTAGGACCACTAGTCTAATTAAGCAGCTACACAAACAATTTGGAAAATATTAAATAAATACAGATGAATTCCGAAGACTTAGATATCGACAGCAGCCGCGACTGTGAAAACAAACCCAAGAGCGCAGTTAATTATGTAAACTATTTTATTAAGCCTGAAGTCTTTATTTATAAATAAATAATAAACAAATAAAACTTATTTAAAAAATAAACAAAATTTATTTCAAATATAAATAAAATTTATTCCAAAAAAAACATTAAAATTGATAAAATACGATATGTATATAATCTGACGCATTTTAAACAATTATTTATAATATGTTATTAATATAAAACCGCAATACGATGCGATTTCACCAAAACACAATGTCCTTCATTCATCAAGGCATAATCTTACGATAGTTGGGTATACCTCTTACGTAACAACCACGCCTCTACGCTACAGTTCCTACTATGGTAATGAATAAATTCCGACCGCATTCTTATTGTACCGTATGCATTAACGGCTATGTATGCAGAGACATTTTAAATGTTAGTGATTAAGATACAATAGTCCGTGTGAGAGTTTTAGTAAACAAGTTTAGAAATTAAATCTAGTGATTTAATCTCACTCTCAATGTTTTGTTACTGCTTTTACGTGACTTACGTGTATGTGCATGATATGTCTAAAATGTAGAGTAGCACTCGTGTGCATAACATAAGAATATAACAAAAGCTGGGGAACCTTGGACTTTTCATTCGTTGGTTGACTCGCAAGTTGCAACCACTGAACAATTAGAATAAGGAAGTAGTTAAAAACTTGAATAATCATATAACAATTTCTGTTATCAACATAAATGCGAATAATGTTGTCATAATTATATGTATTGCAATTAAAATTATTTTACTACCTACTTTTTTTTAGTAACATTTACGCATAATATATATCATATACTGACTTAATACATACCGAAGAACTATGGGTGTACAGTACGTACCTACCTACTATTTACCTATATGAGTACCTACACCTCTGCTTAACCCATATAATAGTAATCGAGCCAGGGCACAAATCCAAATTAAAAACTGATACTAAGAATTAAAAGGAAACACCTAATAGCAATTTGTTCGGTTCAGAAGCATTGGAATGGTATATATACCAACTAGCGCCCCGAGTGTTTCCCAACTAAGTATGTTTGGGGTCGGCTTACGGATATCAGTATTCTACACAAAGCGATTACCATCAGAACTCTGTAACCCAATTTCTGTACAATAGCCACCGATATCCTGAGGATAGACTGGTTGTCAGGCTTTTTGGATTACCACCAAAGATTTTCATAGGCGTTCGTATGACAACCAGGACCGACAATTTAACGTGATCTCCGCGGCATTATGTATGGTCCATACTTACCTAGTCGCAGGGCCGGATTTAAGACTGTGGAGGCCCTGAGGCAACCAAGAAGTGGAGACCCGGAAAAATTTATGGAACAGAAATAAAGTCCCCTATGGAAGCCCCTTCCTTGTGGAGACCCCCTAAAGCCTTAGTTGCCCTGGCCTTAATCTGGCCCTGCCTAGTTGGAGCAGTTGATGCGGGTACCAAAAGCTGGGGTGCTAAGGTCGGACAACCTCCTCGTGTGTTTCGTGGCTGACAGTCCTTTCGGGATACGTCCTGGAGGAACGTTAGTCATGAAGCCTGGTGCACCCTGGGCAACTCGAGTAGCAACTCTTCCTGGCTTTTGGGGAGTCTTGCTACTCGTGGCTAATGGTCCGACACTGGGGAAAGGCCTTTTCAGGGCCAAGGGCGGGGAGCCCTCTGCACGGCCGCGAGGCTTCGCAGGGGGAAAGAACGGCCCTTCTCAGGGACAGTGGGGGGGCCCATTCACTGGGCCACAGAAGGCGTTGCTCCGCGTGCCCCTCTGATCCTAGCAGAGGGCACAGTGGAGGAGCGAGGGCGGGCTCGGTGTGTACTCACCCTACCACCGAGCAGGCAGTGGGAGTTCTGTCTCCCTTGCCACCGTCGGAAAAATCGGGAGGTACTTCACAACGTGCTGGGTGACGTGGTCATGTCTCGCGGCCCAGCGTGGGGTGCCTTTCGTCGGTCTTGGCTTTACCGCCTGGACCGCCCAATCTCAAGCGGCGGCGCACCGTGATGGGACGAATGGCTGAAGGGAATTCAGTCTCTAGTGCGACCCCCGCCAGAGCACCGGCCGACCCTCTGGTGGGTTACTGTAGGCTTACCCGGGTACAGGGGGCACTGCCCGGGCGGACCGTCTATTTCCCCCATACTCGTGGGATCTTTATGGATACTTTTAATAAAAAATGTAATGACGACGGAGAGATCGATGCAGACTCAGACACTGGGTCCGCATCGAGCATAATTTTAATGGAGACTCGCGCTTCGACCTCCTTAAGGAAGGACGGGCGCAAGCGCCCGCGCTCGTGCGATGTTAGTCGCTCGGCGTCCGAGACGGAAGACGGCGGTGACATTCCTGCGGCGAAAATAGCAACGGCTCGGAGAGGGAGAGGACGTCCTCCCACTCCCGGCGGTCGCACCGAACTAATAAAGGCCAAGGCTGACCTCCTCGCTGATAGGCGAGAAGAGTCTCGGCTGCAGGCTGAAGACGAGCTGGCCGTTCTGGTCGAGGCGGCGGCGTCTAAGGTGGTGACACCAGAGGTGCCCGATTGGTCTTCACAAGAAGGCCTCACGGCGGCAGCCCTCAGCGACCAAGTTGCCGAGGCCCTCAAAGTGGTCCACCATGTCGCCACAAAGTCAGGGAACCTCAAAGGAGGCTTCGTCAAGGCCTTAAAGGAGGCAAACGCTCAAATTCGAAGCGGGACGGAGGGACTTCGCAGCCTGACGGCTAGCGAAGAAGGTGCCAGGTTGCAAGCCGTAAATAGTCGGCTGCAGTCTGAAAACAGACGTCTTCAGGAGGAAAATGCTCGCCTCCACGTCGAGCAGGAAAAAATGCGACAGGACCTCAAGCAGGTCAAAGAGACCGTAGCCAGACTTAGCCAGGGGCAGACGATGGCAAGTCCAGCGGCGGCAGAAACGCCAGCGGAGTCGGAAATAGTCAGGCTATTCCGCTCTGAGCTGGCGAGTCTCAATGCCCGCTTCTCCTTTTTGGAGGGGAAGGTGCTTCGCCCACCTCTGGCTGGCGAACTAAAAACAGCGCAGTCATATGCGCAGAAGGTGGCTTCGCCGAATTCGGCAGCGCCGAAAGTTGCTACGCCGAAAGCGGCAGCGCCGAAAGCGACAACGCCGAAAGCGGCAACGCCGACAACGGCAATGCCGAAAATGGTGGCACCGAAAGTGGCAGCGCTGCCCGCCACGACCGGCCAAACTGCTTCAGTTCAGCCGGTTCCGTCTTCGGCCAGTGCTGCTCCTGTCTCCTCCCAAGATGCCCAAGAAGCGGACCAAAACGAGTGGCAGACAGTCACTAAAAAGAAGAGGCAAAGGAGGAATAAAAAAAGGGGAGGCCGAAAGAAGCAAGCAAAGCTTCAGGCGCCGCGCTCTACGGCTGTTGTCATCACCCTGCAGCCGGGTGCGGAAGAAAGGGGTGTCTCCTACGCTGCCATCCTGGGAGAGGCCAGGCAAAAGGTGGACCTTCAAAGTTTGGGCATAGAGTCCATCAATTTCAAGCGGGCGATGACTGGTGCCCGCATATTGGAGATCCCGGGGGAGACCAGCGGAGAAAAGGCGGACTCCTTGGCAGCCAAACTCCGGGACTGCTTCAATACCGAGGACATACGGGTGTCAAGGCCCACAAAATGCGCTGAGTTACGCGTATCGGGCCTTGATGACTCCGTGACACCCAAGGAGGTGGGAGAGGTTACCGCACGTGTCGGTGGTTGCGCTGAGACCGACGTAAAAGTCGGGGAAATTCGCCCCGGACCATCTGGCCTCGGTACGGTCTGGCTACGCTGTCCTGTAGCGGCGGCCAAAAAGATAGCGGACGCCGGTAAGCTTTTAGTGGGTTGGGTCGCGGCAAAGGTAACACTGCTGGAACCTAGGCCCATGCAGTGCTTCCGATGCCTTTACGGAGGGCATGTGAAACACACGTGCTCCTCCGAAGTTGATCGCAGTGACCTCTGCTACCGCTGCAGCAAGCCGGGACATAAAGCGGGCCAGTGCATGGCTGCTGTGCACTGCTCAATTTGTGAGGGTGCACAAAAACCAGCGGACCATAGGGTTGGCTCTAAGTCGTGCATTACACGCACGACGAAGCAAGGCAGAGCCACCAAAGGAGCTAGAGACTCCGGGATTCCCCAAGGGCCAGCACAGTCGTCTGCTGGGCAGGCCATGGACGTGACGGAAGAAGGTCCGCGGCCACAGTGATGGCCCTCCACATTCTGCAGGGAAACATCAACCACTGCGCCAGGGCTCAGGACCTTCTGCTGCAGAGTATGGCGCAGTGGTTGATCAACGTGGCAGTAGTGGCAGAGCCCTACTTTGTTCCCCCCAGGGAAAATTGGGCAGGGGATACAGCCATTCGGCCAACGGTGGCCATCGTATCCCAAGGATCTACAGGATCCTCTCTGGCTGTCATCGACAGGCGACCGGGCTGCGTCGCAGTAATCGTTAGTGGTGTCCTAGTGGTTGGGGTCTATTTCTCGCCCAACAGAGTCCTTGCAGAGTTCGAGGCTTTTCTTGACGATGTGGGGGCTCTGATTGGGCGGAATCGTACCCACCCCGTCCTGCTCCTCGGCGACCTCAATGCCAAGTCATCGGCTTGGGGTTGCCATAACACCGACGCACGCGGTAGGGTGCTAGAGGAGTGGGTGGTTTCAACGGGGCTGGAGGTCCTCAACCGCGGGACAGTGCATACGTGCGTGCGAGACAATGGCGGCTCAATCGTGGACGTCACCTTCGCCAGTCCATGTGTGGCACGCCGCGCTCAGGGCTGGAGAGTTTTGGAGGGTGTGGAGACACTCTCCGATCACCGCTACATACGGTTCGAGGTCTCCGCACCTTCCACGACTCAGAGCAGCGGTATGTCGGGCCGGAACACACCAGCGAATCCAAGGTGGGTCCTTAGCCGGCTCGACAGAGACGTCCTAATAGAGGCCGCCATCGTCCAAGCCTGGCTCTCCGCTCCTGGGGGACCGGTGGACGTGGACGAGGAGGCCGCCTGGTTCCGGGACGCTATGTCGCAGGTGTGCGACGCGTCCATGCCTCGGGCCAAGTCTGGGCCTCAGAGGCGTCAGGTTTACTGGTGGTCCCAGGAGCTGGCGGACCAGCGCACGGCGTGTGTAGCAGCCCGGCGCCTGTTTCAGAGGCACCGTCGACGGCGACATCGTGACCAAGTGGTCGAGGCCCGGTTGAAAGAGGCCTACAAAGCGGCCAGGGAGGCCCTGCAGTTGGCCATCGGCCGGGCCAAGGAGGAGGCCAATGCAGACTTCCTGCGGCTCCTCATTGGTGACCCCTGGGGACGACCCTACAAGCTCGCAAGAGCTAAACTGCGACCCTGGGCGCCCCCATTGACTGAGACCCTCGAGCCCGCTCTAGTCAGTGACGTCGTGTCCGCTCTTTTCCCGAGTAGAGCGGAACACGAGCCGCCAGCGATGGGGTCGCAAGTCAGAGAGATGCGGGAGGAGCATGGCGTCCCTGCGACCTCCAACGCGGAATTCGATGTCGCCGTCGAAAAGATGGCGGCCAAAAATACGGCCCCTGGACCGGACGGGATCCATGGACGCGCCTGGGCAATGGCCCTCAAGGTCCTGGGTCCGCGAGCGCGGCTCCTCTTTGACGAGTGCTTCCGTCAGGGCCGCGTTCCGGTCGAGTGGAAGACGGGCAAGTTGGTCCTTCTCAAGAAGGAAGGACGCCCCGCGGACTCTCCCTCCGCGTACCGTCCCATCGTGTTGCTCGACGAGGTGGGAAAACTCTTCGAGCGTATCGTCGCATCTCGCCTCGTCAAGCACATGACGAGTGTGGGTCCCGACCTGTCGGACAACCAGTTCGGATTCCGAGGGGGCCGGTCGACAATTGACGCGATTATACACGTCAAAGCCCTCTCGGAAGAGGTGGTGGCAAGCGGTGGAGTGTTGATGGCGGTGTCGTTGGATATCGCCAACGCCTTCAATACTCTGCCGTGGAGTTGCATTCTGTCCGCACTCCACTACCATCAGGTGCCACCATACCTGCGTCGGCTGGTCGGGAACTATCTCCACGACCGTAGGGTCACATACGTGACGAGGGACGGATATCGCATGAGGGAAATGTCGTGCGGTGTTCCACAGGGTTCTGTTTTGGGACCGCTCCTGTGGAACATCGGGTACGACTGGGTCCTACGTGGGGCCACTCTCCCGGGTGTCAGCGTCGTTTGTTACGCTGACGACACTCTTGTCCTGGCCCGGGAGAAATCCTATAGAGAGGTTGCCCGTCTTGCCACAGCAGGGGCCGCACAAGTCGTTGCGCGCATTCGCCTGCTCGGGCTGGAGGTGGCGTTGAACAAGACGGAGGCGCTGTGCTTCCACCGTCCGCGTGGAGCGCCTCCGTCGGGATCCCACATCATCATCAGTGGGGTCCGGATTGATGTCGAGCCGACTCTCAAGTATTTGGGGCTCGTGCTCGACGGCAGGTGGAAGTTCGACGCACACTTCCAGCGCCTGGCCCCACGCCTGTTAGGCGCGGCCGGTGCGCTTGGACGACTGCTGCCGAACCTCGGTGGCCCAAAGGTCAACTGCAGGCGGCTTTACTTGGGGGTCATCCGTGCGATGGCCCTCTATGGGGCCCCTGTGTGGGCCACCGAAATCACGGCGAAGGGCGCAGCACTGCTCAGGAGGCCGCAGCGTGCGATATCCGTGCGAGTTATCCGCGGGTATCGCACGGTTTCGACGGAAGCGGCTTGCGTGCTGGCGGGCTCGCTCCCTTGGGACCTGGATGCGCGGGTCCTTGCGTCACTCTATACATGGCGCAAGGAGGCCCGCGCGCGTGGAGAGTGGCCCGTCCAGAGGGAGCTGGAGCAGCGGCAGGACTTGCTGCGCCTAGCGGCAGTTGAGATTTGGTCCGAGCGACTGAGCCGGCCAGGGGCAGGCGTCAGGACAGTGGAGGCAATCCGACCTATTCTGTCGGAGTGGATAAGCAGGCGTCACGGCGTGCTGACCTTCCGGCTGACGCAGGTGCTGTCGGAGCATGGTTGCTTCGGCAAGTACCTATGCCGCGTCGCCGGGAGGGAGCCGGATGCCCGGTGTCATCATTGTGAGGATTGCCTCGAGGATACGGCGCAGCATACGCTGCAGGAGTGTACCGCTTGGGTGGGACAGCGCCGTGTCCTCATCACTGAAGTAGGAGAAGATCTCTCGCTCCCGGCCATCGTCAGCGAGATGGTCCGGAGCCCTGACGCCTGGCAGGCGATGGTCTCCTTCTGTGAAGACGTAATGTCCCAGAAGGAGGCCCAAGAAAGAGAAAGGGAGAGTAGCTCCTCCCTGCCAATCCGTGCTCGACGCACCGGGCGAAGGAACAGGGCAGATAATGCCCTGTTCCAACCACCATAGAGGGGGGCCGGGCGACAGATTTGGGGAAGTCTGTCGCCCCTCACAAGGCCCGAGCAGGCGGCGCGGCAGGTGTTCCCGCGCCCCACTCATGTGGATTGGCAGGAGAGGAGAGAGCGCAACGCACTCTCCCGATAGAGAATAGGGGGCCGCGCTAGGCGGCCCGCCACCGTCGGGTTCGCGGAGGAATAACAACTGGTTCCCGCGTTCCCGACAAATGGTGGTGAGGCGAACACCTCCTGTGGTTTTAGTCGGTAGGTCGTCCACTTTGGGCGGAGTCCGACACACCCCGTCGTCTCCCCAGACGGCGGCAGTCCATGAGGATTTCCACAGAGGAAAAAAAAAAAAAAAAAAAAAAAAAAAAAGGGTACCAAAAGCTATTAGTTACTACAAGTATGTGCGTCACATGAATTTGATCTAATGTTAATTAGTTTTTTACATATATATCCTTGTAATGGGACAGTAATGTTATGAGCTACTATTAAGATTGCACTACTTACAAGATTAATATACGGTCATTAATTTATTGCATCCAAGACCCATTAATTTGCATGTCAGCCTCATTTGACATTTTGTGCATTAGGTACCATACTAAGTTGTCACGTCATTTATGGCACTAGTGACATTACATATTTATATAGGATTTCCAACGGGACAAAAAATCCTTCGTCCTTGAATTCAGTTACTTAACATTTAAGTAAAAGGTTCAATTTAAACCTGGACCAGCGCGTTCAACATGACAGAAAGTTTACATAAGTACAATTAATTTTATTCACAACACCTATCTGTGAAAGTTGTATTATATAGAATGCGTTGTGTGTCGCGTGAAAGTGTAATGGCAATGTCACTATTACAAGCAAAACGACAGTTTGAACTACTTGATAAGTGAATGAGCTGGTTTATTGCGCATAATTTTGGCTGGTGTTATGTAAAAACCGAAACAAGCCCAAAGTTACGTTGCCTGTTATTTTAAGCAAAATATTCAGACGATAAAGCATTGAACACACCATAGTCTGTATTTTCAAAGGGCCAATTTCGATTCCATAAAACGATTCCAAGCGACTACTACAAAAATCCGAAAAGCTTCAGACGCTCAGGAGCCGTGCTAGCGTGAAGTAGACCAATGAATGTTTAAACCAGTTTTATGTCTAGAGTCTTAATCGACATCTGAAGAGGCTCTCGTTAGACAGCTGAATCAAGAGCTTCATACCGAAAGCCGGTAGTCCTTGACAAACATTGTGAGGAGTTTCCTCTCTTTGAAGTCTATATTGGACCCTGTACACGATACCGGTTGACGGACAATTTTTTTACATTTTAAATGTTTTCATGTATTTTCAAATTTTATTTTTATAAAGATATTCAGTTAATGTAAAAATAAAGCAACGCGGTACCTAACAATATTTAAATAATAAACGTTTGGTACGTAGTGCTCATCTCATGGCCAATGGCCATGACTATAAGGCAAGTGAAGGCAAGTGGCAGACGATCTATGAAAATTTTCTGCATACCAAAAAAAGGTACGTATCACACAAAGATTTGTATCGGGAGGGAATCGAATCCACAACACCCGACGTAAAGGTAGTGGCGAGGCGACCACCTTGACTGCTAAGCCAAACCTGCTGTCTGATGATGATTTGGTTTTTATTTTAGATTGGAGTTTTAACGGGGTTTTTATAAATGGCACAAGAATAAAAAAACAGATTAATTAGAATAGTTACATTCTACACGGATACTTATAGTCGAGTTCATGTATTTCCTTTTGTCACAGTCGGATAAAAAACGTTGAACAAGCAACAAGATTGTATGGAAATACCGCCAATAAGTGATTACATAAAAAATTGGCGATAGTTCCGTATTCAAGATATTATTTGCTTAAACTATTTTTATGTGTTGCAGTAGTTAATCGATTTTATTGAAAAGGTTAAAAGTTTTATTGGTAAATATGAATATTGCCAAAGCCGAGTGTGAACAATTGACAACCCAGAACTATGGAAGGAAGCAAAGACTGATGAAGAACAACAAAACGAAAAAGTATATGTAATGCAAGTTAGTTACCTATATGTTCGGGTCTGAGCGTTTGTGTAGGTGAGAATTTGCAATACAAGGGGACTCTAGTGCGGGACAACGTTTAAAAACAGAAATTATGTGGTCCCTATAAGAACCTACAAACCTAGCAATGAACAAACGTGGTGATACTTGATCCTATTTTTGATTAAAATAGCCCTATGTAGTAAGAAAAGTTAACGCTGATAAAACCTTGAGATATCGTAATAACAAGGTACAAAGTACTAAATTATTGTATTAGACAATGTAATGTTCCCTTTAATTAATGTTACTGAGCGAGCAGCTATTAGTTTCACAGACAAAGTCACAGCCTGACGCTTGTATAGACAATAAACTATAATTTACAAAATAAAGATAGGTTTGTTGTTCCTTCGACCAGGCTCCAGAAAATCAGTAATTCGTTTAAATGTCAATGTATACGCTTTTACAATAAAATCCCAAGTCAAGTGCAAAAATTGAGTTGCAATAAATTTAAGACATTTATTAAACAAAGACTTTTTAAAAAGGGTTACTATAAAGTTAACGACTACATAGAAGATAAAAATGCTTGGGATTGAGCTGCTCTAATGAACCGGGTTATTAATGTATTACAATTAAATTTAAGTATTTTAGTCAGTTGCACATAGATTGATAAAGTAACCTTAATTGACATCTTCTTTAATTATGTATGTTGACATATTTATTTGTGATTTTGATATTGACATCTATACATTTGACATGGAGCAATATTTATTAACTGACATTTTTTTTTTTTTTTTAAATAACTTATTTCATATAAAGTATGAGAGTCGTGCAGCCATTGATGTTGCATATATTGAAATGCATTATATGACTTAAAATTACATTGTGCCCTTCAGTTGCCTAGCAGTCTGAGCTTGTCATGCTCACTAAAATGTCCTGCTGATGGTGGCGTAGTGTGTCGGGTCGTTTTATTCCCTGCAACATGGTTGAGTCAAACGACGCCGATACACACGTCATACTCGTGAACGGGTGCCGTCTGTCGGGGCTGGTCGGCTCTTACTGTCAATGGCAATCTCTTTAATTATTTTTCCTTTTCTGTTTAGTAGACTAGATTAATTCAATAGTACGCATCAAGCTGCATTGCTCTCTTGTACGTCTGACATAACAATGATTTATATTAATTTGATATCAGCAGACATTACTGAAATTATTACCGTGATTTTATATTTTTTTTTTTTTTCTTACTATTTAATAATTTTCAACTATAACTGACTAACTGTAAATGTGAGTACTTTGTAGGCTAAATTTACATACTCAGCTTTGAACAGTCTGGTGGCTTTGAGCCTTTTTTTATGTGGCCTACGCAAATGTGCCTCTGATCTGGTATCGTCGTGCGACGGGTTGTTGAGCTCCCTAAATTATGGTTGAGCTACACAATGACTGATGCATGCGTGCCGTCAGTTGGGACTGGTCTACTCAAAGCCGCTATGGCTCTTTCTTCAAAAGGCCATTTCAGACTTTGCCCTACATTGTAAGACACATATTTGTTACTATTCTATGTCTGGACTTTAAAAGAGACTATGATTCTCTGAGTTTGTTTCGGCGTTTCTTCTCAGAGGTCGTCAGCTAGGAAATGCCGGAGCCATCTAGCTTAAAAAAAAAAAGTGTAAAATATTGACTTGTAAAAGTGTCTTTAAAAGATCTATTTACAGAAATAAATATCATTTCATTTCATTTCATTTCATTTCATTTCATTTCATTTCATTTCATTTCAACCAACAATCATGTGATTATTAACCCATTAGAATGTTAACAAAATTGTATTGAATGCGCCATTGATAACCGATATTTTATAATGATTGTTTTATGCAGTACGAAGTTATTGCGATAATTTGGAGAAGATACTTCTATATCAGAGCATCTACATTCTGGGAGTTAATCATACCATCAAACATTCCGACAGAGCCTTACTAATGCACACTTGTTCTCCCACAGTTCGCCGGTATGTTTAAGACCCATGTAGTACCTACAAGGTGAGCCCAATGCAACTGGGCAAAAACCCAACTCTAAGTTGAGGAATACTGCTACTGAGAACTTCATAGAAAAACCCACAAACACTGTTCGACCTGGGAATCGTACTTTCTACTACTGCTGCTACGCTTAAAGTCCCATATATTTTCGATGCTTATATTGTATATTTATAAACTCAAAATATGAACTCCGAGCCGTTACTGAAGATTTTTTAAGAAAACCCGTAAAAAGTTTGCTTGACCTGGGAATAAAACCTGTAACTTTATGTTCAGCAGCTGCGCCACTGAGGCACTCATTGGTCATGTCATTTTTTATATTGTCCCCTTTACAAATGACCTTCGTAAAACATTGAAGTGACTCATTAGTAATTTCAATGTTTAACAAATTCTACACTTTTATTTAATTTTAATATCGATCGCTACAATATTCAATTAATCTTAGGTATCCCCCTTTTCAGAGCCACTTCCGAATAGAATTAATCTACCTCCCAATTCTTTGCACGACTAACCTCGACCTGTTCACGACATGGCGGAGTACTTGCTGTCAAAATTTTCCATAGTCGCACTACAACCACTGTATGTCTGGTGTCAAATTTTAATACTGGTGACATGGCAGACAGTTCTCGGAGTTCAATGCACGTTTTTTATTACGAAGGTAACGACAATAGTACAAATAAGTGACGTTGTGTCGTGACTAGACAGACAATCCGAGATTTTTTTATTAAAAATGACCTGTCTTTAGCACGGAACAGCCGAGAAGCCTTATAGCACAGTATGCTGTACATGTGTTGCGTGGGACTTTAAAACATTGAATTAAGGGACACAAAGTACACAAAGACTCAAAACACTGTGGA
Source organism: Acronicta alni (assembly GCA_964056405.1). Taxonomy (NCBI): domain Eukaryota; kingdom Metazoa; phylum Arthropoda; class Insecta; order Lepidoptera; family Noctuidae; genus Acronicta; species Acronicta alni. Next base: position 15,956,684 of record OZ043923.1, read on the forward strand.
TCGCCAAAATATTTGTCACGGGTGGAGATCAAAGCCATGACACTAGGCAGTGGCGAGGAACTTAACCGTGACATGCAGTCATGATAATAGCGATTAGTATCACGTAGCAGTCGTATCAAGAATTTCTTTGCGATCATCATATACGTGTTTCTAAGTTACGTCGGTGTTCCTCTTACCACGATGTCGACAGTCGCATGGTGATTGGCAAATGTCACAATCACCATGCCATGAGGATAAGTATCGCCTAGCAAACTCTATACTAATAATAATTTGCCTAGCGATTACGGTGCCACTTGACAACGTGCGATTTAAATTTAGCGACGGTAATAAGTTTAAAATGTCACTGTGTCTAATATGTTGAAATCTAATGTCGAAGCCTCGGATCTAAACGAAACATTGACGAGCGATCTTAATATTTGTGTATTGTCAAACTATGAAGTACTATGTCAAAAAACATTTGGAAATATTGTCGCCAGATAAGAAGTCAAATTGCGAAAACCGAAGCTATGTTATGACACGTGGTAGACACACGTGCGATACAACATAGTCCATCGACTTTCGTAGTAGGACCCTTGATGCGATGTACGTATCAGTGGACATGGACAAACGATGGACTCCCATCGACTCGACATCCTTTAGGGGCATTTTCTTATTGCAAAATCAATCTTGTGGCTAATATTTATCGATAGCCCCATTTAAATACAACCAAATGAAGCATACATCCAGGAAGAATGTCAAAACTGCTGACACCAAGGTTTGTTGGACAGCAAATGAAAGCTATCGTCACGCCCCGATAGCCACCTGCATTGTTAATGAGTACTTCAACAATGAACATATTTCTTAGTACTGGTTGCATAAAATGCCGGTTGTTGATGGTTAATTGCTGGTATTTATGTTGGACGCACATTCCTGGATTGTTGGGCAGGCGTATTGGACAGAGGCTCCGTATATGGTATCTACAAGGAAGAGATGAGTATCTTGTGCTTTTAGTCGGTAAAGTATGCAATGACGCTCCTCCTCCCTCGATGGTTTACCAAGGACTGTGACACTCTCAAGAGTTGAGACTGGAGAATCAAATCTAAAGTAAGTAGGAAGCTTACTAGAAAAGATTAAATTTTCTGGAAAAAGCAATGAAGTGATTGATCATGTTTTTGATGAGTCTTTTGCCTAATACATTATATGAGAGGAGTGATATTTAGCCAAGATGGTGTAGAAGGCTGTTCTTGGAAAATGTTCCATATAACAATGAAGACCGTTGGTTGTACACGGCCAGCAAACCGTAGATTTTTACAGCGACACACGTGTTAACAAGCGACCTTACATAATATCCATGTAAAAGTTAACCCGTTAGTCTCATAATACCTAGTCTAACAAACAAGACATTTATTCAGCATTTTTTTGCGTACAACTCGACATCGTTGTCGTTGAAAGTGAAATAAGGCCACTGTCGCAACCCACGTGGCAAACAACTTTCTTATTCTCAATGAAGACTTGACTTGGAGTATGCTGATTTTTACGGGAATGTTGAGAAATTATACACCACGCCTTATTATCCATTACAACATTAGTTTAGGCATAGGTGTATCTGTACATGTGTGCTGTACTTTAGTTGGGTAGTATGCTATTAGGAGACTAAGGAGTCCCATGAATAAAGAGCGAAGCTATTGCTATTCATGATAAAAACAGCGACTGCGAACAAATCTTAAGCTCCACTATAAATCTTCTAATGGTAGGTATTCTATTTATGTCAAGGGCACACCACGATAGAGGCGGTAAGGCCTGTCATGGAGGAGTGGCGTCCTCAGTTTCCAGTTGATGCAGGTGACATGGGTGTTTCGGGAAGTATCTTTGTCGCATACGTCGGGAACCAGCGCCCAGTTTTCACTATTGCGAGGGCTGACCCGATTTAAGTCAGTTGTAAATGACAAACTGAAAATCGGCTTATCCTTTATTGGAGATCGTAAGCGGCAAGTGTCCTAGGGTGATTTTCCAGATCAGGCCAATTATTCATAATTGAAAACTTCATTCTCTGTTAGTGGCTCGTTGAGTTTACAGACGGTTTTAAAAACATCACCTTGTGTTTACCCTATCTCATACGTACAATTTCCATTTCTTCTTATTAACGAATGTTTATTAAAATATAATCCTGTTATGAAAACACGTCGATGTACGGCAATAATTAAAACAATAGAATTTAATTAGTAAATATTGTACGACGAGTAAACGTTAAGCTAATGCTCATGCCTCGTGAATGCACACTTTCTTAAACTGTTAATTGTATAGTCATTATTTATCTATTTGTATATTTTTGGCATTTTCCATGCTAAGATTTTAAAGTTATTTAGAAAATTTTTCCTTTCTAAATAACTTTAAATCTTAGCATGAAAATGCCAAAAATATACAAAAAGATAATTAGAACGTAAGGTGGCATCGTTCGACATTGAACTAACTGTAAAGTAAGTCGTGTCGGTTGAAAAGCAAAAAACTTGCATTTCAATAGGTGTTACTGACGTCACCATAAAGACGTAAATTCAGTATGTGAAGGAGAAATTCGACATGACGGGTAGGTATCGCGGTGGCTTAGTGGTCATAGCGTCTGGTGTACCTAACCAGAGGACGCAGGTTCGTATCCTGCCCGCGGTCGAATTTTTCCTTTTCTAAATAACTTTAGTCATTATTTTTTATAATATAAATAATTTTTCTACACAGTTTTATTTAATTACAGTTTATAACTGTAATTTTATGCTCTACAAACAAATGTTTTTTAAACTTCTACGAATCATACATACATAAATTTACTCGACTACTACGCTTGAGGCCCTGAGTTCGATTCCCAGGTCGAGTGTTGTTGGGTTTTTCTGTGAGATTCTCAGTAGCAGCTTAAAGTTTGGCTTTGTGCCCGGTTAATTGTAATAGGCTCGCCCCCTATTTAACGGAACCTTAAACATACCGGCGAACTGTGGATTACATTAGTACACCTCTGCCTAACCCTTCGCGGAATATAGACGTGATTGTATGCAAACATAAACTCAAGATATTATAATTATGTATTTTAATTTATAGAAAAATATAACCAGTCCCTACAATAAAGCTAACCTTAGGTTAAACTAATTAGATTAAAAAAAAATACTTTTCCTAACGCCAAGCAGTCGTTGTACATTATTTACAACAAGTACTCTCTATATTGTACTGTTGTATTTACTGTGGAGAGATCACTTTCTCCAGCTTGTGATAAAGTAAATGAGACTGATTATGTTTGTAGTTTTATATGTACTTATAGTGGTCAGAAATGGTGAGCCTAATCTATTTAAGTCGTTACACTTTTAGATCTAAGGATAGAAATATTTATGGGAATAATATGTTTGAATCAAATAAAACACTTACATGGACTCCATAAGAGAATGTGTATTTGGGGTAAGAGTCGAACTGCTCATGCGCCACTTTCACATCAGGATCTCTGGTGTAGTGCGCCAAGCTCAGGGGACTGCCCTTCACGGACTGGATCTTCTGGAACCTGAAGGGCTCCAACTTCTTCTCACTTTGGTAACTTGCTAGCACTTCGTTTCCATCTAAGCCTTTGGGCCCTGTAATAACGATTTTCACATCGTTTGGGTGGTATAGCTTTCCAATGGGAAAGTGATCTGGCAGCGCTTCATGGTTCAGAGGTCTGAATTGTGGTTTATCCAAGACTTTGTAGTTGCTGTTTTTGTGGAAGAGTTTCCCTGAACTGGGCGCTGTGTAGTGCTGTGATTGTGTTAGTTTCCTGATTGCTTTCTCTCGTTCGTGCTCTGGTAGCTTCGTATCTGGATCATCCAGGTATGCTATCAATGCATCTTCGAGGGTTTTGTACGTATTGTAAGCGTATTCTCGCTGCTTGGCTCCCGGCCCTGTGTCGTCATATTTGTTCTCTAAGGCAAACTTGATTTGAGATTCTGATGCGACTTGAGCTGTAGGGTGTGATCGGTGGTGGTGTAACGAATTATCCCGTACTGAAGTCGCTGATGATAGGATGAGTGTTAAGGGAACCTGTACACAAAAGGGTTTGATTAATGGATGACAACATTAAGATTTTAACTCTAAGCGTCGGGCAAAATATAGAGCGCGATCATCATAGTATATAATCAGAGTTATAGTATAGATAATCAGAGTTATATAATTGGAGAGATTAGGATGAAACGTTTTGTATTACATGAGGTCATATCGTCATCATTACTTGTAACCGTATCATCTACATTCAAACAATCTACCTAACTTTTCGTTGGAAGAAATAGGATACATTTCCATAACTCTATACATACATGCTCGAAACCTTTCTGGAAAAATGAAGTGTCACAATTTCTAAGGGATATTTTTGCACATTTATTGTTTCAGCGCTGGGCATGTTCATTTCGGTCTGTCTGATTAGTTCTTAATAAGCACGTACCTATTTTTATTATTATATTTCAAAGATAAAAATAGAAAAAGAAAAAATCGATCTCAGGGAGGGTTTAAACCTGCGTTCCTCCGGTGAAGTACCGGACTTTATATTTTAAGATTGTTTGGAGTGTAGTTGTTGCAATTTAGCAAAGATGAAAAGCCTATGCATTTTCTCACATTCCATATTATATTTCACAGTAGGTACCAGATAAAATCCCATCATTGTTCCTATGTCAAGGCTATTCCTTATCTTTATGATCGAAATTAGCATACCTAATTATGCTAAACAATAACTATTTAACTATAATTACCGTAGTTATATATTCTCTTCTACTTAACTATGGGAGAGTACGTTTAGAGTTGTTCCAGATTCATCAAAATAAAAAGCGACATATCAGGCTTCCGCAAGACTTCAGATTTAATTACGTAAAGGTGTATGTGAATCGAGATCGACAGCTTTAGATATTAAACGAGTACAGAGAGATCTTATTGAGTTCAGAACAATGTATCCAATATCCATGATCATTATTACATACAAAGTTAATAATCAACGTGTCGATTTAAATGAAAAGCTGAAAAGATTTAAGTAATTTGGAAAGTTGTTAGTTGGCATGTTAATTATATTTTTATAGTAAGTTTTTCTTATATACCAAAGATTATATATTATGTGTCTTGTAAACCTCTAAAACTTATGTTTTATTTATATTGATGCATCCTGCAATTTGCAATTTGCGGGCTGCCCAAGACCGGGATGGTTAGCGCTCTTTGGAGGAAGCCTACGTTTGGCAGTGGACGGCAATAGGCTAATATGATGATGTTCCTGAAATTTTGCTGTTGACTCTACCAAAACTGTTTTGGGGTTTAAGTGGAATTGAAGTATAAAAATACATATTACTAATCGCTTTGGAGTTCAAGGTGGAATGAATGTATGGACCGTAGAGTTATGAGAACAATTACTTTGGGGAATAAGCCATGAAAATACCAATGTAATCCATTCAGTAACTTTATTTATTGTCTATAACCTCCTAACTATCGGATTAGTTCCATACCCATCCCATTAATACAAAATACAAAAATCCCAATACTAGTAACTAACCCTGTTTATGGCAAGGTTTTAAGACTACCATGAGTGTACACTGGATAAATTGTATATTAGTTTATGTATGCTTAGCTTAGTGTATACTTGTTGTGATGGACAATACATGCTCATGCATCGACCGACTTATTCATACAAGTTTCCGCTTATTGAACGAAAGAACGCGTGACGCTGTTATTTTCGAAACCGGTATCTATAGTTTTTGTTATATGGAGCAGTTAGCATTGCGTGGTGAGTTAGGTAACCAAGTATGATTAATGTTCAGAGCCAATTATGATAATGTTGGTTTTGACGCGTTTTCCCTACTGTTAGTGTACCTATATAAAAAATAGTTTTTTTATATATATTTTACAAACAATCGGTTTTACGTCGGTCTTGTGTAAGATGACTCATCTTCATCTTAGACAAAACCGACGTAAAAGGTTTCTCACGGAAATAAAGTATCTAATATCATTTTTACGATTATCTCACCAGATGAACTTCAGAGGAAATATGTAAAAACAATTCATTAATTTATAATTAATATTTATTTTTTAATATCAGATAGGTTATCGTTTGACCACAATCTCACCAGATTGAAGTGACGATGAAGACTAAAATGTAGCACGTCGTGACTTGACGATATACGTGGCCCCTCGACCGCAGTGCTGATGACTGCGTCATTAGCCTAAGTAAAACGCGTTGTAAGCATATTCTGGGTTCGATTCCCAGGTCGAGCAACGTCAGTTTTATTGGGTTTGTTTATGAAATTCTCAGTAGTAGCTCGAAATTTGGAATTGTGACCGGTTAATGGGAAAAGGTTCGCCCCCTATTACACGGGACCTAAACATACCGGCGGACTGTGGATCTTACATTAATACCTACACCTCTGCTTAACCCTGTGGGGAATACAAGTTGTGATGGTATGTTATATCCGTGTCGTTTAAACCACGTTGAAAGTATTCGAAATCACTAAAAAATAATTAATTAGTACCTATTCTTCTTGTGTCTCTTGTTTTGTCTTCTTTTTCTTATTCTATCGTACCAACACGATAGGTAAGCTACACAGATTTGCATAATTAGCCAAGTTAACTGCTCAGGGAGCGCTGGACGAAAATATTATGTCTTCACGTAGAAGCTTTTGAGAAAATAATCCATGTCGAATATAGAAAACCTGTCCCAACTGCTAAGATGTATGAAAGTCATCAGACTAAATTCATATTATTTTATAATGCTACTATTTATAGCTTATAATGAATAATGTCCGATTACTACAATGTTTGGGCAGTGTTTGTTGTTTGTATTTATTTTGCAAGTTTATACGATGCGTTGTGTAGCATTACGACGAATGAGATAATACTCATAAATGACGATAGAATGAACGGCGTGGACACCTAAACGATTTGTTTAGTATTTATATAAATTGGACGTGAATATTTATGTAAGTAGTAGTTTTGATTCGGACATCCACAACTTGGATCCCACATGGAGCGAAGCGATAGCGTGGTCGGCCCAAACGGTGGCGGACAGGTGGCGCAAAGAGCTCGACTCTTACGAGAGAGATTGGGCCGCTAAAACAGCAGACAGACTGGCCTGGAAAGTAGGAAGTCTTTTGCCCAGCAGTGGGACGAACTGGGCCAGGAAAAAAAGAAATTTGAGTACTCAAAGATGAGGTAGTTGATTCGGATACTCTGTGAAAATATAATATTAAGATTGTTGCAGAATCAATTGGATGTCAGTGATTACTGACACGAGGGTTTCAACTTTATCTTGCGGGCACATCAAACTGAGATAATGACACGTTAAGAAGCATCTAACAGTACGTAAGCTAGAAGTGTCGTAGCTGTTGAATTATTGATAAAAGACGAGCAGTGAATCCGGAATAGCAGGCATCCGGATAAGGAAGCAGTATTTTGGAAACAAAACTTGTCGTCATTCGGTGTCTATACTGCTGGAGAATGCAGATCCTTTTTGTTCGTACTACAGGTGATGTAAAAGAAATTACATACGATACATTGTTTAAAAGTTGAACAACGCATTGTTGAGTAATCCCGAGATTTCTCCACGAAGTATTTAAAACAGCCAGCTGTCCGTAACAAGGGATATTTTAATTATTTTGCAGTAATCAGACAAGGTCGTGTAGTTAAAAATAAAACACGCATTTTTTCAAAACCTGTCTCTAGAATACTTACCATGACGTCTGTAGGTAGTTCCCGAAGGGAAGGAAGGCAGGTACGTTTAGATCCCATGTAATAGAGGGACCAGCCTATTGCCATTAACCGGGGATAAACTCAAACTCCAAGCTGCTACAGAGAATTTTACAGAAAAATCACAATAACACTGGTCGACTTGGGTATCGAGCCCGAGGACCTCAAGCGTAGTTTACGACCACTAGGCTCATGAGCAGTAGGTAATGTGTAAAGTAAAGTGTAAAGTCTCTATGGGTGAAATTTAGGATGGCGACATTGCACTGTATAAGAAATCTAACAGATAAAGCTTTTTCTGATTTTTTTTCCTAAAAAAATGAGTAGGTTTAATAGGTTGTTGGATACCTACTTAGGTTAATGAATAAAAAATAATTAATGCTCAATATGGAATGTTCAAAATAGTTGTCAATAATTGTTTAGATATTAAAAAAGACATGATACTTGTTATTATTAAAAATTAGGTACAGGATTATTTAGTAGGATCTAACATTTGTACCTAATTAAAATTTCATATGTTTGTTTCCTTGTGTGCTGAAATTATTCAACATTTATCATATAAATACCAAGTAATTAAAGGATGATAATTAAATAACGTATCCACTATCCGACTAGGTATATCGAGAGTTTCTTTTAATTTTCTAGAAAAAACTGACTAATTGACATTTTAACGCACATGTTTATGCGGTCTTGGAACAGGGAAAGGGAAGTTTTGGTTGAGAGCTGAAAGTGCTGCTTCTTTGAAATTAGACTTGCACGGTACGGGACTTACGGTATTCCCACTCCGAAGTACCTAGTCATCAATTTTCTGATTCGCATGAATTTAGAGGTGCGTCCAAAGTACTCATGGACGACAGAGCAGCACTCTAACCATTAAGCTTAAGCTACCTGGTTTGTCGAGACTGTTTCGGCTATTTACGTGTAAAAACAACAGGTTTGCCTTACCGGACATCTAGGTACGTATTTACAAAGTAATTTCAATATCTTTTATTACTCCATGGGGGACGACCAGGTCGTAACGTAATGGTCGAGAATTTGTTATGAATCCAAAGTAACTGGAACAAGGTTTAGATGCAAAGTTGCTCCACATAGTGAATTAAATAATTCACATAATTTATAATATGCTGATTTTTTTTTTGTAATACCTAATCTCCATTTTTTATGTTAGACAACATAAAAAATGGAGATTAGGTTTTTGTTGTTTATTTAATAACAAGATATAACGATAATTTCTAATGTCGTAAAACGCACGTTAATTAGGGTTTTAATTGTAAAATACATCAAAAAATAATTAATTAGTATGTAATTGTTTTGATATCTTTTTTATTATATTAATAGATCAATGAAAGAATACGAAATTTATCTGATTAACTAACCATTTCAAAATTATAACAATAGAGTAGGTACTGTTACCAAACTTGATTTTTCTGTAAGTTGGAATGTGAATATACAAGTATTTTTTTTGATATTTTAACATTTTCAACTTTTCATGCAATTAAAGGTAAAATTAAGGTCTAGTTATGATTTTGGCGACATTTGAATTAAACTCAGAGGTGTGTGTCATTACGAAAGATCCGAAACACATAAGTAGTAAGTAACACATCATAAATTATTCGTAGCAATGTGGATCAAGGTGCAAGATGTCTTAAGATTGTACTACTTTGTAAACGTTTCTAGCCATCGATACATTTCATTTACAAATACAAAAACTTCATCTTACCTTCCAATCTTTTTTTATATAATGAGCGACCAAGAACTTATCTGCCAAATTATTTTCGATAGCCATAGGTACCTACACACTAATTGCCTGATTGCCTAGTGGCGGCATATGAAGCAGCAGTGAGTGAGGTCAACACTATGATTTCCAGGTCAGGCAAAATATAATTGGTTCTTTCTGTTTGGGAACACTCAATACGTGCTGCCTTTGGTTATGAGGATGTTAAATTGCAATAAGCTTGCATTCCATTATAGGACCATGAAATCACTGGCGAACTACACCTGCTGAACCTTTCGAGAAATGAACGGTGTTTATGTAAAGTTATCTAGGTACTTATTTCTAAAAGATTTAGTGGTGTAATGGTCCATATCCCTTAACACCCAAGCACAGAAACTTAACGCATACAATAACAATCCAGTTCACAAACCAATTAGTATAATTATTACGTATTCAATGTCCAATTGCGTAAACCACCGTGTTACCGTTAAGATGAGTTGGTACTCGAGAAAGCGGCTTTAGCACCGGTTTAAACATAAAAAGTCGTCACTTCTTGTGACGTCATAATTATAAGGGACCTTACGTAAACATTCAAAATATATTAACACAATATTCAGACCACAGTGAAATGATTTTTAGTACACACACGTTGTCTACACGCGACGTTTGAATCTTTTACAAAAATATCGTACCTAATACTGTATAAGATGTTTGACAATTCCTTATACAATACGGCCACCTTGAACTCAGAGAATGAATTCATTCATTCAATTCATAATCTGCCATTGAATACGGATGGTCCGAAGCTGCTGGGCACAAATCTTCTCTCCACATGAGATACTCCACCACGATGGTCTAACGAGTTGGCAGTCTCACACGCCGCCGGCACCGGCTGTCTAGAAAATCTATCAGGTGATTTCCTCATGATCCTTTCCTTTCAGCAAATGTATATTACTAATAATTAGTTAATGTAATTCCCTTATATTTTGTTCATTATTGCCGATCTACTACAATCTTGGCGTGACAGTGGATCTAGTAAGGTTTCAAAATATCGTGTTTCTACTGACAAAGATGCTTCCTAGGTTGATCGTCAAGAAATTTAGCCATATCTGGTAGCGCGCTCCCATTATTTGCGATAAGGGACTGAGTTTGAGATGAAAATTGGACAGGTAATTATATATTGACGGTTTCAACTGATAGAATATAGAATAGTATGCCTTTGGGTTTTGGACATTTATCTAATATTTTTATATGGCATAGGTATAGGGTGTGTGATAATCGAAAAGTCGTGTAAATTAATTGAAGTGAGGCATACTTTTTTTTACTATGATGCAGCTATTAAGACTTTATCGATAGGATGAGGGTAATAAGATTAGAATACATTACTAGCAAGTAAGTCATCACCATCATCATCATCATCATCAACTCATATACTGTCCCACTGCTGGGCACGGGGCTCCTCTCATATTGAGAGGGATTAGGCTATAGTCCACCACGCTAGCCTAGTGCGGTTTGGCAAGTAAGTCATTTGCATCTATATGAAACTTTCGAGTTCGTTCAACTTGAAAATCTACAGGTATGTTAGAAAATATTATAAAATAAGATTAAATATCTTTGTTATTATGGATGACGTCTAATTTTTTATTTTTTTATTACCTCTATACCTCTAAGGACAAATTTATTAAATCAAAAAATAAATTAAGATACATATAGTGCATTTTTTCTCTAAAAAATAAACCGTAAAGAAATTATAGAATATCAGGAACTCACCAAAATTCGTAACATGTTCACTCCTTGAGATTAACAAAAAATATTTAAAGCACGAATCCACTATCACATAAAAGTTGCTTAAAGATTTGTCCGCATAGTCTAATTTATGGATATAAAATTGTATCGATTGTACATTTGAAATTTAAAATACGCCCAAGCGGGTGCTGTTCGCGGCCGCGGCGTACAAAGTGACGATGATCGACTCACACGCATATCATTCCAATGATTTTGAATGCCACTGTTACAAATCTAGGAGTCGGTCATAGTTTTGATAAACTTATACAATGTAGTAAACAATAATTTTCTGCTAGTAGACGGATTTTTTAAGACATCCATATAAGTAAGTAGTTAGATGTTTTATTGTGTTTAAAATTACTGTGATAGTTGTCCAGTTACTTAGCTTTCAATTTAAATTACGGTAATTATGGTCGATCCACGACGACTGCTCATGCATGTATACTCTCGGAAGTGGTCTACCTCAAAGCTGCTAAGGCATTTTCTTCGAAATAACAGAGTATAACCATAGATTAGATAATAGTACCTACCTACCATTTTGAATCACCATCATTATTATTATTATTTATTAAAAATTAACGTTACCCCACACTAGGATTTTCTCTTGTATCATGGGTGCGTTTACAAACACAAACTTTCACATGCACAAACACCCAGACCTGGAATGTGCAGTGAACGTGCGGGGATCGAACCTACAACCCGTGGCACAAAAGCCGATTGCTCAGCCGCTGCGCCAAAAGTGTCATCAATTATCAACCCATATATTGTCCCATATACCTAGTTCGTAAGTACCTATAACTAGGTACTAAATTTATTTGTCAAGGAGGGTGCGTCGAGACAGTATATATTTTAATATTCAGGGTTTTTATAATATCACGATCTTTCTTGGAACTCGAATAGATACTTATTTATACAGCGCATCGTAAACGTTGTGTGAACTTGTGTGTTTTCTGCCTACCTCTATGGAAAAAAGCGTGACTTTACCTATATTACTATATACCTGTTTATATATATATATATTTCTAAACTAAAGTAGATACACTACGAATTTCTAGGTAAGTTATGCATGTTATTTATTTTAGAAGCAGTTTTATTGGTAGCGCACACTTAATGCAAACCTATAGGCGGTTAGATAATGTCGAAACTTGCAAATTACTGTGTTTAATAGCACCTGTAGAATTTAACATAAAATCAAGAACACGACTGTTTAATGTATTTGAGGAGAGAGTGATGTTGGCAAAAGCCTAGCCTTTACAGCTGCTGAGCTTCCCAAAAATTGGGTTGGAGTGGAATATCAGCAGTTTTTAAGGCTTCTCATCAGCATTTGTTGACAGAATTAAAAAAAGATGAGGATTTGAGTTCATAATTTTTGGTTGGACGATTTGGTTGTCTCATATAAATTATGATTCGGAGGTACATATCTACCTATAGGGTAAAAACTAGTTGTGTTGAAATCATACTATCATATCATACTAATATTATAAATGTGAAGGTTTGGATGTTTGTTTGTTAGTTTATTTGTTACTCAATCATGCAAAAACGGCTGAACCGATTTGCTTGAAATTTGGTACCCTAATAGTATGTGACCGGGAATAAAGTATAGGCTACTTTTTACCCCAGAAAAATGTGGGAATACTCCGAAAATCCCGAAAAATTAATATCTTACGGGATTTGAATGAAATTTCATACACACAGTATGTGACCGGGAATAACAAATAGGATATATTTTACCCCAGAAAAATGTGGGAATATCCCGGAAATCCCGAAAAACGTATAGCTTACGGGATTTGAATGAAATTTCATACACACATAACATTGAGTACTTCTTATCCCATGAATACAATCCGACAACAATTGTTGTGTTACTAAGTCTAGGCGTACGAAGTCGCGGGTAAACGCTAGTTGGATTATAAAAATAAATTGAAGATTGGGCGACTGTTTCCTGTGACCTCTTGCTTCCAATTGTTGGGGGAAATATCGTGAGGTTCGACCGGTTGTTGGATTTTCGTGATACTGACAATCTTATATATTACTAAATCTCATAAAGTTAACCGGTAGAAGATGTTAAAGGTATCTTTAAGCTGATCTCAAAATTCCTATTCCTGTTCTCAGTCAGGATAGCAGAAAACCTCAAAAAACGAGAATTGGTTAAAACCAACTTTGCCAGGCTAACAAAAATGAATTGTTATCGATTTCTATCTCCTATTTATATTTAGTCTATCTCAGAGTGTTTTTATTCGGTAGACCATTACAAGGCTGGCCACATAGTACCTATGATTTCTTAAAAAAGAAACGATTATACTACGAGATTAACCTGAACTAGTTCCGCGTGGTTGGTCATCCATCCCGATCATTGTCCTCAATGAAATTGCCACACCTTTTTTGGGCCACTCACGAAATGAAATCCGTCATGTAAAAATTCTATTGTGTTTTCAATTTGCTTTGAGTCTCTATTATTGGGTTATTAGGGTATAATTTTGAATGTTAGAGAATTTAGTACATGACTTTGCTTTGACCATAACCTTGGAGTATAAGGTGATTGATTTCTGGTGTCTGCTTTGTCTGATTGCTTTCCGTGTAGGTAAGTGTTTTTGATTTATTCTATACATAAGTACTTACCTGCTTGTTAAAGATTAATGTCTGGAACATCTAACCTCTCTATTAGGAGCGGGGCGTTACAGCTATGCCACAGTTTTTTAACTTTTGTAGCTATAATCGTTTCACTTATTTTTCCGTTTGTAACGTGTTTCTTTGTTCCATAATAAACTATTATTATTATTATAAACTATTATTATATGAGACTTATAAATCTACATTTCCGTACCAATACCGTATAAGTGTAAGCCAAATACGGTAATTCCTTGCTTCGACACGACGGCGATATATATCAAGATTTAAACATTTTGTAAGTAATAGGCGAATTAGTCGATCTGAAGCCCCGATAGACATCGGAAGTCGGTAAAGGCACTTGTAGCACAAAGGGGATTGCCGAGGTCAACGCGCATACCTGTATTTTACCGACACTAGGGCCCAGGCAGACAGCGATAGCTGACTATTAAAAAACTAGTTAACATTTTTAACACGGAAGCTAAATTAAATTACTTAATTATTCACTTACATAGGTGTATTAGGTACCGAGACGTGTATGATCATTATTGCCACGCCGTTTAAGACAAAGCTGATATAATATGCGAGTCACGCCTAACCTTGGCCGAGTGTCTGCCTAACTGATACTACTAGATAATAATTAATGAAATATTTGGTAAGATTATAAATACTGTTACTTTCAATTTCAATACCTAGTAAGTATTGATATTGCGGCAGCACGATTGTGTTGCAGTTGTTTGAGTTGCTTGCTCTGCTACGTCTTGCTTGTTCGGTTCCTATTTGGCCTAGCGATAAAATTTTCAGATTTACTGAGTTCTGACTATCACTGGTGTTGCTGATGTCTACGTTAACGGTGCTCGTATGCTGGGTAGTTGTCTTGTCACAATAATAATAAAAAAAAAGTATCAAAGGATACCTATCCTTTGATACTTTACTGGTACCCAGGGGCGTATTTTGGAATTTGGCGCCCGGGCTAATATGTTTCGCAGCCCCAGAAATCCAGGAAAAAAGCGATATAAATTTATTTTTTTCTATTATTTTTCAAAAATGTCTTAATTTTTTTGCGGTGTTCAAATTTATTTACAATCAAATGATTTGCATAGATGTCTGAATGTCTTGTTAATCCGGTAAATTGTTTAACTGAAGTCGCGGGTAAAAGCTAGTAAAAAATACGACTCCTTTGTGTCAATTGATTTAGATAACAATATTAAAAAAAAAATTGTATTTGCGATCAATGCTATATCATCAATAAAACGTGTTGAAACACTTATTTTGACTTCGTTTTGATCTGGTATCAAAACGAAGAATTTTAGTTTTTTTAAAAGGACATGATTATGCTTCCCATTCTTCAATCCGGTTTTAAAACGAGTGTCGACATCAAAACTATGATTGTCGACACCTACACTATGAGTGTCGACATCGAGACTATGAGTGTGGACATCGAGACTATGAGTGTCGACACCGACACTATGAGTGTCGACACTGACATTATGAGTGTCAGACACTATGAATGTCGGACACTGAAATGACTGACACCGACATTATGAGTGTCGACATCGAGACTATGAGTGTCGACACTGACTCGACAGTGTCAGAAACCGTGATTGTCAGACGTAATGAGTATCGACGTCATAATGAAATCAAGACTATGAGTGTCGACATCGAGACAACGAGTGTCGACACCGACGCTATGAGTGTTGACATCTACATTATGATTGTCGGACACTATGTGTGTCGACATCTACAGTATGAGTGTCACACACTATGAGTGTCGACATCAAAACTATGATTGTCGACACCGACACTATGAGTGTCGACATCGAGACTATGAGTGTCGACACCGACATTATGAGTGTCGGACACTATGAGTGTCGGACACTATGTGTGTCGGACACTATGGGTGTCGGACACTATAAGTGTCGGACACTATGACTGTCGGACACTATGTGAGTCGACACTATGAGTGTCGGACACTGTGTGTCCACTTCTACACTATGAGTGTCACACACTATGAGTGTCGACATCAAAACTATGATTGTCGACACCGACACTATGAGTGTCGACATCGAGACTATGAGTGTCGACACCGACATTATGAGTGTCGGACACTATGAGTGTCGGACACTATGTGTGTCGGACACTATGTGTGTCGGACACTATGGGTGTCGGACACTATAAGTGTCGGACACTATAACTGTCGGACACTATGACTGTCGGACACTATGTGAGTCGACACTATGAGTGTCGGACACTATGAGTGTCGGACACTATGAGTGTCGGACACTATGAGTGTCGGACACTATGAGTGTCGGACACTATGAGTGTCGGACACTATGAGTGTCGGACACTGTGAGTGTCGGACACTATGAGTGTCGGACACTATGTATGTCGACATCTACACTATGAGTGTCGGACACTATGTATGTCGACATCTACACTATGAGTGTCGGACACTATGATTGTCAGACACTGAAATGACTGACACCGACACTATGAGTGTCGACACTGACACAATGAGTGTCAGAAACCGTGATTGTCAGACGTAATGAGTATCGACGTCATAATGAAATGAAGACTGAGTGTCGACATCGAGACTATGAGTGTCGACACCGACACTATGAGTGTTGACATCTACATTATGAGTGTCGGACACTATGTGTGTCGACACCGACACTATGAGTGTCGACACCGACATTATGACTGTCGGACACTATGAGTGTCCGACACTATGGGTGTCGGACGCTATAAGTGTCGGCCACTATGACTGTCGGACAATATGAGTGTCGGACGCTATGAGTGTCGGACACTATGACTGTCGGACAATATGAGTGTCGGACACTATGAGTGTCGACATCGAAACTTTGAATGTCGACACCAACACTATGAATGTCGACAACTACACTATGAGTGTCGGCCACTATGAGTTTCGGACACTATGGGTGTCGGACACCATAAGTGTCGGTCACAATGAGTGTCGGACACTATAAGTGTCAACATCGAAACTATGAATGTCGACACTAACTCTATGAATGTCGTCAACTACACTAAGAGTGCCGGACACTATGAGTGTCGGACGCTTTGAGTGTCGGACACCATGTATGTCGACATCTACACTATGAGTGTCGGACACTACGTGTGTCGGACACTATGACTGTCGGACACTGAAATGACTGACACCGACACTATGAGTGCCGACACTGACACTATGATTGTCAGACACTGAAATGACTGACACCGACACTATGAGTGTCGACACTGACACAATGAGTGTCAGAAACCGTGATTGTCAGACGTAATGAGTATCGACGTCATAATGAAATGAAGACTATGAGTGTCGACATCAAAACTATGATTGTCGACACCGACACTATGAGTGTCGACATCGAGACTATGAGTGTCGACACCGACATTATGAGTGTCGGACACTATGAGTGTCGGACACTATGAGTGTCGGACACTATGAGTGTCGGACACTGTGAGTGTCGGACACTATGAGTGTCGGACACTATGTATGTCGACATCTACACTATGAGTGTCGGACACTATGTATGTCGACATCTACACTATGAGTGTCGGACACTATGATTGTCAGACACTGAAATGACTGACACCGACACTATGAGTGTCGACACTGACACAATGAGTGTCAGAAACCGTGATTGTCAGACGTAATGAGTATCGACGTCATAATGAAATGAAGACTGAGTGTCGACATCGAGACTATGAGTGTCGACACCGACACTATGAGTGTTGACATCTACATTATGAGTGTCGGACACTATGTGTGTCGAGACCGACACTATGAGTGTCGACACCGACATTATGAGTGTCGGACACTATGAGTGTCCGACACTATGGGTGTCGGACGCTATAAGTGTCGGCCACTATGACTGTCGGACAATATGAGTGTCGGACGCTATGAGTGTCGGACACTATGACTGTCGGACAATATGAGTGTCGGACACTATGAGTGTCGACATCGAAACTTTGAATGTCGACACCAACACTATGAATGTCGACAACTACACTATGAGTGTCGGCCACTATGAGTTTCGGACACTGTGGGTGTCGGACACCATAAGTGTCGGTCACAATGAGTGTCGGACACTATAAGTGTCAACATCGAAACTATGAATGTCGACACTAACTCTATGAATGTCGTCAACTACACTAAGAGTGCCGGACACTATGAGTGTCGGACGCTTTGAGTGTCGGACACCATGTATGTCGACATCTACACTATGAGTGTCGGACACTACGTGTGTCGGACACTATGACTGTCGGACACTGAAATGACTGACACCGACACTATGAGTGCCGACACTGACACTATGATTGTCAGACACTGAAATGACTGACACCGACACTATGAGTGTCGACACTGACACAATGAGTGTCAGAAACCGTGATTGTCAGACGTAATGAGTATCGACGTCATAATGAAATGAAGACTATGAGTGTCGACATCAAAACTATGATTGTCGACACCGACACTATGAGTGTCGACATCGAGACTATGAGTGTCGACACCGACATTATGAGTGTCGGACACTATGAGTGTCGGACACTATGTGTGTCGGACACTATGGGTGTCGGACACTATAAGTGTCGGACACTATGACTGTCGGACACTATGAGTGTCGGACACTATGAGTGTCGACACTATCAGTGTCGGACACTATGAGTGTCGGACACTATGAGTGTCGGACACTGTGAGTGTCGGACACTATGAGTGTCAACATCGAAACTTTGAATGTCGACACCAACACTATGAATGTCGACAACTACACTATGAGTGTCGGCCACTATGAGTTTCGGACACTATGGGTGTCGGACACTATAAGAGTCGGCCACTATGACTGTCAGACAATATGAGTGTCGGACGCTATTAGTGTCGGACACTATGACTATCGGACAATATGAGTGTCGGACACTATGAGTGTCGGACACTATGAGTGTCAACTTCGAAACTTTGAATGTCGACAACTACACTATGGGTGTCGGACGCTATAAGTGTCGGCCACTATGACTGTCGGACAATATGAGTGTCGGACACTATGAGTGTCGGACACTATGAGTGTCGGACACTATGAGTGTCGGACACTATGAGTGTCGGACACTATGAGTGTTGACATCGAAACTTTGAATGTCGACACCAACACTATGAATGTCGACAACTACACTATGAGTGTCGGCCACTATGAGTGTCGGACACTGTGAGTGTCGGACACTATGAGTGTCGGACACTGTGAGTGTCGGACACTATGAGTGTCGGACACTGTGAGTGTCGGACACTATGAGTGTCGGACACTGAAATGACTGACAACTGCACTATGAGTGCCGACACTGACACTATGAGTGTCGGACACTATGATTGTCAGACACTGAAATGAGTGACACCGACACTATGAGTGTCAACACTGACACAATGTCACTATGAGTGTCGGACACTATGAGTATCGGACACTATGAGTGTCGGACACTATAAGTGTCGGACACTATAAGTGTCAACATCGAAACTATGAATGTCGACACCAACACTATGAATGTCGTCAACTACACTATGAGTGTCGGACACTATGAGTGTCGGACACTATGAGTGTCGGACACAATGAGTGTCGGACACTGTGAGTGTCGGACACTATGACTGTCGGACACTGAAATGACTGACACCTACACTATGAGTGCCGACACTGACACTATAAGTGGCGGACACTATGATTGTCAGACACTGAAATGACTGACACCGACACTATGAGTGTCGACACTGACACAATGAGTGTCAGACACCGTGATTGTCAGACGTCATGAGTATCGACGTCATAATGAAATCGAGACTATGAGTGTCGACATCGAGACTATGAAAGTCTACACCGACACTACGAGTGTCGACATCTACATTATGAGTGTCGGACACTATGAGTGTCGGACTCTATGAGTGTCGGACACTATATGTATGTCGACATCTACACTATGAGTGTCGGACACTACGCGTGTCGGACACTATAAGTGTCGGACACTATGAGTGTCGGACGCTATGAGTGTCGGACACTATGTATGTCGACATCTACACTATGAGTGTCGGACACTATGATTGTCAGACACCATGAGTGTCGATGCCGACAATATGAGTGTCGACACCGACACTATGAGTGCCAAACACAGTGAGTATCGGACACTATGGATGTCGACATCGACACTATTAGTGTCGACACTGACTCTATGAGTGTCAGAGACCGTGAGACAAGAAAGACGGCTGCGCCGCCCCTGGCGGATTGGCGCCCCGGGACATGGCTCGGATGGCCCTATGGTAAATTTGCCCCTGTAGGTACCTACTAGCTTTTTACGAAAGTTCCTGTGAGAGAACCGGGTAATCTTTTCCGGGTGGCAATTGTGGCTACCCTCAGCACGGGATATGCTCTGGGTGCAATTTTGACCAACTAATCCTTGGTGACGATACTCGTGAGAGCTTAGCTCTCATGAGTACCTATCTCTCTCACTTAGTCTCACTCTAACTACGCTGATCAACCGATGTGCAAGGTAAAGCTGCGCTAACCGCGGTGAGTCTGTGATTGGGTGACCAATCTTACAACATCGAGATGTCTTCGTACCTCGGAGACCACGTAAAGCCGTCGGCCCTAGTTGTTATGGGAACACCTATGACAATCGTTAGGGTACGTTTGGGGACTGGAAGCCGACCCCAACATGTTGATGAATCCTTCACGATAGCGATGATAATAAGAGTCATATTACATGGGTCTCAGAATGATAGGTTACATCGAATTATGGTCAAAATAAATGTAGGAAATATATTATATAATAGTAGGAGTAGTAGCCACATGAAAAATAAGTATATAAGTAGGTACCACCTACTCTAAGTTAAGTAAGGCTTGCTGTCAACCAATACTGGTTACCTAGGCATTCCTACCTGCCTCATAGCGCTTCATAATAATATACCTACTGGTTGATTGATTTCAATCTGACTAAGACTAATCGTTTATTAGCATTAGAAAGGTACTAAGCTTATGTTTTCCTTTCGTTTCCAGATAATTCCAATAGAGAAGTTGAATAAAATACTATTGTTTCCCAAGCATATAAGTATATTTCCTATATTTCTCATGTGCTTGTCCTTATAGGTAATATTTTCTTTATCTCAACAGTATAACGTTCTCTGCATAGGAGTTTCACAATATGAATAAATATTCATTCCTATGGTTTAACTTTAGCCTGCTTAATTAGGGATTGCACCCAATACGAGTACATAATGCACCACGCCTATCATGTGCCCTACGTAATGTTTTAGTTAGTTATTGGTATGCTGCTTATGTACATACCTATATAAATTGTGAGATATGATCGAGAGAAAGGTTAGAGACAGGGTTCACCACACTGGTCTAGTAGGTACCTACGAGTTTGCAGTCTTTACACGCCCTCGAGAAAATATCTCAGGCATGCAGATTCCTTCACTATATTTTCCTTGAATAAATCTAAGTTAGGTTAGGTTATCTAAGTTCTAAACTTAGATTTATTCAAGAGTACATGGGTAAGTATAATTTAAAAAAGAATTAGCGTCTCAGTTAGGTACCTACTGTTCGCGCAGACACGAAGCTTCGACTTGGTACTAGTAGTTGGATTATGTTGGTATCGTTACTTAGGTCAGTTTGAAGGTCGTGACTGCATTGTGAAAGTAGGAATATGCTAACATTTGATTTTAACTGTATTCACCTACAAAAAATATCTCACACTCAAGAATGTCTCATTTGGGGGAAAATCGTCTAATTTTATCGGTAGCTCTGCTGGGGGGCTGAGGGGTGTGAGGGGGCGTCCGATCCATCACGGCCCCTGTCACATGCCATTAGCCAGGCCTATACGGCACGGCTCGTGGAAAGTGTAGATATATGAGATGAAACTTAAGGTCTTTGAGATTAATACGTACAAAAAAATGGATTTCAATACTTCAATTGGACACATCGCTGGTAGTTTTATATTATTTAATCTGTGATATTATCTGTATCATAAAGTTTACAACTTAAAGTTATCTCCTCTTAGTATAATTTTAACGGAGCCTGGTCCACCACGTTGCACCTCTAACTGATATTGTGTTTTTTATTAGAACAATACCTAATTGTAGTAGTCTCAATTACTGAACATTCGCAACTGCAAAACTAATTATTACACAGTTTCGTTCATTCGGCAAGAAATTATTAATTGCTGTACCTTGTTACAATATGATTATGTACTTAGGTACTTTTACTTAGGACTTAGGTAAGTCCTACTTACTGTAACTGATAAATTCGTTAAAACTATAATTATTATATGTACCTAGAACTAACTATTTCTTATGAAAGAGAATCAAACCTATTTATTAAACAACTTATTTACGCAATTTGTATGATTTGCATAAATATACTTACAGCGTTAAAATTAAACGTTTTCCGAACAAATTTATGTCATTTGCTTAGCAGTGATTATGGAATTTTAATCATAGTTATAATTTATGACAACTTGTTTTATTTTTAAAATTAAATAAAAAAAATATATTATACTTAAGTACTACCTATTTAGGTTTGACATCATACGTATGTAACATAATTAAGTATTTTTAGTTTTTAGTAAAGGCTTATACTAGCTATCTAGTGTACCTACATAATATCTACTTACAAAAAATGTAAAAATATAAGTAGGTACCCACATTCCTTCAGGTCTTTTTTTTCAGGGTTATGCAGAAAGTCACTTGATATTCTTACGTAGATAGGTCGGTACTTAGTACATAAAAGTAATTAATAATTTATAGTATTATGTATAATCCAAATGTGTACCTATTTTTGATATATTTAGGTACCTACTACCTTACTTATTGTTTTATTAAGCCTTATCTTGAGTTTTATAAGCATAAAACGATTTCAACATTTTTGTATCAACTAATTAATTAATTAATATAAATTTGGGACATTTTACACAGCACCATCTAGTCCCAAACTAAACAGAGCTTGTACTATGGGTACTAGACAATGGATATAATACTTATAGTACTTATACTTTTTTCTTTGTAAATAAATAGTTATAATATACATATAAGAAACACCCAGACAAACACAAACACATATATGTTTCTCACATAAATATTTGTGTCCTGTGGGAATCGAACCCACGACCAACTAGACCACAGAGGTCGTCAACTAAGTAGGTACCTATATTACATTACTTTCCCAAAGTAAAACAGCATTAAAAAACAACACATCGGAGTAATGAATGATAATTAGTAACTCTAATCTGTGGTAATCATCTAGATACGTTTTGCAAGTAACGTCACACTTCTTGTTTACGTATTTTCGTTATAAATAGGTACTTTCAATACATAAATACATACATACACTCACGCCTTTTTCCCATAGGGGTAGGCAGAAACTAAAGAACGCCACTTACTACGATTCTTGCATACTTCTTTCGCTTCGACCACATTCATACATCTTGTCATACATACACGCCGGTTGCGAGTACTACGCACCTGACCTTTTTGAAGAACCTCACCAATAAGGTCGGTATAAGTTTTTCTAGGGCGTCCCCTCTCGGCGGTTCCACTGACATTCGCCATATAAATCCTTTTTGTTAGTCGCCTTTCATCCATTCTCTCGACATGTCCAAACCATCTCAGCATATTCTTCTCAATTCTCGTCACTACATCGTCTTTTAAGCCGCAACGTTCTCTTATCACACTATTTCTCAATCAAGGTACTTTCAAATATAAAAAAAAAATTTTTTTTTCTGGTACTTTATTCCGCCCATACTTGTGCGATATTTCTCACAAATATACGCGTAAACACGAATATCTACATCCGACTCGTTCTTACGTAGGTATATTTATAAACCTTACCTACATACTAATGTAGGTAAAGTGTACTTAGGTAACATACATACCTACATATTGCAGAAAATCGACTGAGAAACCCCTTTTTAGGATAAAAAAATATGTCTCAGATTATCTGCATTGGTTATACATTAATATCTATGGTAAATAATATTCAATTCAATTGCTATTATGAGCTCGTCGGCTAGCGGCTTAGCTATTTTCTGAATCCTACCACAATCCTATTATATATTAGGTATTTCATTATATACTAATCATTGCGTCTATGGATGACTGACGCGAGATTTTTACTATATTGGAGAGTTGCATAAATTGTCCCTCCCGAAGGGTTAGCAAGTAGGTATTTAAAATAACTATGTTTAAAATACTATGCCAGCAGGTCAACCTATCCAAATCTGTCAAATTTTCCTAATTGAATATGAACCTTATTGTTTTGTAATAAAGTTGAAAATCAATCAAAGAAATTTGACAGATTGTGGCTTGATCTGTACTATGTATTTATAATAATTTGAGGCAATGGGTTGCGTTCAATGGACGGCGCGGGCTTGCAAAAAGTTTCATTCGAAAAAAAAAGTCATTTGGAAGAAAATACTGCAGTCGTACGATTAAACCAACAGTACAATATAGCCGACTCTCCCCTACATAACAC
Organism: Acronicta alni; assembly: GCA_964056405.1. Lineage (NCBI taxonomy): Eukaryota > Metazoa > Arthropoda > Insecta > Lepidoptera > Noctuidae > Acronicta > Acronicta alni. The sequence continues at coordinate 15,981,002 of OZ043923.1, forward strand.
ATTTTTACGTTTCATTTTTTTCAAAATTTCTACAGACAATACATTTTATGACTACCTACGTCTATGTCTGTGTTGACGTTGAAAGACTTGTCTTAAACTTAATCGCCGTTAAATATCTGTCACTCACCCCTGTTCCAAATCACAGCTGACCCTCTTTATAAAACACTCTATTGAATTAAAACCACCCTTTCAAGTTAAATAGGGCGCTTAATATATTTTGAAACAAGTAACCTCGCCTCGTAAGGATTTTAAACCAACATCCCAGTGGCGGGACCAGCAGGCTGAGTAGGTTTGAGTCTAGGGCGGCAAATTAGGGGATCGATTTTTTTTACTCGGTGCAAGACTGCTTTCTGATGACTTTTTGACCCGGCGTTCCAGTGGAAATGTATTAGACAATTGCGTATTTACATACTCAATTGCTCTTTTTTTTTTAATTGCATATCAATTGCTTGTATTAGATAATTAGGTATCTGATCTATTTTTTCTTTTCGGATTTCTTCCAACAAGTTGGTTTGTGCGCTAAACACTACGACATGCCAGTTGTCACTGGAACACGGCGCCGCTGCCGCCGCCGCCGCCGCCGTCCAAACTTAGCGCACTTGATGGATCACCTTCACTGCCACGTTGTAACTGTGATGTTATTCAACTTTCATTTGTATAGGCAATCCAGGGTAAATTATAATATAAATAAAAAGATAGCACGAAACGGAGCTTTAGAAATAATAGTAAGTACCTAGGTATCGAGTGCGCTGCACGACTTTTATAATTAAATTGATGTTATTAGGCAGGAGACAAAGACAATCATGGTTGGTAGGTAGTTGGTATAAAAGAAATGCGATTTTTATTTACCAAAAAACAGTAACATTCAACAACTTAGGTAGCTTATTAGTTACTTTATTATCTAAGTAACTATTATTTAATCTGTGCTTATACCTACCCAGCAGTGAAATAATATTTACAAGCTGTGAAAGATGATGACTATTGCATTATATAGGTAGGTAATATTGTGCAACTAATTAACTAATTAGGTAGGTACCTACCTACCTGTTTTTTCAAATGAACATTGGAAGAAGTCAGCAATTATAAGCTATGTAGGTACCTAGGTACTTTATGCTCAGATCAGAGCTTTAGGGAATCCCTAATAACGTTTATCAAACAAGCCTTTGCATACACCCACCAAAAGATCTTCAACTCCCAGCCAGTGTACATACATAATCAATCTACTTGCAATGCTTATATCCACTTCAGTATGAAACTGCGTGACAAAAAACAGCTAACGAACACGTCAATCCCAACATAAAAGTATATCTTTGTATATTTTGGAATAGAAGCATAATTTTTGCGCACAATGTGATACGGTGATCCATCAAGCGGGACAGCGCCCGACAGATTTTTGTGAATAACGCCACGAGCTGCGGGTGAAATAGAAATTCAAAATTTTAAGTCCTTAGAAATCATGAAATAAATCATAAATCTGAATGAGTGCCACTGTTTTTTTTTATATATAAATAGCTGAATCTAATAACTTATTACTCTTTTCTGACATTAACAAGGGGGAGAGAAACTACAAGCATCAATGAATGATCTTGCTGTTGCTTGTTGTGGTGAAGATCGTAGAGGTTTCCTTACATGAGTCAATGGTTTGATAAATTCATCAATCAATGATATTTTGTCCTAGTCAGATAAGTTATGGTCATAATAAATAGATTTTATAATTCAGTGGGTTCTCTGTACCTACTTATGCACTAAGGAGTTAAGTAGGCAGTTAATAATTGTTACAAGCAGACACTGCCATGCAACCTATTCACAGATATTATAAATATCTGTGATCCTATTTTTATTTATAGGGCCACTAGCTGCTGCGCCTGAACACCAAAGGGATTGTTGACACAGAAGATAGCCTTACTACGAAGTCCTTTGTTCTTATACTCTGTGCGTCTCTTCTTTTGTTTTGTGATGATCAGGGTTGCTCTGATTGGTTTGTGATCCGACGGATAGTTTAGGTTTAGCACTTCTATATTTTGGCATAAGTTGGTTGAATTTGATAATATATAGTCTATTTCGTTTTTGTATTCTCCATTCGGAGAGCGCCAGGTCCATCTTTGGTTAGGCTTTTTGGGAAAGAAAGTATTTAGAATTGTTAATTTGTGTTCGAGGGCGAATTCGCCCATGAATAAAATCCAACAACAATTGTGTTACTAAGTCTAGGCGTACGAAGTCGCGGGTAAAAGCTAGTAATATTATAAATGCGAAAGTAATTCGTTATGTACTATCGGTAACGCATTTACACCTAAAGCACTGATCGAATTTTGATGAAATTTAAGAGATACAGAGATAGATTAGGCCTTGAAGAAGTACATATACTTCTTCAAGGCCTAATCTATCTCTGTCGACTATATATTATCAAATTCAACCAACTTATGCCAAAATATAGAAGTGCTAAACCTAAACTATCCGTCGGATCACAAACCAATCAGAGCAACCCTGATCATCACAAAACAAAAGAAGAGACGCACAGAGTATAAGAACAAAGGACATTCGTCATTGAAAACAGAGATAGAAATATCGAACTATAAACAAGGCCTTTTGTCTCATCTACAAGATATAACTATGTGCCAAGGAAAAACAGCAGTACAAGACTATTATAACAAAATAACAAATGTAATATCAGAGAGCTTACGTAACACACGATTGCCGAAAGAAATATCAAAAGGTACACATAAAGTCTTAAGAGAACGTACGCTGACACTCATCAAGAGAAGACAGGAGCTTCAGCATGCTAAGGCAAAAACTCGAGCCGAAAAAAACGAACTATCAGCACTATACAAACTAATTAGTAAGTACATAAAACATGACTATAAAACCTACAGATTAATGACTTACGAAAAACATTTGAAACAAGCAGGAAGCTCAAAAAAGGCTCTAAAAGAATTAAAAACACACAAGCACTGGATAGATAGTTTGAACCGGGGGGACAGAACAGTGAACAACCGTAAGGAAATTATAGGGATAGCTACTGATTTCTACAAAGCACTGTAGCGACATCTACCGCGCTACATAGAACTACGAAGGCCTGAATCGCGCAAGCAACATTCGCAACGCAAAGTTGCATATATACAACCGCCCGACATCAACCGTCGGGCCGTGGCCCGCCAGGCACAACGCCCGCCTGGTTGGAGGATCCTCCCTTTTCGTCGGAGGGGCAACACACCTCGCCTCTCCACATTGGTGACCCCGACGTGATCCCAGTGTTTCCACACTGGTGACCCCAAGCAGAACATCAGCACAGCCTTCCGGAGACCAGCACCTTCGTCATCACCTTCCCCACACAGCAGCCTTCAACAGCATCGAGCAGCGAGTCACACAGCCAGCCAGCACTCTTCCGGCTTCAACGGGCAGCCTGACCACATGCCTGCAGCAGACATGCAGCCTGGTCAGAACCCTCAGCCGACATCAGTGACTTGGCACAGCACACTGCACTTCGGCCGGTCAACAAGCAGAGGCCGTTGCTCCTGGTCGACGCAGCAGTCAGCCACTACTCTTCACTGCACTACCTCGACTCACTGAGGTCTACGCAGCATCGCCCCGACTCACTGGGGACTCATCGCACTCACCGCTCACAGTCCCGACCCACTGCGGACTACGCGGTATCCGTTCCGACTCACTGGAACTCGCACTCCTGGCACTGGCAAGCTCTTCAGACGCACTGACCGCTGACTCATCGACCTCCGATCTCGGGGGGGAGTGATGTAGCGACATCTATCGCGCTACATAGAACTACGAAGGCCTGAATCGCGCAAGCAACATTCGCAACGCAAAGTTGCATATATACAACCGCCCGACATCAACCGTCGGGCCGTGGCCCGCCAGGCACAACGCCCGCCTGGTTGGAGGATCCTCCCTTTTCGTCGGAGGGGCAACACACCTCGCCTCTCCACAGCACTATATAGCGCCAAAGACAAAGGGTGCACACACCATAGATGTGCTGACTCTACAAACATTAAAGAGAGCGGAAATATAACACCAATATCCGAAATTGAAATCTTACAAGAGATAAAAAGTCTAAAGACAGATAAAAGCTCAGGACCCGACGGAATTTCCAATGAAGCCATTAAAGTAGCAAAAGCGATCCTGACCCCACCCTTAACATATTTATTTAACCAAATCTTAGTCACTGCCGAAATACCATCACAATGGCTAGAATCAGAAATTATTCTTATCTACAAAAAAGGAGATCCGAAAGACATTACTAATTACAGACCTATAAGTTTACTCTCGTGTATCTACAAATTGTTTTCTTCCATCATAAACAAAAGAATAAGCGCTACACTAGAACTAAAACAACCAATAGAACAAGCAGGCTTTCGCAAGAGATTTTCAACCATCGATCATATACACACACTAGAATTAATAATAGAAAAATACAAGGAAAAGCCTTTGCTTTTCCTTGTTTTTTAAGCTTTTTTATAATCTACATACACGAAAGAGCGCTCTACCTCTTTAGGTAGAGCGCTCTTTCGTGTATGTAGATTATAAAAAAGCTTTCGACACCGTGTCACACTCCAGTATTTGGACCGCTCTACAATCCCAAGATGTCGAACCAGAGTACATAGAAATAATAAAAAATATTTACAAGAGAAGCACAGCAAAAATAAAACTAGAAGATACTGGCCCTACATTTCCCATCAAAAGAGGAGTGAAACAAGGAGACCCGCTGTCCCCAAAATTATTTATATCGATTCTAGAGTCAATAATAAGCAAACTTAACTGGGACAAAATGGGACTTGTCATAAATGGCAAATATTTAAACCATCTACGCTTCGCAGATGACTTAGTACTACTTTCAGAATCCCACGTACAATTACAAACCATGCTTGATTTACTTAACGTAGCCAGCAGGGAGGTAGGACTGGAAATGAATCTTTCAAAAACAATGGTCATGACAAACAGCACAAATATAAAGATAACAGTAGATAACAAAATTTTGCAATACACAGATAAATACATCTACCTTGGGAAACAAATTGGCTTCGATAGTAAACAAAATGAACAAGAGATTGAACGAAGAGTACAAAACACTTGGAATAAGTACTGGTCCTTAAGAGAAATATTTAAAAGCACCATGCCAATAAACATCAAAACAAAAGTCTGGACTTCATGCCTCCTACCGTGCCTTACCTACGCGTGCCAAACTTGGAAATACACTAGGAAAGTAAAAAACAAAATAACTGTTTGCCAACGCGGAATAGAACGAAGTATGCTGAATATTAAAAAGCTCCAAAAAATTCGCCACACTAAAATCAGGCAAATCACCAAGGCCAAAGATGCTGTAATCTTTGCTAAAAAACTAAAGTGGAAGTGGGCGGGGCACGTAGCGAGGTTAGCGGACGAGAGATGGACCGGCAGGGTAACCAAATGGAAGGGCCCGCAGGGCAAGCGCCTGAGAGGCAGACCTTATACGAGATGGGAAGACGAAATAGTAAAACTCGCTGGCCCTTGCTGGCCACAAACAGCTCAAGACAGAGACAATTGGACTTCTTTAGAGGAGGCCTTCACCCTCATCTGAGGAGGGGTTCTTGCATACAACATAAAAATAAAAAAAAATATTATTAAGTTATAGATTGCAAAAAAAACTCCAACAACGTTTAATTCTTTCTTACTCTTATTAAGTTGTATCTCTATGCAAGAAATAAAAAGGCTTTTTTATTTTTTATCTTTATTTTATTTTTTTATTCATGGGATAAGAAGTACTCAATGTTAGGGATATTCCCGCTTTGTTCCGAAAAAAAGAAGTATTCAATATGCCAGCGCCAATCACAAACTATTAACATTTCATTTAAATCTCGTAAGTAGGTCTCATACATAAGTTTTCTGGGAATTCTCACATAATTTTTAATTATGTGTACTGTATGAAATTTCATTCGAATCCCGTAAGCTATTAGTTTTTCGGGATTTCCGGGATATTCCCACATTTTTCTGGGGTAAAATATATCCTATTTGTTATTCCCAGTCACATACTATCTGTGTATAAAATATCATTCAAATCCCGTAAGATATTAGTTTTTCGGGATTTCCGGGATATTCCCACATTTTTCCGGGGTAAAATATATCCTATATGTTATTCCCGGTCACATACTATGTGTGTATGAAATTTCATACAAATCCCGTAAGTAGTTCTCCTATTTCCTTTTTTCGGGATTTCCGGGATATTCCGACATTTTTCCGGGATAAAAAGTATATGTTTCCGGTATAGCCTATGTCCGTCTCCTGGCTTTAAGCTACCTCCTCACCAATTTTCAGCCATATCGGTAAAGCCGTTCTTGAGTTATAGTGTAACTAACACGACTTTCTTTTATATATATAGATGTGGGGATTGTGAGAATTTCCTCGCAATATCCAATAACAAACCCAGGACTAATGATGAGTAATAAGGCAGTTGTTTTAATTTCACACTAGCAGTAATACCTACTTACATATTATTTATTACTTACATATGAAATTATACGTCTACAATTCAAGCTCACATACCCTGTATGTGCGAGCATACCATACCCCACTGTAGGAGCGAGTCGCCGATCCATCATTCTGTCATCGCGCGTCCCCCGGCGCGGACGTCTGTCGTACAAAAGCAACATTTCGCTAAAATCGCACGAATAAGCTTTTGTATGGATTTATCGTTCAGGATTCGTGACGGATTTACTATATTGATTATATTGTTATTTTAATTTAGATGTTTCTTTTACATCGACATCTGTAAGGACCGACACACGTACACATTCAATAGGTGAGTACGGTTTTCAGCGTGGGTGCTGTTGAGAAAGGCGATATAATAATTATTTGTTAACAAAACAGAGTAGGTACCTAGATAACCGATAAGCTCCCCTGTATAATTTACAAGTTTGGTAAATGAGTTGTTACACGTAGTTATGTCCTTCGTCATTACCCGTCGGGTGGCACGGACCTACTTATTTCCCATGTCGTCGACAATAATTTACTTAGGGATTGTCGCCCGAGTAAGACCATTTACCACGTAACTTCAAAAAACACAACGACTAAGGTAGGTACTTACGCAAAGCATTAAGTATAACAAATATTAGGAGTCAATCATTCATTTCTAAAGAAACAATCGACTTTAGTTTCGAGGAGGTTTCAAAATGCTTCAAACCGTCATGTTGACGCTGCCTGGTACCAAGCTAAAATAAGGTGTAGGTATTCATGGTAGGTGTACCAGAAATGTATGTAATCCATTAATAAATAGAATTCCCAGGAAATTTATATACTTAATGCCTATAATCAGCAGGTAATGTGTGAAATACATTTCATTATAAGTACACATTTCCTAAACAGAAACGGAACTTTTCATGAAGAACATTCGTCATGAAAGAAAATATAGTAGGTATAACCTCACCTTTTTTTTTTAACGTATGGAAATCCTCATGGACTTTCCGCCGCCCGGGGAAGGCGGCGGGGTGTGTCGGACTCCACCGAGAGTGGGTGACCTACCGACTAAAACCATACGGGTGTTTCGCCTCACCACTTTTTGCTGGGGTTGCTGGGGTTACGGGAGCGAAGACATTCCTCCGCGACCCCAGCAGTAGGTATAACCTCACCTAACCCAACTGAGACCTGAGTTAAGAGAGGTAGGGCATACTGGGAGAGAGCTAGAAGTGTCGTAGCTGTAGAATGATTCATTAAAGAAAGACAGACTAATAAAAGAAGAGCAGTGAATCCGGAATAGCAAGTAAGTTGGAAACAAAACTTCTCGTAATTCGGTGTCTCTATGCTTACTACTAAAGAATGCAGATACTTAAGAGGCAGGGCTGGCATAGTGGGAGTAATTCCACTCAAATTGGAGCCGCCCAACTGGGGAAGTACCTCCGTCTTTGCAGAAAATCGAAGTAATATAACACTGCGTTGAGCTGTGTTGTGTTCCTATTTTTATTTTTATTGCTGTATATTATATAGCTGTCATATTTCATATTTATTGGAATAAGTCTAAGCTATAGTATATAATATACAGCAATTATTAAAATTAACAATTTACTTCTTAGTGATTATAATCACTAAGAAGTAAATTGTTAATTTATAATTATTAATTAAGAAGTAAATTGTTAATTTTAGTTTTTAAGGAAATCTATTGTCCAAATTTAATTAGTATGGAAAGTGATAACTTGAATCACAGGTATAAATAAACCTAGATCAGGTAGGCCGCTACATATCTCTAGGTTTAGAATATTTCTTTTTGCACCTATTATAAATAATTATGTACTTTAGTTATACATACTTAGTTATTATTAAGACCCTAACGATACCTCACTGTTAAATTGTAATGTTGACGAAATGTACACCTTTTTGTAAAAGAGTTTTAAATATTTTATTTATTATCATATTGACATTCTAATATTTTATTTTATAAAACCGATAGCCATGTCATTGCAGACTTAATGTTAGGTGATAAATGAAACACATAAATTTAATAACATTATTTTATTTCCAAGTTTCCTTTCACTGTTTTCAATAATTGGTCACCCTGTCCATTGAAAAGTTATTAATACGCCATCTATCGTATTGGTTTGGTACAGGTGCTCTGCCATGATATGAACAATTTCACGCGAAGCAAATGCAATAATAATGATTATGCAATCAAATTATACAGTAAATCCTCTTAAAGTATATATATATTTTCCTTTTGCAATATTTAAAATCTCAATATTAAAATTTGTGCGGACTAAATAGTACAAGAGCTGTTAAAGAGATGGCGCTCACTTCAATAACAAGGAAAAATAACTAACACAGAATATTAATAGAATTATCTAATCTCCATTATTATAACATCACAATAGCAACGAAGTTCTGCTTATACTCGACAAACGATTCTTGTATAAAATAAATAAAAATATTTACACTTGAAAGCCTCCAGTGTCTGGAACTTTCCTATAGAGATTCCCAGTTATTGGCTGCTTGCGGCAGTTATTCTGGAACAAATGATAAAAATGCGTAAGACATATAAGTAAGGTTTATTTTAGCTCATAGTAATAAGTTGAGCTAAGTGGTAGAAATAAAAAAAAATGGCTGCTATAAACGTCGGGAATAACAATATCAATAAAAGGCGATAAAATCATTAAAAGTTTTGATTTTACGTCGAAGTGGAGTGAATTATTGCTTGCCTTATATAAAACAGTGCAACTATCGACCCCAAAAGAGTAAGACTTTTAATACTGTATCTGGTTATGCCACCTATTAGTTACCTTAAGTGCAACGGCTCGCGTACGAAGCCAAAATTTTTTTATATATATATCTATGGTGACGGACGTTACATTTTATGTAGTACCAACACAGTAATGCAGAGCAGCAAATGCACCGTTGTTTTGTGTATGTGCAGTTTGTCTAACTATATTATTATAAGAGTGTGTTGTCTATGTGTGACTGTTTGTCTGATCAAGATACCATTTAAATGTTTATCTTTGTATGTGCGTTGATTGTGCAGGCGTGCGCCCGGGTGGTGTATGTGTGCGGTAGGACAAGTGACAGGTGACAAGTGACAAGTGACAAGTGGGGAGCAGACTGACTTGTTGCCGAGGACGGCGGTGACGGCGGCGACGACGTCGGGCGGGCGCGGGATGGCGAGCACCTCCAGCGAGCGAGTGTAGGGCATGGGCACGTCCGCGCCCGTCACGCGCCAGGCCGGCGCGTCCAGCTCGAAGAATGACGGCGACTCCATCACTCGCGCGCAGATCTCCGCGCCGATACCTGACATCACACCAGACACACATCAATTACTATAGCTTCACTGCACGAACGACATCGCAACGGACGTAATCAGACTAATGTCAGTCTCCATCCAATTGCAATACTGTCTGTATTTAACATTTAGTGTAATGTAAACATCTCGTATTATTTTATTACACTTATTAAAAATTTAATTATCTAAATTACGATTAGTAACTACAAATCCCGAAATATTTAATCCCAGTAACTGCTAGACGGAACCCATTTTAGAAATTGCTGCCATATACCATGCATTTGCATTATATTACATTAAAAATATTTCAAATCTTTCATAATTAAATTTATTATAAATTATTTGGGCAATTACCTGACTGAGGCCATCCCTGTTCCACGGTGACAAGGTGGTGTGTCTTCGCGATGGAGCGTGCGATGGTTTCGAAGTCCAATGGTCGGATGGACCTTAAGTTGATCACCTCACACTCAATACCTAAAAGTTTACATAGGTTGACAAACCATGTGTTGAGTAATATGGATCATAAAATATGATTAACAATATTCCATTAATTTACGAATAAACAATAACACAATTTACTGTAAAAGAACATTCACCACATCTATTCTGGTATACAACGGCTTGTTATAGTTGTTAAGCAATTATATAAAATTCATATCTAAGTTTAAATAAATAGCAATTCTGCGTGGAGTAAGAAGCAGACAAACAGTATGTTGCTCTAGGTACTTTTTTGATCACTTTTCCTAAAAATTAATATTTTGAGGGTAATCGTAAATGGATTTTCGACTGTAACTAAAAGCTAAATACAATAAGAATTATGTGTCACCAGCATTTCCGGCCAGTTCGTTGGCGGCTTGTAGCGCGGTTTCGGTTCCTCTGCCGGCGCACACCAATGTGACGTGTTTACCTTCACGCTCTATTTTAGCTTTACCTGTGAATAATACATTAAAACATTAACGGTCTTATTACAAAAATCTCTATAGTACTGGGATTAAACCAGAACTAATTGATCTAGGTTTGTTACAGTATTAAAGTTAGTACCAGGATTAAAACGTGTTTCTATTACAAAACCAAGACTATCCCAGGATCAGCTAGTACCAAAGATAGTCACAGGTTTAAGTATTATCCACAGATAAAAATCAAAATATTGCGTTCTTTCATTCGTTCATACAGGTCTCAATCGGAGCAACGTTCCGTTTCTTTAAATGTTGATATTGACTTCACACTTGAAACGCTTTTAATAAGTATTTATAAATAAAAACTATATTAGAAATTGTTATTGTGTATGTGATTTAGGTTCTAATCTATTAAACAAGCACAATTTTGTATTTTTGGCGCTCTTTTTATAATCAAGTTGTTATATTTTTCAACAACTCGTGCGTGAAATGAAGCGAATTACATAAGTGGCGAGCGCGCGTTATTTGAGACTCCAAACATTTTTGCTGCGTTTTTTAATAAATACAATTTGTATTTCATATCGTTGTTTATTTTTATTTATTGCTCAGTATTGCACAGATAAGTGGGTTCGTTCGGACAGTTGTGTTAAAATTGTGAGCTAGCTCTACATAATTATATAAAATGGAACAACAAAAGAAAAAAAGGGCTGAAAATTGGAGTTCTGAAGAAAAAGTTAGTCAAATATTTTATTTATTATAATTAATACATAATGGTTTCTATCCCCTTATTTCGACTAACGCGAATGTTCTTATTATTATAGGAAATATTACGTCATCTTATTGCTCAATCAGCAAATATCATAGAGGATAAATCAACTAAAACTTCTGTGAATGTACAGAAAATAAAAGAATGGAAGAATATATCTATAAAGTAAGTAGATACTTATTGCTTTTCTTGTGTACAAGTACGGTATTGTTTAAGTGACGTTGTGAAATAGTTTTTCTTTTTTATAGATTTAATGAAATAACAGGTAAGAGTAGATCGGACGGCGAACTCAAGTTGGCTTGGAAGCGAATGAAGTTGTCTGCCAAAGCCAATTTATCCACCCACAGGAGAGAATTATTAAAGACTGGCGGTGGCGCAAAACCACCATCACCATCACCCCAGGACTTAGAAATCATGGCTATTGCTCCACACGACTTTGCCATTGAAGAGAATGATTATGACAGTGATGCTGTGGTAAATAAAATTTCTTATATATTTTTAAAATTTAATTCATTAATTGATTAAAAACACATATAAGTAGGTATAGTCCACTGTAATCGGCCCAATCAATAACATTAAAAATGGTGCTAAAGTTTAAAATTTAACATAATAGCTAAATAATTTCGTTCTAAATAATTAATTATAAATATTTAATCAAAATAACATCAGTACTTCTACAGTGGGTGGTCAGTTTAAAATTACCCAATAAGTATATTAAGTAACAAATATTTTGATCCACTACTATACATCAATTTAAGCAGAAAAAATATGTAAGTATTTAAGTAGTAATATAAACAAACATGTATTTTTTTTATTTCTTTCAGTGTCCAGTTACTAAAATTTCACAAGAAATTTTTGCTGACCCTAAACCTGGCCCTAGTTCTCAAACAATAATATTAAATAAAGAAAACCCAGAAAATATTATTGTGGAGGTGCAAGGTAATTAATACTTATTGAAAATTACAATCCAATATTTACACAAGTTTGTTTTTATTTTATTGATTACCTACTCAATACTGTCCCACTGCTGGGCAAAGGCTTTAATTTTACACATGTTTAAATTTATTTTAATTTTAGCGATATCCAATGAAGCAGTCACTAATACTGAAAGTGAAACTGCGACAATAACTAGCAATGAAAGAAACGCAGCAAAAAAAAGGAAAAACAGCTTGCAAAATAGGTAACCTACTGTAATACAATAAGTACTTACAATTTTGTTGAAATTTGAACATGTGTTTTTAACTTTTTATAATATTTCACTAAACACTGAAAACAATACAATGCCCTAAAATATATTTTTCAATAAAATAAAATAAATTTTCAATAAAAATAATAATAAATATTTTTCAATAAATTCTGACATTACATATTTAATTTTGCAGAAGTGATCTCCGCCAGTCAATAATACAAAGTAATGCGGATTTTAAAAAAAGGCAACTACAGATCATGGAAATTGAACATGAGTATAACATAAAAATTGCTAAATTAAAAATAAAAAAATTGGAATTAGAAATAGCGTTATTAGAAAGTAAGAAAAACACCACTACTGAAAGATAAATGTAAGACTTCATTTTACATAGAAATAAATAAAAATACATTAAAGTTCTACCAAAATTACAATAAAACAAGCTTATATTATGTTAAATGTAGTTAATTTCAAAACTTTTGAATAGAACTTCCCCATAAACTACTCTTAAATATTTTATTAAAATAACCAAATATTATGTTCATGACTATGTATTTTAATATGTTTGTAAATATATGAAATTATTCTTTTCAGGTACTTTTTTGCTGCAAATAGTTATAATTTTTATAAAAGATTGTTTACTGAAAATGTGTCTCAATAAATTGCCTTCTCCTAATATTTCCTCTTACTGATATTGGCATATAACTTTGTATTGTAATAGGTTGAGATGAAAGCGGCTCAATGCTATCTTCCTCGCCAGGAAACAGATCTTCCCTCATTTCAATGGCAATATTGTGGAGTACAGCACATGCAACAATTGTTTTTTTTTGCAGTTTCTATATCCCCAAACATGCCTCTTAATAGGCAACGAAAGCGTTGTTTCAGCAAACCAAAACATCTTTCAATTGTATTCCGGGTACGAATATGACTCCTGTTATACATCTCTTCTTGTGGTGTTGTGGGGTTCAGCAGTGGTGTAAACAAATATGGAGTGCAAGGATAGCCACTATCACCCAGTAATATTCCAGAGAATGCACCAGCCTCAAACCTCTGTTTTAATCTACATTCTCGGAATATTCTGGAGTCATGTACACTGCCACGCCATCTCGTAACAATATCCATGATTTTGAGGTCAGCATCACAAACCACCTAAAAATGACAGTTTATTAAATCTTAATTTACATTCTCCTCTTCTATTTTAATATACATCAATTTTAATAAAATACTCAAATTATTCTATAGTTGGGTTAGAAAGTTAAGAAAATAATTAAGCGACAAGCACAGCTTCACACAGGTCTTATGTGTAATTAAATTACCTGTACATTGATTGAAGAATATCCTTTTCTATTTATATATAACTGACCCCCATCAGCATTTATCTTCTTTACTCGTATATGAGTACAGTCAATTGTGCCAATGACTGTTGGAAAATTTGCAATACTGCGGAATTTTCTCATGGTTTCTTGTTGTTCATTTAAAGAAGTAGGCATTTTTATGAATCTTCGGGCCATCCGCGATAAAATTTCTGCTACCTTTTTACATGTTTTGCTGATAACTGGTTGAGACACACCATGTAAATCAGCTGTATCGTCTTGGATCTACGAATAAAACAATAATAATATATAAATTATTGGATATATATTGGCTTTTTGTACAACTTTAAAGTTAGCATTGGAATTGAACAAGGTTCTAAATAGCACTTACTTCATGGCGAGCCCAGTTTCTTAATGCGCACACCACTTGAATTTCAGGACTTAATGGACATCCTCGAGGGTCGTGGGCTAAATCTTCACGTAAAAGATCCACAATTTTTTGTGCAAATCGTTTTGTAAACCTATACTTGTATCTAAAGTCTTGGTCACTCAATTCAAAAGGATTTACACGATGACGACGCCTAGCAGATTGCCGAGTTTCCAGCATGTCCAAATCTTCCAAATCCATCAAGTCAATCATGTTAATATCCATTTTTTACGATTTGCAAATAAACGTCACGAAATAATATCAACGTTAACCTCAAAATATGTTGTTACCATAGTTAAACTAGGGGTCTCGGCGGTTTAACTTTAGTACCATATATAGTACCAGGACTAGTGATAATCTTCATTTTGTAATGACGTTTTATTTAGTTCATAGTTTAAACCTGGTACTAATCCTAGACTATTTTTAGTCCGCGTTTTGGAATAAGGCGGTAATAGTTTCGTTCATTCAAGAGAACACGGCTCTTTCAACTCTTTGATCTCATGGTACGACTAGATACTCTTACTTACAATTAATTTTTGGAAAAGAATAAGCCTACTTGACTGTCAAATTGGGCATTGTCGATAGCAAATTGGCAAATGGTTAATATTATTTGAGTTGGTTAAAAAACTTCTTAACCGAAGTACGATCAGTCTACCTGTGCGTATGGATTATAGTTAATGGTAGATGTTAGTAATTTGAAATTAAGACGCCCAACACCGCAGTCTATCGTCGTGGCCATGTTGTAAAGGATCCCGAACGTCGGGAATTAAATAATACTAATGTAAAGCGGTAAAATCCGTAAAAAGTAGTGTTATTTCTTTGTCTGATATTCGCGAAAAATCAATAGAACTAGAAATAAATCTTTAAAAATAAAATACATACCAATGGGAACTACAAAGTCTGAAGATAGTGCTTCATCAGACATGGGGAATGGAATACCATAGAGAATCTCGTCTTCTAATACTACAACTGGGTCAGAGTCCCTGATGGCGGACTTGAGAAGACCTGGAAAATTAAAAGTGTTGTTTTTTATATGGAATTTCAGATTGAGATGTGGAATTACTGTTGTTACAGTTATGATACTGTAACTGTGGAGTTTGTGGAGAGCTGATGTTCTGCAATATCGGCTCTATTGTGACATGGTCCGCGCTCGCCGCTCCTTCTCCGCGCCTCCCCGCGGTTAGTATAGTTCCCGGTCGGCCACGTTACACTATTTCAATAGGTATCAAAATGTTAAATGATACCGACATTGAAGATTCATTGACTGTATTCAGAAATCTTGTTTTTTTATAAAGGGTCTTGGTAATAATTTTTATTGTAATAAGATAAACAATTTAATGGGGTGCTTCAGCGCCTGATGGTACATGGCATGGCACAGTTTATAGACGTCAGCAACACCATCACTCGCGTGTTGTCATTTTGAGACCTGAGTTGTTCTCACTTGCCCAGAAATTTCATTCACTACATTACATAACCCTTCAAATGAGAACACAATAATGTAACACATCATTGCTTAGTGGCAGAATATTGGGCAATGCAGTAAATGGTTACTAAAAAGTTCATCATATCAGCCACAGGAGGTTCACTGCTGAACAAAAGCCTCCCCCATATACTTTCACAAGGACCGGTTATATGCCGCCTGCACCCAATCCGCCTTATTCCAAAACGCGGACTAAAAATAGTTCTAGGATTAGTACCAGGTTTAAACTATGAACTAAATAAAACGTTATTACAAAATGAAGATTAACATTGTTGATAAAATTATAAAATCAAAACTGGATGAACACACTACTGTGGTTCTCCTTATGGGCAATAGTCTTGGTATCACAAAGAGGGACATAGTTAATGATATTGATGCCCTACTTAAATCAAAACTAGGTAAAGTAATTCTATGTGCTTTGCCATACTCTGACTCTCTGACTGCGAAGGTCATATTCATACTTTAAACTCCTTATTGCATATGCTGACATGTCGTCATAGTGACTATTTATTATTTTTTGATACTAACAAGTTTGTTAGAAATTTTATTTTGACTCAGGAAAATTTATTTCTCCCTAAGAAGTATAAGCATCTCTTAGCTACACTGATAGCTTTTAATATTAACTCAGTTCCTAGTTCTAGTCATTTTTATGAGCTTAGTTTAAGTGACGAAACAGTATTATCTAGTAACACTAACAATACTGTGATTAATTGTTTAAACTGTTAGTCGACAACAGATAAGTGTAATACCAGTATTTTACTTTATCACCAGAATATAAACCGCTTCTCTGGCAAAATTTTAGATGTGGAAATGTTAATAGATAAATACCATATGGATATTCTTTGTTTTTGTGAGACTTGGTTAAAACCTGACAGAATGATGTTTAATGTTAATAACTTCTCGGTTGCCAGTGCGTTCAACAGAGCATCAACAGGGGGTGGTTCCTTAATCCTGTGTCATAATTATTTCAGGCACAAGGAAAGAAAAGACATCACTGCTTGTTCTGTTGATCGCATATGTGAGGTAGCATGTGCGGAGATAGAAGGCCATATTATTTTGTGTGTGTATAGACCAACTGCATCATATCTGCCAACATTTCTTATTGTAATGGAAGAAATACTTACAAAGCTTATTAGAAATAATAATTTAATTTTCGTATGTGGTGATTTTAATATCAACCTTTTAGTCGACTCACCAGAAAAACTAAAACTACTTACTTTATTTAAATCATTTAATCTAAAACATATATTTAATGAAGCAACTCGAATTACAACCTTGTCAGCTTCATGCATAGATAATGTCTTCACTAACACTAAGATTATACATTCTTCCATGATTAGTGGTGTCAGGTCTGATCACGCAGGTCAACTACTATCTTTCAACTTTAAAAATAAAGTTCCCTTAAATAAAACTGTTGAAATGAGAACACTGACTAAGAATAAATTGCAAAAATTTTCAAACAATATCTCAAATGAGCTTTGTACTTATTTCTTTAGCGGTACCGACCCAAACATAAATTACTGCTCTTTATTTGCTACAGTATGCCAGAATTTCAATAAAACATGTCCAGTTAAGAAAGTTGATATTAAAAATAAATCAAAATTTAATGAATGGGCCACCCCAGGCATAAGAAAAAGTAGAGATTTTTTATATTCTATATATTATGAAAAGTCAATAACGTCTGATTTAGCTTTTCATGACTATGTGTGGAAATATTCCAAGATATTTAAGAACGTATGTAATCAAGCAAAATCTAAACTCATCAGTAATAAAATAAGCCTTTCCAATAATAAGATAAAAACAGTGTGGCAAGTAATAAATAAAGAGACGGGAAATGCAAAACAACGGGATAACGAACTTTGCTTAAAAATTATTAACATAGCTATTTCCGATAAGCTTGAAGTTGCTAAATATTTCGAAAGCTTCTTCACAAAAATACCAGTACAGGTTACCAAATCCCTTTCAGCTTCCTCTACATTAGCAGAATATCTCCTAAAAAAGAATTTTTCGAAACAAGTACCTATATTCGAGTTTAAACATATTTCGATTACCACACTAAAAAAAGCCTTTAGAAGTCTTAATTTAAAAAACACAGAAGACTTATGGGGCATTTCTGTTAACGTGCTGAGTGTCATCCTTGATGCTATTGCCCCTATTCTGACAAACATATTTAACCAATGTCTGGATAGCGGGACATTTCCTGACTTAATGAAGCATAGTAAGGTCATACCGATCTTCAAATCTGGTTGCAAGAATGATCCCTCAAATTACAGACCTATTTCTGTACTTCCGGCACTTAGTAAAATATTTGAAAGATTATGCTTGACCAAATGCTATCTCATTTTAAAATTAACGGAATATTGCATGATCACCAGTTTGGTTTCACGAAAGGCAGGTCGACTACAGATGCAGGAGTGAAACTAGTAACTCATATATTGGAGGCCTGGGAGAGCTTACAGGGTGCTATTGGCATCTTCTGTGATCTCTCGAAAGCTTTTGACTGCGTTGACCACAACACGCTACTCTGTAAGTTACATCATTACGGAATACGTGGACGAGCTGCTGATCTTGTACATAGTTATTTGTTTAATAGACAGCAAAAAGTAGGGGTAAAGGTGCAGTTTCTTCAGGTTGCGTAGTCAAGATGGGTGTGCCACAGGGCTCAATTCTTGGACCCTTTCTCTTTTTGACCTACATAAATGATCTCCCTTATATGATGGCCTCCTTATCAGATATTATTCTGTTCGCCGATGACACCTCCCTTATTTTTAAAGTAAATAGAAAAGATAGAAATGTTACACATGCCAACGAAAGCCTAGTCCTTCTCTCAAAGTGGTTTGCAGCAAATAATCTTGTACTCAATGCCAACAAAACCAAATGCCTTAAATTTTCATTACCAAATGTCCCATAAGTAGAATTAAATTTAACGCTTGACGGCAATAAACTAAACACAGTTAAGGAAACAGTACTTTTAGGTATTACTATAGACAGTCAATTGCAATGAGGTGCTCACATTAAGGCCTTGTCGAGTAGGTTGAGCTCTGCTGCATATGCGGTTAGAAAAGTTAGGGAGCTTACCGATGTTGCTACAGCTAGGCTAGTATACTTTGCATATTTTCATAGCATCATGTCCTACGGCATCCTTCTATGGGGCACAGCAGCTGACAGAGATTCGATTTTTATTCTACAAAAGAGAGCTATCCGCGCGATCTATAATATGGGGCCTCGGGAGTCTCTTAAAAATATATTCAAGGATATCAATATACTTACAATGCCGTCACTTTATATTTTAGAAAATATTTTATATGTTCGCAAAAATCAGCAGAATTATAGTATTAGGAGTGATATCCACAGCTTAAACACACGTTACAAATATAAATTAGTAATACATAATATATACATAAGTATATATTAGTAATAGGTTGTCTAAAACAAGTAAGTCATTTTTGGGTAATGGAATAAGATTTTATAACAAGTTGCCCAAATCTGTATTAGAACTTACCGATGGAAAGTTTAAGGCACATGTTAAACGCATCCTAATTAAGAAAGCTTATTACAAAGTACAAGACTATGTCGATGATAGGGACGTTTGGGGATAGTTGGACTGATACATCTGCACATGTGGCTTCCCTGGAACCTCTGTAACGACGTATGAGTATATCTATTAACTAATCCCAATTTAGTAATTTGTATTTTATATTAAATATCATTGTGTTTGACTTGATACTTACATATATAATTCATAAATCTTGGTGACAAGTTTTGTCAGTTGCTTTATATAATTTATTAGTTTCTACCGTTTGTAAATGGGAGAACTGTTTAGAACTTTCTTTTATGCCTAGCTGTATTTTATATAATTGTAATCTTCGAAACATTCGTAAATTGTTCTCTCATGTACTTAAGTATCCAATCCAATTTATAATCCATCATTGTACAATACAAAACGATATTTTAAAAGAGTAACCATGGAGTTTCTTGCCGGTTCTTCTCCATAGGAAACGACTACTTTGGAACCGTGCACCTAGACTCGACATTTCATAAGTGCCTGTATATGGTTTATATGAAAATAAAACTATTTTGATTTTGATTTTGACTAGTCCTGGTACTATCTATAATACTAAAGTTAAACCGCCGAGACTCCTAGTTTAACTATGGTACTAACTTTGGTAACGACTTATTTTGAGGTTAACATTGATATTATTTCGTGACTTTTATTTGAAAATCGTAAAAAATGGATATTAACATGATTGACTTGATGGATTTGGAAGATTTGGACATGCTGGAAACTAGGCAATCTGCTAGAAATTTAAATAAATAAATAATAATAATAAATATTAACCCACTTATCTGTGCAATACATATAAATACGTTAAGAAATACAAAATATTGTATTTAATATAAGACGCAGCAAAAAGTTTGGAGTCTCAAATAACGCGCGCTCACCACTTATGTAATTCGCTTCATTTCACGCACGAGTTGTTGAAAAATATAACAACTTGATTATGAAAAGAGCGTCAAACATACAAAATTGTGCTTGTATAATAGATTAGAACCTAAATCACATACACAATAACAATTTATAATATATTTTTTATTTATATATAATTATTATAAGTGTTTCAAGTGTGAAGTCAATATCAATATTTAAAGAAACGGAACGTTGCGCCGATTGAGACCTGTATGAACGAATGAAAGAACGCAATATTTTGATTTTTATCTGTGGATAATACTTAAACCTGTAACTATCTTTGGTACTAGCTGATCCTGGGATAGTCTTGGTTTTGTAATAGAAACACGTTTTAATCCTGGTACTAACTTTAATACTGTAACAAACCTAGATCTATTAGTTCTGGTTTAATCCCAGTACTATAGAGATTTTTGTAATAAGACAGAATGAGTCTCAGCGACTTTTACCAGGTTGTCTGTCCATCTCATTGGAGGCAGCGCTTTCCGGTGCGTGATCTTCACTCGTGAACCTGTGTGTCCCATTGGCCATCAGTACCTACTACTAGCTATGTGCCCTTTGGCTATGTAACCTTGGTTTTTCTACAGATCTCCTCAATTCAAGTAAAAGTTATGAATACTTTAATCTACATACCTTTAGCATCTTCCGAGGAGTACGGCATGACCACCTTGAGTCCGGGGCAGTGGCTGTACCAGGCGCCGAAGCACTGCGAGTGCTGCGCCGCCACGCCGGCCGCCGCGCCGTTGGGCCCGCGGAACACGATCGGCACGGGCATCTGACCCGCTGACATGTAGAACGTTTTGGCCGCCGAGTTTATTATCTGGAAAAAGATCGTAACTCAATTGACAAGAATAAAGTCACTTGTAAGTATGAATATAATTCCATTTAAACAGAGAAAAAGTGAATGTTTGAAATTTTCAAACATTCACTTTTGCTCTGTTTAAACTGCAATTCGTTTTTGGCCTGTGAATTGAACTATTACTACCCATTTCGAGTGAGAGGTATAGTGCAATAATATTTCATTCAAGGACTTCTCCAGTATGGAAGCATGATCGTGATAGAACTGACAGAGTTGCAACACACAGCTAACAAATACTAATTAGGTACTTAGAATTCAAAGTCATCAAGAAATTCCTAAACAATTATAAATGTTGATATAAGACTGCATTGAAGACTGTTATTATGAAAACAATTCCGTACATTTGATGTATCAGAATGTTATTTCTCACACTGTAAATAATGTGAATATGACAAAACTAGAATCTAGGACATTACAAGTCTGAGTATCTGCACTAGAATACTGATAACTTTCAAAATATTTAAATGTTTAATAAGGGGTGTCCCCAAGCAGGCGACGGACGCGACAGTTCGCCAAATCTATGCATCAAGAAATTATTGCTGAACTGACCGACGGATTTTAAAAAGTATATTATGTATAGCGAAATTTTCTTTACATACCAGTAATCAGTTTTTCTAACTGAAAGGATGTACAGATGCCAGCAGGTCAAGCTATCCAAAACTGTCAAGTTTTCCCAATTGGATATAAACCTTATTTCTTTGTATTAAAGATGAAAACCAATCAAAGAAATTGGCAGATAGTGGTAGCTTGAGCCTACTGTAGTTGTGGTACTTTACATCTGCCAGATCAATTTGACTTTAACCTATCAAGGATCAATAGTCAAACAATTGTTTGGAAGCTCCAGGGTCATGGTTTCTTTTATAAATTATCGTCATTAAACAATTGAATTGGTGGTGCTAGTAATATAAAGTCATTTTGAGGTGTCGTACATTTAGAGGCAAATAGTTAAGACGATACAATATAAATAAGAAACAATCAGAGCATGATAAGATAACACAGTCTACAATATTATAATCAAACATTGATGTCATAAGTCTCGAGAGATCTGATGGCCGACAGTTTATCTAATCTGAGGGATTGGCAAGTCAAGTGCATGCAATGAAACTTATTGTGATTTCTTATGCTATTTTATGCATGGGTATCTTAAATTCTTGACCGAAACAAATTCATGCCGTTTATAGAGACGACTAATATCTCATTGGTGGTATGCGCGACTGCTATGCATAAGGTCCTGGGTTTGATTCTAGATCGCGCGGGATTTTTAATGAAATTTTCAGTAACAGATCGGTATTTGGATTTTTGCCTGATTAATGGCAACAGGCTCGCCCCATTCGCCGCCAATTATATTGGACCTAAAAATACCAGCAAACGGAGTGTGTACATTAGTACTTCTCTACCTTCGGGGAGTACAAGCGTAATGGTGTGTTATAATTGATGTCAATTTAACAGGGTCCCAAAGTAAGTCAACCACTACCACTATTATTTGCACTTTACATGCAATATTTCAATGGCACCACAAAATTTAACAAAATGCTCCAGAATCACAATGCATGCGTTCTCTTCATGCTCAAGAGATTTTGATGATGAATGTCTAAGGTTGTTGAGAGAAAGTTAACATTAAATAACAGTTTTTGGCATTTGTAATGAAGAGAAAATGGAACACTACTAGCAGATATAATTTTAAGTTCCTTTAGTGATCATAAACTATCTTAAACCATATTTTTATAACAATTATATATTTTATTTAACCTAACCACAGACTTTAAGCTAAGAAACTTTATTACATTCTTAATAAATAAAACAAATTTAAACTTACATGATCAATGGCCTGCATGGAGAAATTGAAGGTCATGAATTCGCAGATTGGACGGAGCCCAGCAAATGCAGCACCTACAGCAATACCAGCAAAACCAATCTCTGTGATTGGTGTATCAATGACCCTCTTGTCACCATATTTTTTCCAGAGACCCCTGAAATTTAATAGAATAATGCTATTCTTCATATTCTTCACACTTATTGTTATACTATTGTATCTGCTAATAGGTATTACAATGGATTAATATAATAACTTAAAGGTCATGGCTAAACTTATATTGATGAAATTTTACTCAAATAGCTAAAAATGGTAAAACTTATGATTTTTTTTTAATTAACTGCCTCGCTAGTGGTCCTAAGTGCAAGTGCCATGCTAGAGGTCTTGGGTTTGATTACCAGGTCAATCAAAGTGTTATTGGGTCTTTCTATTAAGTTCTTAGTAGCAGCTCAGTTTGCTCAGGGCTTGTGCCCGGTTAATGTTAATAGTCTCGCCCCTATTACATGGGACCTAAACATACCGGCGAACTGTGAGTGTACACTGTTACACCTATGCCAAATCCTTCACAGAATACAAGCATGATGGTGACTTTCATTGAGTTATATTATTTTTAACATATTTTCAGTTTTTTTGGGGCTATAATAATATCAGCAATTCTAAAACATAATACAATATGTACTAATTAGTATAAAAACTTCTGTTGCACTCAGCAAAGACTACAGAACTATATTTTTTTACTGTAGAAAAATATGCATAAACATTATAACATTATTCTCACAATGATAATAATATAGCAATATTGCATCTTTCCTGTTGTTATACTAAAAAGTTCTTACAAATTATATTTACAACTAAGAAGCCTTAATTTAAATACAAAAACTACACAGATAAATAGAACAAAAAAGTAAAATAAAATGAATAATAACCAGATTAATAAAACATGACTTAGAACAAGGCTTATTTTGCAGAGGTTGAACTTGATATGGGTTTCTGAAGGTTACAATTGATATAGCACAGCGTTCCACGAAGATTACATTCTATATGAATCTGTCAACAAATTTCTTGGTTATGTAACATTGAAAGATTTTTTGGAATGAAAGATTTAGGTATACACATGTATTTTTTTAAGAATATTACATTCAAAATTTAAAAAGTTTTGAGTATTTGTAGTTTTACAGTCAAAACATGGGCAAACGCGTCCCAGAAAGGTTATGTAGACAGTTTTGTTCTCACCTGGTTACTTTGTAAGCACCGTCGTACTGAGCCACTTCCTCGCCTAATACGAAGACTTTCTCATCTCTTTCCATCTCCTCGTCGATAGCCTGGTTCAAGGCATCACGCACAGTAACAGGTTTTGTGGCTAAAGCGGTAGATGTTGAGAAGTTACGACGAGGCAGCCTCGCGAGCCAACCGAACAGAACCGGCGACGATTTCAACGCCATTTTCACTTCAAAACTATATTTCTACACTTAAAAACTAGATAAATAGCACTAATAAGCCTATGGAGAGATATTTTCGATTGTTTTTCGTTGAAAATGGTGTTAAAATCGTTATTTTGATGAGACGAAGGATGAATGGAGGTCGTAATTTGCCAAGGTGAAGTTTTTCCATATGGTACGTGTCACTGTCAGTCAGCATCTAGATTGTCAGACGGGTGTCATGTCAAACGTCAACTACTTTGGAATGAAATTGCCATAATAAAAAATAACATTAAACCATAACTTGTCTTGTTTGATGCAGTCCAAGATAATGATCCAGGGTGAGCGTCATTGTAATAATCCCATTTTAGATAATTTTCTTATCGAAAACTTAAAATTCGATGGATACAGAAACCTGTTCACAACCATACCTTCTTCTTCGTCGTTTCCTTATTACTGAGAAAGAGGATCGCGACCATCTAAGATACGTCTCCAAGCTATGCGGTCTAATAATGTATTGACAGCTCGGATGCTGCCACCAACCACCTTCTTAATTGCGTAGGACTATCTTGCTGGCGCTCTACCTTAAGCTGGTTTCCCTTCAATCCGACCCAATATCAAGAGCTTTTTCAAACAATGCATAAGTGAACGCATATTAAGTCTAAAAAATCCAACTGACACGCTCCTGGCAAATAAATTGCTAATAGACTCAACTATTCTTTTCATTTTACAGGGTCGGCAATGCGCATGTGATACCCCTGGTGTTGCAAGCGTCTATATGCGTAACCGATTACCATCAGGTGGGCCGTATTGAGTGGAATTACTCCCACTATGCCCTACTACATAATATAAAATAATAAAATCTATTGTTTTATTGCATATGAATCATTATCAAGCAGCAAAAGATGTACCTACGATAACAACCGTACATTTAAGTATTTAATTTATATTAATTAGTAGTTACCGTCGTAAATACCATTACAATGAACCCTTCATACATACCGACATTAATAATTAATTATTTAAAAATAGTAAACTAGAACTATAAAATATATTAATTACATAATTAATGTAGGTATGTATATCTTTTAATTAGATCAATTAGGAAAAACAATAATTAATTTTAAGTTAACGTTCTGCAATAATCTTGTATTTCTCATAATAATATCCCTCCAGCACAAATTCTTTTTTCTTGCCGTCAATTTCTTGCAATTACCATGATAAATTAAAAAAATAGCCCCATCAATTAAAAAAAAAATCGACAGAGGCGTCTTTGTTGATGGTCATAGATATTTGTCATTGCGCAAAGCGCGCTAAACTTTAACCAAACTTTAAATACGGGTACCTATTCCGGTGATGAGACGGTCCGTATCATTTACGGGGCGAAGTGATGAGTGGACCAAACAGGTAATTTTATTCAACTAAGTGAAGTGTCAGTGTGTGTTAATGTGTCTTAGTGATGTGTATTTGTGTAAAATTACAAGAATCAGATCCCAGGTCTCAGCGTCGCCGCCCGGTCGCCGCCGCCGCCGTGCCGGCTGGCGGCTGTTGAGGTAAGTGGGTAAGTAACTCTTTATACTTATTATAATTATTGATTTCTTACTTTTTCAGCATATTTTCTTGTAATAACCGTCTAAAAATAGGTGCCGTTTAACAGTCACGTTCATAGATTTGTAGATTCAAGCAAAAACTTAAATCGTTGGATTCAAGCGTACCTGGGTACAGAGGCCACCACATCAAGCTACCCTAATCTGTAAAATTTATTAGATATATTTTCAACTTTAATACAAAGTTATAAGGTTTATATTCAATTGAGAAAATTTGACAGATTTGGGTTGACCTGCTGGCGTCTGTACTTTGTTTCGTCCGAAGAGTTCGTCGGTACCTAATACCTACATAAATAATAACCCTACCGAGGTCTTGATATAATTATATTAGGTGCTTTTTATTATTCTAACTACTATGCGTTTCAAATAAGAATATCAATGGCCTCTGACAAAAATGTACAGCTTGCAAAAAAAAGACTTGAAATTTTAAAACATGTTAAGATAATATATTTTTATGCAGTAATTACCAAATCCAGAACTTTGCGAGTTTAATAAAAAAGGCACAAACAACCAAAATTCTACATTTTTGACAATATTTTAAACTCCCATCCCATGGCTTTGAAGTTTTGAAGCTGTCACCCTAGAATTGTGATTTAAGCCCAATTGAATAATATCTATGAAAAGGTACTAGGGAGCAAATTTTAAATATCCGGCTCTTAGTAGAAAAATGCTACGAATATAACATCCCAACATTTATGTGTTTCGTCGACTATCAGAAAGCTTTTGACTGTGTCAAATGGGAAAAGTTATGGGAAGTTCTAGCTGAAACAGGAGTTCCATCTCACCTGATTTTGCTAATAAAAAATCTGTATGAGTCCGGTTTTGGCACAGTCACGATGGGAGAGGTCACATCAACGCGGTTTAAGTTTCAAAAGGGAGTCCGACAAGGTTGCGTAGTGTCGCCTATCTTATTTAACATCTACGGTGAGCACATAATGCGCCAAGCGGTCGAAAACTGGGAAGGAGGCATTAAGATAGGTGGAGTGAAAATATCGAATCTTCGCTACGCAGATGATACTACTCTGTTCGCATCATCTGAAGCTGAAATGCCCGAACTACTGGGCCGTTTGGAAACTGTAAGCTTCAACATGGGTCTGGCTATAAATAAAAATAAAACCAAGCTTATGGTGATCGACCGTTTCGCAACTATCCAGCATAACGATCTGCTACACGAATACGAGACAGTAGATCAATTTCAATACCTTGGCTCGGTCATAAATAATAAAGGTAGCGAACCAGAAGTAAGAAGGCGAATAGGCATGGCTAAAACAGCAATGACTCAATTGAGCAAAATATGGAAAGACAGGAATATCACCAATCGGACAAAAATCAACTTGATCCGCACACTTGTCTTCTCCATATTTCTTTATGGAGCTGAGACGTGGACTTTGAAGGCGGCCGACAGACACAGAATCGAAGCCTTTGAAATGTGGTGCTGGCGCCGTTTACTAAGAATCCCATGGACGGCGCATCGCACAAATGTCTCGGTCCTTAAAGAATTAAAAATCAATAAAACTCAACGACTGTCGTCAACCTGCCTACAGCGCATGATGCGATATTTTGGCCACATTGCCCGTAGAAATCCCGGTAATCTGGAACGATTGATGGTGACAGGAAAAGTCGAGGGCAAAAGATCTAGAGGACGGAGCCCAAAACGTTGGACGGATCAGATATCCGAACAGCTGGAGAGTCAGTGCCGCACTCCATCAAGCGGCTGATCGTAACAGATGGAGGCACATTATCGATAGACTGAAACAGAGTCACGATCCTCAGCAGTGAGGGAACGACTGAGAAGAAGAAGAATAATATCTGGCATAGGGTGGCGTAGTCCCGGTTCCGGGACCCCGCATGCTCCTACTTCGATAATCGAGAAATTCCTCTGAGGTCTGGTCTGTGTGCAGGTTTTACACACGATGGTTTCACGACTTAAGCTAGTAGGTAGCGGTTTTACTATTAGTTTAGTAGGTACCTACCTAATAATTATTTATTAGTATGCACGTGATTTTTGAAGAGTCTGCGGTGCGTTCTTTGGATTTCGACTCGAGAAGTTATAATAATAATACATTTATTTGAAACACATCAAGTATAATAGGTACTAAAACAAGTAACAGTTTCATTTAAAGCTTAGTAGGTAACCATTACTGTATCCCTGTACCCCACACTAGGATACCCTGTGTCGTGGGGTTCAGTTTCTTCCAAGTTTATTATGAATATGCATTTGTTTTGTTACAAGCAATGCTTATATTAAAATAATATTATTACAATAATAAGTTACGCATTGGTAGTCCATGTTCAAGCCTGTTCATAACTATGTTATCCCTGCTTCTGGGCGGATAATATTTATTTACCTATTTATTTGTTTCACCTAATAATAAAAATTCTATTGTACCTTGGACTAACTTGGTAGGTAATTAGGTACCAATTTGTTTCACGAGTTATATGTCAACTAAAATAATTAGTGAAAGCATTGGTAGAATTAGCTAACGATGCCAATCTTAGAGTCAGAACCTGTCGAAACAATAATTAGGTAGGTATTATGTTAACTACATTAATAAATTGTCCTAAATCAAATTAAACATCATGCGTGGCACCTCGCGTAACCACGGGGCACGTAGGCAGGTACAATACATTGCTCCCTATTCAAGGGCAGTTTGAAAGGTAGTAGACATATTATTAGTAGGTATTACCTCATATTCCTATCATACCTCCATAACCTCGCTATCATAAAGGTACGCCAGGCTCACTAATTAACTTACAGCATTCGGGACGCGGGTGACCACCTTTTCAGCCCTTGGTAATACCCTTATACCTTTTCCACACATCATTAATTATCCCCATAGGATTCTAAAACAGGGTTCTCGTAAATAAACTAATATGTGTGCAAACTTAGGCCGACGGGACCGCCCTGGGCCGCGGACGAAAGGTTTCCATCCCACTGAGGGCGATTAGCGGTGATGTAGTTCCATTGATTTGAACGAACATTTGGTTTGGTGACTACGATGGACTAGGTATCAATGAAGTATGTGGCTCCATTGCTTCATACTTCATTGTAATACCTAAGTTATTTTAGCTACTGTTACCATTTACAATAATCTATATACGCTTTCAGCTTTGGTAATAACTAAAAAGCTCTCAGTCACAACCCTCATTTTATTGTAAAAATGTATACTTATAATTCGCGCTCTTTAACCGCGAATCTCCACTTTCATAACATTATAATATGATAAAGTCTGAGTTGAGTTCAGGAATCATTAATTTTATAAGTAGATTGGTGTCATAGTCACGTTTCGTTTCTGTTGAAAAGTTCTACAGTACGACGATGAAATGCAAGTACGGCCATATATCTGCCACACGAAGCTAGACAGCGCAGTTCAAACGTGTGACTTTGAAATTAGCCATAAATAGGTCATCCGCCTTCCGCTTATCGCCTTCATTCTGACGTTCACCAAAATGCGGCCAAAAACAGACTGCCATTAAATCTTTACAGTTGCACGCGGCCTTGGCCCACTTACCCGGGTCTGGTAACTCTTTACCGGAAAACCGTATCTTACACGTAACATAATGTTTTATGTCCACAGTCGAGGAATCCTTGTAAAAATTGCAAGATATCCGACGATTGAGCACTTACTGTGGTTAATGGTCATGTGAGGACTAGGTCCTTTCAAGGCTCGGTAATGGTCTTTTTATTAACTATATATAATTGCTTGACTTCACTTAACGGGTCTACCTACGCTCAGAGAAAAGCAAGCATTTGTGATCAATTAACTTTTGTATAAATACCCGAAAACAGTTTAATAAAAATTGTAATCAGAAACTTTTGCAATTCGCTGCCCCCCGGTGCCCAAGAACAATAGATTTAGCATTGTATTTGTAATTTTTTACTTGACATTTTGTCTAAATGTTTTTGTACAAAATCGTATAAATAACATTAACAGCTGGACGTCATCAAAAATGTTTTTTTTTTTAAGTAAAACTGAATAATGAAGCAGTTAGGTATATGGAGATCATCTCATAAATTATTATTAATATCTATCGGACTGGGATTAATAAACAAATAAACTTATAAAAAAAAACGAAAACAAATAAAAGCGAAATCTTAGCGGAGTCAACCAACAATAATAAAACAGAAGAGCCCCTACTTTTAAGCAAAATCACGGAACCCCATAACTCACATGCAGGATAGGGGTCCCAACCTTCATTAAAACAAACTCCTTGGTCCTGGACTAACCTTGAAACTTTAAAATCTTTCAAACTAGGTCATCTTCTGTTTAAAAGTGGTATGCGTTGTTTAGGCACCTGATTTTGTTTTGTAGCTGTAAAATGTTCATAATTATTATTATATAAGCACAAAACCGTTGATACGCTTGTAAAGCCCTACGAATTTTGATCATAATTTACGAATTATTACTGATTTAGTGAAAAAAATAATCGTGACAGTTATAATTTTCCATGACTGTTTATAATAATACAAGACTTTTTTTATCGAATTCAACTATGCAAATTTATTTGTCTTTTTTTTTAAAAGACCCGGACACAAATATATCATTTCAATATATCACCATTTCAACTAGGTATAAATTAATAAATTTTAAAAAGGTTTATGTGTATGTATGCTCAATTATTTTTATGATTTATATTTGTATTAAATCTTATCCAAATCATCCAATCAATTCCAAGGTATGTCAGGATCAGTCTTACTAGCTGTGCCCCGTAGTACTACTAGCATTCATCCAGTATTTTCCAATCCTATGGAAAGTTCTCAAAATAGATTCAATTCAAATAAACCATAAACCACTACGTATAGTGGAATTGCATGATTTATTTATAGTTGCATGAATCATACTAAAACAGTAAGAATAAGTATTACCTCGTAATATTTAGTTTGGCAAATAAAACTTTGTTGAGAAGGTACCTACTTTTTAGTTTACGATCAGAAACTTCGTATCTTCGTCGTTGTTACCTTCAATATTCATAATTATTCATGAATGGTAAACCTTTGTAATATAGGTATGCTCTGAAACAGCTACGAACAAAACGGAAACATGTCACTACGGCGGACTTCTCGATAAAGTATTTTAATAATACTAACAAATCAGTTGAATATCTTTTACCAACGCTTAGAAAAAAGACACGCCAGCAAAAACTGCTCCAAAATTACTACTATACCAGCATCAAATGATCTAGAAGGAACGATCTCCTATGCAAATATTTCAGGTAAACACGTGTTCCCTGGGGAAATCTGAGTATGGGTGTGATGTCTGTTGGGTTTTTTAGAACTTCGAGCTATAAAACATGTTGAGAATCCGTCGCTAATGCAGTCTGATGTATTGGTTTCGGAAAATTAGTATTACAAACTGCCTCATTAGTCTAATGGTCGTAACTGCCGGCGTAACGGCCGGCGAACTGTGGGTGTACAATAGTACACCTCCGCCTAACCCTTCAGGGAATGCGGGTTGGTGATATGTTTATATTATCAATTCAATACTTTATATCAATGTGTTCGGCTAATAACTTATCAAAATTAGTAGAGGAAGTTACAGTTTCAGCTGGTTTGAGAAAGAAATGCAATTAAGTATAGTGTTCGAAGTGATCAGCGTATTTATTTTTAACCAGTAAATGCCTTAACACAATACCTGTACAGCATAAACTAACCTACTTAACATACTTTAAAAATGATTTTATAATTCAAGCGGGTCCACGGGTCATACGGGGCCACCACCACCAACCACAGGCTAGAAGGACCTACTTATGTTTAAAGTAGGTAGGTACGAAAAAACTTATGGATCATCCGCCATCTGGGGAGGCGGCTGTGTATTTTAGGTTCGTAACGACACAAAATGGATCTACTTGCCGTCCGTTGCCCTATACCTACGCCAGGCATGCGATTCGTGATATTCGCTACGACCGTGTAAGGCTGTCCAGCGTTCAAAGGGAGAGGTCTCCCGTCGCTTCCAAGTCGAAGGCGCAGGTGGACCACACACTCGGACTACTGCAGCCATTATCTGGCCCACAGGCCAGTTTGATCTGTCTCCAGTTTGAACATTAGCTGTTCAACCTTATTTGGCCGGTGACTGCATACTGCTTCATTATTTTGATCCGAATAATGAATTGAGGTTTGTGGACCTTGACAAACTTTGTTATTAACTTTGGAATTCTGAATAATTATTGGCTTTGTTGAGATAATTCATTACCTAGGGAAATGTGATTAACTTAGTGTTAAAAATGTGTTGGTTAGGTGCAAGTACTTTGTTTCAGTAGGTAAGTACAAGCAATATCAATGCAATGACATTTAATAATACCTATTTATTTTAGGCCACATATCACACTAGACACACTAAATTAAATTATCAACTAATGATTAACAAATCAAAAAGCTTTCGCTGTCCCTTCACGGTCATAAGACATAAGAAACAGGAGTCTCCTACGCCACCAGTATCCAGTCGCGTCTATGAACTGCGTCACAGGACATCGACCCTTTTGTTACACATCGCACCCTTTCAAAGCTTCATGTAAATATGGTAGAAAGTAGAGAAGGTCTACTATTCATTACGGTCGGAATAATAGTAAGAAAGAAGAAGTTTTTTATATGACAGATAAACCGGGCTTCTTGGTTTCGTAGTAGCAATAAATAACTTCTGCTAAGGTTCTTCCCGAGTTCGATATCCTGGTCAACTAGTTTTCCATTCCCCCCCTTTTTCATGAGATCTGAAACATGCCAAGGATAACTGTGTGGATGTACCTGGTCCGGGGTTCAAATTTAAGGTCGGTCAAAATGTTACCTAATGGATTTTTTTTTTGTGTAATTAAATAGTGTAGTCCGGTAAAGAGTAGGTGAAACTTCTGAATCTTCTTACATTACGATAGAATGTCAAGCCGCTTTGCTGACGACTTCATCCGTTTACCAAGATAATTTGTTTGTTTGACTGTTGAAGTGGGGTGGCGATTTGTCAGTGGAGATATCGGTTTTTAGTTTTCGTTCTATTGGATAATATCTATACATAGCTATCGACGGGACAGCGGAATCAGAATCTACGAGTATATAGGAAACTTTTCTGTTTAGGTTTGAGATTATTTAACTTTATGGTTTTCTCTCTAAATTTTGTTTAAGGTATCGTAGGAACGTTTGGTTGTCTTGGCTTTTAAGCACTGGCAAGCCCACAATGGATGTTGAATACTTAGCAGTAGTTTACTGTTTCTAGTATACTGTCATGTTAGGAAAACTTAAAATCATAAAAAAAAGTATTACAAATTACGTGGCCAATAATTTTTACGTCTTCAAAGAGGGTGCTTTGACCGGAAATCGTCAAGTGTTTGCAGAAATACGACACCGTTCATGTGACATGGCCGCCCATACGGAACATTGTTTGTTTTGGAAAAGAAATGACCGTATGATGACGGTAGGGAGTGGAACGTAGGCGCAGGGTCCTTGATTATGTGGTTTTTAGGCCCATCGGTAGGTGGCAAGCCAGCTCTGTGTTAATATTACAGTGTGTCACAGTAAAGAAAATTGTATTTAATTTTAATTAATTAAAGTTGAATGAACTTGACGACATGTACAGGATGCATAAAGAACTACACTTTTCGAGGAGAAATTTAGGAAATTGGACGGGGAGAAATTTATAAAATACTGCCTCATTAGTCTAGTGGTCGTAAACGCGACTGCTACGCTGCAGGTCCTGGGTTTGATTCCCCCGGTCGAAGGTTTTTTATGAAATTCTCAGTAGCAGCTCGGGGTTTGGATTTGTACCCGCTTGATGGCAATAGGTTCGTCCTCCATTACATGGCATTATTTAGGAATAGTGTTGCCAATATTTTTTCGGGTGATTGTAGTATTCTTTAGAATAAGCTTTATAAAATCTAGTGTATAATATTTTTTTTTGGATTTGTATTTTATGGGTGTGTTCTTTGTTTCAGTGTTACAAAAAAAAGCCATACCTACGTGTATGTAGGTAATACGCAAAAAAAAACTAAGTAGGTACATTGTAATGTTGTACCTACCTAGTTTTTTTTGCGTATTTATATTTCTTCAACAGTATTTTAAGGCACCTACGTAGATCTGAAATAATAGTACCCGTGAAAGAAAAAACTACCGTAGGCAGGATAGAATCTGGTAACGATTGATGAATCGATTTCTAATGAATATAATTATACAGCATCCCAGTCTTTTTATTAGAAAAACAGTTTTACTACCAAGTTCTTAAGCTAAATAAATTACGCGATTTCAACTATCCCGGGCTATAAAATTGCTAGTGTCAAAGAACTTTCTTCAATGTACAGTCAGCGTCAAATAGTTAGTGACACTCAGGGTATTCAAATAAATAGACGCAACCAAAAAGTCAATAATATCGGTACAAACAAAGTTTCCATATTGTTGTCAACATTATAGTCGCTCAAAAGGTCGAGACGTTTAAAATGTCACATAGATAGGTTCAGTCAAACCGCCATAAATATGGTTACAGTCATCCCGTCAATGGTATCCAAGCATTCTAAGTGGTCAAAAATATGGAACACATTAGAAAAATGAACTTTACTACTATATATTTTAAATATTCTTTCTCACATCAATTAATGTGAAAACATTTATACATAAAAATGAAAGGAATAGAAACTACTGCTGTCCTTTTCATTTTGAGCATGACGTCATAGACATGTCTTTTGTTTTGTAAAGAATTTCGTGCATAGCCGTTTACGATACTTAGCAATATACAGCTGACTGAAAATAGATGTACCTAAACCTCATTGATAATGAGTATGACTATATATCTCATAGAGCAAGAGTGCATAATTAAAATATATGATTCAATATCATGATAAAGAGTGTAAAAATATCCTCTCCTCCTTAGTCGCTCACTCTTCGTGGTTGATGACGCTGCATTTAATATACATTGTAATAAATATTGTTAAATTCAGTTCAAATATTATTAGATATCATGATCATTTTATTTTATTTTAATTAACAATGAACGTCGACAAAACTAGACTCGATAGTGTTTGCAAAAAAGAGGTGCAAAGTTTTCAACTTTATTGACTATTACTCAAAAACTGCTATTTTAAACATAAACAAGGTAATAGAGTGGATGAATAACTAAAAATAAGCAATAAAATAATGTCAATAAGGTCGATAATCGCTTGCATCTTTTCAATTTTCTCTAGTTTTCGACTGCTTACCATCAGGCGGGCTGTGTGCTTGTTTATACATATATGTGCGAATATGAAGAAATGAGGATCTAGAGAGATGAGAATAATTCGATAGGTTACTACACGTAACATCTAAAACGATAGGTACATAAGGATATTCCCAGTTCATTTGAAATATCTGTTACGGAGACACTTTCCTCCCTCAAATATATAATTCGATGTTTTGTGGTGTCACTAATGCGTAGCCATATTTCTAGCTTGCTTTAGTTTTGCACTTGACATTGATATTACTGATAGATAAATAGAATGACATGCAAATAACACTACATTGCCTAAAGAGGTTTTCATCTTTGGGAAACCGTTTATTTCTTTAACATGCTGGTTTATTTTTCTAATATGTTCCATATTTTTGAACACTTAGAATACTTGGATACCATTGGCGGGATGACTGTTACCATATTTATGACGGTTTGACTGAACCTATCTATATGACGTTTTAAACGTCTCGACCTTTTGAGCGACTATAATGTTGACAACATTATGGAAACTTTGTTTGTACCGATATTATTGACTTTTTGGTTGCGTCTATTTATTTGAATACCCTGAGTGTCACTAACTATTTGACGCTGACTGTATCGTTGTGTTTGTGACGAGTTCAAATAATCTCTCTTAGAAATAAATGTATTTGGGAATAAAACTTGATGGCTCGTTTATGTTTACTTTTTATCTTAAACCCTGTTTAAAAAATTAAGTGTTGTAAAAGACTAAACCAAAATACCATGGTGTTTTAGAAAAAAATATAACTTAGATAGGTACTAGTGAAAAATCACGCCTCGTCTATCAAGAAAAACCTTGGTCAGGGAACTTAGAGATTTGTTCTAACTATACAACTCACTCGTTCATGACATACACTGTACAGTATTATAAAATAGAAGTAAAATAGATCAAGTATGGGAAAATATTAATATTAGGCATTATGCTTTAAAGTATCAGAATAATAATTTTAACCCAAGAAAATATAACAATAAAACATATTAGTAAAAAAAAATTGCGCACGTATTGAGGTATTGCACTACGGTTTACAATGTCGCGACATGTCGTATTCATTAAATTAAATATGAAATATTACTTATTCGTAAATTGGCAACGGGAGTCTAGTGGCGCTTTTTGCAGAGATTGCATTAGAGCGAGTGGTGTTGTAGGCTGCTAGCCAAATATTCGGCGGACTGATAGCTTATTTACTAACTACCTAAATATATATAACCTTCCCTAGGCGCCTGTTTCACTCAAAGGCTAAATATAAATAAAACAATTTGCCAGCTGATTACATTTAAATGTTGCCTGTCTAGAATAGTTAGATCAGTTCCAGTGTTAAAAATAGTAGGTTAGACGGGTCAATATCAAACGACAAAGGTCAGTCTACCCATCCCAGGTGTATAAAATTGTATTTCAGTAACAAGACTTAAATCCGGGGTTTTTTCCTAAAACCTAGTCTGTGCTTTCAAACGGGTTCAATGTCTTTAAAAGGATTAACTGTAGTTCGAACGAGTGCGTTTCACTCATTACAGAAGGAATAATGGTGCGTTTTTGAATTATTATTTAAAAACAAAATAATAAATTGCATGATATTGATTGATTGAAATTATGATATGATATTGTGAGTATTTTAGTTGCTAAATATGTAACTGTGAATAGCTGAACGGTACCTGAACCCACCAAAGGGCATCGGTCGGTCGGTCACTATATTTGTATCAAACTTGATTACCAAAGGTGCTATCTATGATATTCCAATAAAAACCGTTGATAGCGGAAGCGTATATAAAACTGCTTTGTTCACCATTTCGTTTGCGGTCGGGGGTGAAGCAATAAACGGAGACTTGAAATACAGCCTTAATGTCCTATTGTTCACAGTACACCGACCTATTTTTTAGGGTTCCGTAGCCAGGTGGCACAAGTTGAGCCCTTATGTTTGGTAACAGCTGTCTGTGACTTCGTAGGGATGTGTAGGTTATGTAGATGTAGGCATGATTTTATTAAAGTACGCATTTTAATTAAAACTTTGTTACCTTGTGTAGAGAATAAACATCATCAATTGCCAATTTACTGCCCCAAACAGAATGCCGTCAAGAAAACCTCTAAACTACAGCCTCTCACGCTATACAGGTTTCTACGTGATATTTTTCTTCACTGTTTAATCAAGTGATTATTAATTTTATTTGCTTAAAATATGGTTATAAGTACTTATTTTTGACAATTGCCATCCTAACGTCTACCGAGAAATATTTCAATGCGCGCTCATATGCATGTGCGTTCTAAAGGGATTGACAGAAATATTAGTTGATACACTCGCGACTCAGGTAGAGTGCAGACAGCAGGTAGAGTGCTGATAGATCTACCGAACCCTGAGTGCATGAAAGACATATTCCTGCCCAATTTTTACATCTACGTTTCATCATTCGATAAGATTTATAACGGGCAACAAAAATATCTGTACTTTACGACACGTTTTTAATTTTTTGGTGTGTTATACAACATTCACATAAAAGTCGATGTACCCTTATCTTTTCATCGGATTTGTCCAATTCGGTGGATAGTGATTAGTGAATAAAATCTTTTTTAGCTAGTGGACCTAGAAATCTTAGAATAAAGTACGATTTTCCGTGAATGAGACGTTTGTTTTCACTGTGTGAATTATAGCAATGTCGTTTATTTGCGAAGATTATATAATTATATTGGTTCGTTATTAATGCTTATCTATATTAATTGAAAGACTTTACTATTACCAAGATAAATCGGAGGTTTGAACCAAAATCTGCCAGATTTACAAATTAAAGTGTGTATAAACGAGAAACCGTCTAGATGTTTTAAATTAAGGGATTTCGGCTTTAAATAGGTTTAAAAATAAACAAAATCTTCAGCTTAGATGTCTCGGTTCAATTCAAAACTGAGCTCTTAAACTAAGCGACGAGGCTTGTTTAAGCAAAAAACTACAGTCGAACATTGACCTCTGAATTTCCTGATAACGTCGTACAAGAGAGACTGACAATCTTAACTGGTTGTAACGGGCCCGCTATCTCGAACACCCACTGAGCATTTACCGTGTACCGACTAACTATAGCGAGAGTTTGTGCATTAAGCACGGGAAGTTAAGAAGGTATACTTCGACATGTCCGTCGCTCAATCTACGTTATGAATACTACGCTACGCAATTTCAAAAGGAAATATCCTTTTGTAACTGCCTTTTTATCCTTTTTCACTTTTAGTTTTTTAATTTGAACAAATTAAATATAAATAATAAATATTCTTGGACAATTTTACATAGCACCATCTAGTCCCAAACTAAGCAGTGCTTGTACCATGGGTACTAGACAATGGGTATAATACTCACATACTTTTTTGTAATTACGTCATGCTTATAATACATCAGAAACACCCAGACAAACATATTCATCACATAAACTTTCGTGTCCTGTGGGAATCGAAGCCACTCGTGATCAGCAGTCCGACACACCAACCATTAGATCACAGAAGTCAAATATTATTAATAGCACAAGCAAAATAAATATTAATCATTGGTGCACAGACTGGAACTTGCTGTGTCACAAGTATGGCTTGCTAAGTAGATCAAAATTCGTCATACAAACCAGGTCACCATATCACATTTTCATTATTCGTAATCACAATGAACTGAGCTTTATTTTTGTATGTTACCTTTTAAACAGTCAAGTTTTTTGATAGCTAGATGGATTATCCTATTATCCCTCGATTTCTCTCAAAATTCTTGTTTTTTTTTTAATTGATTGCAATACATTTATTTGTGTACACTTTGGGGCATATTTTGTCCATCTCCTTTGTATTTCTTCGATCGGTTCCTTTTAAAGAAATTCCAGACATTATGGCAAAAATCATATCAAGTTCAACGATAATCATTTGGAAAGGTTTGAAAAAAAAAACCCGTAGCACTGTGAGTAGACCAGTCTCCACTGAAGGTACGCATGCATCAGTCAGCGGGTAGCCTAATCGTAATTTAGGTGCTCAACGACCCGACGGCCAACGATACCAGATCAACAGGATATTAATTGTATAATGTTTTGTATCTGGTTTGATGTCAAATATTTCCTCGTAATTTTTTAAAGATTCATCTAGATTCGTACTACATACTGGTAACGCTATAGGCACCGCGTCATATTACTTATAAGTTAGTTTTTCTATTGCTTATCTGCAGGATGATTCATTGTCAGAGCATCACAGACTTGTTATTTCATCGTAAGTTTTTTATGCACTCGGCCCTTCTTCTAGTTTGATTGTTTCGTTGTAGTTAGTATCAGTTCAGGGTGGCTTGACCTTTCTCTCCTCTCGCATAATTTATATTGAGGCGTAGTCCCGCGAGCTGACTGCCTAGCTTTGATGTTCTAATCCCACACTTAGTAATTCGAAGGGCAGGTACGTATGGGCGTGTAAGGTTAGTTTAGAACTAAATTAGTGTATTAATAGGTTCTTCAAGCTTGGTAAGGCTGGCAGTGGGTCCAATTAATAGTTAAAAGTTGTAGTTGTAAGGTATGAAAGTTGTCATATATTTCTAACTAATTAGTCTAGTGGTCGTAAGCGTAACTGCCAACTGTTGGCTATCAATTATTAGAGGATAAAATTGTTACTTAGGAACATTTAATGTTGTTGGCGAAGTCGGCCTACCCGCCTTAGGAGGTATTACGCTTTACTCCACCACGTTGGCTTACTGGCGCTAAAGTGTACCTCACAATCAGACAGGAAGCCCAAGAATTTCTACAGTATTTAGGCATTAATATTTTCATCAGTAATTCTAAGTTACCTACAGAGGCCAGCACATCAAGCTACCCCAATCTTTCAAATTTCTTTGGTAGATTTTCAACATTAACACAAGTGATAAGGTTCATTTTCAATTGAAAAAATTTGTCAGTTTTGGATAGCTTGACCTGCTGGCGTCTGTACACAAAATGTTATTAATATTAAGCACTCCCTCGAGTCATTTCTTACGTTTCCGAGCCGCAAAAGCTAAATAACTATATATGTATAACTATAATAACAGTATTAACTAAATAACTATTTTATGTAAGTTATATATTTTGTCTAACACCTGATATAATGTTTAAGTACATGAGCTCGCTCTTGTTAAACTTTTAATAAAACTGATCATTGACTTTATCTTCTACCTGCGCCTTTATTTCGGTACTTACGTTGGGACCGTTGAATGCTAGTACGTTATTTATATTGAGAAGTTATGTTAGATTGTTTGAGTGCCTAATTAATTGCCACGGTCTACGTGGCACAGGCGTCAACTAGTCGACTCAAGCCTCTGCCTTCTGCATTTTGTTCACCCGATATCTTCTTATATTATATAACTTTGGATATTGGTATCGTCTATAATTTACTGATGACTATAAATGGGTACCCACATTAACATCTTAACTATAACATTTTAGGGGAAATTAAATCCAAGAAATCATTACATCAAGGGCACGTCGTCGTTCAGCAGGTTCTTCAACTTTAACTACTAAACGTGACATACACATGTCAAAACTTTTAAATTTACATACAATTTGATCGACCTTGTTAGCTTATGTAGATTTGAAGTATATTCCCAAATATTTAAGCAATGGCAGTTCAATCTCCTCAAGCTTTGTCTCCAATATTATAATTTAAACTTTATCGAAACCCTTATACTGTTTTTGCATTAAAGAACTTGAACTCTGAGTGATCGCGTAACCTCGGCTCAGTTAATAAAAGCTAGAAAAAAGACATAAGTAATTTTAATTTATAAAATTATATAAAATATACCTTCAAAATAAGTAAGATTGGAAATCTAGCCCGCGATGATTAAGAAAGTTTTTCAAATTGCAACATCGAAAGGCATGTGATACCTCAGCACACTACAACCATCACATGAATATACAAACAAACTCAAAACTAGTTTCCGTATATGTAAATATGAAAGTTCATTATGAAATATCGGGGCATTCCTTGCATCAAGGCTGTGTTCATAGTTCAAAATCAATTTTGATCGAGTTCCGTCCATGCATACCGAGTTACTTGCATAGAAGAAGTAGTCATATTATATAGGTAGGACCTCATTAGGTAGGTTAAATATGTTAAAACTAGCCGGAGTACGTAAAATATTTTTTCGTTATTGTTGGAATAATCCTCACGGATCGTCCATTATACCGTACGTACCGACTATACCACACTTGCTTTCCCTTGCGCTATTGTCGCCATGGGACTGGAGAGCACAGTCTTCAAGTTCCTGATAGGGCTTTCTCTCGTAAAGTATAGTTTTTCGTTCACGTTAAAATAGAAGCCCTGTTTAATTGTAATTGTAATAAGATTCTTTAATAAAAGCTCCATCTATAAATAACCTTCTGAAAAAATCGAAGGTCACGCAAAATTGAAACATTAATTTAATGTCGATTGTGTTTTATTTTAATGGCAATTTGCTATAAAAGCGGTCTCAAGCTAGTTTTATTATAATTGTATTCTTCTCTGTGAAGGCATTTTTAGTAAAAAAAATATCAATATCTCTGCTACAGATAATGTTTACATAATTTACCATGATGAAATAGTTATAAAATACCTATTATTTTCCATGTTAATTGGTTTTATGGAACAGGTGCAAATATATTCAATTGAATGTTTTACAAGCTAAACAAATATTTAGTTTTACAGGTTTTTTAACACTTAAAACAATTTTAATATATTTGGACTATCAGAGAGGAGGCAAGATCTCTTGCTTTAGTAATCAGCTGCATCTAGATCTAGTCAAAATCAATCCAAATACAGCTAGTAAATGGATAAGCTAGCTGCTAGCCTATCCATTTACTAGCTGTATTTGGATCGATCTGGCTAGGCGAGCGGGAGATGGAGACAGTCCATTTGTGTAACTAGTACTGTAGAACCACAAAAGCAGGCCTGCTTTACGCTATGCCATATGCGGTCAACCTCCACTACTCGCGTCTCTCTTCGTCGTTCTGTCTCTTCACCTTTTTTAGATAATTGATCCATCAAATTTCAATTTAGGAAAACGTTCGCGATCTATCGATGCAACAAAATGAGGTTTAAAAACTATTACAAAAAAAAGACCAGTATAATTATGCCATAAATATACAAGATGCCGTGAAAGCTTATCGATGCGTAAGTACTCGCTAGAGCGTGGCCTAACGCGTGAGCCTGCACTTAAGGTGATGTATCAAGATTATAAAATGTAGTATTTTGCTACAAAAGTAATTGATGTACTAAGTATATCCAGGCCAATGTCAACTATTATTTAGGTATTTATCGTCAACAGAAAAACATTTGACGACGTCTGTGGTCTAGCAGTACGCGTGTCAGACTGCTGATCACGAGGTCGTGGGTTCGATTCCAACAGGACACAAATATTTGTGTGGGTAAAACATGAGGGTTTGTGTTTCTTATGTATTATAAGTATGTATTGTAAAAAAAAAATTAAAACATTATCTAGTACCTATAGTACAAACTCAACTTAGTTTGGGACTAGATGGTGCTGTGTCAAAATGTCTCAAAATATTTATTTAATTTAATTTATTTATTACATCGCTACGACGATATCGTAGCGGACTGCAGTCGATATTCTGACTAAGCCATTGGTTCGTAGCACAATGTGTAGTTTTAATTTTGAGAAGTGGACCGTGCCAGACATTGAAATATTATTGCCTGGAATTATACTGATAATGATTTAATATATTTAAAAAATATTTATCTTATTTCTGGTGTGATCATTTCACTATAAATGCCGAATATATACTTTAACTACATAATTACATATATATAGTAAGTTGGAACGTGGAAGCACTTCCTGGGTCACGTGGTGCGCCATACGATCTGGAAATTAATTAAATTTAATCCCGTCGGTTGTAGGGTTGACAATGAATTGTTCCAAATCTAACCAACATAAGATGGTGTCGAATTCAAAACCTGTTAGCAAAGCCTTTGTGCCACAAGTGATTATCATCATCATCCTTCTGTCCTTGTCCCATTTTACTTGAAGTCGGTACAGTCTTTTTTATCCATACCTCTGTAGCAGCAACGCGGTTACAGTTAGGTAATCTTTTAACGAAGGTATAATCTACTATAGTGTCGGCTTTTCTTTTTGTAATAGTGATAGTATACCTAGCTCAGCAGAATTAATTACATTGACTGCATCGATTTTATTGATGTCTACAGGGCAATGAACTCACTCGTGCCTTCGATTATGCAAATCGCGTGTTATGTAAATTCCGATTAAAATTTTAGTACGCGCAATACATATTTGACACTTAATTAAGGGGTAAGGCTAATAATAGGACAGTTAACTACCGGCAGTTTCGTAAGAAGCATCTTCTATGATGCTTTAGGCAGAGGTCGATAACACAAGGTACACGATATAATCAAACTGATACTTAAAGTTTTACCCTCAGTTTTACAGCGTTAGTTCGCTTGCCAACATGCGTTTTTCCTAACTGCAACACTGCGTACCGTTTTGCAGCCGTATCCGTTGACGGCTGTCCTTAGTACAGACGCTAGCAGGTCAATCTCTCCAAAACTGTATTTTTTTTCCAATTGAATATGAACCTTATAGTTTTGCATTAAAGTTGAAAATCTATGAGATGAAGAAATTTGACAGATTGGGTTGGGTTGATATGCTGGCCTCTGTACCTACACCATAAGACGTGTACCTGTAGTATTTTAAGAAGAAAAGTCATGTGGTAACAAACGGCCTGAATTTCTAAAAAAAACATTCTTATTCTGAACACACTCTGTTTCCATTAGAATAAAACACTTTAATTCAGAGCACGTATAATACTAGCAATAATTTAACACTACCATTTTATCAATTTTAATATTGACGCGTATATGATGGCAACTCAATTTATTATATCCAGTGAGAGACAATTTGTTTTAAAATAAAAATATGTCAATCTGCCAAAGGTGTATTTTTTCAGGCTCACCTCCTCGAGTAATTTGTTGCCGGAATATGTAAACATTTTCCTTGATATATAATGTACAAATGTATGTGTCCATATTATACAGATACCTAGAGAGTATTACCCTCCAAGGAACATTGACATTTGCAATATCAATCCTCGCGCCGCAAACGTTTCAGGCATGATGGATGTTTTAATATGCGTCTGGTAACCTGTTACGTTAACGGTTGGCTACTCACATCGCACCTGTAAATGTTTGGGGCAATGGCAGAGAGGTGTGATCTAAGCCTTAGTTACTCAAAACTATAAAAAAACAAGTGGTTGCAAGTTAGTGCATCCGGCATTATCCTTTCGAGGCCATCGTACTCCCGGTAGGTCTCCTTTTGCAACTGTATAGTGTATATTGTATAGTGATTTAATAAGAGGTTTCTTTTTTGGGACAGAATAATGACCATTTACTCTGAAGATCCTGAAGATTGTACTAGTTTAAGACCTAAACAAGAATAAAGAACCATTCACTGTCAATCAATCATCATCAACCAATATACTGTCCCACTGCTGTCTCAGATTGAGAGGGATTAGTCTATAGTCCACCACGCTGGCTTAATACGGGTTGGCAGACTTCACACAC
The DNA here is from genome assembly GCA_964056405.1 of Acronicta alni. Lineage (NCBI taxonomy): Eukaryota > Metazoa > Arthropoda > Insecta > Lepidoptera > Noctuidae > Acronicta > Acronicta alni. The sequence goes on from OZ043923.1 coordinate 16,025,694, forward strand.
CGCCGAGAAAGATCTCTATGGGATGCAGGTCTCCTTTCGATGTTTTCCTTCGCCGTTTAAGCGAGTGATAATTAATACAAAAGTCAGTGGTACGTGGCATGGATTCGGACTCGAGACCTTTGACTTGGCAGTCCAATGGTTATATCACTAGGCTCTCTTTAACTACACTATATATACCTATGACGTCACATTCAAATACTACAGATAAACATGAAACACTCAATAGAAGACCTCAATTAATTAAGTTTACGTGATATAAAGTTCCAGTACACGTCTATATCGAGTCCTCTGACTGACACGCCGTGATTTACTGGCTGCTATTAATAGGGACATTTTATTAGTCTGCCACGGATATAGTTATACTATATCTTATTCGCATTTTTTTTAAAGATACTCGTAATAATAAAGATAGGCTTAATAAAGAAACATCTGAATAAACATTTTGAAACAAGCAATTACTTAGCTCAATAGACAGAAAAGCGAGATGTCTACTACAACTTAAATATAAATCTAATTACTATTTACCCGCAAAATACTGATGCAACTGTAACGTGGAATATTACTGATTCTAATTTTAATAAAATTTACTTATATAAACATCTCTGCAGGTAAATGACCGGGTTGTTCGAAGTGTCACATAAGAGCTTCGTAATTGCCTAACCTGTCACGCGCTGGAGAGGGTTTAATATATTATTTAACTTCGTTTATCGACACTTCAGGGCGCACTTAGCTATAACGGACAAAAATAATGAATTCAATTAACAATGATAGACAACCTCCTCCTACGCTTTAATATGACAAATCGGAATTTGTTTTGATGTAGACAATAAATATACTAGTAAACGTTGCGTAGGACATCTATTGTAAGACCGAAAGATCTGATGGTGGCTGAGTCCGACTGGATTTCTTGGTCTGGTGCTGAAACGGGGGACGTGGCACTTGCTGCGAGAGGCTTCGCCCGGTTAATAAATAAAGTATTTATAATATGTGCGGAAATATTTATTTTCCGAAATCAGGACGACGGACAAAGGTGCCAGTATTAGCTATACTGAATTTAACTTGTGGTCGTTGAAGTGAAACATTTTACGGGTTTTAGGGTAAAAGCCCACATCAAGGTTTCAAGGTCTTTTCCTAATATGTACGTTAAACAGTGAGTCCATAATCGATAACTGTTTTATCCTGTAGATTGTCTTATCCGTCGGCTATATATCTTTGTTCCCCACGATTCTTTTCCAAAGACATGTAGTATTTCGGGAACAGTAAAACTTTACGACCACCACCGTGGTCGGTATTAATAAAGTAAATCGCATGTTTAATATAGTGTTGATCGTTATAAGCAATATCATTGGGGTAGGGCTCAGGTATAAAAGGAATGTTTTTGAACCAAATTAGAACAATGGCGAACATTTGAATTCTATTTGGTGCTGATTGCTTTATTATAGTTATAAAATTGTGAAACTATCAATCAAAATAAGTGTCCCATTGACCACATATTATATAATTTGAAAGTTAAAGTCGAAACTAAATAAAACTGCTAAATAATCAACTTGGTTAATTATGTTTCGACGTAAGGATACCAATGTCTTTGGTACCCTAAATAATTCCCGTTTCTTTTCTATATTTTACGGTGTATAGGTATGTTGAACTATAGCGTCTTCCGTAAGTAGCGGCTAATTATTATCTACCAAAAATCCAGTCCAATGTATATAATATACAAGCCACGCCTAGTACCTATGAACAAACCAGCAATAAACACAAATTATTTTACAAACACACTCAAACATGTCAAGTTCCCGAATTAATTACACAGAAGATTAAGCTAAGTCCACAGCCTACGACCTTGGCCATGTCAAATAGACCCGTTTACTGTTACAACTTCCACTCAATGACGATTTTGACCTTCAAATTAAACCTATTAGAACACCCATCAGAACTAGAGCTGGATAACGGCTCGTTTTAACAAGGTGACAATTTTAGTTACCGTTGAGTTTGGGATGAAGACTTTGCAACGATGAATTTTAGGTATAATGTACCTAAAATTCATCTTTAGCCGTAACATATACTATGTAGGTATATATATATATATATTATTTTATTAGGACACAAAGCTTTTATGCGTGCACCTTACGCGCAAAGGAGTCGTTTAGCCAAGACCCTTTTAGACCAAGACATACCTAATAGGAAGGTTAAAAATCGATCGAATAAAACTATCTATTTATCTATTTACTTTCTATTAATATATAGGTACTTTATATTACCACTCTCACTCACTCACTGATTAATAAAATATCAAAAAATGTACAGGCTACAAACTTGAAATTTGGCATGTGGCTTGCTTAAAAAGTGCAGATATTTGCTGAGAAAATGAGAAAATTTCCACGAAATGTATAAAAAACGAGACCAATGCGGTGTAATTATAGACTTGCACAAAGTAATTTCTATTTCATCAGACTAAAAAAGTGTAACACACGTTGTTATTATTAGTTACATACATACACTCACGCTTTTTTTCCATAGGGGCAGGGAGAAACTAAAGAACGCCGCTTGCATACTAGACAATTTTGCATATTTGACGAGTTTTGTGGTCTAGTGGTTCGAGTGCTGGTCACGAGGTAGTGGTTATTCATAACAAAAAAAAAATGTTATGAATAATTGTTTGTGTTGTCTGTGCGTTTCTTATATATTGTAATTATATATTTACAAAAAAAGTACACTTATAAGTATTATATACATTGTCTAGTACCCATAGTACAAGCTCCGCTTAGTTTGGTTAGGTGCTGTGTAAAATATCACAAGTATTTATTTATTTATACATACACCCTTCTACACGTACCTACACAAGGACGCACACATATGGGTATGTGTACCCATATTATTATATATTACGTAAAAAGTAGGTTATAGTGATTTGACAGCGGGTAAAGATCTTTTCCTTACCCAAGGGAATCTGGCCGTTAAGATAATTGCGTTTGATCATGATAGTTGGACCCATCAAATTAATAGTTCAATCAAAGCTCTATCGAGTTCGAGATGTGCCTTATTTACATAAAATATTTGGTTGACGGTTGACTGTGAATTAAGTAACGCAGTGAAATTATGCTTATTATAGTAAAGTACGTACTGAACATCGCTAGTTTGCAAAAAGTTAAAAAATAAACTAATTATATTAAGTAAGAAGCATAATTTATAATTTTCGTGCCGTAAAATTATTTTTCTTTCTTCACTCTTTCAGTGGGTGTATATAGTAAGTATATGTTATATACGATCACTTAAAACTCCACGCTATTATTATCTCTTAGTAACTTACAAATTCCCAGACCCAGAACAATTATCGCGGAAGTCGAACCCCCGATTCGTAGTTCAAAAGTACGCACTCACGCACTGGATGATTGCGCCAATTGTGAGTAGTTTACTTATTAGCTAGAGTCACTGATTTGTAGGTTAACGTTTTTATTTTATTTTTTAAATATATTTGACTCGGTTCCTGTAACCCAAAACTTGACTGGTAGATAATGCCGTATGGCATTAAGTCTTATATTATATGCTACTACGTTATTGAACATAAGTTTAAACAATAGACAGTTGTTTCGGCCATGTCACAGTTGCAGCTTGCAGACTATTTTTATATTTGTTTGACAACTCAATGCAGCATTATAACCGAGACTTCTGACCTGTATTGTGTAAATGGACGGTCTTAAATATAGACAACGAGTGAAACCTCTATATCTGCCATTGATTCTGTGTATGTATGTTACTTGAATATTTAATTACCTTTCGTTGTAAATAATTCCATGAAAAACATAACAAAACATGTAGAAATGCAAGTCTCGCACCGCAGTTTTTCTACCGGAAACCTACGTATTACAGTGACCGTATCAATTCAGACATCTTTATTTCTTTAATAAATATAGGCTTGCCCATCGTACAAGATAATCGGCAAGATAATCACAAGAATAGTCCTAATTGAACATAGCGCTAGTGGCACAAATTTTTGCACACACTTACGTAAATAAAACGCTCAGGGCGCTAATATTAGGTAGATTTTGTTGTATGTAGATTCTTTTGCCAAGTATTCGGACATCAATATCTGTCATCATTTTATTCATTCATCATCATCATCATCCGCAACCCTACTTCACTCACTGATGCGTAAAGACTTTTTTTTTGTAGTTACATTGCTGTTTTGCAGGCATTCTTTTACGAACTAAATCAACACAAAATAAGTACATAAGGTCTTTATTTTTACGCGTTACATAAAAATTAAGTGTAATTTTTTTATCATAAGAACCTATTACCGATTATCTTTCAAACATTATTCCACTTCAATAACATACAGAACGTGAATATCTAACAATATCCCGTCAGACACAGGCAAACTATTTGATATCACACGTGTTCAGTAACCTTGTCCTTTTTTATAAATAAACATGTTTTTAGATAAAGTGTTATCAGGTTATAATGTGTGGTATAGGACACCAGAGCGTAATCATTCATCGATTACAGACATATTAAGATTATGACAGAGCACAGATATTAAGATTTTTATCATGAATTAAGGCAAGTAGTCATTTTGAGCACTTGAGGGGCTAGTGGTAAAGTAACTAATTACTAAGCTGATCAATCGATCTGCAAGGTTAAGCTGCGGTAGTCACGTTCAGTCTGTGGATGGGTGACCATTCGTAACACATCGAGACCCCCCGTGCCTCGGAGAGCACGTAAAGCCGTCGGGTTGTCATACGAACACCTATGAAAATCGTTAGTGGTAGTCAGAAGCCTAAAAAGCCTGACTAGTCTATACTCAGGGTATCAGTATAACCCAAAAGAAAATTGTGTTGCGAAGGTCTGATTGCAGTCGCTTCGTGTAAAATACTGATATTCAGTCGCATTTGGTAAGACTGGAAGCCGACCCCAATATAGTTGGGAAAAGGCTCGGAGAAAGAAGTCATTTTTAGCACTTTACTTCGCATTAAGTATATTACAATTACAATATTTAGGTATGTACATACATCCCAAGTCAAAGCCGAGCGATACAGTTAAAGTTAAACTCTTTACATGTCCCCACCGAGAATATATTATAAACACCGCGGTATTCCCAAGAGAGTACAGCACACGCTTTTCAAAAAGGGAGTAAAAATATTGATTTCTGTCATTTAAGCGAATATTATACATTGAAATAAAACTACTTTTTACGGATTTTATCGCGTTATATTGATATTCATTAAAGTAGTTTTATTTCAAGGGAGTAAAAAGTTTTTTAATGGGCCGGCAACGCACGAAAGATACACCTGGTGTTGCAAGCGTTCAAAGGTTATGGTAATTGCTTACCATCAGGCGGAGTGATACAAAAAATATATATATCATAAGAGGACATAATAGTGGCCTTTGACCATCTCCAAAAATCACTTATATTAGTTTCACCAACCACCAGTGAGATATCGGTTCAACAAATACTGTTTTCATAACAAAATAATTTTCATGCCCTCCAATAAATCAATATTTTACACTAGAATGTTGAGAGGTTGAAGTGACAATAAATTTCTAACTGACGTGCGTAACGAAAATTATTGTTTTCGCAATTTAATAAAACATAGCTGCTGCTATGATTTTATTGAAACTAATTTGTTTGAGAGATCGTTGACCCCGGGTTATATTTTAGATTCTATGTATTATTACATTTTTAATTGTTATTACATGGATACAAATCAAAACTTCGGGCTTGTAACCGATAAATTGGATAATAACCGGACTTGGAAACCTAACGAAGGAGCTTTTGGCGTTTAGCCTAAAGAAGCACGGCAGGTGCTGCTTACTAAACCAATGATCTTGAGTCAATGATGAATGTTATGATCTTTATGAAATCTGAAAGAAATACTATAACATAAAATATTATTCACAAAAGTACCTACTCATAAATATAGGTACTGCATAATCATTATGAGTTCCAAGATCAACGATATCTTCTTCTAGTGAAATTATTATACTTGACTGATTAATAAAACTAACTGCTGTTTGGTAAATAAATATTTGGTTTGTATCTAATAATAAACAAAGCTTTGACTTTAAGTACCTACGTAACTTGATATACCTATCAGAACGGTTCAAGTCAAGACTTGATGACAATAAATTTCGAATTTACCAACAAACTTCTTCATTAAAAATAATTACCGGAAAATGTCTTACAGTAAAAAGCAAACATTTTATTGGGAGTACATTATAAATTCTGTCCGTGCGTTACTCAAAATGCACATGCGTTGCGCGAGCCTACGAAGCCCGTAGCTCGTAGCTCGTAGCGCTACTACGGCCAGACGGCGCGCGAACGCCACACCAACCGCGCGTAGACCCGCTACGAGTCGCCGCACCAAACCCACGGAACTTTTCATACTTTTCTAATGGAACATTAGAGTTTACGTTTTCGTGTGCTGTGAATAACATTATTTTATTTTATTTGCTAACTTTTGATGTGTGAAACGAATAGTATAAACTAGTAATTTTTAGTAGTTGTTGACAGTTTAGTGTTATTATTTTGCGGAAATGTCATATTGAGAGATGGCACCTTTCAGGATTCCGTCAAGTGATTTTGTCAGTGAGGATGCGAACTATAATTTCTCGACGCAGGCTAATCATGAGCCGCGTCATCATTGGCGCCACCACAACCACTCTCATATGAGGGAGGGTCACAGGCACAACGTGGTGGATATATTATCAAATTCGATCATAGAAGCAATTAACAGTAAATTTGTGCCGGATAACATTGTGTTGCCGGACTTGGAGCCTCTGTCCACACACATGGAGGGTGCGATGGACCGCCACAACCCTCGGATGAATGTAACGATGAACAGGTCGGATTTGGGGGTGATTTCTGACGAGTTCATGTACCGTCATGGAGGTGCGATGACGGCGGTGTACTGCGCCGCGTACTTGCTGGTGTTTGTCGTGGGACTGGTGGGGAACTGTTTCGTGATCGCGGTGGTGTACCGCTCGCCGCGGATGAGGACGGTCACCAACTTCTTCATCGTGAACCTGGCGCTGGCGGACATTCTCGTGATCGTGTTCTGTTTGCCGGCGACCCTCATGTCCAACATATTTGTCCGTGAGTACCTTAGCTACTATTTTACAGAATTATACCTAAACGATTTGGCAAGGCGTCAAGAGATAAAGCGCCGACTGAAGAATAAAAGTAAATGTATCTATTTGTTATTTACGAAATGTGTCTATTGTTTTCATGAATTGAAATATGCAGGAAATATTAATCATTTTATTTTTTATAACAGCGATAAGGGATTTAATAATAACAATTACCATAAAAGTAAAAAATAGTGTAAGATGTAATTATATAACTAATGGATATTTCATTACAATGAGCAAATTGATGAAATTTTAATAAATTTTAAGCAATTTTTAACATCATAAATTCAGCTTTCATTTTCAGCTTGCGTAAGGACAGTAGGTACCTACCTATAATTTAAAAATATATGAAAAACGTACATTTAAGTAAAAAAAGCAATTAAAAAAAATCGAATGGAATATTCTGGCATCGTAAATCAACTACCTACAGGTTATTGTGTGCGAAACCAAAAGTTTATATTTTTACGTAATCAATTTATTTGTGCGTAATTACGGTGAAGGGCGTGGAAATGCCTAATTGGCTGAACAATTTTTCAGTGTGATTTGTGGAACTAATTACGTTTAGACATCAAAAATACATTTTTGAATATGAATGCTTATTAAGTATTATAATTTATAAACACTGTTTTCATTTGACTATATAAGGTTTTTGAGTATGAGTGAGAGTATGAGTATGAGAGTATGTGTATAGTGATAGTTAACTTTCCTCATTCAAATGATTCATATAGGTAGCATTAGTTACGTCATACTATTAAATGTTAAAGAAAAAATTAAATAATAAATAAGTAATGATTTACCAACTTTAACTTTGACGAGTTTCACGTAACATTAAAGACTAATATTTTTTGCAATTCAATGTTACTTTTTTTTCTATTTAATTACCTTTATTTTCCACTAGCGATATTGATGTTTTAAACGTTTCTTTTACTCCTGTCAGTTTTCTCGAAGCGATTTATAAATGAGATTTTTTTTTTGTTATAAAAAGTAACATAATTGGTTGTCTATATTGATTTTCACAGCATTGTGTAATGTTTATCGTGTTATGAAAGGAAGTAAAATGTATGATGATTCAATTTCGAGTGTTTGACTTTTTTGTTGTACGGTGTTAAAAATTGCTAACCGGAACACGTAGGAAATCAGTTCCGTGATAGTCCGTACTTGTGATTTTCTGTGAAACTATAAATAGCTATTGTAAGTCAGCATAGATAAAACAGTCGAGTTACTAGTGAAGGTGAACTATATACGTTTGGTGGCTTAATTTTACTTTCAACTCGTGGTTTGTACAGAAGCCAGCAGGTCAAGCTATCCAAAACTGTAAAATTTTCACAATTAAATATGAACCTTATCGTTTTATTTTAAAGTTGAAAATCAATCAAAGAAATTTGTCAGATTGTGGTACCTTGATTTGCTGGCCTCTGTACTTCATAATTAATTTTATCATTATGCCAATGTCCAGTTATACATGAACTGGCAATATCTAAAGGTTATAAAAAATCATCATCAGCCTATACTAGTCCACTGCTGGACGTAGGCCTCCCCTAATGTGCGCCATTTCACCCTGTCCTCGGCTATTCGCATCCAGCTTCTACCAGCAGCCTTTCGCAAATCATCACTCCATCTTGCCGGAGGGCGTCCTACACTACGTTTGCTGAGTCGCGGTCTCCACTCGAGAACACGTCTACCCCAGCGGTTGTCGGTTCTTCTGCAGATATGGCCAGCCCACTGCCACTACAGCTTGCTAATCCGGTGTGCTATGTCGGTTACTTTGGTTCTCTGTTGGATAACCTCGTTGCGGATTTTATCCTTCAGAGAAACTCCAAGCATAGCGCGCTCCATAGCACGCTGTGCGACTTTAAATTGGTGGACTAACCGCACTGTGAGTGTCCACGTCTCAGCGCCGTAGGTCATCACAGGTAGGACGCACTGATTGAAAACTTTCGTTTTCAAACTTTGCGGTATGGGTGATGAGAAGACCTGACGTAGTTTTCCAAATGCTGCCCAGCCCATCTGAATCCTCCTCTTGGCCTCCTTCTCAAAGTTGTTTTTACCTAACTGCAAAATCTGCCCAAGGTAAGTGTACTCTGAAACACCTTCAAGAAGATGACCATTTACAGCAATAGGTCTCAGATCAATGTGGGCATTGAACATGACTTTGGTTTTATCCAAATTCATGGCGAGACCTACGCTTTGTGAGTCTAGGCCATTCAGCATCTGTTGCAGCTCCCCCAGCTCCTCCTAAATTAACATAGAGTATTTATAAAAAATACTCTATGTTAATTTACCTACTGCTATATATCATTAATTTAACATTTTGCTTTAATTAACTTTTTGAACGTCATTTTTTATATTAAGACAACCCTCTAAACGCTCACCCTTCACCGCCTCTTAGTGTTTTAGCTGGGAAGAAGAAGCGGCGCAACAAACACACCAGCAACACATTTCTGTCTGTTAATTTATGTAACAAATTGTGTAAAAGTTATATAAAACTAAATTTTAATTTTGGTTAGATGTACTTATTCTCTACTATATATGTCAGCCAGTGTACACATTATGCTTTGGAATCGAAGTTAATACTCTAGTATCATTATATTAGTAGCAAGCCTCCTCCTTACCTAATTCAATTATATCGGTGCAATGGCGCACACAAGCAAAGATAAAAAAGAAAAGTTTAGTGAAGGCTTCGGCGCGAAGAATATACCTATCTATTAAATTAAGTTATGACTTTAAGCAATTTGCGATGTATCTTCAGAACCAACACAAACTGTTTTGTATTTCTATCTGATACAAATAAAAACCGATAATGTCGAAATGAGAACCCCTCCTCTTTTTCTAAGTAGTTTCAAAATAACCTTATAACGCTCTCATAGAGTCGATTGGTTAACATTTCCTAACAGGAGAGTTTGGCTTCCCGTCTAGACTGATATGGTTAAATGTACCTAGGGTTTGGAAATACTGCATTCTTCGAATGAACGTTTTCAATTGAAATTTTTGGAGGTCTACGTTGCGGAGAGCTTATGCCTCACGTTGGGCGAAGTCACTTGGGTTCAAAATGTTTGTTGTATATCATGATTATGATGACTACTTTAAAAAATCATTTACTATCGTATAAACGCTGCTTGAGTTGATTTTTTAACAAAAGAAAACTGTCTTCATTTAATTAATAAATAATAAAATCTTCCGAACCACTTTTCTGACACTATAATAAAATTTGTATGGGACCAAGTAGGCTGATATTCTTTTTTTATTGTGGTAATATAACAAACAAGCATACAGGTCAACGGGTGAGCGGTAACTGCACCCTACAGACGTCAGTAACCCTAGTGGTATCAATTGTGCATTGTTTTCTTGAAAACTCAGTTATTATATAATATAATATTCCAAGTAATTTCATTTTATCAGATAGAATATACTATTTGAAATAATTTCAGCAGACAGAATTAAGAAACTCATTGATGTGTCAATAAAACTAAGGGTTCAGAGTAAAATATTTATACATGTACTCGTATTGCACGACGTGAATTAACTTTAACTTATTTTTATTTCACGCCAGCTGGAAAGACACTAAAAAGCTTTCATTTCCAAAAAACATCCAAAACAACCTTTTATTTACTAAACGAATGCCTTTTCAGTTTATTTACAATTCCGTTCGACCGTTAAGTCAATACTGAAAGCTTCAAAGTTCAATACTAAAATGTATAGAAAATAAAACGAGCCAAAGTAAATATTAAAAGGGAAAAAGTAAGCAAGAATGACTACTCTTACAATTCCTATGCGTTGGGAGCTGTCCAATCGACTGCACTTGGGGTATTGTGTCTGCAGGATGGGAGAATAAGAGACAGATGATAATGAAAGATGGTATCGACCACAGGAGTGTATGTATTAAAAAAGAGATTCTCGATTCAATAATTTTCTCTTGCCAGTTTATTTTCATCATATCCGTATAAGCTATATATCAACAATATTACAATCGGCATCGGTGTTTGTTACAATAACATAACCGGTAGGTATGTAAAAACTCATATACATATTTGACTGACGCAACAGTCAAGAAATATAAAATAAGATTTACTATAATGTAGGGTCCACAATTAAATATTCTAAGGAGTTACGTGTATCACTATAATAATACGACAGCCCGGTGGATAGTGCTAACTGCCCAGGGTGCCGGGGATATCTTATTTTAAGTCATCTATCTCGAATTTATCTCATTTGTATTCAAACTACGTGATACATATATATTAATTCAACACTCCAAATTTCACTAACTAAAGCGTGATGATGGTCGATGAAATATAGATTAACGGTGAAGTCGGCTACTAACCATATTGTAATTTATCACAAGTGGTAATCTTAGCCTCCATGTAGGTAAAGACACTAAACAAGAAGTGGAGATATCTCCGAAGTACCTAATCGCTGTTTTAATTTTTTACACTTCATTTTAGGTGCCATTTTGAATCCAAGAAAACTTTACGATAAAACGACGATTAAATAAAAAAATAAACAACACAAATATGTCAACTGCGAGTAATTCGAGATTAGTTAAAACTCAGTGTTTATTTTTAGAAATAAAAAAATAAATCACACACATCTTATTTTGCCAGCCAAAACAAGCGGATCAAAGGGTTAGAAAAATCATTTATTTAACTCACGAGAAACAATTACTAACCAAATTTAAGGAAGATGGGTTTTATTCAATTAATTAAAAAGAATCTTCAATTTGGTTTATAAACAAAAAACTTACGTTCGAACATAATTATGCATTAATAAAATTAAAAACTATTATTATGTATGGAGGCGAATTAGAAAACCCCTTTTTATAAAAAGTACCCTCTTACTTCTTATTCTTAATGGATCTTATATATACAACAGGACGATTTATTATAACAATATACTATGTGTTGTAAGTGACTGTGTATGTCAATCAACTAAAAAAATGAATTGTTAACTAAAATGCAGTGTAACTAAATATTTAACAAAGTTAAAGTACCCAGGGTCAACAGTCGTTTTCTTAATTAATTCCAATTCAGTTTTCAAATGGTTAACTACTTAAATTAGCAGGCAGTTACATTTGGTTCCCGTAAAACGACTAGTTTATTTGCAAGTCATGTTCAAAGGACGTTTAAATTTGATAATTTAATATAGTCTGTTTAATACGAAACTACATTTCGGTCGAGTGATTGTAAACAGGGCATTGATTTGCAATCAGTTTTGAATTTATAATATCATTTAATCGAATACAATGTTGAATTTGAATTGTTCTGTTTTTTATAAAAAGCTGTTATTCGTTAAAAAAGTTTAATTCATTTACACGATAGTGATTCTAATAGCTATTCCTAAATTATGTACAATTTTTGTGAGTATGAGAACGTGCGCTATGGTTTTTTGAAGCTGTTCTGTTCCATCCAGTAGGCACAGTACGGATTTCCTGCGGGCCGGAAACTTTCAGCGCAGACGGAATGAGCTCGGTATGCAACCAACAGCTATGCTGTTTGAATGTACAGTCGGGGATAATGTTGTTTGGCATTATTTAGTTTTGCTTTTTTGGCAGAGAAATGTCTAAATTAATTATTTTATCTATTTATTTGAAAGTAGTTTATAGCCAGTACAACACATATATTATATGTGTTGAACCGATCAACTTTCAAGTCAGTCGATAGATGTCATCATCATTTTTATAGGTTATACGGCTTTCTAGGTTAAAATGGACTGAAAACGGTATTTTAGAGTAATTTTTTAGTAGATATTACGCTAAAAACAGATTCCGGTTAAATTTGCCAATCCCTAATTGGCATTCCATTTCAAAATTACGAAATGATGGATACTCATGTCGCTATGTACTCAAACGGGCAGATTTTTTAACCGGCTTTTTTGAAACTTGACTTCTTAAACTTTACATACCTATATATAATATTTTCACTAACTTTATAATATTTCACTTAGTCATGCATCAACACTGCAACTAAACTTCGTTACATTAAATCCAGCTTAAGTCAGCACTCATATAACGTTTTGGTCACACGAAACTTGTTTTTGATAGCATCTGCAGAGCTTTGAACTCGGGTACTGAAAATAAAAATCCAGAATATATTTACGGGAAGTTTTATAAACCCCCGGAGTTTGAAAATATATTTTTTAAAATATTTAAAAGTATTTAATATTCTGCTCATACTATGTTTCACTTCTTTTACTTTTATAGTGTCGATATGAGGTGTAAAATAGATGTGATAGAATAACAAAAAGGTCCATAAATCTTTCACTTGGATGAGATAGAATAACACTTAAATGAATATAATATTGAAATAATATGTTACTTTTTACGGATTTTATCGATTTATATTATTAAATACTGACGTTTCCGATCCTATACCTACATCATCCATAACATAAAATTCCGAAAATAGTAGTTTATATCAATGTATATTATTCGTTAAGCGCCAGAAATCATTGTATTATATATTAATATCTGACCCCAAAATCATATAATTCAAGCAAACAAGAGCCATGATACTTCCCATTTAAAATTGGTCCATTATACGCTTTCTTCCCTTTGGCAATTACTTCCATTTAAATCTCGTCTCGTCTGGAATATTTAGGGAGCACTTTTTAGCGATGTCAATACGACATGTTTGCCTGCAGACTACGGATTCAAATTAGACGATTTTATACTGACATATCGGGTAGGATATCAATATCGACATTAGACATATGATGAATAAAGAAATTAACGTAGATAATTTATTTTCTAAAAGTTATCTAATTTATATACCTTAGAATAAACAATTTACTGCATTCTTTAACCTGAAATTCTGAAAGGTGCTTTATTATTCAACTTACATTGGCATTGAACATACTGATTAAATAAAATATGTAGATATATATTATACTAGCTTTTACCCGCGACTTCGTACGCCTAGACTTAGTAACACAATTGTTGTCGGATTTTATTCATGGGATAAGAAGTACTCAATGTTAGGGAAATTCCCGCTGTGTTCCGAAAAAAGAAGTATTGAATATGTCAGCGCCAATCACAAACTATTAGTACCAACATTTCATTTAAATCCCGTAAGTAGGTCTCCTACATAAGTTTTCTGGGAATTCTCACATAATTTTGGGGTAAAATATATTATACTATTTGTTATTCCCGGTCACATACTATGTGTGTATGAAATTTCATTCGAATCCCGTAAGATATTAGTTTTTCGGGATTTCCGGGATTATTCCCACATTTTTCTGGGGTAAAATATATCCTATGTGTTATTTCCGGTCACATACTATGTGTGTATGAAATTTCATGCAAATCCCGTAAGTAGTTCTCCTATATCCGTTTTTCGGGATTTCCGGGATATTCCGACATTTTTCCTGGATAAAAAGTAGCCTATACTTTATTCCCGGTCACATACTATTAGTATATCAAATTTCATGCAAATCGAGTAACAAATAAACAAACAAACAAACATCCAAACATTCACTTTTATAATATTAGTATGATTCTGCAAAAGATGCAAGGCCTTTAACAATAAACCTACCATTTCAAAATTAAACGAAACTTGTTTTTCAAAACTTAGTTACCCCACCTCTGCCTTTAATTTATATTTTACATTTTCTCGCCGAGTGTACCTCGTTAGAGCTTACTTTGAGCAGTCGGTACACTTCGGTAAACTTCGGCGGTGTTCGTGAATCGGCTTCGTTAAGCGATTCTCTCACAATTAAGATCAGCTCAGATAAGCGAGAAAGTTCTATCAGTCCATGGCAAGTTAGTCAAAGTTGGAAGTATTCATTTTAGTATCTTTACCGGTGCTCTGTTTTGTCTGCATTTGCCAAGATCTTGGAACTTGCAATCATGAGTAATGTGCAAGACAAGCTTACTATTCAAACTAACTACGCCAAAACACACAAATTCAAAAGCAAATCATTTATTACAGCTATCTATGGATCTTTCGATACGAAAGGGTTTCGATACATGCTCATATATTACGTTAAAACATAAAGTTTTTTTTATTTACCGCATTTAAAATTCGTACCATCGATGCGAAGTAGAAGAAGAATCTTTATTTCAGTTATATTTAAAAAAACACGCACCATAAATAAAATCTTACATAACACCTATAGGTAATATGATTGTTATTTTTTGCAGAAGTTTATTTATCAAGATTTTGATTTAAGACTTGTGCATCAACAATAATATTAAATAACATATGTATATAATATGCATTCAACCTGAAACCTTCGTGCGTGAAATAAGATTGTAATAAAAATACTGTTAAACGATTAAAAAACTTGATATAATGTAATCTTTTCTAACGACTCTATTTAATTGTCTCACGCGTTCGTTTTCGTACTGTAACATAATCTTAATGAGCTAATTAAAAGGATTACGTTTCATAATCTAGTATTATGAACACATTTGAAATCACAACTATTTTATTGAATTACGCTTCGGAGATTTGCTTTTACATAATTCAGTATAAGAAAATATTTTGAGAAAAGTACTGCTTTTTTAAAATAAAATTGCCTTTGTGTTCCGACTGCTGGGATAGCGACTCACTCTTTGCCGGGGTCAACCTTGGTCACTAAATCATCATGATACTGATTGATACAAGCTTTTAAACAAATGTGAATAAGAATTAGTTTACCTTTGCATCTTTTGACATCGGGATACAATTTTATTGTATTAGCAATGCAATCATTCTACTATTTATGAATGTCAAATGTATGTAAATTATTTAGTTTTACTTATTTCGGAATACTTTATTATTTGAATCGGAATCAAATGAAGCGATAATGTAAATAACTGTGTCTGCTGATAATTTTGTATTTCAATATTAATTTGTGGCCTACCTACACATAAACAGTGGTGATGAAAACAAATGATTGATATGCATGTATTTTGAATAATAATGGTTCTACAGATTAATCCCTGTCGTACATTGACAGAAGAAATCTGATAGTAAAATATATTTAGACATTTATTTTTAGATTAAAAATGATGTTTTCTAGCAAGATGGAAATATAAATTTGTCTCTGAATCTTAAGTTTAATGCCGTCTCACTTTTTTGAAAGGTATATTAAAAATACACAACATTATTTATGAGTGACATTAAAAATAAGTAAAAACTGTGAACATAAATTTATTTCGGCAATTCAATCTTTACTTTCCCCGATGCAGCTGGTATCAAAACCAATATCTGGTGACGCCATTTGTTCAGTTTCACCCGAGCAATATGTAACAGCATCACTTGTTAAAGAACAATGGCTGTGCGCTTACTTTGTGGCACTCACTCCGTTGTTGGTTGTTAAGTTACAATTTATCTTCTATATAAATGTATAATTAATTAACACTTCACACAATATTCTGAAGACATTTCTAAAATTAAAATATTATGAGGTTACAAATCATGTTTCAGTTCCGTATACATAAACCAAAACCATAACATAATAAGGTAACTTAGGTAACCCATTGGCTTCCCACAATAAAATGTAAGCTTCATGACAACTTCAAGATAACATGTTAGTTAATATGTAGTTCAATTAAATAAAGTTAGTCCAATGATCAATTCAATCCATAAAGTTTTTATTTTGAAACCAATTGAAAATTCCAAACTCGTACCTTGAACCTTTACACCACCACATTATAACTCCTGAACTGCAGTGAAACGTTTCATTTAAACTGAAAGTCGCGTTAGGGCATTCCTAAAGTCTAGACGACATAATAGTAACACCTAGGACCTTATAAATATTTACTACTCACAGCTTTCTCTCATTGTTTCAATAAAGTAAAAAGTTTTTTTTTTAAATAAAAGGTAATCAATGAGTCTCCAGCAGTGTTATTGAAATTATGATATGGATTTGTGCCCGGTTAATTAGTTTTTAGGTCTAATTAAATAATAATATTTTAATTTTTAGTTTCCAATTTTGTTGTTGTAAATACATAGTTTTATAAGTTTGTAAGTACCTATTTAATGAATGTTAAGTTCTTAACTGTCACATTAGCGTAAACCCTGTAATGATAGATTAAGCTGTTACAATGAATAAATAAATAAAAACGGTGAACGGAGGTTCCACCAGTAAACCTCTCCCTTACGTATCTCCGATATCAGAAATGAATCGGAAACCTCATACACTCAAGAGTCAACATAAATATGATTTATAAATATTATTCAGCCCAAAAATACGTTAATCGATAACAGTGTTCCAAGACCTATATAAATACATATTATGTACGGACTACGGAACCATGGTTCTCTGTATACCTTAAAATAAAAGAGTAGCCGTTTGTAGTATCAAGGGATAGCAAAACAAAATCTTCTCAAAATTCCTTGATACCCTAGAAAGGAACTTTCTTGTTACTTGTAACCGGCTTGTCCCTTAGACATCGTTGCGAATATAAGAAACACGCTTAAATATTTCCTGTAAGGATTTTTACAATGGTCGTAGACTAAGCGGACTATGGTTGGCCTTTTACTATCGACCAAAATGTTGAAAGACCCAATTCTTTGGACATATTTTATCCGACTGTCGAAGGAATGTGTAATATTTTTCGAGCCTAAACCACTTCACGGATTTCAACATTATAAGGTGTCATTAGATTCATCTCAGTTGTGGGAGTGCCATAGGAAAAATAAATTCCAGTTGATGAAGGGTTTGAATTCAAAAACAAATATGTTGTTTCTTTGGTTATAAAATAATAATCTAGCTTGTCCCCGTGTAGAATGCATTTTCTAACATTCAAGTTTTAGTTGCTATAGAATTGTTTCTCGCTTTTTATTTAGTATTTTTAACGCAGTCGGGTTTTTTGTATTTTACTGAAACTGCTAAAATACTTTCAATGTTTTTTGGGCGAGTTGGAGTTGAATTAGTGAGACTGAGTCGAATTGGTAGATTCTAGTTGTGTATATAAAGTATAAGAGATTATTTCTCGAAAAAAAGAATAGACGGTATGTATTCCTACGTTATTGATCGATACTGATACTTTGCAAAACAAAAACAAATACCGCAATAAATTAAACTGAAAAAATGCTAACAAAAGGTACAATGAACTGACGGCCTCTAAGGTTGACAGGTCAAGTATGACACTGTTGCGTCACACAATAACCAATGAAGTGACACGCCTCCATTACGATTTCTAATGTGTGTGTGCTTAAAACAAACAAGGTTGATACACCGAAGTAAGTAAACAATAATCAGGGCTACTTTTAACACGGGTCACTTTTAAAACTAGAATTTAATAATTATATACTTATAAAATATGGAAACACTTATAAATGTAGCAAATTAAAAAAAAGTTTAGGACATGAACACCGTTTATTTCTAATGTAGTAATATCATAAATAATTTACAATAAGCAAACACTAGTAGTATGTATTTCGTTTTAATATAACTCTGTAAGTCCCTAGCGAAATGTTTTGTATGTGCGTATTACAAATGTCTAGTATTTCACCTTCAACCTGCATTATCTCACGTTACAAGTCTTAACCCCTAACCCCATATTATTTTCGAAACGCACAATAAGTTTCGTCGTGTGATCACACGTTTCTCAAACACAAGAAAGTAAATAAATCATATTTTAGAGATGAATGTGGTAAGCCCAAATGTGTGAGAAAGTCACGCGTGAAAAAGTTATAAAAACTGAAAATATCTTTACAATGAAACCTGTCAAGCTTGTGTCGCGCTCAGTTGCGCCACAAAATTAGTGTTCATTTCTGTTGTCTTTTGACTGACACCTTGTCAGAAACTTAGAAATTTAGCACATTTGAAATATACCCACGAAGTAGATACTAAAATCTCGGTGTGATCAAATAAAAAGAAAAAGATGCCTGAATGTGAATTTAATATTTTTGCGACGCATTAAGTAGAATGAATCGACCTAATGAAAAAAATGCAGGATTGGACTGCTCATAGTAATTGTCACGTACCGAGTAACGACGGCAAATAAGTTTAATCTTAAAAAATATTTATTGGTTCTTATGTTAAGCACCTAAGTCGGTTTTACTTTTCTAATAAAAAGTAAATTCATGAAATTTCTGATCGACAACACAGACAAAACCTCACAAACATTTGAACGCGCGATTAACTAAACTTAGGCTCCCCTTAACATAACTAGTTATCGACCTTTTAAAAAGTTTGTTAACCCTTAAAACTGATTAAATTTGCCTGGAAGAAATCGCAGACCGCGATAAGGCTGCACATCGTATATCTTCAAATACAAAATGCTCTAAATATTAATTAATTCCTTTGGTGTACATACAATAAAGTTTATATAAATAAATAAGTTTATTGTTAAGTGTAAATTACCAAGTTAGTGTAGCTAAAACAAATTTAAGGATAAGAAGTGAGAAACTTTTTTGACATAGAAATATCGAAGCTGTCTTCTTATTTTCTATACAAAACTATCATAACGTTATTTATTTTCAATTCTTTTGCCAACCGTACATTCGTTTTCTATCCACTTAGCATACGAAAGGATCATGTTGACGACTGGGTTTTATTGTCGACAAGCATTCTTCTACTGCTATGATTCATATTCGTGCAAGTATGAGAATATGGTGATGGTAATACGCTTAATGTTTTATGTTCACTAATAAATGGCGCACGATGGTTGATGCGAATATTTGTTAAGAGAGTATTCAAAACTTCAAAAAGAACATTAATTATTAATATTATAAATGTCTTAAAACTACCATTAATATTTTAAACAGTCTAACAAAATCAGGAGTATGCACTTAATATTAAGAGGTCTCAGAACGAGCACACATTTTAGTGTTCATAGACTGGCCATATGTTGCCGTGCCAGTTACAGGCCCATAACGACCCATAAATCGGTAATGTACCTTGTAATAACAACTCCGCATCATGAGACATATTTCTTTTTAGATTAACGAGTACATTTGTGTTACCGGTGAACTCACTGACAACAATGAACCCCATTTTTTTAACATACTACTGTTATTATTATAATATGAGATTCCTAAATATTTGTATAGAGCTTCCTATTTGAAGTGCAGAATTGTTGTATCCACAATTATGTCGATTGAGCTCCTCCAAGCTCTTGTACCTAAAACCTTTCTATAAACACATTATACATATAGGTACGAGTACATTGCAAAAACACTAACTTCAATGGTCCATCATCATGTAAACGAAAGCGTTTCACATTCTTTAATATTATTTCGTAAACCGTTTGGTGTGATTGGACTTGATATTCAATAACATAGAAACACGGTTATTGCCGCTTTCCTTCAGATTATGCCCTGAGGTCTTTGTCAGGCCTTTGACATAACACGTACCTACAGTCGAGCAACGGAAAATCGACAAAAAAAATAAATTGACTAGAGATGTTTTGAGAAATTATGAATATTGTAGCAATTATTATTATATTAGTATACAGTATACAGGATTTTACAAAAGTTCGTCTTAAGAGTCTTTGATTAATCCTAACCAATTATAATGAAACCAAGCAGTTTTTTATATCGCTACGGTGGCAAACAAGCATACGGCCCACCTGATGGTAAGCGTTTACCGTAGCCCATAGACGCTTGCAACATCACTTGCGCGTTGCCGACCCTGTAAAACCAAACAGACATTGGGGGGTTGGCACTATAAAGGCCAAAGTCCCCCCACTGCTGATACAATGTTTCCACTGGTTGCTTACTGTAAGAAACACAACACAACTCAAAACAGTGTTATTTCATTTCGATTTTCAGCAAGGCTGAGTACTTCCCCAGTCCTGCGGCTTTAATTTGAGTGTAATTATAATGATGGTATATTTCATTAATTAATTTATCGTAACACTGTTATATTCAACAATTCATCTATTCAGTCCAACATTTCAGTTCCAGTTTGGATAACTTCCCGATCATCCAGTCACCTATTTAAATATTTTCAGCACTTATTTGTCTGTCTTCACTCAAACAACTATATATTTTATTTGACTAACGTAGTGGCTAAGTTACTTTATAGTTCACCCAAATCTATTATTTTTCAAATCTCTTATTATAAGTCTTTGGTTCATTGACCCAGACTATGAAACTATTGTTTTCTAAATATCCGAAGTTATTAATTGATGAAGTAGCAAAACAATGAAGATAATCAATCAAACGGAAGTTAATTAAGAAGGGTTGAAAGGTCATAAGTTCATCAACTTCTTAAGAATGATTTTTGAACATTTATGTTCTTGTCTAAAACAGGAGAAGGGTAGTAGAGTAGTGTTCTAGCGTAAGACCTGGTATGCAATTGACGTAAGAGTGACTAATAATGCGAAATTTTTATAATAACATTGAGTTGTCCTTTTTGAAAATAAATACATAATTATAAGAACAACAGAAAATTAATAAAACGTTTTATTTAAAGTTATTTGCAAGTAAACTTAACGTAGTTTCAACTTTAACCAGCTCCTAAGAGAAAAAGGTTAAAATATATTAATTTCTAAATCGGATATTAAATTCAAAATTCAGTTCTTTCCTAAATTTATGTAAGGTGCCTTAAAAATTATCCATTAAATTGATGATGGACCTTGATATGAAATAATGTTTGACCAAGACAATATTTAAAATTTAATGTTTTTTTTCTTATTTCAAAAGAGTGCTGCCGACTGCCGAAGCCGATTGTTTTTTGAACTGACTCGCGGTTACGTAGTGGCGTCTTATAAGTTCGCGAAGCACTACCGCGCACCCAGAATACGTCTAATCTGTCACCAAAGGGAGTGAATGGAGGTTTATTCTCAAACGATCACTTAAACGACTACGAAGGCCTTTGTGGAAAGTTGTTATTCAAAATTAATTTCTTAAAGAACTTAATTGGAGTTAACGTACCCAAAGTATTTTTAACTCAAGCACGTGGTACAATGGGCTATTGAAGGCTTTTCTTTGCTATAACAATGTTAAGTCACTGTGAATGTGTATTAATGTCACAATACAATCGCTTTGTGTTTATTCAACATAATATAGTAGGCTCGTGACAATTGCTTGGAGTAACACATTGGAGTGGTATACATAAACTTTTCTCAAAGATTTTTAAAATTAGTCTGGAATACGAGTTGTAATATAATACTTTTATGTTTATCAAATAAGTAGGTATTTAGTAGCTTAAGCTGTGATAGCCTTGTGGTATGACTATTTTGGTACCAAATAGGTCTCGGGTTCGAATTCAAGGTATCTTTGATTTTTAAAATCATTGTGTAATCACTATGCCGGAGAAATTTTCTCAACACGGCGCGCGGCGTGTGGTCTGCCCACCGCACTAGTTCATCGCAGTGGGCCATTTGAAATTTATTAATACATACCTACGAAAAATCAGAGGTGCCTTGGATTCGAACTCGAGACCTTTGACTTGGCGGTTTCATGGTCATATCACTAGGCTATCACAGCTTTTTTTGGACCGTATTAACATCAAGCCATTTTAGATTTTACTAATCTCGTGAGTTATGTATGTACTGGAATATCGGTATTTCTTAGTAATTCGGTTGTAGAGTTCTGATGGCAGTAGCTTCGTGTAAAATACTGATATTCAGCCCAATCTGGTAAGACTGGAAGCCGACCTTAACATAGTTTGAAAAAGGCTCGGACAATATTTAACTCTTGAATGCTCTTGTTGTAAGAACATTAATGGGAGTTATACTGGTCACAAATATCAACAATAGCTGAATTTGTATTGTATCCGTGCACGACGTGTGCAATAGAAAGCCAATCAGTTAGTGGTACTTATTATTGATTATGATCACTATAGATTTAATAAGAAAGCTCAGTCACTTAGCGTGCTATGGAAAGAGCTATGCTTGGTATTTCTCTACGTGACCAAATCAGAAATAAGGAAATCCGTAGAATAACTAAAGCTGCCGATATTGTAGCTGAAAGGCTTAGCAAGCTTAAGTCGCAATGGGCGGAGCACATAGCTCGTAGAACTGATTGCCACTGGGACAAAAAGGTTCTCGAGTGGACCACGCACCGGAAAACGTAGTGTAGGTCGGTCTCAAACGAGATGGACGGAGGACCTGGTATGTGGAGAGGCGAGGTGTATTGCCCCTCCATCCGAAGGGAGGATACTCCAACCAGGCAGGTGTTATTATGCCTGGCAGGCCACGGCCCGACGGTTGATGTCGGGCGGTTGTATATATGCAACTTCACTGGACCCCGAGACCGGAGGTCGATGAGTCAGCGGTCAGTGCGTCTGAAGAGCTTGCCAGTGCCAGGAGTGCGTGTTCCAGTGAGTCGGAACGTATACCGCGTAGTCCGCAGTGAGTCGGAACTGTGAGCGGTGAGTGCGATGAGTCCCCAGTGAGTCGGGGCGATGCTGCGTGTAGACCTCAGTGAGTCGAGGTAGTGCAGTGAAGCGTAGCGAAGCGGCTGGCTGCTGCGTGACTGGCTGCTCGATGCTGTTGAAGGTTGCTGTGAGGGGAAGGTGATGCTGGACTCCGGAAGGCTGCGCTGACGTTCTGCTCGGGGTCACCAGTGCGGAGATACTGGATCACGTCGGGTTCACCAGTGTGGAAACACTGGTATCACTTCGGGGTCACCAGTGTGGAGAGGCGAGGTGTATTGCCTCTCCAACGAAAAGGGAGGATCCCTCAACCAGGCGGGTATTATGCCTGGCGGGCCACGGCCCGACGGTTGATGTCGGGCGGTTGTATATATGCAACTTTTCGTTGCGAATGTTGCTTGCGCGATTCAGGACTTCGTAGTTCTATGTAGCGCGGTAGATGTCGCTACAGGTAAAAGTCATTGGGAGTCGTTGGCTGCAGGTGCCATGTAACCGGTTTTTGTGGAATTCTATGGGGGAGGCCTTTATTCAGCAGTAGACCTCTTATGGCTGATATGATGATGATGTTGATCTCCCTCAAAGGTAGCCTTTAAGCTGATTTATAGAGAGTAACTGCGAAATATATTACTGCGAAGTTTACCCGATTATTGTAAAGAACTGAGCTTAATCAAATAAATGCGCCTACGTCTCGAAAGTAACTCAAGTAAGTGTTACAGTTTGATTGTTTCTTTTATATCAGAAAATAAAAACGTAGTAAAATGCTAGTCTTTGATATCCTTTGAATTTGTTTCATGGATTTTCTATGGCTTTTCTTATGTAAAGGAATTATTTTCTATTGCGTTGCGTAACAATGAGCAAAATAAAGAGTGACTAAATTACAACAAAATTCGTCTTTGATGGTATTGGGAACGTACCTACTCCATGTTTTTATCCGTGAACTTTATTGCTTCGTAGAATAACAAGTGCGCAGTATTGAGAAAAAAATACATATGAAAGGAATAAGATATTGTTCCTATAGAAGGTATAGGAATAATTTGCGATCATTGCCTAGGTGAAAATTGTGGTGGTAGTTTGGGGTACGTCGCGTTACTGGCGGTAAGGGCGTAAGGAGTGGCTGGAGGGGCGCCAAGGCGGCGCCCTGAGCTTCCGGCTGACGGAGTTACACCCGAGACATAGCTGTTTCGGGAAGTACCTGTGTCTCATGGGCCGAGACCAAAGTCCCGTTCACCACTGTGAGGGTTACTGATCACTGTGATCTCGATCATCGGCAGTCGGTAGTTAGTAGTGACCTCTCGTTTCCGGCCATAATTGAACCCATGGTGGAGGGCGAGATAGACTGGAATGCGCGCAAAAAAGCGGTAGAATCTCCAGCAAACCCTACCATCTCCCGTGGCGGTGGGTTTTAGGCATTTTTAAGTATTTATTTTAACTTTAGCGAACTACAACGCACAACGTGCATAAATTATAGGTATTACGAATTTAATGAATGCAATTCCGACAACGGATAAATTATAATAGGATGCGGGTAATACCAAAAAAACTAGTGCAAGAAACAAAGATTAATTTAAAAAACGAAAAGCGTTTGCACTAGATACGTGAAAAACTTATTTACTTAAAACCTTTGATTATATACTTGTCTAGATGCCATATTGACACGTACAGAACGGCCCAAATAAAGTCTACTAAAATTGGTAGACTCTCTTCTCACTTACGTCAGTGTCATTTGGATCACTTCAGGGTGTGGAGTTCTCGAAAAATAATTAATTATGTCGGTATGTGCTGTCAAATTGTGTCGCAATTATGTGGGAAAACCGTATAATTACACTAAGATCACATTACATCGATAAGTTTTGTTATTTAACCTCTATTATTTTATGAAAACATGATTTTTCAATTCGTTAATTTGTAGGTTCGACAGATTAGCCGGTGTTGTCAATTTATTACAAGGGAGTTTTGGCGAAACTATGGGAGATAAAATGCAAATATCAGTCATCATCTTTCGATGAGAAAATTTTATTATTTTAATAATTACCTACATAATTTATTTGATCAGTAAATGATAACTTGCCTGGACACGAAATGAAATATAAAAAAAAAACTATTTCGAAAACAAATACAAAGAGATGGATTTTGATCTATAAATTGCTGTATATATTTTTTCATTGTATTTTTTGTTTTTATTAAAATAAATAAAACACTAATCTACAAAATAATTACTTTATTCAGCCTATTTCGTTTAACTGTCATCCCATTAAATAATGGAGAAAAGGTAAGTTAATCATTTGGAGCAGGCATCCCTAAACACGCACACCTTGACAGTTTGACTACAATAAGTACACAAGCGGTACTCACACATATCACGCAATTTGGCCCCAGTTTTCGCGTGTCGTTTGTTTGCATTGCTCCATCTAGACAAGTATATAATCAAAGCTTAAAACTTATTATTTTTAGATTTTGTAGATTAATTACTTACCGACCTACTTGTTAAAGTAAGTCCAAAGTTTTAATCTTTGATAACTTCTTATGAAATTATGTTTTCCATTTGACTCGTTTCTAATTATCGAGTTTTAGATCTGTTTCGCAATGCAGCTGTTATCTTAGAATACTGGTAACACCAACTGCTCAAGGGACGAAAAAGTTATGAAGTTCGTTCGGCGTGCACAGTTATTACGTTGATTGTTTTGCTATAAAACTAATTACTTATAATAATAATTGCAATATATTTGGATAACAGTTTCACAGTTTGGATTCAAAATATCACATGAGTACTTTTAATAGTTTCGTCTGGGTCTTTGTGCATATGAGACGTGTTATTTCCTTTCACTAATACAATTCCTTTTATTTGTAAATATTATTCTTCTCTCCTTTCTTCTTTGAAATAAAGAGAAAACTTTATCTATTAAAAATACCAATATTATAACCAAAGTGACAGAACATGGCTAGGTCTATACACGGACCGTCCTCAAACTGTCTCATTATCATTAATTTTCACGTAATTACATCTTAATTTTATTATTGTAGATGATGCTATTAGGACTGCTGTAGAGCAAAGTGTTATTGTGTTTTTCTATGAAGTAATGTTTCATTTGTGCTCAGTTAATTGGCAATAGGCTCGCACCCTATTAAATGGCACTTATTACTTACCGGCGATACATACCAAAACAATATAGTAAACCTCTGCCTAATCCTTCGAGAAATACAGGCGTGATGGTATATAATG
Source organism: Acronicta alni (assembly GCA_964056405.1). NCBI lineage: Eukaryota > Metazoa > Arthropoda > Insecta > Lepidoptera > Noctuidae > Acronicta > Acronicta alni. The sequence goes on from OZ043923.1 coordinate 16,052,290, forward strand.
TGGGTGTTATTAGGAACCAAGTACGCAATAGAAGATTATAATTTGACGATGATGTCTGCGATCGAGGTTCGAGTGATGAAAATAAAGTATTTGTGTTTGTCTGGGTGTTTCTTATGTATTATAAGCATGGATTTACAAAAAAAGGTCTTGTATCCATAGTAAAAGGTCTGCTTAGTTTGAGACTAGATGGTGCTGTGTAAAATGACCTAAAAAATTACCCACAATTACCTAGCTATCGATCTGTATTTTTTTTAAATTACGTTACTTATGGTACAATTTATAACGAACTCGTGATTGAGGGAAGTTGGTTTTAGGGTGTCTACTACTATTTTCTCATTGATCAATAGGATAAATTCATAATACTAACATTACATAACACAAGATACTATCACGCCTGTATCCTCAAAGGGTTAGGCAGAGGTCTACTGATCTACAGACCAGCAGGTCAAGATATCCAAAACTGTCAAATTTTCCCAATTGAATATAAACCTTAAAACCGAAATTTGTCAGATGGGGTAGCTTGATATGCTGGCCTCTGTACATCTATAGTTGGTCGGTATGTTTTATGTGGCAACGTGACAGGCGAGATCGGTTTTTTATTTAATAAGGACACGGTTCGACGGCCGATAGTTGAAGGCTTTTCTTTATCATTTATTTTTTATTAAGTATTTTATTAATTACTTTTCTCGAAAAAAATAAAACGTTGAATGAAAACTCGTTAAAAACGAAACCCTACAATTTGTATATCTTTTTTGAACTTAATATTAATAGGTATGATGCCTGAAAACTTTTAGATTTACTTTGAAGGACGAGTAGTGATTACTTAGGTAGGTACATAATAACTTACACTCGTAAGTTGGAACCGATATTAGTGAGTATTGGTTCTAATTTAGGGTGTTATCCAGTAAGTTGTGAATTCTATAGTCAGTCAATTTAGAAGACAAATCAATAATAATATAAATATTAGTAAATATTCTTGTACAATTTTACACCATCTAGTCACAAACTAAGAAGATCTTGTACTATGGATATAATACTTATCTGTATATATATTTTTGTAAATACATACGTACTCATAATACATGAAAAACCCAGCCAAAGACAAACACTTACACACACTCGTTTATCACATAAATATTTGTTTTCTGTGGGAATCGAATCCACGACCTCGTGATCAGCAGTCCGATACGGTAACCACTAGACCACAGACGTCGTCGAAATGTCGTCGGCATTAATGCATGTATGTATACATGAGCGACATCGTACAGTGTTGATCCCATTTTTTTTTCTCAATATCGTATAAATGTCTCTGCTGATATCTACTTATGTAGTTTTAAAATTCCAAATATTGCCAAATATTCATTTGGGTTTGTTATATTATGTAGAACCTCCAATAAAAATACAGTTACCTTTTTATGCGATGCCATATAGGTAATATAGGTTTAAATGATACCATCACGAATAAACGGACCTACTATGAAAATCAAATTATGACAGCGTCTTCGTTTTAAGTTTGTGACAATAACATACCAATGGATCAAAAATTCGATAGTTTCTTTGCAAAACCAAGGAACTTTTGATATTGAGTACTCTCAATATACCTACCTAATTTAATTTTGGTAGAAAATTACGTAAACATAACATGTACTAAATTGCCAGAGTAAAATAGTAGTTATTAACTAATTTTAGTTCTAATTCTAGTGACTAATTAATGTAAGTATAATGCTTCTGTCTGCCCCCGATGAGGCCGTAAAGATAAGATAGGTCGTTGACATCTCTTAATTGGGATTTATGAATGAACTGACTTGCAAAGTTTGTCTCTAATTTTAGAACCGTCATATTTTTGCTAAAATGTTAAAGTTCTTATATTTATGTGAGAAAATGTCCGACCACAGTCGAGTTTTTATCGTAAAATTTACTTGTGCACCGCCACTTGCGTACAACTTAAGACACACACAATTATTTCTTCGGAACTATAAAAGTAATCTGAACAGTTACAGGTATTCAGAAATAGGTAATGTACGACCTCGGCCTCAAAGTTAAGGGCTCTCAAAAGCAGCTCCTAATACTTCGGACTTTTAGACGTATAATTTGACAAAATTAGGATTTATTTTATCATATATTATTAGATGTGTGTAACACCTTTCTAAGTGGTTTTCACCTTTCTAAGTCACGTACCCAAAGGATAGCCTATGAAAACTAAAGGAACTAGCTTAGTCTTTGCAGTTTTAAACCCTGCATTGGATTACGTGTTTCCATTTATAGATAACTAGTTTTCCGCCCGCGGCTTCGCCCGTGGCTTCGCCCGCGTCGAGTTCGGTTATATCGCGTTTCCAAGAGAACTCTTCAAAAGTCCGAGATAAAAACTATCCTATGTTCTTTCTCAAGGTCAACTCTATCTCTGTACCAAATTTCATTAAAATCAGTTCAGTGATTTAGACGTGAAAGCGTAACAGACAGACAGACAGAGTTACTTTCGCATTTATAATATTAGTAGGGAAGTAGGGATTTGTAGGGATTATATGTATAATCTTGGATCAAAAGAATTTTATTTTGAAACATATAATCCATACTGCGGAAGTACTTCATGTGGTCTTAATATAATATGAGGCTCACCCAGACGCATAGACTGCTTCTAAAGATCATTTAAATCATTTGAGAATCACTGGACATATGAGTAACACAGACAGCCAAATATACATATGAATTGAAAATCCCAGTCCTCCTCCCGAGGTTCTATATCTTTATGTATTTTTTTATGCATGTTCGTACTTTGTTGTGGATTTATACCGAATAGTCCTGTACCTATTCTTCGGAGACAGTCCTTTATATTTATTATATTCTGACCATCAACTCGTCTACACATTGCAGTATGGCTGAAATTTTTTCTAGTACCAGTGGTGGTTTTGACATTTCTTAAAGAAAAATTGAACTAAAACTAAAACTTTAATCAATGGAAGTAATACCAGGTACGCAGCACCACAGCCCCATGACCCAGTTCCGTAGGGTGAGCGACCCGATTGCTGACCTGGGCTCAACCGTAATTTGCAATTCTCAGCGCACAGTTTGCAATGCTGTTTCGATTTTGTTTTGAATTTCAATGAGCACTGAATGGTACTACTGCGGTTTAGAAATATTTTTGTATTTTTATTATGTTGTTTGAACTATAAAAAAGGTTAGTAGTTTTTAATTCTCCAAGTCAAAACTCGGCACAACGGAACACCTATTTGAAAAATATTTATTATGAAAGTAGTGCCATGTAAGTGCAAATAAATCACAGCCACAGAACATAAGTTCCTCAAGAACTTAATTTAATAATGGATATTTCTTCGTATGTGAAAGTCGCCGAAACCAATTTTATTAAGGCTAATTAAAATATCTTTATAGTTATAAGTGGCGTATATTTAGTATTTGTGCTCAGTTGGACACATCACCAGAATATAAGGATTTAATAGTTGCAATATTTATTGTTTACATTATTTAAAAATAACATAAACCTACAACTGTTTGTTTTTCTAGGTACGAGTATATTTAGTTTTACATTAAAACTGTCACAACATCCAAATGAGAATGATAGGAATGACCAATCCATTGCTATCACAACAAGCGCTGCTTAGCTTTGCAGATTAATATATTATATCCATGTAGTTATTCATTCGGATCAACATAATGTATGCAAAAGCTTTCAAATTATTCGAAAGCCTCTTAGCATTTTTTAAATTTCAGGCCGTTGCCACGAGCATTGGCCTGAAACTTAATACGTGTAACCCAAACAAGTTGTGACGGTTGCCACTCATTTCGTACAAATAAACAAACAAGTCTGTTTCAAATATTCTGAGGTCGTGATGCTCTTGCTTAGGTACTTTTTTACCTGCCACATGACCGTACCATATTGCCTTTTTGAAAAGAAAAATAAATCACTCCCCATGGAGATAATATGTACGATTCCAAAATTTACAAGGCATTACAAGCACGTCATTTTAATTGTGATACTTAATTTCAGGAATAAGTAAATGGCAAAGGCACTTGTCTAGTTATAGAGGCCATAGCAACATTTTAATGGTTTCCTTGCCACCAACCATTTTAGCGAGCTAAATAAGTTGAATGCTTGTCTTCTAATCCGGGCGTCCTTTACGGATCAAAAAGTTTATTTTTGCTTGCAAGTCTCAATTATTCCCAAGTCACAACATACGTCTAACTTTAACCTCTAACGTCACTGCTACTTACTCTCCGAAGGTTTGATTTCTAAACTTTCTCAATTGATTTAGGGTACTGTTAAACTTTTACTTTGATCCCTCTTGATTTAACTTTGATTTAAATGTACAGATGTAATTGGTCGTCATAAAACTAGCGATTTCAATTACATTTTGTTTGATTTGATTGGAAAACGGGATAACTTGGCGGTACAATATTTAGTTATTGACTTGTGTTATTAATTAAAAAAAGCATTTTTAATAGTTAGGGTATTTTGCGGCATACAAAATAAATAATTATTAAGATCGAGGCGAAGCTACGTAGGATATTTGATTAAAATACCACTATTTCATTTTCTTATTTCGTTTCATGTTCTTTTTTCAGTCCCTATTACGCCTTTGTCCTACTATACGGATCTTAGATTTTTAATATACTTTGGCGAAGAACAATATTGCTTGATATTGAACCCAAACCGTATAATTTTATTATCCGTTATTCAAGCTATCAAGCAAGTTCCTACTTGGTAATTAATAAAGCGTTTACGTACCATATATCGTGATTGTTCCACTGTCCCACAGCTCGTGTATTCACCTCACAAAATGAATTTACGAGCACCTACGTCACTTTTTTGGGTTAGATTAGGTTGTACATATTTGTGTCATGTAGTTCTTGTACTTCTTACGTAGGTATATATGCTTAATTGCTTAGGTATATAAAAATCTGAGTGAGGCACTTTTAAACATAATATTGTTAAATAATAAGTTTTTAAACCCTTATAAATAACATCATTTATTTATATAAAATCTTGATTGGCAGAAAATATGGTTACAACGGCAACAGGTGACAATCGTTAAAAAAATTGATTCGGCATTTTAAACACGTTTATGTTTATGATTTTTAACAATAAGTAGTTACCTTGTGTTTGCCTCGTGCAATGCTCATAATTTTATTAAGGTTTTCATTTAAGCCTAAGGTAAGGTTCAAAATTAAGTTTACCTGATGTCTTTTCTTTAGGGTTTAGGCGACTTTTGAGCCGTAAACATTCATGTCAGGTGTTTCAATAATAATAATAATATAATAGTGATTATCTGTATGTCATAAAATCCATTTTTGTATGGTTTGAATATACTTGTGCTTGCTATAGTTAATAACGAACTAAAACGTAGGTAATCCCGTAGGTAAATATCTATTTTTTTTTTTTAAATATTTACGTTTTTTTACTGATTTCTAGTAAGAAGCTAGTATCTGTGTATGTTATATCGTATAGTGTAAGAACACTTTCAGTTCTAATATAAGCGATGATTCGCATTTTTTATTCACACGACGTTTCAGGACTTTCAGGTTTCGCGGTCACCCGGTTCAGTTATTGAATTTACAATGTATTGGGGACGAACGATTCGCGAAGTAATATAAGGGACCCAGAAAATGTTACATGTTTTTGTTAAATAAGAATTTCGTCACCCTTATAATATGGGTTAGTTTTTCTGCAAGGAAGTGTTGTCCTATATTCTTGACGGATTATTTCCGTGTAAGGTTTTCTATTCTGAAAATATCTTTGTTTATTAACAAGTTTAGTTTTTAATTGCAAATAGTTATTAACAAAATGATAATATCTTGCGAGATTCGGATTAGTTTATTGCATAAACATAACATGCGTGTGTGGGTTTTGTGTTTGTAAACGACACTGTAGGAACTCTTAGATCTTGTAGGTATCTAGTCATTGGACTAGAAGTCATTCAAACTCTCAATTTCTGTACCCACAGAACGCTGTTTTTGTTGCACGCAGAGTTTGATTCCATCAAATGATTTTTACTAACCATTTATGGCAAAGATTTATAGAAATGAATCCTACAGATTCATTTCATTAATCTTTAGATATCCGAATTTAATCTTCAATATACTCTAAGTCTTGAAGTTAAAGAAACATTATATCCCTTTTAACCAAACGTGAACAGTGAGACTACCGTCCCCAGACAAACAACTATTTACTATAATTTTGACAACCATTGACTGTCCAATCTCACAATACAATGCTCTAAGAAAGAAAAGAAAAACACGCCAAAAACTCAGACAAATCTTTCATACATCCCTTTTTAAGTCAGCACAAATTCAATCTTCCTTCAAGAGCGGACTTAAGCTGAACTAATCATGGGCCATATCTCAAGTATTAGGGTACGTTGAGTGAATATATTAGTCATTGTCTGGTTAGGGTTCTTACCCCTTCTTAGAGGGCGATCAAAGTGTCGCCAGGTGTTAGCTTTAAGTTTTTTACCGTCAAATCGGGTAAAAGGATTCTAAGTGATTTAAAATTGATCGCGTCTGTAAGTGGTTAAAGTGCAAACTTAGTTTTCGTTTTAATTCAATATTAATTAATTTTATTCGTAAGTAGGATATCTCTAAACTTTTTAAAAATAATGTATATCGGAGAATTTAACAAATAATTTTCCTGAAGAATCTTGTTATAAAATAAATCTTGTTCATGACAATCAAGACATTTTCTTCGAAAATCTTGCCAAATGCAAATGCATTATTATCATTCCTCAATTTAGATAATAAAACTTTTCGGTTTACCCAATTTAGGCGAGATTTGTAACATTTCCATACCAATACGAATATTACGCGTCCATGACATACACACTACTATTGCATCTGCAACAGTTATTACGCATAATTATTATGTGTACTTGCAAACCTCAGCGTTAAACATGTGCGTGCATTGGTACCAAAACTAGACTGCGTCGATATCGAGCGGTTTGCGGTCAACGACCCCACTGCACTGTACTTTCAGGCGAAAACCTGCTCTAATTTATGCTGACTGTGAAAAATCTGGATTTATGGCGCGAAAAAAATCTCATGGAGGCTATAAAACTGAGTCAGCGAGCGAATTTTGATATCATTGTTAGTTTAGTTTGGAAGCACGCAATATGGTTTGAGGAGATTGCATTTGAAGTGAGTGGAGTACTTTATCTGCTACGAGTTTTGAAAATGTTATTTTCTTGCTTCGTTTGCTGTTGCATTTTCTTACCGCCACATTAAATAAGAGTAATATACTAAATGTCAAACCTTTAAGATTTATTATTTCTCTCTCTGTATTATATGTATTACTAAACTGAGGCCCCAAGTTTAGTAATACATATAATATACTAAATAGCTTTTGCCTGCGGTTTCACTCGTATCTCAAAGAACTTTTTGAGACTAAAGCCTATGTCCTTCTTCAAGGTCTAATCTATTTCTGTACCAAATTCCATCAAAATCAGTTTAGCGCTAGGTATGTAATAATATAATAATAGGTAATGGCCTGTAACAAGTAACCGATAAAAGACACAAAAATCTATTGTTATCGGACGCAGGAACCCTTACATAATTTGGTGACTTAGTTGTCATCGGTTAGTGAAAATAAGGCTATTTTTTTTATATTAACCAGATACAATGAATAACAATGCCTAAATATAATTAGTCCAGGTCAGCTTTTGTTTATTTATACATAATAGCGTTTCTTAGAATGCTTGTATTATGTTCATTATTTCGGTAGTGCTGAAAAGAACTCCTCGAACACGGCATTAGCCGTGAGTTATTATCTAGGCAGGCAATTACACGTTCCTATTTGTTTTAATACAGAGCACAGAGCTGTGTAGGAAATATAAGGCTCTATTACACTGACAATATTTCATGAGAACAGTGAGAACGTATTTATAGGCATAGATTGAGACTACTAGATGTAAAGAAAATCATCATGATCAAAAATTACTCACATAAGAGGAGTCAAGGAGTGTGATCTTGCAAACCGCGTTAGGCAGCGTCAGTAGACTATGACTATTGACTTGAACCTTCTTGTAATAATCTCGAGTCTGGTATATCTAAGACTCGTTCAATATTCACACATTCTGTAATCGCAATATTGTAGAATGTAACACCTCTTGTTATAAAAGAGTGTTCATGGAGTTTTTGTGGTGAACTCTTCTCCATAGTGCATAGCATTTCAAATCCACGTGTAAAAGCAGATTATTTGTAAAGATAAATCATTATGCACTATTACATATTTTAGTAATAGGTAGTATGTGATAATATTAGGTTCATCAAAAACCCATTTACCGTCGCTGTGCAGGCACACGAGGCTTTAGTTCACCACGCGGGCTAGAGGCTAGAGCGGGTTGACAGAATTCACTCGTCATCGTCGTCGAGAAAATCTCTGAGGGATGCAAGTTTTCTCACGATATTTTCCTTCAGGCGAGTGATATTTTTTTAGTTATAGAATAAGAAGGAAGTAAGAAATATAAAGAGGTTAGGGAGGCCTTTGTCCAGCAACGGCAACTGTCTTATGGGACGACAGAGGCTGAATGATTATAATAATTATCTAATAATATACATAGAATACGCATGATATGAAAAAGTCGTATCTGGGATTTTAACTAGACCGATCTCAAACTTGGCATTTTTTATCCATCTTTTTTTAAACTAGGTACCTACATAATGTCACTGTATATTAAATATAATTGTTTGTTAAATCCAGCTAATGTATACCGTGTTTTTTAAAAAGGAAAAAACTATTTAGCTTTCCTGAGTCCCCCAGGTCCTAACGTCAGCAAAAAACTTTATAGTTTAGTGCTATTATTATTTTTATATAAAAACTCCACAGGTCAGGAACCCCTGATTTTCCAACTATTGTAACGAAAGGTAACATATTTAAAACTTTACCTTTCGCTCCTTTCTCAGATTGTACAAACTTCGGTTCCGCTTAGTTAAGTTAGGCAGTTAGCTCGTTAATTGAGACTTAGAGTGTGAACAGCGAAGAGGGGGGAAGAAACCCACACAAACCAATGTTAACCTTCAGTCACTAAAATAAAGTTCACTTTGAAATGCAACAGCATCAAAGGGTTAACAACAACTTTTTCTGTTTATTATTTCCAACAGCTCCTTTATTGTTAGTTGATATAAATCTGAAGCTTTATTCGACGTAAAACGCTGTGTAGGTGTTAGTTAAACATTGAATTTTTTGCTACAAAGAAAAGGTCCTTTAAAAATGAAAGTTAGAAGTGGCATCAGTATTGTACATCTGAGAAGATAAAAGATTATTTCTAAAGATAGAACTGTAGTACCTACATACATACATGTATATCCAATGGGTGTCTGTCATCTGTGTCTCGATTGTCCCTTACATTCTCGGAGTAGTGTTTGATACACAATACTTTTGTAACATATTGTGTTTGCTTTGACACTGAACTTTACGCTCGCCTTAGTGATTCCACTTAATTTAAACAGTCTAAGGAAAGACTGTTGTAGTTACAATCAATACATTCTTTATAAATCAACCTGATATTAAATTGGATTACTTTGTGATTCAGGCTTGTTAGAAGTATAACAATTTTATATCATTGTAAGTGCATGAATACAAATCAATAGATTGTATTACATCTTCTGTCAGATTTAAGAAATCTGTAGGTTAATACAATATTAGTTTAAAATAAGTTTAAAATCAGTATTTTCTTGTTATGGCCATTAAACCTTCTTCCTATTGTTTTACAAATCCCTACCCGATATACCAAAGAGTTGCTGGAATATTTATTCCACATGGAAGCTAACCTGATCAATTTCATTGTAACGTTGAAACGTCACAAAATAAAAAGGTTCTAAAAATAGCTAAAAACTTTTTGCAAGCGCTTAAAAACTTTGGAAGTGGAATTGAATACGTAACTCCTGAACTGTTTTCGGGATAAAAACTTTTATTAAGTCTGATATTTATTAAGTTAAAGTTCTTAATAAAATACTTGATACTTTGGTGGGTACAGTGTTTACCTTTTTGACTTTTCAACTAGTGTTGTGACGATTATTGGGATCCAACTCAAGAACAGTAAAATAATACCTTTGTTATGTTATGTTTAGTGTTGTGGAGACAATAAATTCTCTCAACGAATAAAAAAATCTAAAAGAAAAATGAAGACCTCATACACTCGTAATTATCCATAGGTATTTGTAAAGATCTTTTACGATATATATTACAAAACAGTACTTTAATTTTATTATAAAACAGTACTTTAAACACATTAATTTCGCTTTTATGATTAAGGAAGCTGTGCATTGAGGGTTTATGTTACATTGCCTTCTTTGTTTATTATGCCTTTGCAGTAATGGACGCCGTTGTATGTCTCTGAAACTAATGTGAGTAGTTTATCTTCTGTGTGATAAATCTTTGTAGGGACAAAATAAATAGGCAGTTTTTGGTACTGTGAGCAAAAAGTGGAAGATGTCGCAATAATGAACGGAAAAATGCGACAGGGAAAACATAGATTAGCAAGGATTGTTAATCACGTTTGGTTATATGTAGTAGTAGAGTTCCTTAGAGTGGTTATAAAAAAATAGTGTGGTTGACTTTGAAAGGTAAAAGGATTGAAGGCCGTTTTTCTTGTCGTATTTACTGTACCTTATACGTAAATTGGACTAGGTATTTTACCTTAGGTTGACTATCTATGATTTCTGATAAATAAAAAAAGTGTTTACTTTCACATTAATTGTTTAATAAAAAACAATTCAGTAAAGTGATTATATTGTTTGTTATTTTATGAATGAGAAGTAGATTAACTAGTTATTATTGTTCAAGAAAATTTATGTTGTACTTAAGTATTTGTAATAACTTTGCCTGTCTCCTAAGTCTATGAAATCAATTTTATGACAGTATTTGATACTCTTTGTCTCAGGATATTCTACAAATCTTTGAACAAACTCTTTGTTTGAGCCTATTGACTTTTATAGGAAGTTGTAGAACAAAAGGTTAAAAATCCATTAAAGTAATTAATAATAAGATAATTGATTAGACCCTTTCTGCAAAAATTCCTTATTTTGGGTTATTCTTCCTTTGTTTTACTTTTAAGAACAATAATAGTCAAATTTGGACAAATCCGCCATTATTAGATTTCGTTTATTAATATCATATAGCATGCAGCGGTGAGGTAAAAGAGCACTATGATTGAGAATATACGTATAAAATATTATCACGCTATGGCAGCACCTCTATAAACCTGCAAAGTTAGCTGCGGTATACAATTGTTTTGTAGTTTACCCAATAGAAGAAGATAACTTATCCTTACATTTACATAACAATTTAACACAAGTTGTATATAAACAACGCAACATTCGATACAACAATGTTTAACTTATTCTAAATTATAATAAGTGCCTCGAGGCTATGTAAGATTTAATTTCCTTATAAAATGAATTGTTGTGGTTTAAACACTCGAGAGTCAGCTTTGTTCTATTTAATACCAAAGGCATTCAGCAGTTTCAGTGTGAGAATGATATGAAACAAACAATGTAGCTTTTCTTCTCTTCTAGGTAATGCTCTCAATGACAGGTAACCAACATTAGGATGTAAATTTATTCATAAAACGTTTATGAATTTATTACTATTATTAATTTAACGAACGTGGATCAGAGCAGGTTAGATCCGATCTCCGTTCTTTTGCTAAGTGTTGTGATAAATTATTATAATTTCTGCAATCTATAAGGAGGTTTATGTTCTGCAGTGAACGCGGGACTAATACGAGAGGAGAGGTGTATTTAACCGAGGCTTAGTTTCAAACTCTGGATCGACTAAGTTGTAGGAACAACAGAAAATAGTGTGCCGACCTCATAAAAAAATCTTCACTCTTGATGATGTTTAACATTTTAACCTCTATCGTAAGGATGAATTGCTACCTTATATAATATCTATTTGTTTTAATTCCTTTATTTAATTATATATAATTTTGAAAAACTATAGTTTTTGATACACATGGTCATCGCTATTTACAATGCTTATCTACGTTGCGCGTCGGGGCAATTCCAACAACTTTTCTGTCTACCTAGCTTACACACCAGAGGATTATAAAGTCTTACATAATAGTCTAGGAAGTATTCGCAGCAGTATACCACTTCAGGATTTGTGTACGCTACTACCACGCACATTTTAAATTATACCAGCTGAAAGCTTTTTGAATAAATATTATTTCCGTGCTTCATTGTCTATGGTCCAAATGCCAAGGGTTTTATTAGAATCAACGTAGTTCTTTAGTGGGTTTATTAAGAATCCATGTATTTCGTAATACTGATGACATCTTATTGATACATAGGTATCAATAAGATGTTTATATTTGAGCAATTACTTAATTAATGAAGAATGTAGCTTTATTTGGGTACGTATGTACTGATAGCAGTACATACGTACCCAAATAAAGCTACATTCTTAAATTCTGATCCAACAGCTACGGAACAATCAGTAACTAATTGAATTATAGCCTTAAACTCTTAAGAAGTAACAAAGGATACCAAATTGCAATTAAATTTATTCAAAGTTGTAATTTTATATTGGCGAGCGCTTCAAACGAAAAGGTTTTGTGATGAAGTTAAATAAACAATTATGTAGTACTTGACTCGGAGAAACAACTTGTTGTTATTACTGATTTGTTAGTTATTCTGTGTGGTGCAGTGGCTGAGTAGGTGGCTATGTGTTACAGGATGGTGGGAGACACTTGCCATCGAAGAGGACAGCACTTGGTAGTCATATTGTATATGCCAATAAATTAAGTAGCACCTGAGTATTCAACTTAATGTATGGAACGCAATTCTCTTATGGCACGATCTCGGTTCGATATATAACAAACATAGAACATCGTTACTAATTTGTAGTAGTATGCAGAAGTCAGCTCCGCAGCACGGCGGTACATTGATACGATGACTATTTCTTTAGTTCTTGTTTGAAAGCCCTAAATATTTCTAAATGTAGGTACTATAATATATTTAGACAAAAGAGAGTGACAGACAAAGAAACACGCTTAGTTTGCAGCTTAGTAAACATCAAAACGGGACTACAAATAAATCGCAAAATTGTTGACAAATATATATTATTATGTACAAAAATACTTACCAACGAACCGTCCGAAAAAAAATAAGGTCAATGGATATTATACCAAAATCTAGTGACGAAACTCCGGCAAAACTTGTAGAGCGGTATTATAAAGACGATTTCGAAATAAGTCTTCAAAGCAACAATCTGAAAAAACCGTTGTCCATACAAAAAGTTAGACTGCTTACATTACTAAATTCATCTAGCGGCCTGTCTCGATACTTGGCGTCGTTTCAATTCATTCAGTCATTATACAAGCCCATCTTAGGTCTTGATCTCCCAATAAGACCTTGATTACCAAACCGCTGACCATTGCTTGAATAACCAATATAAAAAAGATATAATAATAATAAAACAAAATATTATTCATTAAAATTCACACAAAAGTAATATTCTTCCATTTAACTTTTCTCACCTCTTGTTGATGATTGGATTGGGCGTTCAAGGGGAGGTAAAAATGTGACAGATAAGTTAATGATATGTATACCATAAATAACACACGCGACAGCAGAAAATATGGGTCAATATGAAAGTTTGTTTTAGTAGTACAAGTAAATAAATACATGTAGTGAAATATGGCGTAAAAATGCAATATGAAGCAACCGACGGGAATGCCTACACACAAAATGACAGAGTTAGTTCTCCATTAGACCGGGCAAATATTCTTTCGAGATTTAAGGAAAGGAGAATGATTAATTAAATACATCTTGTGCACAATAAGAGGGATCCTACTTTCGAGGAAGCTTTTGAACATAAGCTATGCTAATACGAGCTTGAATTTCTGCAATTTATTGTTGCACATAAATGCTTGGGAATATCTTTTGCAAAATTTTAAAAGACAACAGAATGGATTAATTTAGAAATCATTGTACCAACCGCACAATTGAAAAGTCAGTTACTGATAGCTAAATACAAGAACCCCAAATTAATATTCTTTTTTTTTTGTGGCTTTATATCATGTTGAACAAGAAAACATATTACTTATAGAATTAAGTAAGTTTGTCAATATTTCACAATCCTTTCTTCCAGAAACTAAGGTGGGAAGACAAAAGGCACTTTTATTTGATTGGCTAGACTATCGTCTACAGACAGTAAAGTAATTCATTTCATATATCGACTAGAACTAGAAGTCTATATTCGTTGTAGGTGTTCTATCCTCAAATGCCGTTGTACAAGAGATATCTTATTCCCATTGTATCATTCGCACATTTATATACCTACATCTAAAGCAAATAAATGATTTCTGATTCACAAAATTGCCTTATCAGTTTCAAATTTGGAAAGTAGGGTAATTGAGAACGGCGGGTAATTGGGAACACGTTAACAAGTCACACTTCCCGTCCTCCTATCCCGTCTCGCGACTATTCAAGGTACGCGTCCTTCACACCCCTCAGTGCGCGAGCGACAGTGGGAGCGGAATTCCGCACGCATCTTGTCACGGTGAGTCAAAAATTTTTTTTTACATTTTTGTTAAAATTTTTGTGTTCTCATACAATGGATGTAAATGTCATACTTCTGAGTACATTGACACTATATTTCGTAAATTTATTGTATGGATAATCCGTTTTCAAATGCCATGTGTTATAAAACTCACTACAAATGCTATCGAGGATGGCGACCATTTTTATTCAAATTGTTTACTGCGGGTAATTAGGAACGGTAGAAACTAGAACGGTAATTGGGAACATTCCCAATTACCCCTTACATTCAATACGAGTATCCACCGGCAGAAGACTGGATAATGTGCTCTATTTGTAAGCTTTGGGCACATGAACAATGCACTATGGGCGAGACCAGCAAAGGTTACGTGTGTGATTTGTGTCGCCGAAAGTAATGGTTACTGTTTCCTGCGCCACTTCTATTTACCCCATACCGTTTTCATTTGCCCCACGGGCTGATCTCAATTACCCCATAAGGTGTCGGGTAAAAAGGAACGGCATGGTTTTTTGTTTTTATTAATATGTCTTATAAAAAGTTGATTATTGTCAATTATAAGCAAATAGATAAGTAATGTTTATTTCTTAATAAAAGTTGATTATATCTATTCTCTTCCTGGTTTCCAACTTATAAGAAATGATCGCGTGGCTGGCCGTGGTGGTGGTGTAGCTATATACCTCCGTACTCATATTCCATTCTCTGTTGTAAGTATATCCTCACAGCCACCACCGTCGAATGCCGGTGAACATCTATTTTTAGAACTCGATTTATGTCATTCCAAAGTCCTTCTTGGAGTGTACTACTGTCCTTCTATGCGTGTTGATTTCTTTTCCTCCTTTGAAAATATCTTGGAACGCTTAGTACCTTCTTACAGTCACTCAATAATTATGGGTGATTTTAACACCTGTCTTCTCAAAAATGATAACCGTTCTTCCTTGCTTCATTCCATTATTGAATCTAATAATATGTCTGTACTTGATCTTGATGCTACTCATCACTTCCCTGACTCTGTCCCCTCACTCCTGGATCTTATACTCGTATCCTCTAATAATCATGTCGCCAAGTATGGACAGTGTCCTGCCGATCTTTTTTCTTATCATGATTTGATATTTTTATCTTACAAAATCCGTCCACCCAAGGCTAGGTCCAAGATTCTCATGCTGCGTAATTTTAGTGCCATAAACCTGGATAGCCTTCGTGATGATGCGAATAACATTGACTGGAGTCCTCTTGCTGCTTCTAGTTCTGTTGATGAGCAAGTAGATTTGTTTATGACGAATGTGATACAACTGTTTGATCGACACGCTCCTGTTCGGGCGGTCAAAATTAAGCATGTACCAGCTCCGTGGCTCACAGAAGATATTAAAAAATTAATGGCTAGAAAAGCAGCTGCAAAATGTAAATTTAAAAGTCGCCCTAACGATTCAAACAGAGAGCAATATGTGATGGTTCGAAATCGCTGCAATAAAGTGTGTAGGAATGCTCAACGCCAACACATCCATAAATCAGTTCAAAATAGTGATCCAGCTAAAGTCTGGAAATTTCTCAGATCACTCGGGGTCGGTAAATCGTGTCACGATAACTCTCATATTGACTTCGATATTAATTCACTTAATCAACATTTTATTACTTCGTCTGACTTTAATAAAACTATTAAAATTAACACTTTAAATTATCTTTCAAATCTTCCGACGCCCGATTATGCTCCCTTTGTCATTAGTCAATTTACTGCTTGTGATGTTAAGAAGAGCATTAAATCAATTACATCCAATGCTGTTGGGTGTGACTGTATTAGCCGTAGTATGATTATCCCTATCCTCGATGAAATTCTCCCTGTCATTTGCCATATCCTTAATTTTTCCGTCACTAGTGTTGTCTTTCCTAGTGCCTGGAAGAATGCCCATATAATTCCTTTGCCTAAAATACCTAATCCTTTATCCTTTTCAGATTACCGTCCGATTTCCATTTTACCGTTCCTTTCAAAAGTACTTGAAAATCTTGTCCATGGCCAACTTAGCTCTTTCCTTAACAGAAATAGCCTTCTTAATCCTTTTCAATCCGGCTTCCGTCCTGGTCACAGCACTACTACAGCCCTAGTTCATATTACGGATAATATCAGGTCGGGTATGGAGGTTGGAAACTTAACGGTATTGGTATTGTTAGATTTTAGCAATGCTTTTAATACCGTAGATTTTGATATCTTGCTGGGCGTGCTCTGTTCTCTTAATATATCTCCAACGGTGATTGACTGGTTTCGTAGTTACCTGTTTGGTCGCCGACAACGTATTAGCATTGAAGATGGTGTAACATCTTCCTGGTGCAATACCTCGGCTGGTGTACCGCAGGGTGGCGTTCTTTCCCCATTACTTTTCTCAATATTTATAAATTCAATCTCTGATCGACTCACTTCTTCCTACCATCTTTATGCAGACGATCTTCAGATTTACTGTCAAGCTTCTCTTGAAAATCTCTCTGAAGCCATCAACACAATTAATGAAGACCTGGCTCAAATAATGGACTGGAGCATTAAATTTGGTTTACAGGTGAACCCCACTAAAACTCAGGTGACCGTCATTGGCAGTTCTAGGATGATCGCTAGGATTAACTGGTCGGTACTTACCCCTATTTCGTTTAATGGGATTATCATGCCAATGTGTGAGAAAGTAAAGAATTTGGGCGTTCACATAGACAGAACTTTGTCATGGACTGCACAACTTAAGGAGGTTAGTCGAAAGATGTTTGCTTCTGCTTCTTCCTTACGAAGGCTACGAAATTTCCTGCCAACTGCTACAAAAATTGCGCTTGCACAATCTCTCCTTCTTCCAATATTAGACTATGCCGATGTCAGCTATCTCGACCTTACCGAAGAGCAACTTGATAAACTTGAGCGACTTCAAAACTTTTGTATAAGATTTATATTTGGTTTACGCAAATATGATCATGTATCAGAATTTCGTACTAAGCTCAACTGGTTGCCAATCCGACTTCGCCGGAATTCTCATATCCTTTCTTTGCTCTATAATGTGCTTTTCAATCCATCAACCCCTTTGTATCTCAAAGAACGTTTCAAGTTCCTCTGTGACACACATTCTAGGCCCCTGAGGTCATCAGAAAATCTAGAACTTGTAATCCCAACGCATTCCACTAAGTTTACTGACAAATCCTTTTGTGTACATGCGGCCCGATTGTGGAATGCGTTACCGGTTACAATAAGACGTGCTCAATCTTTGCCGTCGTTTAAAAAGCTCCTAAAAAAGCACTACTTCGGACAACAACAGTTATTGACTTGAGTATGTGTTACTAATTATATATAGTTTATATATTTATATGTATGTATTTATTTATACTTATAATTATATCTATTTATGTAGTTTATTATTTGTTTTATTTGTGACCTGTTTTGTACACGTATATACCCGTTATCTTGTCCAGTGTATCCATGTCGCTTTGGTTGCCTGGAAGAAATCACTTTAAGTGATAAGGCCGCCCATTGTACATTTGTTGTTAGATATAATTTGTTTTGTCTCGTTTCTATTTCTGGTGTACAATAAAGAGTTAAATAAATAAATAAATAAATAAATAAATATATTTAAATAAAAAAAGCCATTTTTTTTGCCCATTTAAGTTAAGTGTTCCCAATTCCCCCACTTTCCCCTAACTCTTAGGTAATACAGATTTGACTTAGGTTCTGTGATATTGCAAGCAAAAATTGTTATGCGTGGTAAAAACATTTTTAATCAGACTATATTATATTACCCTCATTAATTTACGTCTAAATCCAAGTATTCCAGGAATATCCATCAGTGATATAATTTCAATCAAATTTATCTATATATTAAATTTAAGAAAATATAAAACGTGACTGACATTCAAAAGCTTAAGTCGGCTGTTACAAATTGTACCGTCTATCAACATCGTAGGTCTACAAACACTCTCAACTATTTCACACCACATCTCCAACGTTTTTTCACCTTTAGAAAGCCGGGCTTTTGACTCGGCAAGCACTTTCAAACACTCTGAGCGTTCTGGAATAAGGTCGCGAGTTTAAGGTCGCTATGATTACTGTCTTAGAGATATGGATGTGCATGTTTTTGCTTGATATGAAGTGTTTTATTAGTGAAGTCTTGAAACACGTAACTGTACACCAGATTAAGATTTGACGATGTCTGTGGTCTAGTGGTTTGAGTATCGGACTGCTGATCATGAGGTCGTTTTCGTCGGGTTTGATTCCCACAGGACACAAATATTTGTGTGATGAACATAAGTGTTTGTTTTTGTCTGGGTGTTTAGTATTTATTGTAAATATGTATATACCAAAAAAAGTATATAAGTATTATATCTATTATCTAATACCCATAGTACAAGCTCTGCTTAGTTTGGGACGAGATGGTGTTGTGTAAAATGTCCCAAGTATTTATTAAAAATATTAAGATTGTTGTTTATCTGTTTAACAAACAGTTGTTATTGTTATTGCAGAATCACATCAGACTGGAAATAAAATATTTTATCCTTAGTTATTTGAACTCCCCGCGACCTGTACCAGATCGTCCATCCATCTCGTTGAAGGCCGCCCTACGTTGCGTTTTCCGGTACGTGGTCTCCCAGTGAATTTCTTAATATCACTTCAACTTTTACCTAAATTTCAGCAGCAGAGCTTGCTACCTATGTCGACCAGTCGAATGAAGCATGTCCCAATCCTGAAACTTAAAATTAAAAATGCAAATTGTATTAATTGCTTTTAAATTTATATAAATATATACTGTAAAGCTATAGACGTTTTATAAATACACCAAAGTACTTTTCATTTGTTGGAACAAAATTAGTTTACGAATAACTTCTCGTTAATTCTACAAACCTTTACCAATATTGATGTTAATTAATTTATTTTACGTAAACAAATATTCCGTTTACTTATATTTTCTTATTGAAAAACTCGTGTGGTATCCCGTAACATACATTTCCAAGTGATGATTTTTTAGAATCTTTTTCAATATCTACAAATTGTCATGCCTAATTTATTGTATTATTTTCCTTCCCTGAAAAGAAAGTTTGGATTGCTCAGCGTACTCATAAATAATAGCAGGTGCAACAAGCCGGAAAAGTATCAAAGACCATCGTTTTCTCTGAAAAAAAGACAATTTTCTTGAAAGTTTTAGATGCTTTAGTGTGGGAAATTTATTGAGATTTATGGTATAACAGGCACAGGCAAGGCAACAGAATTATGTTGGTCCTTATTGCAACAATTATTATATACCTATTTATATAGAGAAGACAAACCACGCGTGGAAGAACCTTGCAGATTCTGGGGCCTTGCCTGTAGTGAGAGTCAGTGTAATGTAACTCCATCGTAATCCTGGCTGGCCGAAAGGTCAAAGATCAGAAGGCCCACGGAAAGCGGAAAATTGAACATAATACAATTTATAATTATGCAAAATGGTCCCCTGATTTTTATTAAGCGTACATAATTTTTACACTTCGAAAGGGTTACTCTAAGGCATTCGAATTCGAGTCAAGGAAACCATTATTGTATTTAACTATGAAATTTTCAGTACCTACCAGCTCGGAGTTTGGATTTGTGGCCGTTTGTATGGCAATAGGCCTGCCCTCTGGGAGGTAATCGCCTCGGCGCATAACACGCCGATATCCCGCCTGCATCATCTAAGGCAGGCGGGCCTTTGGGGTCGACGACGCTCAGAGAGGAGAGGGTTCGTCCATCATGCGACCCCAGAGAAGTCGTGCTGCCGTGCACATTGAGGTTCAGGGGAGACCTATTTATAGTCTCCCCAGGGATGTGCTTTAACAAGTGTTGCGCAGGGGGGTTCTGGGATGGTCTGTTAAGAGGACACAGTGTCGGTTGCATTTTGAAAGATTCCACCCGTAACCAACAAAAAAAAAGAAAAACCCGCATGCCATTATGTGGAACCTAAACATACATGGCGAATTATGGGTGTACATTACATTACATGGTCTTTCCTTCATTGTTACTATGCTTTTTAGATATATTGCAAAGAACTAACCTTCTGAATTCACCAATACTGTAGTGTATATCAAGTATCATTACTCGGAGCGCAATTAAGATTAACTTGTGAACTGGAAAATTGAGCCACATCTGTTGTTTATGTGGCCTGTCTCGTCACAACTGAAAACTAAATTACTCTTGATAACGATCAATTAGACTGCATTTACATTTTTATTTAGTGTAATGCTTTTTAACGAGTAGCAATTTTGATTTTCTGAAATCAATATTTATAATTCGAAGTAAATCCTTAACGACTTTTAATATTAACTGTACGTAATTCATCGAAAGTGGCCTTTTTATCCAACTGGGCCAATCTATTGACTGGCTGATATTTTACCATGTCATGTGTAGGGCAACTATGCTATTTGTCTGGCACGGTAGGAGAAAGGTAATTTTATCTGCGCTGTACGGTAAAACTGATTCCAATTCATATTTGCGGCATTTGTATTTCCAACATTTTCCATGGTGGTGTAATGAGCGTTTTATCAGATATTCGGCTAGACCTATAATATGGCGAGCAATTACAACGCTTTGTTGTGACGTTGTACCAGCTGTTGTGGGTTCGATTCCCACTCGAGACAAATCTTTGTGTGATCCACAGATTTGTTTCAAATGTGTACTTTGTGTCTGTTAATTATAATTATGTTTCTAAAGTCCTCCGAAACACAAGGCTTGTTCCCCAATGCGGGATTTTTTCAGGATTGTTCGAAATAAAGTACGAAATCCAAATCATCATCAACGAAAAATCCAAATACTGCACTACTGGGTTACCAACATAAAATTAAATATGTGTGTGCGTCTGTAACACACTTCTATTACCATTGCAAGTACTCCTATAAGTTTAATAGTAACAAAACCATGAATAATTATTATATCGACACTTTGACATTGACATGTTGATTCTTGAAGGGCATTAAGTCTAAAGGCTAGAGTTTTATCAAATTTATGAAGATAATCATATTAAATCATGACTGAAATTTAAAATTGAAACGAAATGCCATCTGTAATACTCTTGTTGGACATAATTCAAGCGACCTCGCAGGCAATGGAATTGAAATAATTTATGTTGTTTCATTTCCTTGCAATGCAAACCACTGTTGGTGCACTATCGTAATTGACAGACGATGCGACTTTGTAATGCGATTTGTCGCAATAGTTAGCGACCAGACATTTGAGTTAGTTCTCATAATAATTATATTAGTATTTTTTATCAAATACTGCATGGAGAAAATGAAATCACTAAATGTAAGCAAGGCATCTATATTCTTAAAAGGACATGCCATGAACTGACGCCATGAACATGAGGAGACCCGTAATGGGGCAATATATGAGTTCATGATGATTGTTATATTGGTTTTGTTCCGGTTTGGAGATTTGTTGTACACATGGGTTTTTCAAAAATAATAGTTTATTTTAATTATTTTTGTATTTCTTTATTTTTTCTTTACAATTTGATATACATGCACTTTGAGGTATATATTTGGGCCAAAATGTATGGGATTCTGATGATCTCCTTTCTTTCATTTAAAATTCTTATTTATAATTTGTGCAGAAACATTAGGTAACAGGTATTTGGTACATGAAGTTTTTTCATAAAAATATTTGTATATGAATATCCCGCATCGATCTTACTACACTGTCAATTCTTTCTTGTCGAATGTTCCCAAATTGATTCTAGAGTATTAGATATTCCTCCTCCTCGAGTCGTTCTCCTCACTGCTGAGGGTCGTGATCTCTATGTAAGAGCTTCTTGCGAACTATGTTCCTCCATTTTGCTCTATCCTCTGCAGCATGGATGGCGTCGCTCACACTGGAGTCGAGTGTCGAACGAATCTGGTCGGACCAACGCATGGGGCTCCTCCCTCTTGGTCTTTTCCCTTCAATCTTGCCTGTCACAAGCAACTTTTCTAGGTTATCACCACGTTTTCTGGCTACGTGTCCAAAGAATTCAAGAATTCTCCGAAGACATGTCGTAGAGAGCCTGGTAGTTATATGTAGTTCTATAAGAATTGAGGCGTTAGTCCGATGTGCCGTCCACGGGATGTAAAGCATCTTCCTCCAGCACCACATTTCAAATGCATCAATGCGAGTGCGGTCTGCCTTCTTTAGAGTCCATGTTTCGGCGCCATATAGGAAGATGGAGAACACTAAGCTGGTCACAAGCTTCTGTTTTAATTTGAGTGAGATGCTCTTAGTACTCCAAATGCGATCGAGCTGTGACATAGCATTCTTTGCCATTCCAATGCGGCTTTTTTATTATTTATTTACGCCTGCTTACTATTGCGCCTTTATATTAGATATTAGTCATACGAAATAAAATGTTTGTTTGTCGAAAGATATCTGAAGCTTACGTATTATTTTTTAAACTATTAAAGACGGGAATAGATGGGGGAATCCACTGAAAAAAGAAGGATGATAAATACTTTACAACGAGTTTATTGACAATGGATGGTTTATTGAATACTTCGATATTCATTAATTTATTTTCAATTTGAACAAAGCAAACAAATCTTTGCATGTTAGTAACTAAACTTGGTAATGGTCGACAGAGTCAAATAAAAGATTGAATTAAAGTATAAATTGCAAGCTTATCCGTTAATGAAATTTCGAAGAGAAAGAGAAAACAGTCGTCTCGGCTACACTTCAATTGATTTACCGAAGATTTACTATAGGTATTATATTTTATTAGAGGTATATAACACAAAAAAAAAGGTTTTATTCGGAATCATTAATGATCAAATTCCTTGTTATTTTTGATATTTGAAAATCGTAAATAAAACTAACATTAGGTAAGTAATTGGTTTTAGTCTGCTTTTATAAATATTTCTCCAAGTAATGTGTGTATAGATTACTTAATATTTTTAATATAAGATAAGCAAAGATAAATACACTTGTACAATATTTTTCTTAAATATCCAATATAGTCAATTTTAGAAATAAAAACTTAGGTACTTTAAAAATCATTTATTACCCTTCTTCGATACGATTTTTCTGAATGCAGAAAAGGATTTGGCGAAATGAGGCGATCCAATAATTTGGGTTAGCAAATCAATTTATTTGGGCCTAAGCGAGGCTAGACTCCTTCGATTCGTACATGTATGTAGGATAATGTAAACAAATTGATCTGTTGCTGTTGTTACTTGAATACAAAAAAGTAACATGTAAGTAATGACAGTTTTTGTGGATAATCAATTATGGATTATCGAGAAGTCAAAATTTAAAGTAGGGCTCATCAGCTACTGGGTTTTTATATCTTGTGATATGATTTCTTGTCGATTAGAAAAAAATATTGGTTTAAACGTTAATAATATCCAACTATCTAATATCTATACAAAATCCGCCGTGAAAAGGAATGTACACGCAAAAATTAATAAATAAAAATATTAGAAAATAAAGGTTTATTTACACAGTCATACACTAACATCAAAAATAAATTATTTAAGTAAATAAAAAATATAAAAAGGCTACACAATTACAATAAACAATTTAAAAAAATCAAGTATGTATATTAAATTTATGTACTTGTTTACTAATTCATATAATTGATGTCCAAATCCTTCGAAAAAGTCGCATCTCTGCATCCACCGTTACAAAAATTGGCCGTACATTGGCGGTTGGCTCCAAGTTGCATTACAAGCGAGGTCGGCAACCGGTGAATGACCAACTGACCTGCTTCCCACGGATCGATGCAAGTACAAGGATCGATACCATTCTACACTTACCTAGTAATTCTCGAGTTCAGAAATTGCTGCTGAGATTACTTTTACTGGCTTGCCAACAATTTAAGAGCAACCAAACTTACTTACTTCGGATCCTAATAATAATGTAGAACAGATTTGATATCTCATGCCCAACTCATAGCCCCAATGGGTACTGGGCGCCGATATGTATAGTCATCATCAACCCATATACTGTCCCACTGCTGGGCACGGGTCTGCTCTCATATTGAGAGGGATAAGCTATAGTCCACCACTGGCCTAGTGCAGGTTGGCAGACTTTACAAACCGTCGAGAAAAATCTCTAAGGTATGCAGGTTTCTTCACGATGTTATCCTTCACCGTTTAAGCGAGTGATAATTAATTATTAATAGGCACATAAATTCGAAAAGCCAGATATGCGTCCCTTGAGTTCAAACTCGGTTTGGCAGTCATTGGACTGCCAAGCCGAAGATCTCGTGTGGTCATACCACTAGGTTATCACTGCTTATAATATATATATATATACATATAGTATATGATATGTATAGAATAGATTATTTTTCAAAACGTCGCCATTTCATGGTTTAAACTGACTCGGCACTTCGCACAGTTGAACGACCGACTCGTTAATTACTGTGTTCCCTTTCAGGATCAAATCTCGTTAGTCCGTGCCGCTTCTTAATTTACTTTATGAGAAAATGTATAGGTAAAACAATTTCCATATTGGAAAATTCCCTTTCTGTACCTAAATATTAACCTAGGCCATAAAATCCTTACAGGCGGTTTATGTTGATGGGCCATATGGCCTACATTCTCTGTTTTATTATTGGGCTGACTGGTAGGTATATAGTCGCAGACGGCTTCCTAGCTCTAATGATCAACGTTTCTTGGTAAATACGTGTATGGACTGAAATGGGTGCTTCACATCGTGGTGACCTAGTAATGGTTCATATAAAAAATGTGTCATTACAAACAGAAATAAAAATAACAATATTGTGATAAGCTTTTCTATGAAATTTTCAATAGCAGCTCGGAGTCTGGATTTGTGCCCGGTTAATGGCAATAGGCTCGCCCCCTATTACATGGGACGTAAACATACCGGCGAAATGTGGGTGTACATTAGTACACCTCTGCCTAACCCTTCGGGGAATACAGGCGTGATGGTATGCGTAATATTGTGTTTTTAACTAATTAAGTATTATAAATAAAATAATTAACAAGTGAATTGATAAAATGTATGAGATTATTTTAAGGCAGAGGAAGTCGAGATTTCCAGGCCGGACAGTCATTGGATTTCTCTGTTAAGTTATAGCAGTCATCGAAATATAATCATCGAATATTTACCTAAAGTTAATATTGTGGTTCGACCATCAAATTAATGATTATTTTTTTCGAGTTCAAAGATCGCCAATATTGTTTTACGACTTAGTACTTATGGGAATAGTGTCGCCCCGTATTACATAGGACCTATGAACATAACGACAACTCTGGGTCAGTGTATACTAGTAAAACACTGGCAAGTCTTTTTAAGGTGTGATGATCCTGAACTTATGAAATCTTATACTATAACTGACATAACATACATAATCACCCCGGGTTTGGCTGTGGCAGGTTCCATGTCTTAGGGGGGCGAGCCTATTGCCATAATATTGCTATCCTTATTGCGATACCATAACAACTCACATTATTTCCCAATTATATTGATATACACCATTTGACGTAAAGCACAAAACAACATCTTTACAAGTTACAAGCTTTAAGTACATCAATCTTTTCCGCCACGGCAACCAATAACCCAGATGCAGTTTCGATAGTCCTCCACGATACCCGGTCACCGTGTCAAGTGCCACAGGAGATTGGCCCTTCGATCACTCGCCGGTTGCTATGTGGCAGCTTGAGATGTTTACTATCAATAAGGACTTGTTTTGTTTGATGTAAGCGTTATGTGGAGCGTAAATCAGATGCTCAGTAACGCCTTGTTTGAATATTAGGTGTATTTCATTTGGCGATTTTATTGAGGGTCTCTTAAGTCGTAGCTGAACAATACCTTCGCAGATCAATCGATCTGCCAGGTTAAGCTGCGCATGCCGCGGTTTGCCTGTGGATGGGTGAACATTTTATACAGGCCACCGGTCGGTCGGTTGGCTCAACTCGAGTGCTTATTTTTGAAGTGTGGATAAACATACTATGCCAAATCATTTTCTATTATACGCTTGTATGTTCTAGAGAGATAGAAAGAGTATGTTTCTAATAATGTAATACAGTCATAATGTAAATTGTTATTGAATAAATAATATATAATACGAATATGGCAGCTGATTACGTCACATCTCCGTAAGATAACGAAGTGAAGGAGCCTCCTCACTTATCTCCATGTAATTAGATGCGGCAACTTATCACGTTGGGTTAAAGGTTAAGAAAATCCGACTCGGACATCTGATTAGGTGATTCCATAACAGATTATTGATTAATGGTATTATTTTCTGATTGATATAAAAATAAGGTTTCCTAATGTTGTTCAGTGACTGATACTTCTGTTACTGTTACTGACTGTTAACAACAGAAAAGAGAGTTACTTTGGCTATAATGTATAAACTTAACAAATCCTAAAACCAACTGTTGCGTACATATTCGCGTTAAAACATATACATATTTCCCTTATTGGCCCTTATAGAGGTCCAAAAAACGTGCCACCGAAAAGGCCGTCCCAAATTGGAGCAACTATTAATTGCGAGCCGTGATCCGGAAAAGCTTTTTAGGCACGTCCTGATATCTATTTCCAGAATGGATGGCAGAGGAAAACTGCTTAATTATTTCTTGGAACCATGGATGTCGTGATGTTTTATCATAAGTTTAATCAAGATTTATTAGAACGTGTAAAATTTATTCTAATGAACTAGTGTCTTAATATGATTTTTTCCTTGAGTACATAACATACCATAACGCTTGTTTTCCCCGAAAGGTTAGACACAGGTGTACTGTTATACATTAATTATGAATTAACGCTAGCATTAAGATTTTTACTTTGACTTTAAAAAAGTAGTGTTTCAAGAAGTATCATTTTACTAGTACATTATATAAATTATGATGCTTATGTTCAAATACCTGCAAAAGGAACTATCTGTACGATGCCACGAAAAACGTCAATTAAGATGGTCCTATACCATCCGTAAAGTAATATTAAGATCACAGAACTAATCATAAAAAAGGAAGGAAGAATAAATAGTGTTAGAATTTTAGTTTGTGCTAGAAGCGAGCCACAGTTTGCATTTTAAAAATACTTCTCCATTATACTAACATGAATATGAAATGATACTCTTGGAACAATTACACAATCAAAGGGTTGGCATTAAGCAGTTTAAACATTCCGGTAGATAGTTAGTTGCCCTCATTAGAATCTAGGCTATTTTGTCTAAAGCTAGTTACAATTTTAATGAGAACTAGGCTCGCATAGTGGATAATAGTCCAGAATTTCCTTCAGACAGAAGACAGTCTGAATCCCAGCTGAGAACACTAGACAGAGTGGTGAGAAATACAGTGAGAGATATTGTTATCATAAACACTGCCTAGTTAGCACCCAGCACTCGTTGGGAAACTAGGTTACTGTATACTTAAGTTCAAAATGGGAATGACTTACGTAATACTATTTAATTGTTTTCGGGATTACGTATATGGGTTAAGGGTAATAATAAATGTGATTTTCAGGATACAATTGTGTCAAAGTTATGTGATAAATCAGACCCTTTAGTTTGAATGCCTGTTTGCTGGCAAGTGGCCTAGTTTTCAATTAATTGGTTCCTAAGTTTGAGAAAATTCTTCAAAGGATGTAGAATTTGTCTTCTTATTTTAATATACGAATTGCTTTAGCTCCTTAACACATGTATGCATAGCGCTGTGTTTCTTACATTATTTCTGTGATGCAACTTGCTACGAAAACCTCTGCAGATGTTAATCTAGGGATTTTATTTTATACTAGGCCATTGCATGGTATACCCGGTATAGTATAAGTATAAAAATATTGTATTAATTGATGCCTGTAAGATTGGTTACATATATGCCGTACCTACATACAGTTAAAGTAAAATCAGAGAAGACGTTTATGATCCTCTCAAGGGTCAATGGTGTGATATTGCCAATTCATGGTTACATAATTTACCTATATATAAAAATATAGAAACATACATATCTTTAATTATAATTTTTATAAGTAAAGTTTAAATTATAAGTCTGTTAGAGCTTCTTTCTTTTTTAATGCAGAAAATCTTCATGGATTTTCTGGCGCCTGGGAAGGTGGCAGGGTATGTCCGACTTGAACGACTGAACACAGCACTTAACTGTCTTACCCTACAGCCATAGCAATGGAATTCGTAACATTCCTCACAATCATGACAGGCTATGTGTTCTGGTACTACCACCGGACCTCGTCAAACCGCGACGCCTTGCTTCCTATTCAAGCGCCCGTGGAATAGACACGCGAGCCACCTACTGGGAAGTCCACCGTTGAATTACCAATACTCTACATGATAAATGATCACTGTGAGAATGATCATTATTCTATTCTTATCACAATCCTTACATTTTCTTATACAATTTCAGCCAGCCATATTGACAAAATCTGCTTTCGTATGTACCTAATTAGTTACAATCTAAAAATACTAATTTCAAACACCCACGCGCCTTAAGTCTATTTACACTACCTAGCCTTGCACTTTCACTAAATGGCACTTCGAACTACGCGATATTTTAGTGCCACTCAGATTATTCATTTTATTAGTTTTATTTTTGAATTATCGTGCTTTGTTTACTAAGTGTAGATTTATTTCAAATGTAATAATGTTGTCTTGTAAACGGTTATTTATACTGCTTTGAGATTTAATTTATTTAAAATGAAAAAAAATTGAGAATCACGAGATCTTCCATAAACTTCTTGATGGTTTGATAAGCCTACGAAACCCAAACTATGCTACAACAGTGTTATACACTGTGGGTCCCACTTATTATAGAGACGTAAAATAGATAAGTCCGTATGAACATAATTATGATAAGAATAGTTGCAAAACGGCCTGTCGTTTTACTACTACAGACGATTTTCTGGATATCTTTGGTTTCACGTTCATTTTACCTTTCATCTACCATTTTAATTTATAATGTACCTATATTGAAATAAAACTACTTTTTACGGATTTTATCACGTATATTGATATTATTAATCCCGACGTTTCGGACCCTTTACAGCGTCCATGGTCACGGGTAGACTGAGGTGGTGGGCGTCTTGATGATAATTATAATTACTGACAGCTACCCTACATTTTTTATTGTTACATGATCAAGTAATAAATGTCTTACTAATTATTAATTAAAACTAGATGGAGCCGGCATTTTCTAGGTGACGACGACCTCTGAGAAGAATAATATTCGCGTAAATGTCAAAAATCAAAATGTACCTATAAGCTTATTTATTGCAATTGAAAATACTCCATAGGTCACGTCTAATTGTATTGCGCTCCTAAATGCGCTCCTTCTAATGTAATTTGACTTGATGAAAGTTTACTAGATTTATTAAGTTTTGTGGCTTCGTGTTTTGTTTTCATAATTTTATATCATTACGGTAGTATTGTTACTGTTTATCAAAACAACTTAAATATTTAATTAATGGAGCAGATTGTTAACATTGTTGGATGGATGACACCTAACAAAATTTCAATATTTCGTTGATTTGTAAACGTTTGTGTTGTTGTCGTCGTAATTTAAATTCATTTAAACTTTGCGTTCATAAAATAGACAATTAATGTTTGTTAACTGGTGTAACTATGAGGGTTGAAGAGTGATAACATTAATTAAATAAACATTCCACGGTAGTGTTCCAAATTAAATGACTATATTACAACATTTGAGGTCTTATTTATTAATAAAATACCAAAAAAGAGCCATCTGCCTTTTAACCGCTTGTAACTCAAGCGTACCCCTTGTAACGTGTAACATATTACTAAACATTACTTCGCGAGGACCCACGTCGCTAAGATTGATATGGCCGTGCAGTCTTTGGCGACTCGTGTAGCAGCTGTCCTAGTAATGCCAAAGGTATTATTTGTATATTTCCTCAACTGTATGTAATATGTTTTTCTTTAAAAATGTTTAATTTATCTTAAAATAAACATTTATATTTTATTACCTACATTTTATTTGTTCGTATACTATATTGCCAAAATGGTATTTTTAAAATTAATCCTGATTTTATACATACATTATACATAATTATATCTTCACAAAATACACATTGAAATCTTAAAGCAATAATCGTATCAATAGAATCATTATTGTACCACCAGACTCTCATAGAAATTTCAACTTACTTAACAAAATAAAACGAACCTAATACGTACAGAACGTTTTTTGAATTTCACCAAAATAGAAAACCTCATTAGAAATTCAAATGCAAAATCATGATTGTTGTGAAAATTCTTTCAATAAGAAAACTTTGGCGTTACGTGTGCGTAGAGTTTGGGGTACTTGGGACCTTTGCTGCGTTGAATTTGGTACAGCGACTTTCATGTGACCCGCTACAAGTCACGCGCCTCAAGTTTGCTCCAGGACCCGGTTACATTTCTGGAGCATTTGCCCGTTTGGTGGATGGCATACTTTGTAAATTGTTTATGCTTGATATTTTATGTAATAAGAAAAGGGATGCCGCCAGGGATGTATGTCTGACACACTTGTTGAGCGGTCATGTAGTTAGGGCTTACTGTGTTTCTGGATTTCGATGATTAAAATATGCGATAAATTTTTAAAATTTGTTTTATGATAAAACACAATCGAATTTTCTTTGAGCCTATTTTGAACGATCTTTGGCTTTTCTTAATATAATGAGGTTAATACTATAACAGGAATAAATTTAAGCAGTTTAAAACAATTATAGTCCGATACCAAATCGAATGGTCCGTGAAAAGGATTCTATTACCTAATATTATTTAATCGAAACTAATATGGCGCGCTTGCGCTCCTCCTCCAATGGCATCCTGAATGTGTTTTCAGACCGGTGGGACTCTCCCTTACTACGTTGGTGGGTAACACTTCAGACCCACTACGATAAATAGACTGGTGAACCATTGAACGTACAATTCATGGTTCATTAGTTTTTTATTATTATTCATTTAATTTAATACTAACATTAGGCTAAGTTATACTACTACTAACATTATATGGATCTGTATCCGAAATAAATCATTTGAATGTGAATATATCAGAAACAGTTTTGGAATTGTAATTATAAAAATCAACAATTATTTGACACTATTTCTGTAGACATTCCATTTCTTTTCAAATACAGGAAGTAACTTGAAGCCTCCCCATATTTCCTCTGAGGAGTATTCACAAGATTATATCATTTCCCAGCGAAGATGCGTAATCATAATATTCATTTCATATTGAAATTGAAACCAATATCGTTGAAGCTCGACAAACGAGAAAAAATATTTTCATACATTTTCTGGTTCATTATACCATCTGATTTTAACCAGGCGGCGGCGTTGATTACAAAGCCGAACGCAATCAGTACTTGACCTGATTTATCAGAATAATCTTCTTCACCATTTACTACGTATTTATCAATAATAATATTTATAGGGTCCTTTATATGCTCCAGTTTATCTGTGAGGTCATAAGGAAGTTTTGTATCTACTTACCCGTGTGTCCACTGAAGTGGATTGATCGAGAAGAACATTAAGAGGAAGTGAACGGATAATTGTGTTTTTGGACTAAATATTGGTTCTATACTTAGAAATAAA
This sequence comes from Acronicta alni, assembly GCA_964056405.1. NCBI lineage: Eukaryota > Metazoa > Arthropoda > Insecta > Lepidoptera > Noctuidae > Acronicta > Acronicta alni. The sequence continues at coordinate 16,084,297 of OZ043923.1, forward strand.
AAACATTCTTAATTTCATATTGTACATAAATCTTCTTCTTTAAAAATAAAATTAAATGCTGGTCGTTGGTAAGCGTATAACTTGAGAATGGCTGGAGCGACTTGGCGATTTTTTAAATTTTCGTAATAATTTATATATTATTATATAATAGTTTGAGAGAAACAAAAATTGAAAAAAAAGGTTACCCACAAAATATTTGAAAAATTGAGAAAAATGAATTGGGAGGGATTTTTTAGAGATATAGGTATATGAAGGTTTAACAGGAAAACATATGTGGGGTCAACTAGTAAAATATACAAAAAAAATGTGTAATTCCTCTATTAAAATGTGACGTTAATAAAATTGTTTCTGATACCGGACAATATTGTCATAAAGTAAATAATTCTACAAAATATAACGAATGTAGTCAGTGGTCTGATTGAGACATCATCTTCATAGTGCGGAGTTTAACGACTAGGTTGATAATATCCGATAGAAGAAACTCAAAGGTTAATCTCTCTCAGTATAAGTTTTATTATTTCCAAACAATGTTGTAAATGTTTTATCCTCAGCACCTTCAATAGCAATAAACTGTTATTTCTAATACTGTTTTTCTCCCCAGTAACCAAATATGGCACTCATAGATACACATCTCAAACAAATAGTGTTTGCTCGCTGAACCTTTGTTTATCCACATTAACGTCATAAAATGTATCCTTGACGATTCTGGAGTAGTATCATGTGGGCTTATTTGATATATATTTGGGGACGGAGACGGACACTTTCCTTTTTATGATGCTATTGCAGTAAAAGTAACGAAGGCCGATCGTTTTGACAAGCTTGATTGTATGACTTGTGTTGACAGGAGTATTGGAATTAGCTGTGACAATAGAAAATACTTCTTTACTCTCTTCTGAACCCTTTAGTACAGACACAAGCAGGTCAAGCTATTCAAAATTGTAAAATTTTCCCAATTGAACATTAACCTTAAGTTGAAACTCTATCAAAGATTTCAGAGATTGGGGTAGCTTGATGTGGGGCTTTCTTTTTTTGAAAAAAAAAGAAAGATAATTGTCTCCATATTGCTGATTAGAAGACGTAAACCTAGGTTATTACATTATTATTTAAATTTCAGATACTGGTTTCATTGCGATTTGCAGGGCTAAAAATGAATATTGCTTTGCAACGCTTTTAAACTGTATAAACTATGAGCACTTTTTTAGTTTGAATATAGAAAAGGATGTTGTGTGTTATGTGCAAGTTCTAAATCCTGGTCCCAAAATTATTAGACCATAAACAGCTTAACAGAAGTTATCAGATCAAAGTTTCCGTATTGGTCAGATGGATGAGCACGTTGGGTGTGTTCCAAATAACGCGTAACAAGAAATTCTTCATCCCGCTAACCTATTTGTCAGATGAAAGCCCAAGTTTCGTAACCGAGACCCACTTACACAGAGTAGTGCGGGTAATTTAGGATTTTTTTGGCTCTTGTGTGTGACTGCTACTGTTAAGGAGAACTTTGTTTTCATTGATTATGTGTACATAAATTTGATTTAACTTTTATTTAAAGTTCATAAAATCAACTGAAAAGTTAATATTTGTAGCTTATGTCGTTTTATTGAATTTTCACAAATTACCAGCACCGAGTCTAAAAAGAATCCATTTCTAGGTATACGCTTATCAGAAACAACATTAAAAAAAATCCTTTTATAGGTATTATCTTGAAGGAAATGAAATTCAACACCCAAAACTTTCAACACAACAAACCTCTCGTATTGTGCTCATTCCTAAATTAGGAATTTATCATAATGCCAAATTCAGCCTCAATATATTTAGTCGTACCCTGTACCTTGTTTCTTTCTGTGACCGAGACCTCTATCCATTGAGGATCTGTCCTTAATCTAGTTGGAGCCTTGAACGAGCCACTTACGTAACTCCATTTCTTATCTTAAGTGACTATCGGAATAACCTAATCATTAGAGTGATGGTACTGACCGTGCTGTTTAGCTTGTTGGAAAGAATTGAATATTTGGAGGATTTATTTGTATTAATTAGGAATAATTATAGTCTGACCTATAAAGACTATAATTATTCCTAATTAATACAAATAAATACTCCATTTTGTTTCATTACCGTGACCCATGATTACTTTGACATATACAACTGTAACTGCGTCTGCACTGGCATCGTATTCGATGAATGGTTTAAGAATACATAAAGGACGAATAAACGAACAATTCATTTGATTTTATTTGTTAGATTATACACGATGATTTTGTAGTCGTTTTGGAACCGAAAATTTTAGACTCTATATCAGTAATAAAACCTATTAAAATATAATTTAAATTAAATAAAAATATATTATTTTATTGATTATTAAAAGTAATGTCATATTCGAACAAAAAATGAGAACTCATGATAACTCCACTCAATGTTACGTACTACGATCACTATGATCGATGTCATTCAATGTTACACACACAACACTAAGCGGTAAAACATGCCTAGACACGTTATCCGCCCATTGGATGCGGCGCGGCGCCCGCTGCCTACAATCCACGCACACAGCTGTAATGTATTATGTACCTACCCCTAGTAACAGGCTGCGCGGCGCCGGCGCGGCGGGCGAGCCCGCGCCGTCGCCCGCGCCGCACCCACCCCCGTTAACCGACGCGCACCAGCCAGTTCTGCTGCAACTCGCGCGCGGTAAAGGTTGCATTGTTTACGTTTTACGTAGCCACGCGAAAATGAGTCTTCAGTATGAATATTCGAACGCGGAGTAGGAACTTGACAATGGTTCAGCTGTACACTGTTACTAGTTACAATTTGGAAGGCCAAAGCTGAGGCCAAGCGGTTGTATTCCCGGCCAGAACATTTAAAGGCGCTGCGGCTACGAGGGATTGAAAGTCCTCAAGTACCTTCAACCCCTACCAACTTGGCTGCAACTCAGCGCCTTCTCAATCATGGACAATTCCGTGTGCCGGCTCACGCGCAAGGTCGAGGGCGCCTAAATGACTCGCAGGAGAACGAAGACGCTATTCTGGAGTAGGTACTTCGAGCGGGCTCCGCGGCGAAGCACGAGAATGGCGGCACAAGAATTTAATGTTAGTCAATGCTTTGTATGGAAAACATTAAATAATAATGGTTTAACATCCCTATTAGTTCCGTCGAGCTCACGTCATCAACAACAATGATGCACCGGCAAGAACTGCCCTATGTCAGCTGCTGTTATGCAAGTGTTGTGCGTGCTTACCCAAACAATCAGTTCCGTGATCGATGGATAGGCCACGTCGCGCGGCGGTCCCGTGGCTTGCCCACCACGGAGCCCAGACTTAACGCCCCTGGATTTTTCTTGTGGTCGGAAATAAAAAGACTCCTTTATACCCGAGAACATGAAAGTCTTAACGAGTTACGCAGTGCGATAGTGGACGCCTTTGATATAGTGAAAAGTGATAGGCTAAAAGACAATAGCATAAAACGGGCACGTTTGTGTATTGAACGCGGCAGACTCCATTTCGTGTAGTTGCTTCGGTACAGGGAAGTGTAAACAATTTATAAATAAACTTTTAATAGGTAAGTACTTAGCTATGTACATAAGTTAATTAATTTGTAAATAGCTCAAATTCCAAAAATCCAAACGCCTGAAGTACCTACTCAGTTCATTGGCTCTCTGTTTCTAATTATTGATACCTACAGTAAATAAAGATAAGTTCAATTCAAATAAAGTATTTCTGCCGGTCCTAAGCCCGTGTAAAGTATGAACGAGAAATTGGAGTAGTACCTACTCCAATTTCTCGTTTCAATTTCTCCAATTTACGTAGTTGGCGTGAAAATTTTGATGCGCAGCGGCTGTGCGAGCGACTGCTGCGCCTGTCGCGGGTTCGATCCTCGCTCGGAACAAATTTGTATGATCTGTGGGTAAATGTTCTGGGCTTGCGTGTTTGTGTATGTGAAAATTTATGTTTGTAAATGCACCCATGACACAGGAGAAAATCCTAGTGTTGGGCAACGTTTTTTTTCTTAAATAAGAACTACGATAAAACCTACCTACACACAGTCTTATTCTAATTTTTTTAGTAAGAATGTAGGTATTATGTTCGTGTCCCGTATCAGCTGATTCGCTGGGCGCCATACTTGTCCTATTTGAACTGTGATCCTAGGTACCTACCTAACATCAAATTACGTCGCTATCTGCATCGTAATGCAATTTATTTTAATAATAAAATGTACTTGTCTAGCTACTAGCTATTAAATCACGCGTAGTAGGTACTCGGACGGATCATCCGACCGTCCGTCGCTCCCGTTGCTGTAGGTAGGTGACCAGCTGATGAGCTGACTCGTACCGCGCCACCGCGCCCGCGCCGCCCGCCGCGCATCATTGATAAATGGCAAGCTTGAGACTGAGGCGGTTTAAGAATGAAATATTCGTGCACTACTACGAACAAACTCGAACAAGTGAAATTTTTTTTTGAAATGCCAACTTTTTTATTATTAGCTGTACAGTCAACTTAATATTTTTTATTTGTACTACTAAATATCCTAAGTTACCACGTTGCGGTTCCAAAACGACTATAATTTCACGCTGTATAACTTGTCTTATGAAAACTTTGTTAGTTTTGTCCTGGGTATCAAAAGTTTTAAGTTTTGCTAATAAAATCAGTGAATAATTGAAATGGAATCTTATTTTCCCCCAAGTCCAAGGAATGTTTTTTACATTAGAACTTATTATTGAAGACGTTTAAAAATCTCTCGATTAGCTCTTGATCTTTGAGTTAAAGAGAGAGAGATTAGTTGAGCGGATTTTTCTCGGAATTGTTGAGGAAAATAAGGCTAAGTTAGGAGAGCTCATTTTTTAGACGACCCAGACTTTGCTGATAAATAGTAGGAATTAGGATTATGGAACTACGTCTGTCAAATATAATGTTATGTACTGAAGTATAAACCTCAACTACAAATTATATCTAATAAACAGGACTTTTTCCAGCTTTTAAAAGAAAGATTCTCGATAAATCCAAATAACACTACAGACTGTCTCTATCAAATTAACATGCCATCATTCATCTTCGTCGAAGCAGGTTTCCACTATAAGAGGATTATATTTTCCTTGAGGATAAACTCAGTGTACAAATTTTTTTTTTTCAAAATGAACTGGATCGATTTTTGCCGTTAATCAGTAATTTCAAAATCATGATATTTATAATAACTATGTTAATAATACCTATCGTTTTCAAATATTTAATTAATGTGGGAAAGTATAGGTTAATAATAAATAAATATTTAACATTTTCAGTGTTTTTTGAAAACTATAGGTAGGTATAGGACTTATTAGATGGAAACCTTTCACAAACCCTTAACAATACTTACGAACTTCAAAAGGAATTCCCACTGAATTCGTTCTACCAAAACTAGATCAAAAGGGTAATGTTATGTTATTTCAAGAATAAGTATTGTAGTATTATGAGTACATAACGCTGGTTAGCGATAAGTACATAAGTGTAAATTCACAAGATTTACCTAGTTATATATAAAACTAATAGAATTTATATAATCAAGTAACTTATTTATTGTTAGTAATATACAAAACTTATTCTATGTTAGTAGAATCTACAAAAGATTATTTAATATAATGATATGTTCATGTATAGTATGTACATAGACATGTCGTTACGAAAATTACCGCTGCACCACTCCATACAATTTTAGCTACGCTTTTCTCTAGTTTTTTTAAGTTGGATAATGCATTGATTATGTTCTCCATTTTAGTGCATCATGTTTATTTATAACAACTATATGAATATATCTTTACTTTTTTTTTTAAAGATACGTCAATAACACCCAGACCCGGTATGCAAGTATCATAGGTAGGTTACTCGTTTTTTTTCGTTTGTTTTCGTCTCGTTAAAACAAGTAATACCATTTGTGCCACATTCCGTTTATAAGAAAATTATCTTAATCAGTGTTTTTCGTTAGGAAGTTTGATAGGTATTATTAGCAACATAATGTTAGTTTCAATGACGCTGATATTCATCCAAGGGTTAGGTAAAGGTGTACAGCTACCGAGCCTATTGCCATTAACCGGACAATTAATACAAAATAAAGCAAATTCACTAGTACATTTAAACTTTCGAAAATTACAATAGTAGGTAGCATTTATTATCTAATAACAGGGACAACAATAAACGTTTCTCACAATACAGACAGTTTGTATACCAGAACCTCTGTTTTCGGCTGTCATTGTCCCAGACTAGCTTACCCTCGGGACGTGCCTGCACAGCCCCTAACGATACAGACTGAATATATTTACGAGTCTCAAAACTTTAGAGCCATCTGCTTAGATTTAATTAAATAAGGTGTCGGTCCCAGTACACAGTTTGAAGACTGAATTATGAAATAAGGGACTAAGGGAGCTGTAGATTATAGATTATGAATATGGTGATATTGTTCAGTCTGTGAGTTTGTGAGCGCTGTGTGCTTCTTAGAGTAAAAGGGGTGTTAAAGTAAAACCATATCTTAACCATAATATATAAATCAAAATAAAATGCTGTTCGTTGGCATGCATACCTTGAGAACATATTTTTATTGATAATATGATAATTATTATTATACCCTCTCTCTCTCTTCTCTGCTTAGTTAGGGACTAGATCTGGGTAAAATGTCCTAAACTAGAAATAAATAAATAACTAGCAAAGCTATTTATAATATATAGTAACATACTATTTTGTCTTGTTTCGTTCAATTATTAAATGATGTTCGAATGTAAGAAATAAAACAGCATCAATTTTATATGTATATAAGTTTTACCCTGTAGCTATTAGTTTCGGCATGTTTAAGTTCAAAATTGTTATTTTCATAAACCCTAGGCCCTTCTGAAAAGTCAAAATTTTGGGGCAGTTTCCTATATTTTCCATCAGTGGACGAATATAGGCTGATGATGACAATTATGATATTCTCCATGGGAAACAACTCCATTAGTGCTCTTGTCACTCAATATCTTAACATAACAACATTATTTTTAAATAATTATATAGGTGTTTTTATAAAACATAGTGGTAGGTATAATATTAATTTAATTTAAATAATTTTATTTGATCATTCCAATTTGAAATTCTAAATTTTGAAAATAAAAGAGCTTAATTAATAACAATGTGATTATTAGTTTGTATTTATTGTAACAATAAAACACATTATTTTCAAAACTCGCCAGATGGCTCTAAACTTGGAAAATATTTATTCAAAACACATAGAATCTCTGTAACATTAATTCTAAAACAACACTTTTCATTCCGTTGGCATTTTGCTAAATATTTTCGCCATCTGTTACCCTTGTATAAAGTTTCTTTAAATTATTGCTTTTTTGAGACAGAAATGTCACGTTAGTGCTCAACACAGGAAAAGGCTAATGTGAAAACTGATTTCTCTCAGTCAGATCAGTCTCATTCTAGCAAACCTATAACAAAATAACTGCCTCTTTATGTAGAATCAAATCAAATCAAATAATTTTATTTGCATATAGGTAAGTACAAAATGTTGTTACAGAAAGAAGTTAGTAGGTATCTCTATATTTTGCCATAATAAGGCGTGCAAATATTTACTTAATACAATGAAAGCTATTTTAATAAACTACAATTCATACAATTTTGTGGAAAATGTCAATAAAATGACTCATGTCAATATTATCTATTAGGAAATCATTAATTGTATAATAACATTTGTGAAACTTATTTATAATTTTTTTAAATTGAGTTATATCTAACTTTTTAATTAACTGGTAATTTACTAAAGATTTTTTGTGCCATGTAAAGAAAACTCTTACTCAGCAGTGCTGTGCCAGCGCCGTACGCAATCTCAGTTTGAGTACTTTAACCGTATATCCCCTTTTTTCAATCAAAATATTCGAAATTAGCACCAAAAATACTGAATTGCACTAAATTTGCTCATCAAAGTGTTATTATATACACTTTCTTGGTTTTCAAATTCGGTATCATTCTGATTTGGTTCTGGCACTCGCCGGCCGCTCTTATCACGTCAAAACAAAAGTAATTAAAGTTTTCAATAATTAATCACAATATTAGCACGTAATATCTTATAAGTGTATATGATATATTATGAGCCATACCTGTACGACATAATAAGATCTAAGAAATTCCTTCTACGAAACTGTGTCATCTTAAGCCAGGAATGTCAACTATTCGTTCATGTTTGAAGCAGGAAATGCTTATACAAGGTGTCTGCATAACTAGAGCGTTATCGAAGACCTTGGGCCGAAGGCTGGGGTAAGACAAATAGCTGTTTGATGAACATCCTTGAGTCCCTCGCCTTTAGCCTGCATTTTGTTAGGACTGCATATTTTGTGGGAAATAAATGACTGGGTCAGGGGAGTATTTACGTTGTTTTGAGGTAAGGCACGAAGGGAATTGATGTGCTAAGCTGATTAAATATTTGAACTAACAGTCATATAGTTAAGTTAAATTAGTAAGTAGTAAGACTGACGAACCAACTGAAAGTGTTCGTTCACAAATATCTACTCCACATTTACTGGCCTAACACTATTCGTAATGAAGACCTGTGGGCCCAATAGCAAACGCCTGTGAGGCTAAAAATTGCTCAGAGAAAGTGGCAGTCCTATGTATTACTGATGCCTTAGAACAACAAACATTATAATATAGAATGAATATTTACTTCAAATTTATTATTAACATAAATTAAGTCTAAGATTTTTAAAAATAAACATTTTTATTTAAGTATGTATAATCATAAAATATTCCGAATAACTATTGAAAAATGTTCAAAACTTAATATAATTCAAATGGATTATTAAATTTTGTTTGTGATACATAGATTGGAAAACTTTCCAACTCCCAAGGTCACTATCAATATACCTTTAAATTTTTTGGGGTATAAACTGTATAAGTCAATTCCCTCGGACCGAAGGGTGTAACGGACTCTAGTTTTACTGCCATATACTTCAACCACCTGTTAGTGTAGTGGTTCTAAGTGTGACTGCTATGGTTTTGGGTTTGATTCCCAGGTCGAGCAAAGTGTTCAATATAGGGTTTTCTATGAAATTCTCAGCATCAGCTCCGAGTTCGGATTTGGGTTCAGCTAATGACAATACGCCTCCTATTATTTGGGACCTACACATGCCGGCAAACTGTGGGTGTGTATTGGTGCATCACAATTTAAATATACCACAAATTCACCTCTCAAACCACAGATTAATTAATGCAAATCAGCCAGCTAGTGTACCTACTAATCAATAGAGCTCTACACCTAAATCCAATACATTATAACCAGAACTTCACTGCACTATAAATTGATTGGTACAGTCATCACCTTCATGATCCTCATCACCCACATCTAGGTGAAAGCCTCTCTTTCGTTGTGCCAATCTCAATGCTTTTACGCAGTCTCATCCATATTCGGCCCGCGATGGTAACCATGTCGTCGACCGACATTCTTTCTGCTTTACTCCACCTATCATCATCACGCCCACCCAACACATTTGCGTTCCATTAGTTATTTTCCGACGTCAAAGACACATGAAATTGGTTACAAATATCGACGTATGGAACTCGGTCCATCAGCTTTATACCAAATATAGAACGCTTTTAATGTAACGACTCAGACTAAACGAACCATAAACTTTTCGACTAGATTCACCAGACCCTTTATCTTATAATAAATATTCTTTGTACAGCGAAAATTATAAACCCACGCAAATTGAAGAAAACCCGCAAGTACAAAGCAAGTTGTTGAACCTGAAATATTAAGGAAATATCATATCGAAAGGGTTTATTTAACAAGATTAGTTTGTAGGTACGTTTTTGTAGACAGTAAAGGTAAGAGAAGTAAAGCAATTCAAATTTGTATTTCTCTGTAAAAGAATTAATATAATTATTATTATTCGTTTACTTCTTCTAAAATAGCTTGTTTATTACACACATACTTTTACTGAAGTAGATAATACCTAGTAAGTAATTTTTTTAAACAGAAATACAATTCTAAATGGCTCTCCTGTAAAGTAGATACTTTACAATCCGATAATCGTATATTCTATTGTTTGTTGCGTTGTAGTAGGTATGATCTAAGTCCGTTTGCCTTTTTTTATAGTTTTTTTTCTTCTAGTAGTATTAGAAAATCCTCATGGACTAAAAAACGTACTTGCCTTCACTCGCCCTATAGTCATGGCCATGGGATCCGTGAAATTCACCACGACCATGACAGTAAGTCCCTTTGCCTGTGGCTTTGCTTGCAAATTCATGCGATCTATTTATTACTTTCAATAATTAATTATATTATTCGCTTAAACATCTGACTGAACTGAAAATTGTAACAAGGACCTCAGCGCTAGTGATCATTAAAACCACTACGGATAAAATAAGGTTTTCAGTTTTCACAATATTCACGGCTTAATCTCACTTTTCTCCACCACAATAATGTAAATTCATTACACTATTAATACCTTAACAGCCTACATTACTGGCTAAATCTTATAATCTAATAACGAAAGCAAACATCAACATAATGATATAGGTTACATTACAAAATCATCTAGTCATTATTGGCCCGTGTCCTGGTGTACGCTGAAAATAGTTACGGATCATCCATCACTGGTCGTCACTCGATTAGATTTAGATTTCGCTTGTAATCCTTCGGGTGTGGTAAGGTTGGGGTTTCACTGCTTTCCAATATTTAGTGAATTTCGTAAAGTTATGTTTTATTTGTAAGTATGTAACGACTAATTCGACATAAAAGTAAAATACAGACTACCACCACACCTTTGACGACCTCTGTGGTCTAGCGGTTCGACTGCTGATAATGGGGACGTGGGTTCGATTCCCACAGGACGCAAATATTTGTGTGGATAAAACATGAGTATTTGTGTTTGTCTGGGTGTTTCTTATGTATTATAAGTATGTATTTACAAAAAAAAGTATATAAGTATTATATCCATTGTCTAGTACCCATAGTACTCTGCTTACTAAGCTCTGCTTAGTTTGGGACTAGATGGTGTTGTGTAAAATGTCCCAAAAACATTATTATTATTTCCTTTATTCATGATTTTTCTTATGATTTTCATTTTTAAATATTTTTATAAAATAGATTAAAAACAAAAACATTTAAAAATATAAAAAATAGAGGCCCACCGGTATCGAGAACAGGGTCCAAGCTACCGGCGGTCAGGGCTACAGTGAGAGGAACCTCCTAACAATACGAGCCGTGTCCAGCAGTACTGCTTTCTGGATCAAGCCCTTGACCCAGCCGCCTAACGAGAGCCTCCTAAGGTGTTGGTCGAGGCTCGTGGCTATTAAGCCATTGGTAGACACGACTATCGGTACAATGGTCACTGTGTCCACATCCCACATGTCGACAACCTCGCGAGCCAAGTCAAGATACTTGATTTGCTTATATTTCTCGGCTTTCACGAGGTTCCCGTCATGCGGGACGGTAATGTCAACAATCATTGCACGCCTCTCGATTGGGTCCACCACCACAATATCAGGCTTATTGGCTACAATAGTCCTGTCAGTGATGATGGACCGATCCCAGTACAATGTGATATTGCCATTTTCGAGAACTGGGTCGGGCACATACCTGTAGTACGGTACCTCCGATGCCACAAGAGTGTATTTCAGGACAAGTTGCTGATGGATAATTCTGGCTACAAGGTTGTGCCTATGCAAGTACTCCTCGTTAGCTAGACGAGAACAACCAGAGATAATATGGCGGATCGATTCACCCGGGCGGTGATGTCAACCGCGCCATCCTTCACAATAAATCCCCGGTAGTTATTCGTCATGATAACTTCGTCCTTCTTATTATTATTATTATTACCTACAGTTACACATTCAGTTTGCCGGTTTTGTTAAGTTCCATGTAAAAGTGGGCGAGCCTATGGCCATTAAATTTACCAGGCATAAATCCAAACTACGAGCTGCTTCTGAGAATTTAATAATAAAACCCACTTTGCTTGATCTGGAAGTCGAATATAGAACCTTTAGTGTAGCAACACATTACGACATTATCGCGTACTACTACACTAATAGCCTAATGAGGCAGTTAATAAAATTAAACTAAAAAATCCATCTCATATAAATTTGGTTAGTTGCTGATCATCGGTTCTGAAGAATGCACCACAAAATGATTGAAGTTGACTTTCATTTTATTAACTTTAAAAATCATAGCTGATCATTCAACATTGTTACATTTTATTCAACACTAGCGACCACCTCGGCTTCGAATGGGTATGTTCATAAATTATAGTCAGTACCTAGGTAGATAAATCCTCTTTCTATTGGTGAAAATCGTATGAAATTCCTTAATGTAGTATCTAAGATCAGCTCGAACATAAACAAATTTAGCGAGGTGGTAACTTTTATTTATAATATACATGTGCCAACAAAAAAAAAAATAGCCAAATCGGTCGAACCGTTCTCAAATGAATGGTAACTGATTTTTAATCATTTCAGATAGTGATGATGATAATAACAACGTTCAGAAGTGTGTGCCCGTGTTTACTCACCGTTATCCTTACATTACTCGCCACGTTACCCTCTCTCCCTGGGGCCTCACACCCATCACGTTCAAGGCCTTAGGATTAATCTTGTGCAGCTCCCGTCTGACAATCGTGAAGGTTGCATCATTCTTCCAACATATTGAAATTTCGGCCTCCGAACGTATTCTTTCCTCCAAGGCTACGTATAATGTGCTGTAATTTCCCTGATATCAATATGCTTTGACAGTTGTTTGACTTATGTTCGTGACTCTGACGCGTTTCCTGGTGATTTGATATGCTGCAAATTGATAAATGATGTTCAGAATAAATTTGTTTTTATATTGAGATGAGATTTTATGGTTTTAATATGATTTTGTAAAATTGAATAGAGCTTCACGGGGTATTTGTCCTATTAGATTAGTCTTATCGAGATTGTTGCATTTACATTCGCGTAGTATTTTACGAACATTTTAGGTTAATCTCAGTGTAGTACGAACAATTAATGTGGTCTACATAACTATTATTTATTTAATTCGTTAATTATTGACCAAAGTTATACTTTTAAGTATTCTACTGGAAGTCACCGTGACCGCGAGTCGAATCCAATGCATAGGATGAGAGCTTAGATTTAGTCCGTAACTTTTTATTTATTTTACTATTTATTTGTATACTATTTTGATTTAATTTTTGGTTTATCTCACACCTATAAACCAAAATAATTATAAGCGTAGTAAGCATACGAGTATACATTTTACACATTAAAACTATATACAATATTTTTAAAAGAGTTAATTATGCTTTTAAAATAAAATTTTCATTGAAACATTTGTATGAAGACTTGAAGAGATATTTACGTTTATCACCGTACATTACTTTATGTATTTAAGCGAACAGTTTCAACGGCGTGTGCCACATAACAAGTCTATAAACGGAAAAGGGCCATAAAATGAACTTATTTACAAACTTTATGTGAACATCGTAAATTGAAAAAGATTTTGGTGTAGGTACGACAAAGTATAATTTTTATGTGTGCCTTTCTTACAATCTCAACTAAATAATATTGGATAAAGTATAAAAATAAATACATGTAATAAAATGTATATAAGGGAATTGTGCAAAGACACGTGTATTGACAAAAGTGTGTAAAATAAAATCTGGCGCGTGTAATGTTGTGAAAATTCCGATAGATAGCGCGACGCGTGAAGGTAAAATTGTCGCCATATTCCAAGTATTTCCCCTGGAAATATACGATTACGTATCATGAATATGTAGATTGTAGACATACACCTTTAATCCTTAAAGTCGATAAATAATCAGTATTACAATTAACTAAGTTAACGAGTATTTGATTTATGATTGACATTCCACTCCAGACTGGAGATAGACAAACAAGCTATTGTTCTATAAAATATTAATCAATCCAATCTAATCACTTTGCCAATACAATTTACACCGACATTTCTAATTCATTGCTTATTCAAAGCTTCGATAGTAAGCTTGATTTTAGATTTAGATTCACTGTAGAATCTTTTTTTTAAAGGAGTAGATAGACCTTCTAAGTCCACGTGTCATCATCCACTACCACGCAGTCTGTAACCCAATACGAAAAAGTTACTGCATGATTTTTCATAACCTTGAAGACTACGCGGGTAAATTTATTGAATACATTTCTGTTTTTAACATTTAACTTTGTCCTTTTGTAGTTTGTAAGTAAATACTTGAAAAAGGTATGTATATAATTCAAAACGAAAATATTTCCTACGTCCATATTTGCGTTAACTTGTATAATGTATATATTTCCATTGCTCTTCAATATTTTAACCTTTTGAAGCCAATGATGTACAATGGAATGGAGTATTTGCGGGCCTACGTTGGTACCTACACAATGGTGTATTTTAATTTCTCTCCTCTCTGGATAAAGGTAAATTATCAGTCTATGATGAGTATAGGTGTGGAGGAGCTGAGAGGGAGTGGCAACCTTTTGGATAGAACATGAATCTTCTGCAATATTTATCAAACACAACTAAATAAAATTTCTAGTGCGGCCTCGAGACCTATTTACCTTAGCATAAATGTATGAACAGTGACACACGTCCCAACTTCAAGTTTCCAAGGACCCGAGGTCCTTAAGGGTTTTTATCAATCCGTAGAATTCTTCGCACAGGAGCCTAAGTGTTAGAACTGGGGTAATGCGCAAACCAATATATTAGACACGCTCTCAATTCAGTGTGGAAAGTATTTAGGGACTTCAAAATATTTCTGAGATTTTTAGTTATCTAATATCGACGGGTGAAAGGCTATTTTTTTGAAGCGACATTTTACGAACTTTATAGAAGAGCCATTTTAAGATTCAAAACTTGAAAAAAAAAATCGTAATAAAAAAACGACTGCTCTTACTTTAATGGGAAAATGGATCTTTATTGTAAAACGTCCCTTAATGTTTTAATAAAAAAACAGTTATGCGGTCCGAGATAAATGTAGCTTAATACAAAATGATTTGTATCGCCTTACTTTTAGAGAAAAGAAAAATGATTCAGCTTCCAACATTGTGACTAACTAACTAACTTAAAAATATGACAAATGTGATGTCGGATTATACATCATGTTTAAGAATTGAGTACTAAAACTGCATTGTTTTAAGCGCCAAAAAAGTGCTCAGAATTGTATGAAACTAGGCTCGTCCGAAGCAGAAAAAAAAAACGCTGAATCCGTATAAATAACTCAATATCGTCCAAAATGTCGCTTCAAACAAATAACCTTTCACCCGTCGATATAGCTATGGTAATTTTAAAATGTCGTTTTAATCATTGTTAAATTTCTTGAAGTCTGCTAGGAAATGCCGGATTCATCTAGCTTAAAAAAAATTAAAACTTGTAAAAATGACGTTAAAATATCTATTTGTAGAAATAAATGGAACAGAATTAAGTTTTATAACTTTTAATTTTTTAAATTCTCGGGTGATTAGTGTATTATGGATAGGTGAAGGGTTAAGTCCTATACTCCTACTGACTAATGAACGCATTGGTCAAAGTCAAAGTCAAACATATTTATTGCTTAAAACTGTGTACATAAGGTGTTTAACAATTGTTGGTAGGTTTCAACAGTCTTCCCAGTCGGGTGTAGCAATATAAAAATATTAAAATCTAATAAACATAGGTGTCTGTGGTAACGATCTTGAAGACAATAACAATAATTATTTTTTGGCAAAATATTCATGCATATTATAAAATACATTTTTAATTAACCACTTTTTTAAAACTCTCTTGAATAATTTACCATTTAGTTTTTTTTAATCTACATGTAAGTGGTTATATACTCGTATGGCTGTGATATATGTACTTTTATAATAAATCATATTATGTGCATTTGGCAGGTTTAAATATTTGTATTTATTACATATTTTGGGTTTAGATATGCACTTAGGACTAAAGGAGTGAATCGTTGTCATCGAAAGTGGTCATCGTTGTGTACTTTGCCTTTTGCACATCACAAAAACTTGCGCCTTCGGTATGCCATTCTACCGAGATACGAACGCCTCGAGTTCCCCGCAACCCTAATGGGACAACGTACGGGACTACCTAACGGGGAAAACATAGTCGACAACTTGATATAATACATCAATACGAGTATCCCTCATGGGTAATGCAGGTGAAACTGTCATTGTCATCAACCCATAAGTATATCGTCACACACGTTGGGCATGAGTGTCCTCACAGATTGAAGCGATAACGGACGCTGGCCTAGTGCGGTTTGGCAGACTTCACACACCGCTGAGAAAAATCACGATGTTTTCTTTCACCTTTTAAGCTAGTGATAATTTATTATTAATACGCACATGAATTCCAGTCAGAGGTACGTACCTTGGATGCGAACTCGAGAAATTTAACTTGGCAGTTTAATGGTCATATCATTAGGCTTGATAGCCTAAGCAGTGATCTGCTGTATGGTGAAATTGTATTTTATTTAAATTTTTATATGTAGGTCATATCATCCTGCAAATGCTGCAAATTCATTATCAAGGTTACGTTACATATTATTGTCAGTGTGTAAAATATAATTATGACATTTCGGAACCAAAGTATAAGAATCGAAGGGCACCAGTCTAATTAATCAGTGTTTGAGACAGTCACTTGAACTAGGATGTGGCTAAACAATACGGATCATAAATCTTACATTTTCTGTTCGAGACATCGAGCAAGGTCATCTGAAATAACAAGAAACAGCGCTTGAGATATCACAGACATATATTTCAAAATAACGCGCCTCATTTAAGGACCTTCCATCCATAACCTACTTAAAACTCTCGAAAAAAATCCCCCTACTTATCTTCTTAATAACAAACTCGTTTCGACTCCGTATATAATCCCATATGATCCTCGAACGCACCTGTTCAGATCGCAACAAGTCTTGGAGATCCCGCCCCGGCGACCTAGTTCATCGACCTACATTCGTGCCGTCCCCCTCTGCGCAGCCCCGTGACCCAACCAGCAACCAGTATTACTTGGTCCCGGACCATCATAATGAAAAAGGAAGTAGAAGGTGCCCTGAGACAAGTCGTACGACAATATCTTTACGTGCATCGCAATTTTTTACATACCATAAAACCCCTGTATTGTTTGCCAAAACGCTCCTCTGATAGTGAGTTATAGTAGCTGACTATTGTGAAAAAAAAAACCTTGGTCGTATCTATCCTCCGAAATAGCAAGGTCCTTTAGTAGCTTGATAGAAAATAAACATGTCTAATACAAGGTCTGTAGCACTTCCTA
This sequence comes from Acronicta alni, assembly GCA_964056405.1. Taxonomy (NCBI): domain Eukaryota; kingdom Metazoa; phylum Arthropoda; class Insecta; order Lepidoptera; family Noctuidae; genus Acronicta; species Acronicta alni. The sequence goes on from OZ043923.1 coordinate 16,101,538, forward strand.
GTTCTTCCTTTTGATTCTGAGCATATTAAATTTCATTGTTTCTCCTAAAGATTTATGACATCAGCATCAGAAGTATATTTGTGGTATATTCATCACTGCTGCTGGGGAATACAGTCTTCATCGTATGTGTAAGTATATCGTGTTGGCATGAGCCACATCATTATGTGACTGCACGACCTGTCAAACTCCATTGAGCTTGGTTTGACATGCCGTTAGAGCTATAGGTCTAGTGTTCGACAGTCCTATGTCATCACCAGGTTCGAGAGTTTATTTTATCTCTATCCCGACGATTATAAATGCGACTAATATTATAAATGCGAAAGTAACTGTATGTCTGTTATGCTTTCACGCCCCAAACCTCTGATCAGATTTTGATGAAATTTGGAACAGAGATAGATTAGACCTTTTGTCTCAAAAAATCCTTTGAGATGCGGAGTAACTACGGGAAACAGCTATTTTATTATTAGTTTGTTTTGTTTTACGAGGAGGTCACAAGGAACCCATCGAGTATCCCTCCTCGGAATCATCTTCGTCTTTGTATCGGGCCCTCAACCTTCTAAGGTGTCTGTCCAAAAATCTGTTGAATATATATCTGTCTTTCATTTAAATATCTGCCAAACTAATATGAGCCAAACTATTGACATGATATAATGTAATTGTTGGTCGGAACATTGACTAAAATTTGGAGTAATCAACACATCGTTCGTTATACATACATGGTAGTCACCATCCTTCTTTAATATCACTGCTATCAGGGCATATCCATTGCAAATATATTATTATATTTACCATAACCATATTGTTCTTTATAAATACTGTTCAATACGTTCCCAAATAATAAGAAAACTCAAGTATTCCCAGAGTACAAAAAAAAAAGATTTTAATCCAAGACGGCTACACAGACAGCGAAATGAGGTTTCCAAGGCCGCGATGTCCCGGCTCTTGCTTCCCTGGCTACTTGTCTTATGCATTATACACGGGACATTGTTCGCATTGCCCGGCCATTCTCAGTTGTTTAATAATTGTTTGTGTACACAAATTGAAATAAACTCTAGTTTTCAATTAAAATTTTGGCAGTTATGCGAAATGTTTAAGCTAAGTAATACGACGGGTTTATGCATTGTTAGTTGGCCTGGTTTTAATGATTAGTATAATAAGGAATGCTTATATTTGGCATTTCTTATTTTATTTTAGAACTTTTGGCTTTGAGTAGATACCACCGGACTGACATCATGTTAACATAATTATTATGTTATTCAATAAGCATCAGTCCTTTATGATCATTTACTTTGCCTCTAGAAGATACTCCAAAACAATGTGCCAAAACTTCGAAATATATTTCTCAACATTAGGTATTTACTTTAATGTTATGTTGAGACAGTGGAATACCTTTAACAATTCACATACATCTTTAGATACAAAAACTAAGGTACTCATGAAAATAGAGTAGCCTTAATTATTTATTATTTCGGTGCCTCGGCCTCTCCTATAGCCAGGTGTTTGTTTTCCCAGTTCTATGATTGACTGCTCTATATTTTAAGTAGGCCAATCTCGTTGGTCAAAGACCTGTAGCTTATAATTACCTGTCCGTCTCGTAAGGTGTTATTGAAAAAAACTTTTTGAGCATGTAATTAAAGATATAAACGAAAGAGGAAGTCTTTGATATCGATAATCAAAAAAAGAAAGAAATTGTATAGAAATAACATCCTTTTTTATCCTCATGTGTCGTTTGCCACCTGGCTAGGTGGGAGGGTGTGTCGGACTCGTATCGACTAAATACATCATCTTACATCTTAATCGAAGGCGCGAATGTGGATTTAAATAACTTCCTGAGTAGTCACACACTGTACACACTATCTGTGTGTTGAACGAGTAAAATAAATAAAACTAGTAAGATTACAGATAGAGTTAACGCCAAATTATTGAAAGATGATGATGAATAAGTATAATCCGGATATAATAGTAATAATATATTATGAATAAAAGGTCAAAGTAAAAAGTATGTACCTACTCATAACTACGTAATATGTAGATAAGAGTAGACGTACTTTTTTAGGTTTCACTGATTGAATAAAAAACACATAACATGCGTGTTTTTTATTGTTCAATTTTATGTGCCTTGCTTATCAAATCTCGAGAAGTAGTTCGTTCCCTTAAAAAAACCCTTTCCCTTCGTAAATAGTTCCCCAAAAAATTATAACTATAATTATTTAAATTAACTTAAAAACGAACAGGGTGTTTAATGTTGGGTTAGTGGGTGAGAATGTGTGGGAGGCAAGAGTTTGTGGAAGCGTGAGTGTACGTTTATGTTGATGTGTAGAGTAGAGGTGTAATATTAATGATTTTCATAATTGATGTACTTGAAATTACACAAATAAAATGTACTCGCATCCAATTTCGTCTACGTCTAGAACGTAGAACAACCTAAATTATTGACTATTTTCATTGAACTCGGATATAAATGTTTTATCGATGCAAGTGTCCCACTTCCAATGATGAACAGTAGCGAAGACCTGCAGTTTGTAATACGTTGCTCGTCATATATTGTCGCCCATGTCATTAGAAAATGTTTAACAATAAAGAAATTTATTACTATAGACAGTACGGTAAAAAATACTATGTAGAAAATCTTTTGTGTTTCAAAGATTTCTTTTTGAACTCGATTGAAAGTTAAAATAATGCTTTTGAAATTTTCCATTCGTTCGTTGTAGTAAGAAACTTAAATATCCTGACAACCAGTTCGTATTCCATATCAGCAGTAGCCCATAAATTGGGTCGCGGAGGTCTGATGGTATATTATCAATAGCAAGCAAAAGCCTAATGATGGTTCTGGATTTTTTTCAAAGACGCTTTAGACTGTTGAGTTTTAATTGGTCTTATAATCTGAACGACAATCCAAGTAGAGCTGCACAATAACGTTATCAAAACTACAACAAGAATTAAGTTTAATTATTTCCACAAATATATTATAATCCATATTTCTTTCTTTAAAATACACCCAGTAACTTGCGAATAAAAGGAATAATAAATCGAGTTGCATCATAAAAACTCAAACCCATTGGCTGCCGTGTCCCAATTACATAATTTAAGGGCATCACTACATTTATTCGCATCGTCACGCATCTGTACGTAGTATTTCGTCCAATTCACGTTGTACGTTACACCGTTGAATTTATATGGAAACTACCTATCAAATGTTGAAAGAATTTAAAAAATAGGTACCTACAGTGGTTCCGGACATTGTCCTCCATGTACACACAAATTCACAAAATTCACACTCTCTCTTGATAATATTAGTTGAGACTTTTAGATTTTAATGCTAGACTAAGCAGAATGTCTGTCACTGGATTAATATGTAAAGATGATTTAATAGCGCAGGACGTTGCGAAATCTACGTTCGTATAGCTTCGAATAGAAATGATCTTTACGTTTACATATTCATCAATCAACATCAAATTACATTTAGAAGTAGTTTCGACGCAAGGATAGGAAAACGTGCAACCCGTCAGCTGAAACTTCGTACTTCGATTTTTATTGTAGGCCTCCAGGTTGCTGTTTGGTACGAAACAAAAGTATAAGAGTAAGGTTTATAAAGATAGTTGGCCGGGCCGGGGATCTATTAAAAATAATCGCTGAAGAGAACATTCATTCAATTGTTTGTACGAACATTACTGTTATAATTACTCGTATTTCAATATGGCAGATCATCAATCACCATTTAACACTTCTGAGGTATTTAGGATTCCTAGGATGTATTCCTGTAGGATTTCCTAAATGTTATAACTATAACAATTCTGTTTATATTATATTTATACGTATACGTAGGTAAATTACTTATTATCTTAAATGTAATGTTATCTAAATAAATAAATGCATGTGTATGTTTTACTTACTAAGCGTAGGACATATAAGGCAAGTTGACCTTAGACCTCACAGGAGGTGTTCAATGTTCATAGACACAATAGGTATGCTCACGACTTTATAGTCACGGCTTTATTATTAGAGGTTAATTTAACAGGCTGGAGTCGTAATTCCAAGATTATTTGTAAAAAGTAGTCGTTTTTCGATATACCATAATGTCTAAGACGTTTTGCATATTCATAAATTATGGGCGATTTAAACAATGATGGTGTGATTACAAAATTGGCTACAAAGCATGATTTTCTGAGTTCGATTCATGGGTTGAGTAAGACATTATTTGGTTGAATTTACCTGGTCATGGCAATAGGCTTTTTTACTATTACATGGGACCTAACACACACTTGCAAACTGTGGGTGTTCATTAGTACACCTCTGCCTATCCTTTCAGAAAATACATTCATGATCGTAGATACATTTGTATAAATCGTGTGTGTAATACGCATGGCTCCCAAAGAAATAATTTGAAAGGGGAGCAACAAGTATTATTATACCTGATTGACTGTATACGTTTATATTTCATGATTGAAGAGCTTACTAGTTTAAGAGCTGACTAATTTCGTCTTCCTCCTGGGACCACAATCAACTGATTACCGTATAATAATAATCACAGTAATGTTTTCCATGTTGTCGTTAGTACCAAATTATCAAAAAATGATCTTTTTTTCCAGGCCAAGGCCTATAAAATATAGGTTAAGAAAAACTATGGTATCATTAATGTCAAATCAGTTGTTACAATTCAAATCGATCAGCACAACGTATGCAACTTCCTACAAAATTTTAAATGAATGTTAAGCTTAATTCAATTACAATACGATTTAAATTTAATTGGAAAATGCTCAGTCATATCCGACTTTTGTATTGTAATGCGCTGGTACAAGGTTAGGAAGGAAAAGGACGGGTGTATAGGGGGTTGTGTTGGAGCGAACGCGAGGGGTGTAGAGGAATGCAAGGCTAAGAGGTCGCAGGTAGTACAGTGACCTGACCTACATTTGGTTGCAGGGTGCCGTGTAAATATTGATTTAGTGACCTTTTCCACTTGTTGCTTCATATTCGAAGATGTTACCAGGGCTTTTCGTTTGTTACGATCCGATGGTACTAGCTTCCTTTCCAACTTAATCATCAAAACATACCATCACGACTGTATTCCTCGAAGACTTACGCAGAGGTGTACCGATGTACTCACAGGTCCCCGCTATGTTTATGTCCCATGTAATAGGGGCGAACCTATTTAACCGGGCACAAATCCAAACCCCAAGCTGGTACTGAGAATTTCATCGATAAACCCAATAAAAGTTTGGTACTCTAGCGTAGCAGTCGCGCTTAGCACCACTAGACTAACGAGGCACCTAAGCCAATTTAATCATAAATTGAAAAACCCTCCGGTGATTGATGATAGTAAGATTTAATTAATTGTTGTAGCCCCATACTATGTCATAATATGTCAGTCAGTTTCTTCTTCGGAGTTTTAAGTTAGGGAAGGTCAAGGCTGCCTACTATACTAGTGTGAAAAATTGTTTCTTTTCTACGTTTTACTTTACTGTTCTAGCACGAATGATTATTAAAACGCAAATGAGTTCGTTGGTTAGATCAAATCGATTCACGTTTGGTTGCTAGGATTTGATTCCAAAACCTTTTGATTCTTTACCATTGCATTATTGATAAACATGGACTTCAGCATGGCACAACATACATATATGATTGAAATATGGATTTAATGCATTTTATATTTTGTTATTCAAGATACAGGACTAACAATGTTAAATCCTATATCATATACATTTTTTGAAGAATAATGCCGACCGGACACAATTTTAGGCGTATTTTAAGAACTTTGGTCACACACTAAGTTAATTTATATGGAACCATCTCGAAAGTATTTTTATCAGACAAAAAAACATAAACCAACAATTAATACACAAAAAAAACATACGAACAGATACATTCAAACTAATTGAGAACCTTCTCGTTTATTGAGGCCAAACTAAAAAAACATAAAACAGTCTCGGATAGCTATTTAATAACAATCGCTGTACATTTCAAAACAAATAATACATGGCTGAACTCATGGCTGTGTTCATGGTGTATGTCAATCCATGTCAAACATGACGGGTGGCGTAATCCATGCCTATTGTTCCATGAGAATACTTAATTATAAAAGTAAAAGTAGACATGCCCTTTTAGTTTCATAATAATTTAACATAATATTGAATTATTGATAGTAAATAACTATATGAAAATAATTTTACTCTGTAGATGAGTAGGTACTTAAATGCAAAGTGTAATGTAGTAATAAAAAAAACTTAATTATAAATATCTATGAGAGTTTTGTCGAAACAATAATTTATAGCAAATATTGACGTGAGTATTTTTGTTTCAGCTTGGGTACTAGGCTGGTTAATGTGCAAGACTGTGCCCTACGTACAGGGGCTGTCAGTGGCCGCCTCTGTCTACAGCCTGGTTGCAGTCTCACTTGACAGGTAAGAACTCCATGTTTATATTTAAAGTTGGTCACCTGTAATATCTCTAATTATAATGTTCATTTAATAATGAAGAAATGTTGCATTAATATTATCAGTATCACAAACGACCCCTTTCCGAGAAATATTGCATAGAGATTATCGTCTAACACCACACGTCTGCTATAGTCGCTTATGTTTGTGATTTTTAGACTTACTAGTAAGTACATAGAACGCAATGTGATATAGAAAATATTATGCATTAATATATGCATGAGAGCTCAAAAGGAAGTGGGAATGTTTTAAGAAATTAAATTAATGAAAGAAAAAACATCGTTTATTTTTTGTATTTCCATAAGATGTTCAATATCAGAGATGCTATTACATGATTTACGATTTTTATACCCTGTATAATATGGCAAGCATTGACTCACTATGCTACTACAAACTCTATCTTTATAGAATACTTGTAGAAGTGAGTTCATAGCTTATCTAATCATCATCATCCTCCTATATTTTTATCAACTATGTTGGGATCAGTTTCCAGTTTAATCAAGTACGGCTGAATATCAGTATTTAACTTTTTAAATATTTGCTATGATTTAATTTAACTAAACAATTAAATCTATATGATTATCCAAACGTACTGTAGCGCTTTTCTCTTGTGTTCAAATGCCACAGGTTTATCATAATTTTTGCAACCTTTTACATAACTCCAAATTATCAATACTTTTACGTCATTCGGACAAAATCGAAATGGAATGCAGCAGTCCTAAAAATATCTTGGAATGCGCCAAAAAGGACTGCGGGAGCCCAAAACGCGACCCAAAAATACCTGAGGCCAGGCCTTGACCTGGTAGTGAGACTTATTATAATAACGGGCCTATTATGCGAAAGGACCAGAATTCCAAGTCAAGGCTCTTGGAGCCAAAATTAGTCAAATATACCCCAAGTTGACAAAAAATGCACAGAGAAATTTGATTGATGGGGTCGAGAGTATTCTGCGATGGGACGACGCTAGCGATTTCTCTTTTGATAAACAGAGGGCCTTGTATTTCGAACGAAATATTAAAACATGGAACTCCTTAGAATTTTGTGATGAAGAGGTGTCAGGAAAATATGCCACCGCTATTTATTAACAATTTTCCGATTTTTTTTTATGAATAAATCTTCCTTTTTAATTAGAGATATAACCTTACACGACCAATCTGCTGAAATAAATGTAAATAATAGCTTCTTCACTATAGCTTTGTAATATAATAGTATAAAATCCAAATCTTGCTGATTCTGTTAAAAATCTTAAAGCACTCCCTCCAACAATTAAGTAAACAAAAAAATGAAAATTCCTTTCGACATAACTCGCTAGAGGATCAATTCGTAATCCCCATAATCGTGCACAAAGGCAGAATAGATTTACTTCCTTTGCTTCCGAGTCAACCTTGTAACGTTTGTAAAGGCCTTTCGAGTGACTTGCGGTGATTCCGCGAACGTCGAACAAATCCTTATGTGGCCATAGATCAAGGCCACTCACTGTTTATAGTTTGTGTTATTTACCTATGAAAAGGGAATTGTTTTATATACAAAACGTTCCATACGGTTTTAATTATAATACTTCTATAAATACAATTATTATTCTTAATATTTGACGAATCGCGCGTCTAATTTTTTTTTTGTATGGTATAATATAATTTAATTATTAATCTAATAGGCGTTAGTAAACTTAGAGTGTAAACATACAAATAATGTATATATTTATTTTATTTAACCTTTCCATGCCTCTATCTATTTAAATGTGAATTGAGCCGTTACTAGTGCATCTTCTTATAAAAAAGATGGCTGGCCTGTAAATTCGCGACACGCACGTAATGTCCCTAAATATCAGTTTTTTTTATTTCTGACACATAAAGACATTGTTTATCATTAAGTTTGCCACCCATTGGTCAAGTACCTATATAGTAAAACCGCTACATACTGTTGAGGGTGAAGTCCTATTCAAATCTCAGGTCAGGCGAAAGTATTATTGGGTACTTTAAGTATATAGGATATTATGTATGGCGATGGTCTTCAAATGCTGTCTTACCGTCTGTAAGAGAGCTATATTTGTATATTTTTTACGCTTTTATTAATTTCATTGTCTCAAGATACTATGCCAAAATAAGTAGTGCAGATAATTTAAATACATCATTAATAAACCGTTTTTAATGCTTTTACATAAATTATAGGCATTGACTGTTCAACAGCAACATCTTTTAGTAAATATTTTACTTGAATTTTATTAAAGCTTAGTAGGTCCTTCTCGTTTTTCAAAGGTAATTTTATTATGCATAATAGGCTTGAGTTTGTCCCCTATCTCACCTGATAAGTGAAGATACGGTCGAAGATAGAGCACGCTTGCCTAGAAGAAACCTATTCACTCGTGACTTGAAGACGCCCAGATTGTAACTGGGCAGAAACACACGACTCCGGCAAGGAATTGCACTCTTTAGCGACACGTATGAGAAAAGTAGAAGCATAGCGGTTTGTGCGTATAGATGGAATATCCACCATCTAACGGTGCCGTAATGCCGTTTGTCTGGTTGTCTAATGATGGAATAGGCTTGGGGAATTAAGTTGTGCAATTCTCTCGCAGATTCATCGAAATGCATCCGATAAAAAATTTGCGTCTATGCTCAAGGCTCTGAAGCCTTGCCTAAACCAGTGCGGCGTTGTTGATGAGCCTTGTTGGTTGTTTGTTTTTAATTTGTTTAGCGACTGGCAACATTTTGGGTTCAGATTGGTTTATAATTAGAATAATTATAATACATTAATAGTATAATTGTTGTTTAACGGAACGTCTTTCTATAATTATTTATATTTCTATAAAATTGTCTATAATAATTACAGTTTTTGTGAAAGTTTAAAAATTTATTTTCTTTTCGTCCTAAAAATATAACCCAAAAACATGTATACTTACACATAGTATAGTACGTATAAATACCTTTTATAGGTAAAACAGTATATTATGCACGAGTTTGGAAGGATAGATTGGGTGGAAATTAACATTCTGAATCATGATCAAGAGGGCTTCTTGGTCGAGTGTAATGGAGGAAATACAATGACACACTCACAGCACGATCTCTATACAAGTTTATCAATAGAACCCCGTGTGAGAATTACCCTAGAAGATTCCTTAGTCTCATCTATGTTATACAAGGAGCCCTTTTGTCAAATTTCACGATTCGAGACAACGCTTTAAGCTGTGCTTTGACTATTGTCAATTAGTCAGTGTTCAAATTATAGTGAGTAGATATTCTACTAGGCAGTCCAGTTTGGAGCTTGAGGCTCTGTGTTCCATTCCGGATTCCAAAGTTATTGGGTTTTCCTACAATAGGTTCCTTTGATATAAGATTTTGATATAAGATAAACTAAACTGTGTAGGTGTACATCAATATCTCGTCACTGTTCGGGGATTTCGGTGTAAATGGTACCTAGGTATAATGTTGTGTATTTTGTTCTAGCTAGTAAAAATACTAAGCTTGGGAAAACACGTCCCACTTGATAATGATAGATCGTCTGCTCTCTTAGGGCCTTGCTTCTAACAATAAAACTTTAATGTACTGTACTAAGACAATCTATTTTTAGAACTAAAGGTGTAATTGAAGAAATAATGTAGGTATTGAAATTTCGAGTCTGGTAGAAAAAATAATGGACTTGGTTCATTGACAGGCTAATCATGTTAAAACGCTAGTGGTAGAACTATCTGACCTGCTATACGTAGAGAGAAGTCCAAGTGAACTAGAAATAGATTATCACTTGCTTTAACAAGGAAGGAAAATTCATGATACATACTTATCTTTTTTTTATTATTCTACTAAGTTGGCAAACAAGCATACGGCTCACCTGATGGTATGGTATTATAAGGTTGAAAGTCCCCCCCACTGCCAACACAACGTTTCCTCGTGGAGCACAGGCAACCTTGCTTAGGGTTGAGATCCTTTATTTCATCAGAGCTTACAATGTGTTTCCCTAGATATAATAATAATAATATAATAATAATCTTTATTGACATAATTGGCACAGTTACATTATCCTCTAACACCTGCGCTAGTCAAAAACTGTATTACAGGCGTTAGTGTCTTCCCCTTAATACATTGACAATATTTATATTACATCAATAAGATGTGTGTGTATGTGTGTGTACGTGCGCGCGCGCGTGTGTGTGTGTGATGTTTTTTTTTTTATTTATTTCACTAAGTTGGCAAACAACCATACGGCCCACCTGATAGCTGTTTCGTTTTGCAGGACAAATTAATCCTAGAATATATATTGATAATGAGCACTGCATCTGTGTATTACCGACCTGCATTCCTTAAGGATGTGAAGTAGTGCTGATGACCTCCTAACAACGCCGCGGCCGGCAGATTCACGTGCCTTAGGTTGAACATGTGCTTGTTTAAACAGCAGTGTCCTGTTAAGGCTTTCGATATGTAAATGTTAACATTTAAAAAACTGACGCTCTCTGCCAGCTCCAACCTTAAACAAAGTATAAACCATCATTTTTTTTTTAGATAGAATAATATACCTACCAATCTGTTTTATTTTATCGTAATAAAATACACGTCCAACGTAATGTGTAATATACATCCCAGGCCTCATCAAAGAGATGTCACACAATATTTTGTAGCGTCACTCGTGAATTTGTAATTCATCTCTATTTCTAAATTAAATTACAAATAGTGCTCCACCAATAGACTTGAAAAGTTTTTTCAATAATGAACGCTATACAGAAACTCAATTCGTTTCCTATAGATATCTTTATTTAATTCATGAATTGTCGCCAAAATAAACCGACTTTAGATACAACACTGTTCTTAAACAAGTCAATGAACCTATTTGCATTTTAGATTTTAACACGAAATCGTTTTGTCTATTACCACAAAATCAGATTTAAATCAGTAAACATATTATTATATCAAATTAGAACATAAGCGTGTCGTCACATAAAAAATATTTGTGTATTTTTTTTGACTTATGACTTTAGATAGGTATATGTACGTAAGTTCTTCTTTCGTTCATTCGGATCATATTCCGTTGTACGTTTTAATTATAGATAAAGACATGTCATTTTTTCACCGACAGCTCCTTGCAAGGTTTATCGTTGTCCGCAGCTCCTAATTTATTTAAAATGTTAAACCAATTAACTGTCCCTTTGAAACGGTAATATAAGATTGATTAATTATCATGGGAAAGCCTATGAAGGGCCTCACTGGTTTCTTTACAGGGTGTCCATGAAAATGGTACATCTGTTTAAATATAGAATGGTATAGTACTATAACGCGAATACATCTTGATGAATTGATTTTTGTTAGGTTAGAAAAGGATATGGCGCACAGCTAATAAATAGTTCATGATGTGCATGACTTGTAAATATTGTTATGGAGAATGAATAATAATAATAATAAGAATGTTTACTTAAAAATCGTTTACTGTACAGGTTCCAGCTTTTATGCGAAAGAATTTTATGCGAAATGCGTGATGATACTGAAAACTTTAAACTAAGTATATCCATTATGCTTAGTTTTAGGTCTTATCCAACATATTTGTAAAAGAATATTAGTATAATGTCCTTTCATCCATTTAAGGTGGCCATTAAAGTCCCATTTTCTTGGACACCCTGCCCTACCATCTTGTGAAGTTTTATGTTGTATTTAGGGAGATTATAAATTATTGGAGTAGATATTATTTATTTTTGGTTCCGTTTGGTTGACGTACTCGTAGCTGGTATTTTGTTTCGGATAAGGTTTGTTTTGTTCTTATTTTTTCGGTATAAGTTGTTACTAAGTAAACAATAAATATGGAAGAATACAAATAATAATCTTCGAGAAAGGACTTAAAGGACTTTTATCCCTATTGTACGTAGACATAAAAGATTGATTAAATGTCTCTCGATCCCTCAATATTGAGTAAACCTTCAAGACGCAATCGTGGGCGGAAGAAGTGAAACTAATAATATACTTTACTTTATCATTAATTATTAAAATAAATTGTTTACATTTCATATTCAAAATTATGTAAATTATTGTATTCAAAATATCCCATGCAGAGAATTGCTAATATCTAAGACTACTACAAAGTAGTCTAACTTTCTTTATTGTTCGTTTATTTTCTCGTAAGTTTGGAACTACTTGAAAATTGCTATAAAAGACGATGAATATTGCCTTAAAGCTCTGTGCATTGAAATTGTCTATAATAATGGTCTAGCTACCGGTGTACCATAGTAAGCTATAGGAAACAGTAACTGTAGTTATTTTTTCTTATAACTTATTTCAATAAAGTATGGTAATTAAATACTGTGTAAAAATAAAAACGTCACATCATTAAATTTATTTGCAGTTTTACAGTACACAAGATACAGGCCAATTTTATTTAGGGCTAGTCCTACTCATAACTTATTAGAAATAAAGTTTATTTGGATTCTCAAATGTTTTTGCTAGCGGTGACTGCGGCGCTGTATTATATGATCAAACAAAGATACAATTAAGGGATACCATCCATCTCTACGACGTCCAAAGCAGCAATTACTTAAAAGAAAACAATGTATCATCATATTACATAATAGAATGTTTTCATCTCTCAGAAATATTCGTATTATATCATGAAACCATGATATTTCTATCTTAATTCCTATAGTTTTTCGAGGTGTGACCTTCGTATGTCTCCTTCAAACTACTTTTATTTCTTCTTTCTTTTATACATCTATTCGTTATGATTGATGTGCATTTAAAAAGTCGTTTTCTGGTAAGAGTTCTGTTACAGTGTGGTGTAGTAAGTCCTTGAGGAGATGGAAGGTCACAAAACAAAAATTGTAATCTTCAGCTTCCTTCAGATTGCTTTGTTTTTATGTGGTCCTTTTATAAGGAAAGTTTTGTGTTAGACGCATTGTAAAGTTGCCTTGTCATAAAAAGCATAGTCTATTTTATAGTAACTTGCCCTAATATAATAGGACTGCTAGCTACACACACATAATTATCATTAAAATTCATTAACAATGGGCTCCTCTTATCATCTGTTATATAATAGCCACCTAATATCGTTAGATTGGCCACGTACCTCGTGCAGTTGTTGAAGAGATAACAATTCACAAAGACTATCAGTAATGACTCTCTTATTAGAGCAGACTGTTATCAGGTTTTAGTATCAGAAAAGTTTCAGTAGCAGGTAGGAGTTGTCTTCGGTTAATGGCAATACTCTAGCCCTTATGCCCTACATGTGATATAAATGTATATATCATATATTGGCGAATTATGAGTGTATGTAAACCTTTGCCTAATTATGTGACCTAAAGTATACCAGCGAACTATGAGTTTATATCACATTTGCCTAACCGTAAGTGAAAGGCGATTTTGCAATTTCGATTAACCGCATCTACATGTCTCTGAAAGTGATAGGCCTATTATTTAGCCAGGTAGGTACCAAACGGCATAAAGATAAGCAAGGGGAAGGATCTGGCATAACAAAAGGGAAAGTTGGTACTGGCAACTGGGGGCTTACATTGCGATAAGATACTCCATTATTTGACAATGACATACTTTAAGTAAATTACATTTTAAGTGATATCTACTTAAACTTGTCAATAACAGTTACAAGAAACAAATATAACTAATCAGTCCAGCCGTTCTAGTGATGGGCTTACCAACGAACCGCATTTCATTTTTATTTAAACTGTACATAGATTATTTGACGACCTCTGTGGTCTAGCGGTTCGAGTACCGGACTGCTGATCATGGGGTCGTGGGTTCGATTCCCACAGGACACAAATATTTGTGTGGATAAAACATGAGTATTTGTGTTTGTCTGGGTGTTTCTTATGTATTATAAGTATGTATTTACAAAAAAAAAGTATATAAGTATTATATCCATTGTCTAGTACCCATAGTACAAGCTCTGCTTAGTTTGGGACTAGATGGTGTTGTGTAAAATGTCCCAAAAATATTATATTATTATTATTATGGTGTTTTCGGCTAAATATTTATTAAATGAGGTCTTGATTTATCAAAAAACGATGGTATTTCCTTTAAGTTCTTTCATAAAAAATACCGTGGAATGTTTTTATTTATTTCATGTATCATGTTTTTGTCCATTGAAAGGCTAAGAGAAGCGCGCAAAGGAAATAAAAACACGTACAAGGAAATGATACGCGTGATAACGTCTATTGCGGAAGTCGACTGGTCCTTGAAGTCTAAGATTTACTGTGAAGTAATAAAGGTTCGATTAGTTCACTATCCCTTCCAAATGTGTTGTTTATGCTGTATTTATTATGAAAACAGACATTTTGTTCGAAATATCGATGTATTAAAGATTACGATTTCACTGTAAGTAATACATTTGTATTTGACCGTGTCGCTTAAGTTAAATTTCTCCAACCAAGGTTCTACACATTTATTTTGTATAGGTATTTTTTTTTTTAAATCGAATTCTTTTAATACAGGTAATTTTTTTTCTCTCTTTTGCGATTAATGGTTTCATATAAAAATTCTAACGCACCTTATATATTGCAATGGTTTGCTTATTTGTATAATAATTATAATTATTTGCACAAAATTAGGAATCTTAGCCATATGACCCAGTTTTCAGGAAATTAAATCCTATACCCCATATATCAATATGCGAATATCCATCGACCTTAGGAAGAAGCGTCGCCTTCAAATCTGAAATCCATTACTCTCAATGGCTTCACCCATGGATGAGCCTAATGTATTACCTTGAGGGATCCTATGCGGAATCAAGGCTAAAGCTTAACACGCCTTAGCCATGACGGGACCCATTGTTTAATCACATTTTATTTTTAAAATGGTAAAGCTAAAAGGCAACTTTTTACGTGTGCACTAAGTTGATAAATTAAAGAAACTTAATTGTCTAAGACATAAATTTAGCCAAAAACACATTGAGGCACTAAAAGTGAAATATAATAGTCTTACTATTTTTTTGTTGGTGTATAACGTCGTAAACGTAACCCATTCTATGACTTCGCTTTGTTTTTAGACTTTTTTACCTTCATAAAATATATAAAACAACTTTTTTCCATACTTTAGGTATATTTCCTTATTTGATGTCCTTGTTACAAAAACTTTCTATCGTGTACGAAGTGATTTAAAGTATTTAGACCACCATATTGCATGTTAGCACCTCTATCTATATTAGGTGTTGGTATTTATAGATTGCCTGGTAGACATCTGGTATTATAAGTCGAAGACTTAATTTGATTTGATTGCACTTAATTGTTGTGAGGAATGAAGTACTGATGTAAGTGTGATACAAGTACCGATCGGTTTATTTTGACGCGACGTAATTCAAAATTTTATTGACTCTTAATAAACTAGTCGATAGTTTTCTCAATACTAAGATTCGACGTCAATTTAAGTCAGCTCCTAAAAACACTCATCTCTCAGTTTTAGTCAGCTTCCTGAAGTGTTAGCAGGGACCTTTTCCTTGCCAGGCAAGCATTTATGGTACTAAGTAGAGCGTTCACTCATAACCTTCATGGGGTGACGAGTCTTAAAAGGTGGCAACGGGGACTGGATGACAGAAGTGCAGGATCTTGATAAGTGCTCTGCACCAATTATGAGAATAATTACGTGCAGGTAATTTAAAATTAAAGACAAAGATATTTTCTAATACTTGCAAGGAACAGTGTTTCTTCCAAGAAATAAGGTGCTTCTTCTGAGTTTATATTGTTACGAAAACCGTCAATAGACTCTCTCGTGGTTTTATTAATGAAGTATATAAATCAAGTTCTAAACGCAGAGCGTTTTCAACATAAAACAAACACAATACAAAGTATGACAGATGTATGTACTTATACAATAAGTTTTGCAAACTGACACAACAGACATACCAACATGTAGTGATCACCTTTTGTTAAGTAGATTTTATTTTATGAAGTTTTCAGTAGATATACATAATAATGGTAGAGCTAAGTTCACTACCGGTGCAAACTGTGAATATTAGAATTTTTTGTTAGATTGATAAATGCATATAATATATTTTTTTAATTTGACGACCTCTGTGGTCTAGCGGTTTGAATGCCGGACTGCTGATCATGGGGTAGTGGTTTCGATTCCCACAGGACGCAAATATTTGTGTGGATAAAACATGAGTATTTGTGTTTGTCTGGGTGTTTCCTATGTATTATAAGTATGTATTTACAAAAAAAAGTATATATGTATTATATCCATTGTCTAATACCCCGTACAAGCTCTGCTTAGTTTGGGACTAGATGGTGTTGTGTAAAATGTCCCAAAAATATTATATTATATATTAAAATGTACATACCTAATCTAATTATAAACAAACATGGGTATACAATTACGGAGAACACCTCTCAGTACAAATAAGTATTCTCAGCCTAAATAAAGTAAATAATTGAGGTAGACCGAAAAGTTTTGATTTGCTCTTTTGTTAGAAAATTAGAGGTACAGCGCTATTTCATGATGCGTAAATGTAATAAAAACAACCGGTTCACTAAAATGTCATGTTTTTTGGTATTGTTGTTGCCGGAATTCTAACATAAACAAGCAATTAAAAAAAAAACTATAATTTATTACCTCCGGCGAAGTAAGCTATTACGTCAAAATAATTATAAAGATGGATAAGAGTTGATTAGTTGTAGTGACTAATCATAGCCTGCCCAATGACCTTAAAATCAAGATCCTAAAATAACATTTGTCTTTGGCTAATAAAATTGTCTCTTTACTTTGTACAGACTATAGATATTATTTTCTTTATGGAATAGTTGTTCTAGGAATAAATAGCTACGGACGAATCAACAGTAGTATGAAGGATGGAAGTTCGTGTTATTCTGTAGTGTCTTCCCACTACTTTATGAAACAAGCGTATGTAGTAAACTATTGTTTTTTATGAAAGACCCAGCATGTAAACGTACTACACGCTCTGTAGAAACGGCTCCTACAAAATTCCTATTTGCTACTCTTATATTATATAATACCAGCGCCAAACAACTGCTGTTTTCCATTATGTACATTATGTACCTACGTGTAAGTCACAGTCAACAACAGTGTATTTGCGTATTAATTAGACGGTGTTCGTAAATTAAGGAAATACAAATTATTTCTTTAAGTTCTTTGAACATTATTAATAAGAGCTAGTCTGTTCATTTTACCAGAGATACGTCTCAAATATCAATGAAATTTTAAATCAATAAGGGTTTTCTTAATAAGAGCTTGTTCATTTTCCTTGGAGAAAGAAGATTACGTTTATTAAAGATTTTTTCTAATGACATTAAGTTAAAGCGAGTCACAAGCTATTTCTGTTTCCGCATAAAAAAAAACGAAAGATACATATTTTTATAAATAATTTAATTTAGATTTCTAGTTAGGAAGGAACTAAAGCTTTTTCGATATAATAAGCCTCGTGGAGGATGGGACATTATAAATATTGATTATTATTGTTTGTGATACCGTTATTAGACTTCTAGAGGTTAGTAACCGAACTATGTATTGCGAAGAAATTTATTTTATACATTTTATATTTTTAAATGTTTTTATTATCACTCGCTTAAACGTTGAAGGAAAACATCGTTTGGAAACCTACATAACTACTACGAACTACCCTAAAGATTTTTTCGACGGCGAGGCGTGTGAAGTCTGCCAACCTGCATTAGGCCAGCATGGTGGACTATAGTCTAATTCCTCTCATTCTGAGAGAAAACCGTGCTCAATAGTGTATGGATTGTTAATTTCTTTTAAGTGTTTATTGATTTTTTAATTGAAAATTTGAAAAATGCACATGATAAATGAAATTAATATAATTCGGCGGCTATATAATCACCATCATCTTCCTTTTTTGACGTTGGGGAGTTTGGAATCGATGTTCTGCCTGGACTAATTTAGGTTCACAGTGGTCCCCCATGGGTTGATCGTAGTAAGCATAGCTTAACTTAGCATGTCTTTTAATACATAATAATTCTATGTCTTCTTTCTCAGAGCCTCCTTCTTTTTCCCAACTATATTGGGGTCGGCTTCCAGTCTAACCAGATGCGGCGGAATATCAGTATTTTACACGAAGCGACTGCCATCAGACCTCCGCTCCCAATTTTTGGGTAATACCGATACCCTGAGTAAGACTGGTTGTCAGGCTTTTTGGGCTTCTGACTACTACTAACGATAACATATAATTATCAATCCTATAAGTTATACCAAATCAGTTCCATAATATATTTGAAATAAAAATTGGTCCTTAGGGGCCATTAACGCGTAATGACGGTTCATAATGAAATCTATACAAAAAGGGGATTAACGCCCCAATACCTCTGCCACCACACCCCACATAATTACTTTATTAAGACATAAAAGCTCTTAGGAGGTTGAAATGCATCTTATCCATTGATTTCGATTGGAGCTTGAGCGTATAATAAAGTGGCTTCAAGGATGGCAACGTTTTATTGTCGGTATTACTCACTTGCTGGGATGATTTGAACTTATACGCAGCTATAATATCAATGTTGCCTTAAACCTGGATTAGGAGGGTATGGAAACATTACTAGATTACTTAAACATGATTTAACAAAGATATATAATACACTTGAGAAGATTCGTTATCAATAAAATTGTTATGGAAACATTGGTACAATTATGACTTTAGTTATTTTTCCGAGAAATGTAAGTACACTATGTTTGTTCAAAACAGCGAAGCCAAAAGCCTTCTGGTACGTAACATAAATAATCGTTAGCTTGATACCCTTTCTAAAATATTCTTATTCCTCCAAAACACCATAAGTTTGACAAAGGTGTTTATGGTAAGTAAGTCCTGCAAATGACTCCCCCTACAATTTACATCCCGTGTCATTGACATCTAAGCGATCAAATAAAATAGTTCGAAATCTATTCTATTATCCTTTTTGATATACGACTTGAGCCTATTTTCATAATCTGATAAAAATTTCGGTCTTTGAGACCTAGGATTTTTTTGTTAGGGTTGAATGCGTCTGTGATGAGTTTAACTTTGTCTGGATCGCTTTTTTGAACATTGATTTTCTCAACGATATTTGACAATATTTTCTGTCTTGTATACTATCTACATTACATACAAGCAATAATTTTCTAATTTCTGAGTGCAGTTTCGATACTATTAAGTATATCTTAAATGTACGTTTGTCATCATTTATGAATATGATAATGTCCTAATATTAATAAATAATAATAAGATTAATTTTATGTTATTCAGTGATTTTGGTATATGATTCCATATGCCAAAAGTAAAAATTAAACACCATAAACTTAAACTCAATAAAAATTTAATGAAATTCGCACCACTACATCACTGTACTTGTACGAAGGAGTCTTAAAACTTTAATGATGAACTGCGATGATCGGTGCGTGCCTGACAACGGGGACGACTGGAGCTGCATGGACCACTGGCGCATGGACGATAGGAGCTGGGTGGATTACTGCACTGTGAGACACCGTGTGGACGGGGGCCACGACGTGGTGAGCCACCACTGGGTGAGCTGGCACAACGGGCGCGATGATCCCGGCGTGCGCAATGGCGACAATGGCGAAGAATAGGGTCTGAAAAACAAAATCTGTTTTTAATGGTCATCAAGTAGTATACTGGTTTTCGTGTGCAATTTGAGCGCCTATCTAATAGTTTATAGCGATACCATTATAAAGAAATTACCAAAAAGAATAATCATTTATCTGTTGAGCATCTTCCTTACTCATCAAGTTAACAGTTGCCAACTTTGAGTCTAACAGTTGGTAATCCAGTCGAGTTTTTACTACACATTGACCTTGAAACAGCGTCTAGATAGAATATATTTTCACAAATTTACGATCAAATCAATAAAAATTGTACTTAAAAATGTATGTTCCAACTTTTGTCCGAGTTCGGTACGATTTGAGAAGAGACAATTTTATTATAGCGTAACTTGAACCCATAAGAAAGCGAATCATTTGCTCTTTTCAACTTATTCGAATATGTCGGTGCTTTACAAAATAGAATGCTATGGGAAGAAAATATCTTGCCATATCGTGTCTCTAAAAATTCCATCAAGTGCCGCGGGTGGCATATGAAGCATCCTATTAGGAAATAGTTATATCAAGTGGTTGGAAGCGGCATTTGATTGCATATTGATAACGTTTATGCAAAGTTGCTTCCTCTAACTATTACGGAGATTAATAGTGTCACTTCGAGAAAGTACGAATACATGCGATACTTTTTAGTGGGCTGCTCACATGAGTTTAATGGTAATAATGACTTATAGTATAAGTTTAAAAATAAACTGTGCTTTGTCAAATGTAAGTTATCGCTGTAGGACAATAACATTGATACAATCTGTCAACACAAGAAATGAAATTAATTTCGGTTAGCTGACAGAAATTCTAGAAACGTACTTCTACGTAATAAACAGTGTAAGCATAGTGGATTCACCATGTCTACTTAATCTCATCTCCCTAATCAAGAAAATAATACTTAATTTTAATTATAAAAATAATAATTTTATCAATTTATTAATTATACAATATCAAATAAACATCTTACCAGCTTGAACATTTTGCAGAATATAATGGCTTCTTGATTGTGTGTTAATCCGTCGATACTGTCCGACTGTGTACCTAGATCACCTAGGCTTAGTCCTTTTATAGTCCTTAAGGCCTACGGTCTAGGCTATATACATCTACTGTAATAAATCTTATCGTTTGGCAATATGCAACCTGAGCGCACTACTATAGTATAGTGCGGTTCTGGAAAATTGGCCAGTGTGGAATAAATAACTCATCTGGAACCAAAACAACTGTAGCCATTTACCTGTAGAAATTTACCATAAAAAGGAAAAAAGACAAACATTATATTATACGTATAAGTAATTTTTAATAATATGTTATTATTTATGATTATTTTTGGGTATAAAGAAAAACAAAATACATAATAGGAATAGTATCTAAATAATAAAACACAAGAATAAATTAAAAAAAAAACTCCAATATATAGATAACCTCTGCTGTAAGTTTACGAGAAGTTGGGTATCCTTCAGATTCCGGATGATTTTGTGGAGTCAGGTCAAGTTACCATGTTTTTGCAACATCATTGAAAAACTAAATTTCGAATCTACTAGACGTTGTTCACATTCCTTCATCTACTAGACAAGAGCCGATATTCTTGGCTGAATAGATTTTCTAGAGTTATATCTAAGAATGCTTTCAATAAAGTCGCCTTTCAAACAAATCAAAATGGGATTATGGGATTGGGAGTTACGATGCTAAGACAGACAAAGATACACCTTTAAACATATATCACCTCTCCTTTTGCGACGGGAGTTGAAAAAGATCTCCTGATAAATTAATGAATGATTATTTATTTATTTATTTCTATAAATTGTTTTATAATGAAACTTTCAAGTTGATGATCATATTAAAATAATATTGAATCCAACATTTTGAATAAGTAGGCCAAGTGCCAAAATTACTTTCTTTTACCTAAGGTAAAAGGTACGCATTTATTTTTAGAACACCTAAGTATTGCCTTTATTACATTTATAGTTTTGAAATTTTCTTTCAATAAATAATACGTTATAAAAGGATACCTATTACATTTTTTTGAATAAGTGAGAAAAATTGCTGAAAATAAAAATGTTGTACATATTTCTTCCTTATTAATTTTAAATTTATGCTAAACTGGCTTCCGCCTACGACTTTCGACTTGCCACAATTTTGAATATATGAAGTATCTTGTCTTTCTCTGGTAATAGGTATAGTTTCTTTAATTGTCTAGCTAATTTGCGGACATGTAACACATTAATTCTCAATTATGTTCAGTTTAAATAAATATGTTTCAATGGAAAGTCTAGAACAATAATTTATAGTTTTCAAAATATGTTGCCTGAAAATTATGGTTTAAAACCAGTGAATCTTAAATGTACAATTAAATTCGAGAATGTTACCTATACATGAGTTATTGAAATATTTAAACATGCTAAACCGTTGACACTATCAAAGAAAATGCGTAAAAACTTTACTTAACTTAATTTAAAAGATCGTTATAGGGATCCCTAACAAATTATACCGTGGGTAAGAATTTCACTAATTGCCTGAATCCTATTCAAAGTTAGACTGCTTCTCAACGAAATGTTTAGGAAAAGTAAGTAGGTATTTTTTGAACATCTGGTTTTCATCGAGTCTTTCTTAAGAATGAAGATTTATTACCTAATTAAGCTTAGGCTCTTATTAAATTAATTATGATTGCCTACAAAGTAAACAATCCCTGAGGTTATTGAGTTTTGTACTAGTTTTAAAAATCGTATTACATGGGACCTAAACATACAAGCGAACTGGGGATATACATTGGTACACATCTACCTAACCCTTTGGGGAATACAGGCGTGATGGTATGTTACGGGTTAGGTTATGTTATAACAGGACAATAGAAAACTATAAAAAAAAGCTATAATAATTAAAAAAAATAATTAAACTAATAATTTTGTCGATGTTGTCTCCTTGTTTTCAATGGATCTTTCATTTTCTCGGGTTTGATAATGAATCAAGACACTTATTTGAGGTATATTAAATTACTGTCGTAACTAATTACACTCGTAGCTAATTTAATGAATAGATTTTTTGGATGTCAGGCTTAGGTTTCAGTCATTTCACGTCAAATGTATGCTTCAGATGGGGTCACGCTACTTAAATATTAAAAACTACAATTAATTTGTATAGTATTTTTAGTCCGTTAACAGTGGCCAACGCTCGCTGGCATTACTACAAATACATAGAGTGCAGTGTGTTACTAGTATTGCAATGCCGCTGATCTGATGGCGATATTGTTGTATAAACGGCTAATTGAAGTAAGGATTAGCTAGCTAGAATTCACTGTTATTTTTTTAAATCAATTTTCTCTGTCTTTTTAAGTGCATCAAAACAAAAACAAATTTGGCATCGTCGAGCAGTCCAATATTGTTCAATCATGTTACTACTTTATTGTAAGACCTATTGTATACCTATGTTTCACTAATAAACTTTATGATTATGAAGATTATAATTATAAGATTATTTGATTTCAGTTTTATTTGCCATGATAATAATTTTATATCACTAAAGTTATAAATTTTATAAATTTCCAAAGCTCATAAAATAAATAGTAAATAGTATTTTCATCATCATCATCATCATCAATCCATGTATTGTCCCACTGCTGTCTGGTGGGAATGGGTCTCCTCTCAAATAGTATGGTAGTTTATAATAATTAATAGGAATAGTTTTACCCGACTCAAAACTGAACTAAGATTGAACGAATCAAAATTGAGATGGAAAGCTGGTTTTATTTCTGCTCTGTGGTAGGTAAAAGTAACTAAACTGTAAACGTTGGAAACTTTAAGATAATAAAATGAACAAATAAATATTTAATTTAAATGAAATTTGATTGAAATTTATGTTTTATAACAATATTATTATGATTTAGAATCGAATGGTTTAGTTTGTTGCAAACAAAATGTATTGAGTTAATCTCAGTAAAGTTTTCGTATCGTTTTTAAGTGGCTGTAGTTAGGTAGGTACATCATTTTGAAAACTAAGTTCTGCAATATCTTCACTGAATTTACCTATTGCAGCTCAAAATCGGCGGCATGTTAAATTTATACAAAGCGCTGTCAGTTCCACAGTAATTAATTCTACCTCTTGAAGCCCCTGTACATCACGCCCACACAATTAAGGTATTTTAAAAGCTCATTCAAATGCCAAGTCGTGTCTGAATTCGTATGCAAGATTTAGTTGCAGTAAATGACTGGAAAGCTTTTTGATAAATTACACTCAATTAATTGCATCCTGTAACAATTAAATTAAAACTGTTTAGTCCTGCGATCAGAGCCTGTTGTAAGCTATGGTTGGAATCCAAATAAAAATTGCCTAGATAAGTGGATTACCAACTTAAGTACAGTAACTATAATCAATCAATCCTATCATCACAAAGTAATAATCTTATACAAGTATTATCTCTTCTCTGAACTCGTTTAACCCTTATATTCACACATTCATGTTTAAAATCTTTCAAGTAACATTTCCGTACGAAAACAATCAATTACTACAAATCTCATGTGTTACTTGCCACCTCTTTTTTAAATGAAATGTTAAGTTAAAACTGTAAACAGTGAATTGCTCTATACTTAACAAATCTTTCAAGTGCCGGAATTTTGAATCACTCCACCATGTTGTCAGAACTTCCACCTAAGCAGTGTCGCCACTTGATAGTTCATTCGCCTCATCGTGAACTATTGAGTCGGTGTAATGGCTCACACTCCGACTTAATTACGGCTTTGTTACTGACAGGATTAAATAACGAGTTTCAGAAGTTTTGCGGGTAAATCATGAGCTTTGTCTGGGAAGTCGTCGAAGTATCCAACAATTACAAGGAATTATTAACTTAATACTAACGAATTCTTGGTTATTTATAGCGAAGGAAACCGGAACATCTTAGTAGAATCCATATCCATAATTATTGAAGTTCTTGAAGGTGTGTGAAGTATATCAACCTACACTAGACCGACTTGATGGACGAATAATTTAGGTAGGTACTGGTGTGCTTAGGTGGAGCAGCACTTAATCAGTTTAGTTATTAAAATTATTAACTTTTTACCTCAGCAGCGCTCATAATAGTTTTTTAATTGTATATATTTCACTCAACTTTACGGGTGCTAGTAACTAGTGCCTAATTCACTTACCATAAGGCGAAGCGTATGTTTATTTTTGGCTTTGCCCTTTCTAATTAAAAAAAGGCTGTGATAAGTTTTTCAATGGGCGCCCTTCATTTATTTAGGCATCAAAAAAGTATTTTTCTATTTCCATACAAAATTAATATGCTAGCAAGATTTATTTCCGTCCAACAATTCGCAAGAACTTTATTACAAGAGGCTGATTTTTGTACACGTCTACAACAGTCTTGTTTCCAATATAAGACACAATACGCTGCTCCAAATATGTTGTACGTGTATTCCGTTTAGATCTCAGCAGACGTGAATTATATCTCACAAAAACATATGTTAGATTGGGCTTAATAAATTAGTATAGTAGATCGTAATTGTATTGTGCTTCACCCATATTAAGTGAAGTCTTAAGTACTTAATAAGTATGATTGTTTTAAAAAACCTGTAAACAAATACTCTTTACCTTTGTACAATGATTAAAAGAATAGTGTTCCAAAGGAAATAGTTGTAGAAGTGGTCGTCTAGAGCGACCAGAGCCGCACGCAGTCGCACCTTACAAAGGAATAGTTCTGAGAATCAGTCATGTGTGGCGATAGCGAATATCGGGCGTGCGTTACCTTTATATGTATATCCGATTAACTAGACAAGAGTTACTAAGCCAATTCGTAGTTGGATTTTTACAAAAATGTAAAACAGTCATGGTGGTATTTATATCTATATATGTAGGTATATCTATCTATCAGTATACTTATTCTGCGTTCATCAAGAATAAAAGATCCTGCCAAAGATTACATTGGAAATGTTTCTGACAAATAATCACAATATTATATGTATTGTTGATAAAAAAAATAAAAAAAAAATGAAGGAAATTGATATACTATTTGTAAAATGATAAACAAAAGAAGTAAGGTGGGAAGAGATATAATATCAAACGAAAGGATGAAAACGGTCTTATCGCACAAGGCAAGCTCTTCCAGACAACCTTTCGATCGACGGGAAGAAATGAAACTGTGGGTTGTGTAGTTACTACTAGTACAGAGGCCAGCACATCATGCTGCCACAATTTGTCAATTTATTTATAGATTTTCAACTTTAACACAATATTTTAAGGTTCATTTTCAATAGGGAAAATTTGACCGTTTTGGATAGCTTGACCTGCTGGCGTCTGTAAATGAAGTATGTATATAATGATAACAATTATTAGGTATATTATATACTACTCTAAACTAATAAATACGAATAGATGAATATTGTAATCATAAATATATACTTATTTATATAAAAAAAATTAATAATATTCTAAGGAAATAATTATGTGAATGATAGTGCAATGGAGTATCCTTACTCGCTTGCACTGCTACTCGTTAAGCAGTCCTGGGGTATAATTAATTATATTTGGGATAAATAATTATCTTTCACCAGCTTTTGAAAATAGGCAACGATTGAGCAAGTCTAATGTTAAACGGTAAAGCGTTCCGCAGGCGACCTTGTTAGATCGTAAACGATTCGAAAAAAAAGCTGTTGGGGAGTGCATTCAAATTTTCAGTTTCAAGATTTCCAGAGGAAGGAACTCAAAGCGATATCCGGGCTGGTCTTAAAATAAAATATTTACATTTTTATTTTAAACGATGTCGTATTTTACTCATGATCTTAGACGGAGACTAGAATACATAATGTATAAAACATTTTAAGTTGTACGTGTCGCCTGTAACGTGTGGCTCGTCTGGGACTCGTGGTCGGAATATTTTTTGGCGAAATCTCACGACAATCTTTGACACTTCTGTTGGCTAGTTATTGATATTAATTGTAGAGGTTATGTTTTTTTACAAGATATTTTTCTGTATCAGTTAACTGTTGCTAAATTTTCATGAGAGCATGTTACTCCTTTGATTATATATTTATGTTTCTTTCCTTTTCTATTTCTCGATCCTAGATTGCCGGATTGGGACTGAAAATTTAACTTCCATATAATTATCCATAGTCCATATTATCATAACCTTTGATGTAACAATTACAGTATTCGCTAAATGATTAAGATGTCATACAGAAAAAAGTTGTACAATATCAATTGTTTATTCAAAATATATGATAATGGGTCTTCACTCGGTATTTTACTAGCGGCTGCTGCATCATCGGTATAGGATGTACAGCATGCCCCACAGGCACCGCATAGAGTCCTTCAATAGCCGCCTGTGGTACAGCGTGAACTAACGACGCGTGGTGTACGGCCATAGGGTGCGAGTGGTACGACGAGTGGTAGTCGATGTCGTAGATCGGTGACGCTGCTGCAGTAAGAGCTAGCACCGCGAGAATCTGAAAGATAAACTTCTTTTGTTTTATGTTACCCTGGTAAAATTTAAACTGATGCTGTATATTTGGTCAACTAACTACAGTAGTTTTTAAAATAAAAAAAAAAATCTAATCATATCAAACTGATTCAATAATAACCGAACAATCAATAAACTGAACCTAAATCTAAAGAGGTATACCGCCTCAAGATTTTATTGGGAGCACAAACAATACGTGACGTTTTTCTTAAACAGAAAAATATTCTCAAAGACACAGGCATAATATTCTTCTTTATTACAAAACATATATAGGCGCGTCAGTATTTGACCTGGTGTCCTAGACCTAATCTATAACTCTACGGTATTTGAGTCTGGTATGACAGTTTGTCTAGCTCGCTCGCACTATTGATAGCCAAATACAGATCTTAAGTAGAAAAATAGGTATTCTAAGCAGGTCCAGACATCACTGATGTCTACGGGTATTTTTTTCGTGCAGGTTCTTGCTAAAGAGCCATTAAGCAAATCAGACATACCTACACTTGACTATATTCGCTTAAACGATAATTCGTTCTCTGCTCAAATTAAAAATAAAGTTTAAAAACAAACTATTTGCATGAAAAATGAAACATTATTTTGTCAATAGTAAGTACCTAATTCGTCTTTATATTAAAAACAAATTACATTAGGATGATGTATGAATTTCATTTTTGTAGCTCGTACTTTTTTAAACAACTTATATTGCAGTCTCTATCTAGATAGACGAATCTAATTTATAATACGTTTATCTACTGATAAACGTATTATAACGCATTGATATTAATATTTTTATTTCAAAATTTTTGGTTTAATAACAAATAAAAATAAATACAAATATGAAATAAAAATAAATACAAATATGTAAATAGTATATTACCTACCCTGAGGAGACGTTAGTTATTAAGTGACCTTGTTCAACACAATGTTTAAATGACTGCTTATTATTGAATTGCTTATGTTATTATTTTATGGATGAACATCAATTTTGAAGAAATCGTAATTATGATGTGTATATATTCTGGCTGTCGAAAAAAATGCTCTTAAAATGCTTAAAAATATTAGCTTATAATTTACTCGCTCTAGAAATTGTTTGAAATGTTGGAAAAAACTTATAAGGAAAAAGGACGAGATAATTATGTTGGATAGTGAGGAAATTACAATAAATAATCAGTGTCGACAAAGAATAACCTTACCAATAGAATATGTGTGTCCATCTTGTGTCCTGATATTCTCAGAACTGAAGCCTTACAGGCTTTATATGTGAAGTTATTCTACCGACTACAATGGCTTTCGCAACTGATGACAGAACATCTGAAATATATATCAGTTGACTACTACTGTTACTTAGATTTTCCTTGTATTGGGTAATTTATTACCTACCACTAAGTGAGACTAGGCAATTGAACAACACTATGTAATTATTGTCATTAACAAACTGAAATGTTCCTGGTTTTCTATGCGTAATTTGTTATTATCTATAGTAGCTATTGTCAACGGTTTATAGCTATAAATAATGCCACTCAGGAGGTAGATAGGTAATTATCATTTATTTTGCATGATGCATTCATTCACTAAATTATATTTACTAATAACGCCTCATAAGTAGTGGTCGTAAGCGTGGCTGCTTTACTAGAGATCCTGGGTTTAATTCCCATGTCGAGCAAAGTGTTGTTGAGTTTTTTTTATTAAATACTAGCAGCTCAATTTTAATATTTAGGTATTGTGCTTAGTGCCTGGTTAATGGCAATAGATAGGATATTTTTCTATTACATTAGACCTAGACCTTCCGGCAAATTGTGGGTGTACATCTCAGTAGTATTAGGTACAGTACAAAACTTAACTCTTTGGAGAATACAGGCGTGATGGTATGTATATGTTATTGTATGACACGCGTTACTCCCCGTGTACGAAAAAAAGTGATTTTTCTTTTACTTGACGGAGCCTCATCAAGAGATGTACATTAATGATCGGGCGGTGCACTCTGTGCAGTCAGCCACGCTATCAACTTCACAGACTACATAATATTTGTTACCAATAAAATAGTTCATATTGTTGTAGGTATAACTTAGATTTCCACGACATGTTGGAGGAAGAATTCGTCTACAGTTTCTATTTCGTATAACGAATATACGGTACTTGACCTTTCGGGGATAAACTATGAAGTTAAAGTCAAAATAATTTATTCTAGATAGACTACTAAGTAGGTATATCTACTTTTTGAACGTCATTTATACATATAAGACAGCCCCAAAAACGCTCGCCCTTCACCGCCTCCTCATGTTTTAACTGGGAAGAAGAAGTGGTGCAACAAACTCCCCAGCAACACGTTTCTGTTTTGTAATTTACTAATATAAATAGCGGTAAAATTATATTAAACAAAATTTTAATGTTGCTTACATTTACTTTCCCATTGCTATATTATTTCAGCTATTGCACATGTTTTTGTATCGAAGTTAATACTCAAGCATCATTACCTATAGTAGTAGCCACCCTCATCTTTAATTTAATGATATTGGTGAAATGGCGCACACAAGTAATGATAGAAACTATGCATGATTACTAGAACCTACAAGGCCTATATAATATGATTATTTATTCCGTATTACAGTCAAGCGCGCCATCATTCAGTAGCCAATAGTTCGGCCGCGGCCGCTGGACCTTTTTCAGTAGGAATCATATATAATTCCCAACATATACGAGTACTTGTCCCGAATATGTATCCTGGTAATAACGAAATTTTTCGGCCGACGGTCATTAATTTATAGATGACTGTACAATTAAGGATAACATGGAAATAAATACCTTACATAACAAACTTTTGTGATGAACTAGCACTTTGTATTTGTATTTATCAGACTAGACAAAATTTTTCCGACAGTTGAACAGAACAAGGACGACCAAACAAAACTTTTACCAAAATTATCTAATATCAGATAATTTTGAATATTCACAGTATGTTGTTAAATTGTCGTATAAACAAAAAAAAACTGTATTTCTTTTAAAATATATCATACTTTTAAATATATTTCAAATTGCTTTCGCGTCATCGAATAAATCGATATAAACACAATCATCAGCAGGTATCGAATTTTATTTATGACGCAAAAGGCTTAATTAATATATTAAAGAATCGTAAATATTGTTATTAGATGTATGTCATCTTAAGTGTTTCTTTTTACATACATACATACACTCACGCCTTTTTCCCATAGGGGTAGGCAGAAACTAAAGAACGCCACTTGCTACGATTCTTGCATACTTCTTTCGCTTCGACCACATTCATACATCTTGTCATACATACACGCCGGTTGCGAGTACTACGCACCTGACCTTTTTGAAGAACCTCACCAATAAGGTCGGTATAAGTTTTTCTAGGGCGTCCCCTCTCGGCGGTTCCACTGACATTCGCCATATAAATCCTTTTTGTTAGTCGCCTTTCATCCATTCTCTCGACATGCCCAAACCATCATGTTTCATTTTATCTACATATTATCTAGTTTATGTAGAGCTAATCCTCCCTGTACCTCCATGTCTTGTTAGATAAAGTCAATGTCAGGCTACTTGATAAGGCTCTACGCTAATGCGGTCACGAGCGATTTATTTAACATTGGACAATTATTTATTGGTACAGTCGCTGACAGCCGGCTTATGTTTTATTTAAACTTTATTTATTCAAATAAGCCAGAGATAATCGGATCTTAAAACTATTAGTGGCTCGATATTACAAGAAAGATGCCTGATTGACTCCAGTTGTCGTCGATGTGTTTTTTTAAGAAAACAAAAAGTAAAAGATCTGGCTTGGCATCAGGAATACGCAGTAATTTTTAAAGATGCATAATTTTTTGTTTCCTTCTTTATCGACTCTTTCATTTCCTTCACGTTTTTGCATTACAATCAGCATAGTAGATCACTTATCTTAGTTACTTAATTACATAATACTGGCGAGATAGGTAATAACCATTTATTTCAATCCAACATTTATTTTGTTTAGCTTAGAATATATTAATTAACATACTTTATGAAGACTGAAGATTCTAGTAATAATTACTTGAACAGATCATAAACACTTGGCGATAGTCATCATTTCACATTTATGTGCAATGTTAAACAAACTTGTAAATTACGATAGTTTTACATAAGTATAAAAGCGCATCTTTTTGACAAGAAATTATTTTATTAAAATCCAGCTCTTAATTTTTATTCCAAAAAGCAATAATCTACAACAAGAACTGATGGAATGGATGGACGTAAGAAACACAAGTTTCATGGGTACCTACATTGATAAAAACTTCTTTATTTGCCCGTTTCCTTTTGCCTTAGCAAGTTCACTTTGTTGAAAACTGTTAATGCATGCCATTGTCACAGAATGCCAAGTTCATTGCTCGTAGTTCATTGCTAATAACTAGGTACTAATAAAGCACTCTTGAACTTACATTCTTACCTATAACTTATATTCTAATAAGGCACTGATCGATCGTTGGAGAACCTTGTTGGACAATGACCCACATTATTCGCGCACAAAGGTATATAACATAACATAACTTGCGACGGTAACAGTGATTTCTGGTAGTGGTTGCAATGGTAGCATAGGTAGTATAGACTACTATTGCAACCACTACCAGAAGGACTACTTATAATTTCTTTGGGATGTAGTTGAAATAATTGGGATGTAGTGTATACTACACTGTAAGTCGGTGTAGGATGTCGAGATATATGGGTATAATATGTATAAAGTAGGTGGGTATAATACCTATTATCAATCATCATCATCAACCCATAGGTACACAGTCCCATTGCAGGGCACAGGTATCTCTGAAAGAGGGATTAGGCCTAATGCGGGTTGCAGACTTCACACGTTAACAAGAAAATCTATATGGCATGAACGTTTCCTGAGTGATAAAATTAAGTATTAATATGCACATGATTTCGAAAAGTCAGATTATAGTATATGCAACAAGTACTGATGATACTATATCACTGCATTTCTTTCCGTTGTCTGGCTCAATCTGTTCGAATTTTACGAATTTTACAATTCATTCAACAACAAAAAAGGTCCTTAAAAATAAAATGCTTTTCACTACAGTTTAATTTAGTGTTTTATATTGTTATCTAGATTTTATTTACTGGCCTAAATCAATTGAAACTCTACGGCAGACACACAAAACGTAACGGATTGAAACTTTGTAACTATTATAGTAATTAAACTTTGTAATTAAGGAAAAAAAATTAAAAGAAAGAAGTTTCTTCATTAAATCGCTCAAGTGTAATGTTTCACTGGGTCGAATAATATTTAAAAAAATATCTCTAAGAAAGTTTTGCAGGCCTATCCGTCTTCAAATTTGGGTTAATCTCGAAAATTCGTAATAACGTTGAGATCTGGTTCTAGACAAACCTAAAATTCCGTATTTTACCGCGAGAAGGGAAATAAAACTATCGTAAGGATGTACCAGACCTCAGCTTTTCGTATGTACCTACTTGTGCGATAAATCGTAACTATAGAGGACCGTATGACAGACGGAATTTCTAATCTAACTTTGTATCCAAATGGGAACAAGGCTTAACACTTGTGCTCGCAACTATGCATCATAATTCGATCGTGATTGCTGATACATATTGCATACAGTGACATTGCTGGTTTATTATGACGCGATAATTTTAATACTTATCGTTAGATACTTAGAACATAATACATATACAATTATTAGCTTAGCTTAGGATAACATTATTCATCGAATTATTATGGGTAACATAAACTGCTTTTACCTACTGAATAAGTAAGTCGTGGTCAAACTGACTAATAAATTACTAATAAATAATAAACGTTTTTATTGAAAAACAGATCATAAATATTTATTCACATGAAGTTAGCCTAAGTTGTATAATGACATAGGTTAGACTCAATACGTACATAATTGAGACGTCTCACACGTCACATTGTAAAATCAAAATTTCATTACATTAAAGTGATCCATAGAATCCAATTTGAATTTCCGCATAAAAACTACTAATAATGTAATACTTGTGAAAATAAGAATCCCATTATAACAATTCTATTCACAAAATATTTTTTAAATTATAAGTCATACGAGTATATAAATAATGTGTAATATCTTATAAAATATGAGAGCATGGCACACGAAGGCAGTGGAAGGTCTGCTCATATTACATGAAACGAAACATTTTTTATCCTTATACACAATAAAATTAAAGTTAAGATCTACCACAATATAGTCAAGTCAAGTCAACAAGTCGATTTAAGTGTCTAGGCCATGAAGCTATATTCTATTTTCTAGCCTTTTGTGACTATTATAAAACTACAAAATAGAATAATATGGTGTAGAGACAAGAAAACTTAAACACTGAACAAATTGTCGTCAGAATTGGTTAAAATAAAATTGGCGAATGGAACCCTGGTAATATCGGTTCGGTATGGGCAAAAGCTGCCGAGTGGTGTATCAGTGGTGCATGGGCAACTATAGGCGCGTGGTATACTGAGGGTAGCGGGTAGGCGAATGATCGATACACCACGATAGGCGCAGGCGCTGACTGGACTGCTGCCAGGAGACACAGGATTGTGATCTGGAAAAAGATTTCATAATAAACAGTTTTACGTACCTTTGTTGTTATTAGGTACACAGCAATATTATCTCACTATCTATCGCAGAGCTGGCTGGTATAAAGTCCAGAATACCAGGATCTAAATCACACGGTGTTTCTCTCGGTAGATTCAATAGACTACTTACACTATTATAATGAGTACCTAGTTAGTAGACCAGTAGTAGTAGACAATAAATGATCACGTCATTAAACATAACACATTTTTCAGAAAAATAAAACAACAGATACATAGAACATATTCTAAATAACAGATACAAAGTAAAAAGGAACCATGTTTCGTTTAACATCAGAAAAGGAAGGGTTCGTGGAGAGAAATTAAAAAATAACAAGCATGCCAGCAACATGGTCATGTTGAAATTTTAATAGCAGAGGTTCTCATTCTAGTCCAGAATTTTTATTGTGTATTTGTTAAGAGTTAACTCTTTGTAACATTCAGTGTAGTTATCATAATATATGAATTACTATCTACGACACATCTATATGCTTAATATGTCTTTGGTTACCTATAACGCTGCCTTTTCTAAGCGCGATGATCGTGAAAATCAATCTTGAAAATTATAAAAAGCTGGCATCGTGTAATGCATCTTACACTTGGAGGAAAATAACAAAACAAAAAACATCTGAATCCCATTCCCCACCACAAAATACGCTCACTAAGATGGTTACTTTAGTGTAAATATGATTTATGTTTGGTAATAACTAGACACGGATTTTGTCTTTTTGCAGTAAAGTGAACTTTATTTTGGCCAAAAATTGTGAAAGTAAAATAATAGTAATTCTATGTTTTGTATTCTGTTTGTTTATCTATTTAAACTGGTATCCCCCCTAAATGTAGCTAAAAGTAAATAAGCTTGGCTGTACTCAAATCAAATCACCAATATTGGCAAAACACTTACCAATCGATACATTTCCGTTTCCGCGAAATATCCGGATTGCGGTCGCTTTGGCTGTCGACTGGCACATTCGTGCTGGTTCCCTCAATTTATATGAGTGTGAGGTTAATTTTAGCAGTTTTCCTTTACTCTAAATGGGCAGGAATGTCTAATATGTTCAGTAGTACGCAGTGACATATAATGTTAGGTAGAAGCACATATTATTTGTGAGGTTCTCAGAAAGTCGAGTGCGTTGTAGGTACTAGCGTGCGTACCTATATGATAACATGGTATTCTAAATGTGGACGAAGCAAAAGAAGTAGGTACGCAAGAATTAACGTAACAAGTGGCTTCTTTAGTAGATACTAAAGAAGCCACTTGTTACAATTCTTGAAAAATAAAAAAAGTTGTTCTATTTCAATGTCTAATATTCGTGTGTGTCAGAAATCAAAAAGATATTTAGGTTTTACTGTGGAGACCAGTCCGGACTTTTTTAGCCCAACAATAGTTACATTAACACCATTATAATTTACCAATATTGGAAATGAATGCTTCAGTGCCTACATTTATTTTATTATGTAGGTATTTACGTAGTACCTAGTTTAGTTCCTCGCAATCTTTTGTACAAAATGTTATCTCTAAAAATATTAATAGGACTGTCGATCGGATACTTCACCTCAACTACATGGACATTGTAATAACTACCGGGCATTGGATAGTTGCTCAAATTCGTGGCTACGGTGCGCGGCGCCATACTGAGTAGTCGCATAGCTATGGACCGTAGAGCAGTTATTGGAACAGAGACAATCATTTATTTGGTTCCATCGCATCGATGTGTACCGCAAACGATCTCCACATAACTGTGATGAAACCAGTCGCCAAGCAAGTTTTAATGAGATCATTTTTTTATGGCGGCATGATAACGCGAAGCTTTATATAATGATTAAAAAAACAATTAGAAGGGTTGTAAATTAAAAACGTTTGAAACATCGATAGCAGAAATGAAATGTTTTATCGATTTATTATTAAATTAAAGTTGACCTTAGATATGATTAAGATTTCAGTTCATTGCACTGACTAAAATTAACTTAAAAATAAAAATATCTGGAAAACTTTCCCTTGCAATTACAGTTCAAACATTTTATTCGAAAGTGCCACAAATAAGTTCAATCTTCTGGAAAATTAGGCATGTTTAAGAATCATTAACACATCTATACTAATATTATAAAGAGGTAAAGTGTGTGAGGTTGTAGGGGGTAATCTGTGGATCTACTGAACCGATTTTGAAAATTCGATAGAAAGCCACATTATTTATGAGTATTATAGGCTATATTTATATATAATATATTACATGTAGCACCCGTGCGAAGCAGGGGCGCTAGTATTAAGTAAATGTGTTTGTTTTAAAGAAACGGAAAATAAATACTTTAACGATTTGTTTTACTGTTTAAACTATTAAACGATTGTGGTACAGACACATGCTTTTTATACACCTATTCTCATTTAACACCAAGAGTCAGAAAGCACTGATATTAGTTTCACCATTAGTACCAATAACTAAGTAATTGATTTCTGAAGTTATGAGTAACTGGTTGTGACTTACAACTTTTTATTTGCGCATTGATATTTCGCCTTGGTTTTCGATGTAATGAATATAATAAATTAATAAGAAAACAACAATTTTAAAGTTTTACTAACCTTACTTTGTTATCTATTACTGAGTATTAGTTAACGGCACGGGAAGCCTCTGAGCTTGTGCTTATCTGTATCAATAAAAAAAGCGTATAAATAATTCCGAGTAACATCATCATGCGCTACGATGCGCCGCCCGCCGAGGCCGTGACCGGCACAAATATGGCAGCAACTGGTCGAGTGCATTTTACTCTTGTTTGATACCCACTTGATATACTGCTACGACTTACTTATTAGTATTTATAAACATTTTTCCTTATGAGTTATGTAAAATTACAAGTTGTAAGTACTTACGTGGTTTTAATGTGGAAGTACCTACTGGTTGAATTATGAAAGAAATATTTTATTTGTATAGTTTTATGGGCATTACTTTATGACAGGTACTGTAACTGGTTTAAAATGTGTGCTATAAACATACTTCTGCTAAAATATTAATGTGAATGAAAAGAAAAATTAAAACAAAAGGTTGTCAAATCAAGCTTTTTATATTAAGTAAATAGTGTATTGTAAAGCATTACGTGCTTTATTCACAAACGTGGGAAAACGGTGTAGGTTAACATGCAGAATGAAGCGTATCCCGAGTATACTCAACCTTATATTTTGCGATATCTTTGACCTCTGTGGTCTAGCGGTTCGAGTGCCGGACTGCTGATCATGGGGTCGTGGGTTCGATTCCCACAGGACACAAATATTTGTGTGGATAAAACATGAGTATCTGTGTTTGTCTGGGTGTTTCTTATGTATTATAAGTATGTATTTACAAAAAAAAAGTATATTATGTATTATATCCATTGTCTAGTACCCATAGTACAAGCTCTGCTTAGTTTGGGACTAGATGGTGTTGTGTAAAAAATGTCCCAAAAATGTCCCAAAAATATTATTATTATTATTATATCCTAATGAGTAAATATTGTTTTTGGACTGAGTGTTTGTATACATTTAGAGTTGTATTACAACATCAGAAAAAATCTTAGGTCACTAATGTCATTACGTTTATATTCCTCGAAGGGCGAACGTAAGAAAGTAAACGTAACCGATATTATCTAAATTCCATGAAATAGGGAGCTAGCCTATTGCTATTAATATAATAATAATAATATAATAATAATAAATAATAAGATCTGCTCTAATAATGGACAAATGAAAACTGTTAATGAGAATTTCATAGAATAGCTCAATAACGTCTAGCTCAAAATAAAAACCTTTTGCGTTTACAGACATAAATTCTCACTACCATATTAAGAGAGGACTCTAGTCGAGACGGATTTGAAAAATAGGTATTTGAAGAAACTATTGCCGTCGCGCTGCGCCCTGCAAGCGTGCTGTCAATGTGTGAACGAGTAGTGTGCGTACAAGCGCGCGCCGCCCGTCGCCGTCGCATCGGCCGGCCGCCTGATTCTCGCGCTCGAACCATTCATAGTATTCTATCGACTCTATTGGATTTTTCCCTAAATGAATAATAATTTATTTTAATTAATAATTAATAATATTTTTAAAAGCTTTTATTTAACATGCAATGTATGTAACTATGAATGTTTGTTCGGTTGGAATCTTGCAATTGCAACTCAATTTTTAAGCAGACAAGACATCTTCAACCGATTGAGCTGAAATTTTGTATAGGTAGGTTGTAGGTACTT
Organism: Acronicta alni; assembly: GCA_964056405.1. Classification (NCBI taxonomy): domain Eukaryota; kingdom Metazoa; phylum Arthropoda; class Insecta; order Lepidoptera; family Noctuidae; genus Acronicta; species Acronicta alni. The sequence continues at coordinate 16,139,746 of OZ043923.1, forward strand.
ACACGTTTAGTTTGGATGACAATGCTAGCTTAGCTGTGTAACGTCATTCTAAATCCAACATGGCCCAACATGGTGACACCTCAAGATTGCGGAGTAGTTATTTTTAGTGCAATCCTAATATGGGTAATAAATAAAAGGGCTTGCTGAGAGTACCTCGAAAAAAAAGGGACGTCACTATACTTAAATCTAATATGGAGGACAACATTTTTTATGCTTTCCTACAATATGGAATGCTAGTTAAATAACTAAAAAGTAAAAAAAAAAACTTTTATAAAAACAAGCTTTCATTTAAATGCGCTCAAAAGAATAAAATAAACTTTTCCTTTCAAACTTTTACTATCAATATCAACTAATAATGTCTAAATCGTATCGTAATCTGTAGCTCAGAGAACTATGAGGGAGGGCTGTCAGCGAGTGGACTGTGAGATGAAGACTTAAAGAAGCGATTTTGGCCCCAAAAAGGACAACTCAGGGACCAAAATTGTTTCCAGCCCACCGACAAGGCTTGTTTGCTCGCGATCACTTAGATTGGGATATGGAGAAATGGAGCAGAGCCGTGTTCTTGAAAGAAACCAGGATGTGCCTGTGTGGTAGCGACCGTCGATGGAGTCTATAGGAGACGGGTAGGAGCGATTCGCACAATGCTGCTTTGCGGAAACGGGGGCATACGGGGGTGGGTCCTGTATGATGTGGGTAGGTATTTCTATTGATCCAAAAACGGAACTGATATTTTTACCTGGTGGAGGTCGGGGAAGGGGGCTAACCGCAGAAAGATATATTAAACGACATTCTGCTAGGCCATGTGCTGCCCTACGAATGATTTGTTGTCTAAGATTTCCTGCTAATGCACGATAATGCTCGCTGCCACACCGCTGCAGTGACTACACAGTGATAAGGTACCTGGAAGAATACACTAGACTGGTTAGCCCTCAGTTCTAACTTAAATCCAATTGAACACATGTGGGATGAGCTGAAAAGGTGAGTACGAGGAAGATTTCCAGCTCCGGCGTCGACAGAAGACCTGCAAACTACTTTAGTCGAATAATGGCAGAAAATCTCACAGGATTCCATCGGACCGAATGAGTTATCCAAAAACAGTTTACATGCAGTCCTAGAAGAGCCAGGGTATAACAAAAATTGTTAAGGGACATGCATTTTAAATATGTTTTATCTTTTCATATTACCTATCTCCTTTTCATTTAGACTTCCACAACTTCGAGATATTGCAATAATTCCCAAAATTTTGGTACAATATTAAATTATTTTAATTTTTTTACATCACTGACATTATTTAAAAGGTAACAAAATTATCTTTCAAATTATTTACCTCAAACCATTCCGTTCATTGCATAGAAGGTGTAAAAAAATTATTTCTATACATAAAAAAAAACAAACAAATCACTCTTCACACTGGGCGCCGGCACTAAGTAATGAAACGATCAAACGAATCATAATAAATCAAATTTCTTCGCAGTTTACTAAGACATACCTACCTAGTTTCGTTACACTTGCGGCACGCACCACGCCTAACTTTTCGACCGGCCCGAACGTACTTGTCAGAATGTTTTTCGCGGTGCGGTGCGGTGTGTGCAGTATCTTTTTGGTAAATAGTACATACTGGATTTACGATTAACGGACGTGGGGAAATTTAACGGAAGTTAACAGGCCCGTTTACATTGTTTAAAGTTAGCTTATGAGTTAATCCATAAGTCGAAATGTCAACTTCGTTAATTAATGATTAACGGAATAACGAGTTAATGCTCAACTATGATACTGGGTAAAGACAGACAGGACGCAGGATGAGCGAACGATTCAGTACATCACAGTCATTAGCGATTCCTTTTCATCAACACTTGTTTGTTCGTTCGATTGGTCTGTACCTAACAATATTCTGGACCCTAGTTTTATTTCCTAACAACTTGGGACACTGTAAACGCAACTACAATTTCCAGTTCTCAACGCAATAGGTATGCAGTGCATGTTTTATAATCGTTCGACAAGTGCATTCAACAATAGAAAGTAACGCTAGTAAATCGTGTGATTGTAATACGATTTAATAAATATCGACATCGGTACATCAGTAGAATATCGATAAAAATATTGACAATTACCACTTCCCTATTAGTTAGTGTACGTGTAACCCTTACCCTCCCTCTCCTCCAACCTCCCCCCGTAAATTGCGAAAGGAACAACCGCAGCTCTGGCTGATTTTACCTACAAAAATCTTCACCAAAATGCGTTTCGTATTCTGCTGTTTTCTTCCTCAAAACTGGATAGATCTTAAAAAAACTTATATGATAATTTAGAGGAAAAGTATATCTATGCCTCTATTTTTTTCTTTTTTTTATAAAACTTATCCAATTTGTCTGATAGTCGTCTGAAAACGGGCATTTTTTTCGGGTTTTTGGATGCTCATATTTCTATTAGTGATTTCGTTTTGGAAAAATGAAAGTAATAGGGGCACGTATTAGGTAGATCTAGATTTTTTGGGAAAAAATCATAGCTCTAGAGGCATTATCCACGAAGAAAACAGAGTCCCCTCTTAACACCCAGTCCAGGATCTGCACCTCTGTAGGCCATAACAATTTTAGTAACGTGTGGGAAAAGATCCCGTGAATAACTTTCTTGGACGATTTTACTCCATCTAGTCCCAAACTAAGCAGAGTTTGTATTATGGGTACTAGACAATGGTTATAATACTTATGTAGTTTTTTTTTGTTGTTAATATATACTTGTAATACATAAGAAACACCCAGACAAACACGAACACTTATATTGATTTCTGACATTTACGCGAATATTATACATTACAGCGCCTATGGCATACCCTTTACAGCGTCCATGGTCACGGGTAGATAGTCTACCCGTGACCATGGACGCTGTAAAGGGTCCGAAACGTCGGGATTAATAATATCAATATACACGATAAAATCCGTAAAAAGTAGTTTTATTTCAACGAACACTTATGTTTATCACATAAATATTTGTGTTCTGTGGGAATCGAACCCAGGACTTCGTGATCAGCAGTCTGACACGCGAACCATTAGACCACAGACGTTGTTAATTATATTTTATATCTTTGTATTTTCAGGCTACTGTAAAATTTTCGCCGAATACAATATTTTAGAAGTACGTTATTTACGCGAAGTCTATAACATCCAGTAGGTAATATCCTATCCTGGTATACATATAAAGCTCCCAATGTTTGTAACAGACGTATTAATTATATTTAACGTAAATTACTAAATTTGTAGGACGTAGTCTTGTTTCTACCATATAATTGGGTTAATTAATAGCAACTTATGTTTAAATTACTTGGCAACTCAGTTTACTATGATAATAGAATTCAAAATCTTTTACTTAATATTTTAAAATAGGCTTAGGTATATTGTGCGTCGCGACATTAGCTACAATTTATATTTTATTTATTCCAATAAGGTGGTCAACAACCATGGGCTATAGACGCTTGCAACACCAGGGGTATCACTTACGCGTTGCTGACCCTGTAAAACGAAAGAGGAATAGTGGGGTTGGCAGTATAAGGGTCAAAGTCACCCTACTGCCAACACAACGTTTCTTCGCGGAACACTGGCAACCTTGCTCACCGTTAGGAACACAACACAGCTCAAAGCTATGTTATTTCACTTCGATTTTCTGCAAGGCGGAGGTTCTTCCCCAGTCGGACTATACCGCTCTTTACAAATTTAATTTCAACTTACTCCTCAAAACTTCTTACTCCTCTAAAAGTATTTTGAGCTTTCGATATGTATCGGAAAATTTCCAGTAAAGCGAGAAAGAATAATTGTTATTAGAAATTGTCATTAATATACCTACCATTAATTGCATCTGCAAAAAAAAAGACTTATTGTTTCAAACTTGTTATTTATGATTGTCCCGGCGTTTCTTTTTGGTTTTCATCATACTTCAAGTCCTTATTATAATTGACATATTATCGTTATTAATTTAAATCAAACACTTGATATTTTTTTTCAAAAACACTTTTTCGTTATGAATTTAAAAAACAAAGCGCAATTCAATTATTTGGAGAATTGAAGGATTCATTGTTAAGATTTCTATAAAATGATTACATACCAAAAAAGCATTGAAAATAACATAAAGAAAAAGTGATTGCGAACATTTTCAAGCGCTTTACTTGACTGGGGTCAGGAGTTCAAGTGATTTTATAATTCATATTATGTTGTTACTTATTTGTTTACATAATATCAATGATTTGTTTTTATTATTAATAATGATTTTGGCCAAAACTTATTTTTTTAAACGTCAGTACGTAGGTAAGTACAGATGCAAATATGTTTTTGCATGTAGAAGAAAATATATTTTTGTGTAAGAAAATATAATGTTAATAATTATCAGTTGCACCTCACAGTTTGACATTCTGCCCGGTTAATAGGAATAGGCACGCCCTTATTACATTTTACAGTTTAGGTCCCATGTAATAATCCTCTGATCCACTCCTGATCTAGGCGAACTGTGGGTATTGTACACCCAAAGTTCAGCATAGGTATACCGTACATCTCTGCCTAACCATTTAGGGAATTCAGGCGTAATGGTATGTTTATGTTATGTTATGGAATAATGAAACGACTAAGTAAAAAAAAAACTTTTAATTTATTCTAACCCTTCACTGAAGGGAAAATGGGCGTTGCTTAATTCAATGGAGAGCAACAATGGGGACAGCTTTCACGACATGGCCGTGGTGTACGACAGAGCTAGAGTGAGCGATGGCAGCGGGGGCGGTCTTCACGATGAGGGGGGCGGCATGGACTACGGGGGCAGCATGGACGGCATGGACGGCATGAACGGCATGGACCACGGGAGCGGCATGCACGGCATGGACAACAGGTGCAGCATGAACAGTCTTAACCACGACAGGAGATGCAGCGATCACCGGAGCGTGCACAGTGTGGACGGCGTGAATAGGGGAACCGTGGTTGACGACCTGGCTGGACTTGGTGATGGTAGTCTTGGAACCAACGACGGGGACCACGGGAGCAGACACGGCGACCACGGGCTCGTGGGCTACAAGGAGGCCAGGGGCGGCGGCGGCGCAGGCCAGGATGGCGGCGAAAGCAACCTGAGAAATGAAAATGCATTGATAAAATTTACAAAGAAAGAACAAATATCTTATTGCTGGAAATTAACCGTGAAAAATACAAAAAAGTTGTGAAAATTCGTATTCTTAGCCTCAAATCAAGTTACTTATTCAAATACAATTTAATACGATATTAGCTATATTTGAACTCTATTATTTGAATACGATATTAAATTATATTGCCATTAAAGATATCGAAATACAATGTTTTTAATAACACTACAAATTATTGGAAAAGAGCAGTCCAAAAAAATTGAACGCAACACTTGGTAAATCTTTAACACTTACAAAGGACTTCATGGTTAAGAAGGTAGATGTGTATTCGACGGAACAGCCGAGTAATCTAACTAAATGCTGGCCAACCGTGGCTTATATACCAGGCAGCCGAATATCGACAATACGCAATGAACTTGAAGCTGTATATATTATAAAGCTTTGTGGAGGAGGCAGTGTTGAGAGGCGTAGTAAGAGGTTCCGTCGAGTTATGTACCTACCCATGAATGAAATAGTAACTCAAGACATAAAAATTTTTGGTGTACTAGTATTAATTGATTGTGTTGGCGCCGTTGTTTAAAGAGCTTTAACGCTAGAATTGCTTCATACGCTTATATAAGCTACGTGAAGAATTAGCAGATCTGAAAAAAAAGAAATAGAATATTTTCAGAATATTATTATGCGGCATACCATACAGTCCAAAATGTGGGTACAAAATTATCAATACACGATCATTCGAGGTATGTACGAGGTACTGTAGATTGTAGAAGATCTTTGAAGAATTTGTCCATAGAATTTAAATCGCGAAGAAGAATTGCTGTATTCTATTGATAATGCTTTTGGAATTGGTGTAACAACCATTATGGGATTGTCCCTGGAGAACGGGAAACATAAAAATGCAATACATGACCTAAGTAAGTAGATATTATTTGCAAAGCATTGGTCCTATCAGGTACAAATTTTCATCTTACAACGAGGAAGCCATATTCCCGTTCTTCAATCCGAAAAATAAGTAAAATACGTGAATATTAAACACTTTTTTAATCTGAGCAAACTTTAATATTGCATGCCTTGTCCACTTTCACTTGATCCACATCTGGCTTCTGGCCGCCATCAAACTTGTCAAGATTAATGAATGCATAAACACAAACATTGACACCGCAGTATTTAGGTTGATGCCAAGGTCATTCTAAGTCGAAGGACAGTAATGCTGATCTAGTTGATAATATACAGTTACATGCTTAAGCGGTAATATAAGTTATGATTATCTTGAGCCAACATACTCGTAGCTAGTAGGTACTGGGCTTTAAGAACACAAAGGGCACTATAAGTACTGACTATTTTTATATACCTAATTAATTTAAAAAAATGTAAATAATACTGGTAACGTTTAGAATAAACAATAGAAAATCTCAACAATATAAATATCTCAAAACAAAATAATTGCCCTCGGCCTAACAGAGTTCTTATGGTGTTACTACTCACGTTTCTTATTAATTAGTGTTTGCATATGTAATACGATACATCTTCCAGTATGATTCAATAAAATTTGGGCTAGAGACAGTTCCAATAAGGTATATATAATAAATAACTTTTCGATCACTTGCTATTTGTTGTCGATTTGAATATCACCATTATAATAACGCAAGATAAAAATCAAATGTCAACATATTTGATAGTTTGAAATTTAGCTAGAAGCAGAAACAATTTAGGCTAAAGGATTTTATTTCAGTTCCTTTTTTAAGATAAATAAGCGCATGCTTGTCCTAGTACCTTGGTCGTCATATTTATTGTAATAGTTTCATACTGCAAGCTGTAACCTTACAGAGATCCATTATCTTTTTCATCAAAGTTGTCATTTTCTATAGACGAGAGAACATTTTATTAACTATCAACAGTTTTATGACAATATTCATGTAATTATAAACCTTATACATTTTTAATTGCACGTAAATAATTAATAAATCGTCATACCATTAATTTTCTTAATGGAATTGACGTGTTTCCCAAAATTATACAATCCAAATTAATAACGTTTTAAAGGTGTTAAAATGTAAGTAGCCGTTTAATTAAAGTCAAAATGTCACTGCTTTACTTGGTAAGTTTTGGAAGTGGAATTAAATGAATGAACAATTAATGAATGGAATGAGACCACCGTGTAATATAACAGAGATAACAATGAATTGTACCGTGACAACCGTGAAAAGAAATGTTTTAAGATTCCAACAAACATAAAGTTCTGAAACGGTTATCTCAAGGGGGCCATATTTACTTTTTAGTTAATTTCGGGAATCTAACCAAGTAAATATGGATCCGATGTACATTTATATAAAACAATGGAATAACCTCAAGAAGAGGAAAAGAGCAGTCCAGTGCGATCTAAATAAAAATACTGATAAAGTCATGTGAAATCGACATGATTATATCATTTGTTTTCTTGTAAATTTTGTTTTGTTTGGATATGACATTACAGACTATATTTTTGCTTTGCTTCGTTGAAACGGACACACAGAAGTTGACTAAAACAATTAAAATTTCTTTTTGAGATTGTACTCAACATTTAATGAAAAAGCAAGTGCATTCAACTTATTATCAGATGAATGAAAGCCAAACTTTAATTTACTTTGTTTTGAGTGGAATGTGTGGATTAAAGAGTAATACTCAGATACTACTAGTGATATGAGCAGTAAATCAACTACGTCTCGTCTAGACAATACTGTTAGATCTTGTAAATTTAATGGTGTGTCTAATTTTCATTTCCTCTGCAGAGATTGTCGATATTTATTGCTATTCTTCTTGATTAAACGGTTTGTTTGCAACATGTCGCGAAGTAAATGATCCTTAGTTTTAAAAGACCTTTTGATGTTTCTCATGTGAACGCATTTTTTTTTAAGACAACGCTCGCAATAGGGGACAATCAATATCTCGTGGTTTTTTTTACAAACATACCTTTAACGAACACTTACACTCAGACTCGAAACAAACATCTGTGGATCACTCACATATTTGTCTCTGGTGAAAATATCTTTTATAAGAACTTTTGGTGTGTTCTTACTGTATATAATATTGTTAATTGCAGTAAATGAAGGACGTTACAAATGATCTGATTAAGCAAATGGAAAAAATGTTTCAAAAATGCCTAAGTATGCATTTTGCACACATTCGTCAGCAAAAGTGTTTTGTTTATTGAATCATGGTACAAAATTATGTCCTTCCTTGTTGTATATATTGTTATTACTTATAACTGCAATGCTCAAACTAGAAACAAATTTAATTATTTAAGGGCTTATAAATATTTAGTTCTAAAAAAATCTATTACCTAGTAGGTTTTTAGCATCTTTATCTATCTAGCCATCATTGGGGGGCTCTTTATCAGCAAGACAGTTGCTTATCAGATATTACAATTTTAACTTTGTTTAACGTGTTTGTTTCTTATGTATTATAAGTATGTATTTACAAAAAAAAAAGTATATAAGTATTATATCCATTGTCTAGTACCAATAGTTCAAGTTCTGCTTAGTTTGGGACTAGATGGTGTTGTGTAAAATGTCCCAAAAATATTATATATTATATTAACTCACTACATTTCTAATGGTTAATATTTTTTATTCAAAATCTTGCATTACTTAAATACTATATTTCATGGCGTTCTCAAGGTTACTGAAACGTTAAATTACCAATGCATAATTCAATAATTACTTTTACTGACAGCCGATACGTGTGGATATTTAAAAACTGCATATAGGTTTTTTTCCGTAAGAGAAGTTAGCGAAACAAGGCTGTTTCACTTGCTGAGGTGATTGATAGATAAATACGTAATTTAAGGCCAGCATGCCAATTTTTGTATTAACATCGGTGATGTACGTATTAATAGCTAGAAGAGTACCTATTCATAAATGGTTAAAATAAAATAAATGGTGAATAATCTGTAAATCGTGTGGTAAATTACAAGATTTGGTAGTTGCAGGTTGAGCTTGCACTCACTAGAGAAAATGCAACGTGTTTTAATTACCTGTTAAATTGACTACGTTAAGTTAAGACTAAGAATCATGCCTGTTATCAACCAAAAATGAAGAAAAAAAAAAAGTTTTTTTTAAATTCTACTAAGGTGGCAAACAAGCATAAAGCCTACCTGATGGTAAGCGGTTACCGTAGCCTATAGAAGCTTGCAACACCAGGAGTATCACTTGCGCGTTGCCGCACTATATTGAAAGAGGAATAGTTGGGTTGGCAGTATAAGGGTCAAAGTTCCCCCACTGCCAACACAACGTTTCCTCGTGGAGATTAATTCAAGTTAGTTCAGATAGAGGATATTTCACCGGCTTCCCGCTAACCTCATATTATATAGTAATATAATTATGTAAAAAGTAGTGATATAATCTTGAACATAATTCTCACTTGATAACACAAAATATATTCTACTCCACGACTTCACCATTATGAAATTTTTGAAGTATGTTGTGAATTACCGCTTTGCAGAGGTTAAGATAAAGAGAATGGCCACGATTCATGTCATACAAAATTAGGCCCGGTACAAGCGAAATATACCTAAATTTTTTTAAACGTCCATGATATGATATATTATTTTATTCAATTTCAGTGGCTAACTGAGTTAAAGTGCCTTGGAAAGGAAAACACAAAGTACTATATAACAATAACTAAATCTGCCTACAGCATCTGCACATTTCGAAACTTAACTGAGTCGTGATTCATCGGCTCTTTGGACTGACTACAATAAATTAATCATCGTATAATTGATGCACTGTAAATGATAAAATCAAGAAATGTATAGTGCAGAAGTTCCAGAACAATATCTGAACTTCTATCAACGTGGTTATCGATTATTATTACTCATAGCTGAGCCAACGAACCTAAGGAAGCAAACAATGTAACTAAAATCATCAAATGAGATCTTACATACATATTATTATAATGTTTGAACAATTTTTGTTGTAAGATCTGATGGACTGCTGTATATTTGCTTGCAAGGCTTCGATTTCGTATACATTGTAGTATGTACGTACTGGGTTTTCTGCAAGGTGTTGCATGCGCTTGCGACGTTTCGTAACACTTTGTGAATGTCAAGTTCACGCACGTTCAGATGATTATTTTAAAATATTTTTGATATATTATTGTTGAATTTCCAAGGATTTCTATGTTGTTCGAATTTCTAATAATTTTGTTTGATGGTAGAAGAAATTATTAGTATATTATTACAGTGTCGCCTTTACAAGACTAGAACAGTAATAAAAAAGTAGGCCTGTCATCAAAATTCATTATAAACCATTTTATTACTGTCTTTCTTTAAATCTTTATCTAGATAACAGCACCCATTAACAGTGTAATAGTAACCGCCTTATCCTCCTATTACTTCTTACGATCTTGTCAACAGTTGTTATCAGATCTACATTTCTGTTCTTTGCAAAAGCTTTGCAACATAACCTTGAAGAGATCAGACAATAATTTGATACTATTTAGTAATAGAATGACATGCGATTGGACAATTAGAGTAACTTAATGTACCAAGGACCTTGGTTGGGTAACTGTAATCATAATTGTTGCATCAGTTACAAATGTGTTGTTTTATATGATTAATGATAGGAAGCTAATCGAAACGGGTATATGAACTCATTATGTTAGATTGATTAGTAATTTAGTACACAGTATTAATACACATTATTATTCTTATTCGGGATCTTTTTTTTATAATTGTTAGTAAAAGTTGTATAAATTATTCAAGAGATTGATTAATGGAGTTAATGGTTTCTTGGACTTATGTTTTTAATCTGATTTAATTGAATTGAGTATAAATACCGACTAAGAAGACGGAATAAAACGTTCTATTGATTCTCAATATGTTACACAACCTCGTACAGATGAAGACTCATTACTCACTAACCTCAGGAATTAAAATAGTGTCAAGACTGCATTGTATAAAAATAAAATATTGATTTATATTTCATTCGTCTGCGGATTCCAATACTCTCGCAAAACGTAGTACCTTCCCATTAACACTTAACTCCTGTCGTAGCTGACAAAGAATGACTCATTAACTTATAACACTCGCAAAACTGTGGAGCTCTCAAATGGATTGCTGAAGTTCAACGCCTTCTACATTAATAGATGCTAATTCGTTTTAATCACTTAACGTATCATATTATACTTTTATTTGTACGTCACGAGTTATTTACTTACAAAGTGGGACGGAATCTGTTTAGATGTCTGCCGTACGTTTATCCTGATTTGTAACAAAAGTTTTGGGTCGTAAATTATAACGGTTAACGACACGAATACCGAGATGATTAAATTACTTTTTCATGTTTGTTAAGTGAAATAAGTGACGTTCTAAGTTTCAGCACAATTATTTTAATACTTAATAAGATCCGAGAGCGGAGAGCGGAGTATAAAAACATTAATTCTATGGAGGCGCCGTAAACTTGAAAATTAATTATTTTCTTTTGAACTGCTTATAGTCGAAGCAAGTGATAGCCTACATGCAATCTAGCCACTTTAAGAAATTAATAATTACACCTACGTGCTTAATTCTATCAACTAGGCTATTTTTGTTTTGTATTCAATAAACGGCAATTAAATTTAAAAGTTTCTTTCTTATTTCTTGAAACAGAAAAGTTTTGTTCTCATTAACAGCTGCGCGAGTTTCTCTGGTTAAGATGGGGTTTGTTGCAGTATAGAAACACTTAATTGGTTGCACAGATTTACAGTAAATAACATTTGCAGCAATAACAGTTTGTGAATTGTGTTTAACTACATACTTACACTATATATCTTATACTCTACTCAAGTAAGAGTTTGTTTAAGTTTCAATATTTGTTTTATAGGTACCATTTAATTTTGAAAAAGAGCAAACATAAAACATTATCCTATTATTCCAAACTTACCAATTTCTTATTATCTTTTCAAACTTGTTAATTATTTGGCAAGTTTTCCATAGACTTTTTGTTTAAAAGTTTCTTCAGATTGTTTTTGTATTAAACTTACGAGTTTGTGTGTGAATTACCTATCGATATTATTACCGTTGTTTTTATAATTTATTAAAAGATAAACTTAGTAACATCTAAGTTTATCTTTTAAGGTTATCTTACACGTAGATTTATTTTTTTGAGTTTACACGTAGATTTATTTCGTTAATATTGTTTTATAGTTTATGGTTTTAGAATTACTCTTCTAATAAATATTGTGCTTATTCAAAAATATTTAGACACTACTTAATAAAAAATCATAACAGAATATGGTAAAATACACCAATAAAGGTATGCAATTATAAACAACGAATACATATTATATTAACATTTATTTACTAATAAAAAAAAAACAAGAAACAAACAATCAATGATGATAAGCAATCAAAGGTAGAGACTTCACAACAGGCACAGTTTCATGCACAGTGGAACTGTGATGACTAACAGCAGAATCACCGGTCTTAAGGGTCACCAGAGGTGAGGAATGGTAGACCACTGGGGTTTGGGCCACCGACACCACAGGAGCATGGACCAGAGTAGTTCCTCCATGGTTCACCACCTGGTTGCTCTTGGTGATTGTGGTCTTCGGAATATGGTATACTTCATGAAGAGGCATAACACTGATGGAATGGACTGGGTGGACGTAAGTTCCTCCATGGTTGACAACTTGGTCAGCCTTCGTGATGGTAGTCTTGGCATGAGCGACTGGAATGGAGTGGTAAGTGGTGACTGGATGGATAACGTGGGTGCTTCCGTGGTCGATCACTTGGCTGCTCTGAGTATAGGTAGACTTGGAGGTCAAGGGGACGTGGTAGATGTCAGAATGCTCCGTCAGCAAGTAAGCTGGAGCAGCGGCACCGCAAGCCAAGATGGCACTGATTATGATCTGAAAATTGAATAGTTTGGTTTAGAAAAGTAGAAATAAAGTTATCGGTTTCCGAAATAAAAAAAATTTTTAGTTTGATTAAAGTTATTTGTTAAATGAATTTATTTTCCATAAAATAAACCACATAATTTAAGTGATGATTGTAAAACATTATTATCTTCTTCAGACATGAAATCGATTTTTTTTAATTGCTTGAAAAACCTCGGAGATTTTAATATGCCTCTCAGAATTAACATTGGCTGCAAGCTGTTTCATTTATCCCGATTAATATCAAGTAATTTTTATTCCCGCAAACTTACAATACTTTGCATTGTCGAAGTCTCACTTGCAACTGATGATAGTTTCCAAAAGAACCACCCTTTTATACCGAACGTGCATAATTATTTATTGGCCCAGATTGCGACAGTTATGTGTGTACTTGTATTTTTGGTTTTATTTTGCACAAGGAGGGATGTTGCGAAAGAACGCGTGCGGTGCGTTCACATCTGTCAGTTTGAGATTAGCGAACTAATTAGTACGATTATGATTTGACGACAATCATGTTCGGTACGGTTGATTAAATATGACAAATTTATTATATGCTTATTTGGTAAAAACTGACCAACAAATGGTACTTTTATACAAAAATTGCAAAATTTAAAGAAGTTTGAAGTAAAAGTATGGTCAAAGTCATCTCGTAATTTTATTTTAACATCTTGAAACTTTTACTAATCTATTTAGTCGGTTTTAATTCCCTTGATATGTGTATGAATTTTAATTACTTATAAGTAATAGGCATATAATTAAAAAACCATATTGTCACAGGGGACTTGCAGAAGCGTGGGCGATAAACACAGATAATATTGGGTCATTTTCTAATACATGACTTTTATAAACACAAAGAATTTTGGACTAGAATAGATTCTGTTGCTTTTTTCAATACATCGCCACAGTAATCTATAATGTGAGACGAATGCCACCTGAGTTAGTAAATGGAGAGCATTTATTTAGCTTACAATATTAGAATGTTCTTAGTAATCTAGCACTTAAGTGATTAAAGGTGATATGATGAAAATTTGATTAACAGATTTACCTACTATAATTATGATCTAATACCCTAGTTATCGGGTGGCGCTCTATAAGTACTGGTATAAGACATATAGTCCTAACCACAAGTACCTAATTGAAAGGGTGAGGTTGGTGGCATTCATTCTTTTTTCATCAATATACTCAAATTTTGCAACTGTCTTTGCAAATTCAGTTTTGAAAGTAGCATCGTCTGGTTAACAATATACCCTCGTCAAAATGGTCCACCTAAGGGATTACTGATACTTATCAAGCACGGTGAAGGGGATACTACTAACAATAGTTTGTTATAACAGTGACATAGACAATGATCGATTTATTAGAATACAGAGTAATTATTGTGAACTAGTTATTCCTTATCCCGTGGGAATTTCGCAAAATCTTAGCGGATGCTTATAACTTATGGGGAAACCGGACAAATTTCAAGTTTTGAGATTTCGTGACTAATGAGCGATGTACATGAAAACCATAATTTATTAGTAATATTCACGTGTCAGAAATAAAATATTGTTTTATACTATTTAGAGATTATTTTAAATCCCTGCCCTTCAAATGAATCTCATGAAACATGAGAAAGAAGTGATTATTTTTACATTGCCAAGCATTAAATGTATCTTCTTCAGAAATCAGATTACCTACTGTTTTAAAACTTAAATGCTTTTCTTGATCTCTGCGAAGAAACATCAAAAAAACTTAGATATAATTTGGAAATTTAAAGCATTATAAATAAAAATTCCTTAGCCTAGCTGCTAATATATGTAGTATATAATGTCGGCCTAGCTTCGGGAACATTATCATCTACTAAAGACATTTCCTACGTTGTATCAGTCTTTCCTTTAGTGACGTCACAGGCGCCATTTCGGTCATTTGACAAGAGTCAACGTAGGAAATGGGCCTATATGGACTAATATCCGATTTTGACAAATGGGTTTAGTAGATGGATGTTGACTGTTATACAGCTTGTAATGTAAAGGCACTCATTACATCTACTTCTATTTTTGGTAGATAGTTTGGCTCGTATCTGCCTCGTTAGTCTAGTGGTTCTAAGCGCAATTGCTACGCTAGAGGTCCTGGGTTCGATTGCCAGGTCGAGCAAAGTGTTATTGAGTTTTTCTATGAAATTCTCAGTAGCAACTCTGAGTTTGGATTTGTGTCCAGTTAATGGCAATAGGCGCGCCCCCTATTATATGGGACATAAACATACCTGCGAACTGTGGGTGTAAGTATATTGGTACACTTCTGCCTAACACTTCGGGGAATACAGGCGTGATGCTATTACATACCATCGTATGTAGTTTATTTTTGTAGTTAAGTGTCGATTATTTGACTATTCTATGTCGCCGTGCTTAGTCGTTAGTCAATTCCCGCACGGTTCAAAAACAAGTGACCGAAAGTAGTTTCGGGTCTGGATTGGCATTATTATGTTTCTGTGAGATTTTTATCTCGAACTCTTCAAACAAAATTTAATCGCTTTTTCTGATACTTACTCTAAGTACTTAATTATTTTTATTTAGACTTGATGTTCCTTTTAAACTATGGATATAAAGAACAGCAAACATGAAAACTAAATATTATAATGCTCATTTCAAACTCATAGCTTACGATTAGCAATACGTCGGAGATGGTATAGATAAAGACAAACCTTTATAAGGAAATGGTTGTAACAATAGTTCTCTCTGTGGCCTTCACCTGATAACACAGTATTGAATTAAATAGATTGAAGAGATTGTTATTGAAAATGATTATACAATGGGGGGCAAGGTTCACAGGGAGTACCTATGTTTCTGATTACATCAATTGTGTTACATATTTTTTGAGGCCAAAGGTAAAATGATTTCTCTTTTCTTTTTGAAAAGATTTAATGCACACCAGTTTCCAGATTCTAGACCTGGGCTATATCAGTTAAAAAAAGCACAAAATATATTCATCAGAAACGTCTATCTTATTAGGCATTTCAGATTCCCTGGAAATAAAAAAAAACAGCACGTGCTATTAAACAGCTTTGATGAAAACTCTCTCTTGACAAATGACAAACGTAATGACAAAAAATGTAACGCTGTAACGCTGATACATATCAAAACCTCTTACAAAACTCATAAAACGTCATTTCTACTTAACTGCTTCTCTAAATGCGACTCTACATTAAACATTGTAAGGTCTAGTTTTAATTTAAGGGTTGAAGTTACTTATGCACCGTTGTTAACTTGACCATACAAGCAGTTTAAGTTATGATGTAGATATTATCGAAGCATTTCTTAATTCAAAGCTTACTTAATTTATGGGAACATAAATCATTTCTTTTACTTTTCGGTATTGAACTGCGAACTTTAGTTTTTATGGGGGCAATCCGCGTTTAAACTCGTAAATTGCGTTTTGTACGTTCAATTAAAGGATTATTGAGAGAAAAGGCTCACAAATGATTTATTATGTAAATAAGCGGGTGTTGATTGGTCTTGCGTAACATCAACGCTATGACGCTATCAGAATCTGTTGAAGATAGGCCCCGCATAGCGCTGTAACTGCAATCAATAATCTCAGGTAGACAGTAGGTACTGGTATGGTTCAGTAGACAAATTAGTAATGGTTGAATTAATCGACTTCAATTCAGCTTTTGTCTACGAAATTAATTGAATTCTTTTTTCTTTCCTTTTAATAGATTACTTTCCTACACTAAACTTACTAACGTACCTACACCTAATAAAACCAACATTCCTTTTGTACCTAATTAGTTTCTGTATTTTTATAGCATTGATGAAAGCTCTTCGTCTGAGTTTATAATTCAGTATTGATAGATTTTTGTTAGAGTAGTTAGCTTAGAAAATTCAAGACTGAGTTGGAAGGCTTTTGCCAAATAAGATGATTAAGTGATAGCAACAAACTTTAAAACAGTTTTTAGTCTGTAGTATCGTATAAGCATGATTGAGGCTTCTGTTAAATGCTATTAAAGCTGAGTGTCGAGATTTAGTACACAGCTTACACATATAAAGCATATTAAATAGAAGCAAGAGCAAGAGAAGCATAAGTTTTACCTACTGAGTATTAGAAATAATAACAAGAAGTATCTGACTAAGACTTATTTGTTGTCCAACAGTGAGACAGTCATGTCTTATAATATGCTACTGCACTTTTACTGCTTTAAGTATAATTATTGCTTATTGACAAAGCTGTTTTCAAAGTTTTTCATACATAACTCCACGCTCTTATGTCTAAGGCGGAAAGCCTTATTTTCGTTTAACTGGACAGATAAAATAAGTGGCATTTACAACCCATTTATCAAGAAACATCATTACTGTATAATTAATTTGGCACCCGCTTGTCTGATATCATTAAAAGGTTTAAAGATTTAAGACAGATGAAAGATATAATATCCATTTTTATGAAAATCCTAAGAAAATCGTATGGCATTTTGGTATGCCTACTACTGCGAGCATGCCTCATTTCAACAGACACCATAAAAGGTGGTTGAATGTGAACATTTAGAAAGTTTATGGGTTCTCTGACACAGACATAAAAAGGAAATATCGGATATTATAAATAAATGACTCAAATAATTTCATTTTAAGAGATGTTATAGTCTACGAGTGTAACATTGTGTGTAAGTAAGTACCTACTACCCTACTGCTACGTATTCTTAGGCTCGTGTCGTTGAAAAAGGCATCAATCAGCCGATGGATGACTACACGTAATCGTTGGCTTACATTTAATACTTACTTATAATTTGTATACCTACTTGAATACATGTAATGCATATTATTATTATACTAGTAGCAACAACATAACCATATAGCTTGTTTGTAGAACACAATCTTAATATAGAAAATTATAGCAATCCTGGCATGAAAACCAATTTAGCTCTATAAAACACGAAACATTTTCCATGCAAATGTAAACCTTAACAACATATAATTAGAATTCAGAAAGAATAAATGGAGGCAAGATTAAGTTGGTAAACCGTACATTATATTTATGTAATTAAAAAAAATTTTTTTATGTCAATGTCATAAAGGCAACCATATTTGTAACGGCGCCAGTTTTGACAGATCGAACGCGCCAAATATGTTGTTTTAGCCGATAAACGGTGATGGCAAATTAACAGTTTAAAAGTAATTATATTGATTTATTTACAAGATACGAGGTATTTAAATTAACATAAAAAAGAAAATATATCGTAAATTGAGTTTGTCCACTTAATGTCCTAAGAAGTTGAATTATGCCTCCGAATTACGTGTTACAAAATGCAAACTGGAAACATTCATTATTGTTTTCTACCCGCATATATTATTTACGACATAGATACAAGCAGTCCAAAAAAAGATAACAAACCATGACGTTCGTATTTATCGAAGGGTTAGGCAGAGATGTAGGACATCTAAAAGTGATGGTATTTTAAACACGATGTAGAACATTACCACAAATGACCACGCTCAGCACAACTTAGACCCTTACACTATTTTTTCTGCGCATTTAATATTTAGCTACAAGTAGGTAATAGATGATGTGGTATTGTATCGTAGACTATTCAGGCCACGAACTAATTAAAACTGCCAATAGATATAGTTCATAACTAGCTAACGAGGAACAAAACAGTTTTGTATCTGTAGTTTTAATAGTACTTGGAGCGTAGATTTAAGGCCTAACAGATCACAGGATATGTACAGTCCATTGTAGGGCCTTTGGATGAAAATTGGTAACTCACAATGCGTTTAAACTGAGAGACTACCTACAGAGAATTTCTTCTCGAAATATTCGTAGATTATATTCCTCAGGAAGGTACTACTACTGGGTATGACTAGCATGTATTTAAATTATTGTACATACACCAAAGGTATTGTCATGTGTAATCGAGATCATAATTATTATGACAACGTAACAACTCAGTTCCAATTATGGTGTACATGATGAATCTTAGAAATGGTGTGCTCTGATTCTAGTGTACTTAGTAATATTTCATTTTATTTTGTGTCTGATACTACGAATACGGTATAATTAGACTATGATACTATTTTAGATAATTCTATTATTGTCTAATCCGATAACAGTTGTCAAGTCTCACATTTGAACTCAAAATATTTAACGATTTAAGCCCACGTGTACTTAAATTGAGTTCATTACTACAGGGCTGCCAATTATGTGAAGTTAAATAACAGTCTAAGACTCAGCCTGCTTTACAGACTGGATTAAGTATTTTTTTAATATCTTCATGTTACAAACAAATGACTCCCTTGGGCGTCATATAACTTAATTTTATTTTTAATTTATAATTGAATTCTAATTTAATTAAAAAATAACGTTTATTTTAATTATAATTTTTCAAAAAGAGATTATTTATTGCGACTGAGTCCTAGGTGTCAGACTGACTGTACCTTATGTATTATAGGCGCAGCTCATTAATTATTATAATTTTTTTTTTATTTATAGTACACATCTGATCTTTAAAAATTACACATTACCCGGTTTCAAACGGCTTATCTTCATTGGAACTACATTATACAGCACGCCATTCTCTTAAGGCAAATTTAAATAAACATTTACAAAATTAATGTCCCATCAAAATCAAAAATAGCCATATAAAAGTGAACAACGGCCTCACGGTAAAAATCCATAATTAATATTGTTAAGTAATGAATGATTATTATTAGGTAAATGAAAAGGTTAAGTAATACAGTCTCGGAGCCCGTGTGCCACTGATTTGCAAGATGTTACATCAATGAGTTATTGCCGACAATCGCTTGTGTCACATAAGCAATGTTTATGCAAAATTTAACAGAATTATAGGTGAATTATTGTACATAACGTTTTATGGTGTATGGAGGTAGTGCTACTATTTTCCTTTTCAATTTAGGTATGGACTTAAAAAGGGCTTTAGCTTTTAATTCAGTTATGATATCCGTTGAAACATTAGAAAATGGACGCTATCTTACATAAAGAAGAATTGACTAAATGTCAAATAGAAAATAATGATAATTATGTATCTTTTAAAAAACATACATAAATGATTGTTAATCAATCTACTAATAACGGCTAAACTAGTAAAGTGTAACCTTATATTATGTGTAACCCTTTTGTACGTTAAATTATAAACATAATTGCCATGAATTTAATTTGCAAGCGTCGGTTGTCATGAGGAGATGACTAGCAACGCAATGTTCCCCACAATAACGTATTACTTTTACGATTCAAGATGGTACCTGATATCAAAATATCTGGCATCATGTCGAAATTACAAAAATTTGCATAGTAGGTAGGTATATCATCGAAAAGCAGTATGGTGAAGAATAACCCAAATTACAGTCCTAAATGTCAATGAGAGGATTACAATGCGTGTGCGCAGTTCATTATTCATTATCAGTGTTGCAAGTGAGAATATTTGGGGAGAATATTGGGTACTTACACAATTGAGGATTGAGTTCGACGTAAGTCTGGTTATAATTTATCAGAACTTGACAAGATCGAGATTTAAGAATTTTATGAGTGTGATACAGATAAGTATGTATGTAAATATGTATGTATTAAAAGTCATTGGTGAGCTAAATTAATGAATCTTACAGGTATATATTTTTTTATATACATACACATATGACTTCAACTTCATGCATGTTCTAGTGCCAGAAAATAAAACCTGACTTATGTTAAACATAAATATACACCTGCAACATAAATAGATGTTCAGATGAACATACTTTACTATTTTGGAGAACATATTTCAGTTTCCCTAAGGAATAAAACAAAGTTCAAAGTAGGTAGGTACAGCAATCCTAAATATCTGCTTATGAGTGACAACTTCGCTTATTTTATGCAAAAAACCTGTAGCATGTTTTAAAAATCAGAAGGATAACATTCTAGAAGTTTTAACAAAAAAACGGTATTGTTCTGGTCTAGATAGCTTTTTTCTTGAAAATTCGTCATTTTAATGAATATTTTATGATATGGAATTATTAAGCAAATATCATGGTGTGACTTATTTTGTGTGCTTTTCTTGGCCCAGATTCTTCTTCCGAAAATGTATCGGACTACTTTCAAAATTATATTGAAACATTCTAAGTATTTCATTTAACACAAACAGGCTCGTCTAAGATTATAGGCCTAAACAGGTTTTGATTCATTTTTCTATTGAGTCTTAATGTTAAAATATAACGCTGTATAACAAAAAGGCTACACATGATTATATCTATCTTATCTAGTCATTATGCATATTTTTAGATCATATACACCAACTCTACAAAACAAGTATGTTTTTGATTGGGTCACTACATTAATCAAATAATAAATAAACAAATTACATACATTAATGATTTACTTATACATACACATAATTCAACCTTCAAACGATTTGCATTCTATATGTCATATTTGTTCTATCATTTGCTATCACTATATTTTACGTAACAACGAATATAAATGCCTCAGGCCTTAGGTATACTACTAATTATAAGGAAGCCACAACACATTTTAAACTCAATGTTATGAGTCATAGGGTTTTTGTTTGGTAGGCAATTTGTGAATACTATGATTGCTCGACAGTCAAAGAAAGTATACAGTACTGGAATTAATTTAAAAAAATAATATATTATCATATTGCCCTCTGAAAATGGGATTTTTTCAATCTTTCAATGTTTATTAATTACTTATTAATAATTGATTGATGATTAATTAGTGATCGACTATGACCGGTCACTATTACATTACACATGGTCCAGAACATAGTATGACAAAAGCTTCAGCATGTGTAGAGAGCTGGTATTTTCTAAAGGTAATAAAAAATCAACAAATTCCTCGCATCATTTAAACATAGTAAATCTACATAATTATAATCAAATTCAGATAACAATTTCGTTATAAAAGCGTCTATTGAATGAGTCGAAGCCCAAGCTAGTCTTAATCTTATTACACAGAACTTGTTAGTCCAAGAATATCTTAAACTGGAAAAGACTTTTTAGCTACAAAACTGTCAGTTTTTTAGGAAAAACAAGCTCAATGTAAGTACAGTCACAGACGTCCTCCCTAAATTAGTTGTTATTAGAAGGATCATGCTATAATGCATATATCAGGTAATAATGCGGGTTGGTAGACTTCATAAACCATATAGTTATCCTTTCATCGCGATGTTTGCCTGCAAGGTAAAAATTAAGTCTAATTATTTTCTATAACATTTTACGATGCCTTATTATTTTGATTAAATAAAAATAATCCAAATAGAGGTAAAAACTTTGTACATATCACAGATCGAGCGCGCGAAAAGTGTTTACCAACATTTATACAATTATATATTAAATAAAAAATAATTAAATTTAAATTTTGTGTCGACAACAGAAGTACAGTAATGTGGGAATGAGTCTGGAAGTCGACTCACTCTCTCGATAGCATCGGGATGGGTTTGATCTGTTATTTAATCAAGCTCCGTGATTGGGCGTGAAATGAAACCACCGTCTATAGGGCCGTAATCAGAAATCATAAAGTCGAAATAGTACCATCATATATCCACATTTATATTATATAACTTTCGGGCACTTCACAGTTTAGTAAGATTGATTATG
Organism: Acronicta alni; assembly: GCA_964056405.1. NCBI lineage: Eukaryota > Metazoa > Arthropoda > Insecta > Lepidoptera > Noctuidae > Acronicta > Acronicta alni. Next base: position 16,162,318 of record OZ043923.1, read on the forward strand.
ATTTGTAACATTTAATGTAAACCAGTTATGCTAATATGCGCCCCACGATATAATTTTGTTTTCACTTAACTCATGCTAAACAATTAAAATGATGTCGCGGCATATTAGCCCCGCAGATCACTACTAAAATTATGTACCAATATGTGTCTTTTATTGCGTTATATCAAAGTTAAAAGAAAGAAGTAATTTCAAACAACTTGGAGAACATAGAAAAAATGCATTAAATGTACGATAGGTTTAATGTTGTAAGATTATTCGAAGTTACATCATAAATAATATTTCCGACTTGTCTTAAAGTTCCTGATAGTATTACTTGGAATTTGAGGTCGTTAGGTACCTACCTACCTATCAATTAAACGATTATTGGCAGGTGAGGTCATTGCGCATGTGACCGCTGTTTGTTTTTGATTTTGTCTATATGAATATGTGATTTAAATTTATACAATAATTTAAACAATTATGTTGACCTTTCATAAATGCTTTATAATTCTATGGAGATTCTAATTATATCTATGGAGATGACAGATAGTTATTAAAAAGATTCTTTAGAAAAATATCTCAACTCTATAATTCAGTCATACAAATAAATATCGTGATGATTAAATGTCTGTATATCATTATTAGGTACCATAATATGATAAATATGTTTTATCAGTGACACTCATTACCTAAAACATTATTAGTCTCTAGCTCTACTATTTTTTTATTTAAATACAGGGAATCCTAAAAAGGTTTCCCAACAAAAACATCTCAAAGACCCAGACGACCATTAGCATACCCAGCCCTGTTTTTCCTCGTAAGCCAATTAATCTATGAGCTGCTTAACTGCCTTCCACTTGGCTGGCTTTACATCTTCCGCGCGATATCCTCCGCCATTACCCGGTGATGCTCCGTCTTCTATTTTTGAGACTTGCCATTTTAATTGTAGACGTTAGCTTTATGGGATCGGTGCATCGGAAAATTTATCAGCAGTTATGGTGAATTTAATCTTACATTGTGTTTCAATAAAATTTAAAAAATACGTTAATAATGTACAACGAGTCCTGTATGGATATGGTATTTATGATGGTTTTATGCCACAATATTTGATGTTACTACGTCAATTTCTATACTCTCGAAATTAAGAACAAAGGAAGATATTTTAATTTGGAAACAAAATAAAGGGCTACTAATTATGGCTACCGAACATATTTATTTAAGTGAATACTTAGGTACCTATATGGATTAAGGTATTGAATCCTTTTGTTTTTGTTATACATTTTTTTTTATTTGTTATTTCAAAACATCTTTATTGATAGATGATGGATCTTTTACCCAACCAAATGATTTTGAATTCATTTGAATAACAAACTAAGTTTTCCCCGACGCAGTCTGTAATAATCTTCCATAATGTGTATTTAATAATCTTTTGTCTTTGTTTCAGATTTCTTGCTATTTGGTGGCCCTTGAAATGCCAGATCACCAAGCGCCGCGCGAGAATGATGATAGTCTTCATCTGGATCTTCGCCATCAGCGTCACAACACCTTGGGTTTTCTTCTTCGACTTAGTCGTGGTATTCGATGATAACCCAAATGTCCGACTCTGCCTTGATGTCTGGCCTAACCCCATCAGCGAAATCCTATACTTCGTGATCTGCAATCTCATTTTCTGCTACATACTACCTATGGTACTCATTACTATGTGCTACATACTGATCTGGATCAAGGTCTGGCGAAGGTCAATCCCCACTGACACACAAGACGCCCAAATGGAAAGAATGCAACAGAAATCCAAAGTCAAAGTCGTTAAGATGTTGGTCGTTGTCGTCATACTATTTGTCTTATCGTGGTTCCCACTATACCTAATCTTTGCGAGGATAAAACTTGGCGGACCAATCCAGAAATGGGAGGAAGAAATGTTCCCTGTTGTTACACCACTAGCGCAATGGCTGGGTGCTTCAAACTCTTGCATAAATCCAATACTGTACGCGTTCTTCAACAAGAAGTACAGGAAGGGTTTCGTTGCGATCATCAAGAGCAGGAAGTGCTGTGGAAGGCTACGATACTACGAGACTATTGCTTTACAATCGTCGAGCACCTCAACGAGGAAATCGTGGCATTACAACAACAATAACCATGCATCGATCACGCGGCGATCTCCTCCTGGCGTCGATAAGAATGCGGTGTCATTCATTTTCAATCACACGGGAGTGTAAGAGCTTAACAAGTGTACTTCGGATTTTGAATTAGAGCCTGGTCGGCTTTGCGTCGAGCACTCGGGCCGTGGGCGGCCGGACTGGCGACGCGTCTTAGCATATCGACACAATACGACATTTTCTTTTGTACTTTTTTATTTTAACAGTTTGGTGTTGTCTTGTGCGAGAACAGTTTAATGACCTTCAAACTAACTAGTATACTTAAGTGAACATAATCAGTGTTTTTTATTAATGCTAGTAGTAATAACTTGTAACTTTTATACGTAAGTTGGTTAACATGTTTTAAGAAGATTTTATTTTTACACTGATTGTAATAAATTAGGATCGTATGGAAGGAACGCACATCAAGCACAAATACTGTAAAACGTTTTATAATTTTACTAAAATATTCCATACAAATATAATTCTGTAACTTGTATAATTTGAATCCAAGTCTACAAATTTTCAGCCTTGTTTCCACTGTACGAACATTTTTTTAAACTCTTTTTATTTTTTTATAGAATGATCTCATATCTCTTTTGATGTTATATAATTATAAACATCTATGAAAGTTTATACAAAAAGTTAAAAAAATATACAAGATTGTAAATGCCGTGATGAAACAATGACTAGTAATTACAGTACAAAAATATTTTTTCTAGAAAATAAGCATTGAAAATTCAAAATATAAAAGTAGTACATCATTATTCCTAGGTTTAAATATTTTTTTTTACCGTCACCAATATCGTTTAATTAAAGTTATAATAATTAGGTTTATAAAATACAAGAGAAACATGATTTTGATATTTATGAGATTATGTTGTACCAAGTGATCAATGCAGTACATAAAATATTTAGTTAATTTGAATACGATATTTACTAGCAAAATATAGGAAATCAGTAATGGGCTAATATAAAATAATGATAATAATTATAGTTATTAATCATAATTGTTATTGCAACAGCAATATATTGTTAAAAGTGTGACTAGTTTCTTGGAGAAATACTCAAAGTTGTTGATAAAATTTGGTTAGGATTTTGACTTGGATATTACTAATTTTTTTTTCTAAAATACAATAGGCGGGTGATACTTTCTCGGATGAATAGGTAGTAAATATGTCGCTACGTTTTTAAGTATTTCAAGCAGATTGATATACTGGTAAAAAGCCATTAAATTTACAAACACTTCGGTAGAAGAGGTATAGCAACGACATATTATCTTCACTACGATACTCAGGTCTTGAAACTAGTACATTAAAAATATATAAATATTTATTTCGAACCATTATTTATAGTAGGTATTGAGAGTACTAGGTTCGTGTTAGGTTTTTGGCTATTTCTGTTATTTTTAGAGTATGTCCTTGTCAAAATAAATCATTCGAGCTTCATACAAATCATAAAACGATGGTGGAGAATAAAATAGTTATTCAAAATTTTATAAATTCTTAAGAAGTATTAAGAGCCTGCGCTAAGCACGGGTTAATAGCCGCTTAAAATGCACAAAATAATACTCAGTAAAATTATAATTATAGTACATAATATTATATTTTAAAAATAATATTAAAATAAACGTGAGAATTTAAAATATTTTCGATATACTAGTAGGTATGTAGGTACAATAGAAATAAATGTTTTTTTTTATTTTGAATTTCTCATATTTAATTAATTTAATTAAGAATTTTCCATATTTTTTTCTTACTTAGATGCTCAAATTAATCGCTGTCATTCCACAGATGCAACTGTATTTTATTTCTCACAACATTATCTTTATTAATTACCAATATACCTAGTGGTACACAATCATTTCAAATTATATACTTTGATTCCATTATTATTCTACGTAACTACCTAGATATTACTAATAACCGCACACTTAAATAGACGATATTTAGGTGTAATGTTTTATTATTAACAAAATAAAAAAGAACAAAAATATTTTTCTACTATTAACATTTGAAATAAAACGATCAAATATAGTTTATAAGAACTTAACTCACCTGTAGTTTCCTCTATTATTGATCTAAATACTTGATTTGTGATTAATTTTAGTTTGTTTCTGCACCGCAGTGTATACATTTATTAATTTCTTTGTGTAGGATATCAAAGACGAAGTCGAAGCTTGCAAGACTGATATAATTGCTGGAACTCCTTCAAAAGGACAATTCGTGTGATAATATGAATGGATTTTGAATTCGACTATTTTTGTAATTAAAGCTTAACCCTAGCTTACTCGATTCATTATTTTGTTACCTTTATAAATATTGTGTTTTTAAAGCTTCTTTATATTTGTGTAACGTGAAAAATATCTCGTTTGTAGGTTATTGTTCAATCTTTTCTATTTTAATATTATGCATTACGATTTTCAAAAAAAAAAAAGAAAATAAAAGAAAAAGGAATGTAAAGGCAATATGTAGAAAGTTAGTCTCATGCAGAGCATGTCATCTTGAGTAAGTACTTAGGAATGAATAATCAAAAGTGTTGTAGCCCTGTGAAGCTGCTGGCAGCCAATTATCCGGGGCTAGTGACGACGTACACACAGTGTCATTAAAACGGTCCAGTAGATTAAGATGACATACATGCAGTTTTTTACTAAAAACAAACAGCCCACAACAAAACAAAGTTCCAGTGCTTTTGGAATATTATTTAAGGAAAATAAGGAAACTTTATTTTTGAAATATGGGCTTGTATTATATTCGGCTAATATAATATACATATAATGATAAATACTCATAATAATATTAATAATAGAATCTGTATTCATAAATACATATATTTAGCTTAGAATGACTACTTTCACACATTACAGTAGTAGTTGAATACTATAATTTTTGCGTTTTTAACTGAGGTTTAATAAATTAAAATATTAACTTAATGTTTTAAGTTCTTCGTGTTCGCCATTCGAATAAAAAGATGACCTTGTTTGTATTAAATAATTATTGGTGTTGACCATTAACCGCTATTTCCAATAACAAATCTGTCGTAGATTTGCTTACTAGGGACAGAATTTTGACAATTACTTTGATTGAATGGCCGTTAGAAGACTTAAATGAAACTAGCAGAGAGTTAGCTTAAACATTTGAACGCTTACAACAGTTTTTACTACATTACATTTTGTACACACACAAAATTAAATAGTTGTACATTTAACTGTACATGTATACAAATAATTATTTTTTATTAAACCCCAGATATATTTATGCATATGTTATTAATAAGCATATAAATTATGTATAATATTTACTCAAATTAGGTAGTTTTATACAAATAAATTGTCTACTACAACATATACATGTTGATTCATAATTAATAAAAATTGGTCTATAATTATACATATTTCTACAAGAAAATTGGTAGTATTGTAAATAAATTTAATTAGAACAATAATATTTTACATTATTTAATTATTTTATGTATTTAATAGAAGCGTTTCTGTATTATACCGCTGTTATTTATTTGCCGTGTTTGGTGTTAGATAATAGTGTAATTATTATGTGTAACAATAAATAATGTGAGACCTGATATAGACATTAAAAAATTTAATTCATGTAACAAAATATTTCTTCTTGTAATAACTGTTTGATGTTACGACAATTTGTAATAGTAACTTCATTAAAATAAAGTAGCATAAATAATAATATTATGGTGTAAAAGCTTGTAGTATAGCCGTTTAGAATTTGTAAATGTATAAAATATATTGTACAGTCATTTATAAATAGAAGTTTGAAGTTTAAAGCAATGTTAGGTGATTTTTAAAATTTTAGAAAGCTTTATTAGTGGAAGCTGCTAATTTGATTCTGAGACATCAGTAAGATAAATTTTACTACACAAAACGTGACTTAGAAAGCGCAAATTAAAAGAAATTACCATAATCAAATTAGTAAGTTCATTAATATATTTCAATCAACACAAGATTCCTATATAATATAAATTGTAACAGAAGCAATTTTTAACATATGAAACTTCGACTATATTCCGTACAATTTACCAACATATCAAAGAAAGTAACCTCCCAGTTTTGATGTCGGTTGTATTATTATACATTTTGTTAAAACATTTAGTTATTTTCCAGATGTTCCTTTGAACAAATTAAGCAGTTTGTGTATTGAATATTAAAATTTCAGAATGTATGGGTGACTGGTGTTTACTACTACTATTAGACGAGTTGTTTGTAAAAACTCAGCACCCAAATACTTTTCTTAGTAACAATATATTATATCTTAGATCTGTTTTCTCGAGCTATTTCCCTTTAAGTAGGTAGGCATTTTAGTTTTATTTATCCATGGCCTTCGTTCCATAGCTCTCTGTATCTTGTATAATGTTCTGGAAAATTATATCCAATTGTATCCAGTGTACATTTGATTCTTTGGCTAAAATACGATTTCTATTCAAACGAATGAAAAGATCTTTATAAAATACCTTCGCCAAAAATTAGCTCATTATAAACAGTTCAATAAGTTATTAGTACAATGTTATTAGAGTAGCGAATTTATTTTAATTGTTCAACATTATTTTAGTAAATAATTTAAGCGTTTAAAATAACAGAAAATCGAAAGGATACTAATTCTGCGTTGATTATTAGATAATATTATAGTATTTTTCTAGAATATAATTCGTCAATTTAAATAATTTTGATTAGGGAATTGCTTACTTTAAAAGTTAGATTAGATTTTACTATTTTAAAACAGTGTTTTAGTGGTTTTGTACTTGCAACTTTATGCATTTTAATTTAAAAAGTCATGCACAATGAATCAGAATAGTGTTATTAATATTTTCAAATGTTTAATCAAAATATTATAAGTTTTAATGTAGATTTGATACATTAACATTTATTACAGATTTTAGATATACACTGAAAAATATTAATTTCATAAAGCATAGAGCGAATATATTGTAATTGAGTACTTATCACATGTATTCATCAAGTAAATGTGATGTTATTAAAAATAAAACATGCATTTTTTATATTTCTTTGATGTTAAGTAATGTTTTAAAATGTTAATAAATAAAAATATATATCGGAAACGGTATTCTTTAACGATTTTAAAATCAGTCTGGTCTTTTGTATATAACAATAATTATTATTTATGCAAATATGTTGAAATTAAAAAAGGTGTCTTTTAGCGTTACTAAAATAGTTGTTTTTGCAGTTACAGCTTAGATAACATTCATGTTGGATAAAATAAAGCTAACATGCAGGTACTATTGTATGTGAAGTAAATAAAATGAATGTAAAAACACGAGCATTGTTTTATTGTACCTATGCTAGCTATACCTACCCGTGATGATCTCGTCTTTTCGAATCCCGTGAGAATTCCCCGTAATCCCGTCTTAATGATCACCTACTTACTTTATCTATATGAAGAACTTCTGTTCGTTTTTTTGTTGTTTATTAACTCAAACTCTTCATCCCCCATACACTGTATACCGGCAGTATTTCAAAATAAACTCAACAACTTAATCAACATACCTAATAAATGATAATGGTATAATGAATACCATCATAACTGTATTCCCTGAAGGGATAGGGTTAGGTGTACTAATGAACACTCACAGTTAGCTGCTAAGTTGTTTAGGTCCTATGTAATTGATTTACTGACTATAATAAGCGAGCACAAATCAAAACTGAGCTGCTACTAAAAATGTCATAGAAAAATCAAATAACACTGCTCGACTTGGGAATCCAACCCAAGTACTCAAGCCAAGCAATCGCACTTTCCATTAGGCTAATGGAAACTGGATTTAATTGAGCCTAACAAAATATTATCAAATATTTGTTTATATAATTACTTAGAACACCTCTGAAAAACTTAGTGCTAATGACACGTAAGTTATATATAGTTTATATTTTTGCTAGCAGAGTTACTTCAGACATACTTTAAACTGCATTAACTTTTATTACCGTCGCGTCGAGTATACCTATAAATATTACCTCCAGAATCTGGAGATAAGAGTCCAGATACATACATTTATTTCCAATTCCTCAAAATCAGTACATTTGATTTGATTCGTGTTCAAATACACAGACAAACCAACTGAGAAAACTTGAATAAAAATAAAATATTAATAGATATGTAAAAAAAAAATGCATATACATATATAGAAATATTCCACCAAAAACATTTCATAAAATGTTGGTTGCTAAGCCTCACGAGTTCATCTCTAATAACTTACCAGATGAATAGTAAACCAAGCACCTAGGATGGAGAAGATATCATAATTATCATATTACTCACATACGTAGCACTTATACCTCTCACATATTATCACGTGTTACTAAATTAAATTTCATCCTCCTGATTTGTAAACCATCAAACGGTGTGATATGTGTATAGATCCTATGTTCACAAATAAATAACTCCCTAATATAACTTATGGATTACATTACAATAAATATATTATGAATATTAATTAATAAATTAAACATGTTACATTTAATGTTATTGAAAGTACCATAAAACTGTTTGTGGACTCACATTTTTTTATATTTTATTGTATATGTACGGAAGCATTTATGTACATCGATACGTATTTACTATGTAACCTAACCTTTAGTTTTATATTATCTGCGATAGTACGCATCGCATTGCTTATCGTAATATTTTTCTTCTTGATTCGAGATTTTCTGTTTGTTTCGGTTAGTGCTCAGAATGCATAAATCGAGAAAAATAGAAAAAAAAATGAGATAGGACTCGAATCACTGTGTATTATCGAGCTTATCAATCGAATCGGCCTCAGGTGCCGTTGACCATTTTCCATGAAATGGGCTGTCAATACGTCCATTAACCGATAATAAAGGGATAATATAATAAGAACCAAACAATAACTTATCAGTGATGAAAATGTAATACCAAACATTAGCTGAGACGACAGCCAATCAGTAAGGTTACAACGTCAATTCATTGTTCTAAGAATGCGCCTGAAAGATTTAAAAGAGTTGCAAACATATAGTGACAAGGTACTTAGGACAAGGTAACTTATGTACCTACGTATTGCCAAAGAGACTTTGAAGTTCAATAAGCTTTAGATAAATTAAAGATATAAATCGTGTTATGAATTCTCATATAAGCGGTTTATGGAAAAAGTCATAACAATGCTGATCTGATGTCAGAAAGCAACATATTGCTACGAATCCGGTCTAAGGTCGTACTTCCGCAAAAAACTTAGTAGAAATCTTCCCTAAACGAACAATTAATGTTAGCTTGAAAACACAATTGAACACATACACTCACGCTTTTTGGGGTTAAATATATACGTCTACGCTAGGTGCGAATAATACGCGGTTAGTTGGCAGAAAAAGTCTCACATTCAACCATCCCAGTACATTATTTCCAATTCTAATCACTATCATAGTCTTATAATATTAATTGGTTTTGTAGATTCAGGCATATCTAAAGAAAGGTATATCTAGAGACTCCATATTCTTAGGAAGATACAATGAAGAAGTTTATATAAGCTCATAAATATATATAAATGAAAGGAATCGCAAGTGTAGGTACTTAAGGAAGTAACTTCGCTAATCGAAACAATATTGTACCAAATCAACATAAAATTGCTAGAATAGGTTGTTTCGGTAGAAAAAAGCTATAGACCTATGACGCAGACCGCATGATGAACGCTACATTTTACGACTTACGAGTACCATAAAACAGTTGGGATGATCCATCAGGTATAGCAATAGTTATTTTCCATGCGTTTGAAGTCACTAATTATTTTCAGTTTGACTGAAAATAAGATACGTAATAAAAGTCTATTTAAATTTAAGTTGTTCTTTTACATTCATCACTTTCACACACACATATGATTATGGTAACCTTTCTAAAGATTTGTTAGTCAAATAATAAAAGGGGTCTTGATGGATTAGTCCCATTTTGATTTAATTGAACTCCGGGCTCTGATTTATTTTTTATACAAGGATTATTTTAATTTTTTTAGGTATTTCCATATGATTATGGGTAAAATTTTACTAACAAGAGAGAATAAAGACTTGTTGACTTCACTGACGTTGAATCCTTGATTACACTTTTTTTGAGTTTGATTGTCTTCAACCTAGGACTGTGCATCAACATTTTGATTTCGATTGATGAATGATTTAAATATAAATAAAATATAATTTTCAATCTTCACTAAATTCCAATAGTTCACTGAACCAGCCAGCATACTTCCCACGACAGACAAAATGGCTGAAGGCCATCACTATGATTGAAGTGATCCCCTGAAACACTCGATTGTGCTCTGAATGGGAAACGGACGTTGATTTGAAGACATCGGCTCAGACGGATTAGTTTTTAATAACGCCTTTGAAGAAGTACATTGCTCTCATTAGGAAATGGCGACTGAAACTAAGAAAACGTTTCTAACTAATGCGAGGACACAATATTCATGTTGCTGGTTTAGTTGGATGGTTTATCGTAGATTTGAGTTTGGTTTGAAAATATTTGTGATATGAGCATGGAGTTGGTGACATTGATTTATTGGGTATATAATTGTATCGTTTTTATCTGTCAAAGCTTTATTGACAGCTTCTGAATATCGCCAAGACGGTTTTGTACATTTTCAAGGTCTGGGTTTTATACTACTGCTTGGAACTTAGATTTTACCTTACCGAACAATGTACATGTAAGTTTATACCATACCCTTAAATTCCGAAGTTACATGGTGCCGTTTACGATAACATTATCAAATTCTAACGGATCGGCATTGTTAACGATTTGGTTCCGTACTCCGGCAATTTTTTTTACCAAATAGTTTTTAAACAATTTTTTTATGACCGAATCTTTTTAATTGTTATATAAATAATAATATCATCCTCAGGGATATTTCCCAATCATGTAGTGGTCGGCTTCTAGTCTAACCAAATGCTGCTAAATATCAGTATTTTACACGAAGCGACTGCCACCAGACCTCCGCATCCCAATTTATGGGTATCCGAGATCCTGAGTATAGACTGGTTGTAAGGCTTATTGGGCTTCTGACTACTTAGTAATGATTTTCATGGGACCGACGGCTTTATGAGTCACGGAGGGATCTCTCTACAGACTGACCGCGGCTAGTAGCTAAGGTTAAGTTCAGTTCAGATCGGTTGATCAGCTCAGTTATTACTTAACCATGAGCTCCTCTTTTTATTGTTATACATCACTTATATAAAGCTGCTTCTAAAGTTAATCTTATTACGAAAAAGATACAGTGGATGCATGATATTTTAGTAATAAAGTTTCCAGCTGATACCTAATAATATGTTTCCAACCGAATCCAGGAGATATTTTAACTGTGTGTATGTGATCTTAGTAATGTAATATGATTATTATAACGTATTAATTCATGGATCATTATCATTTATAATTCATCTTGGACCCATGAAATGCATTCACGTGATGTAGGCGTATCCTCGACAAATAAAAGTATGAAGCCTACTGCACCGGCAGCGGCCTTGCGCTACTGACCCAAAAACAACAGTTCATGATCGCCGAGAACATTTGAATAATACTTTTTTGTATGAGAAATTAAGTTTTTCCTTTTTCATGTGTAGGTTGAACGATAAAAAAGTAATTTAGATTTAGCGTTAATATTTGACAAGATTTTTAAATTATTGCGCGTAAGGCATGACCTACTTGAAACTTTTTTTGGTCCTATAAATCTACTGCAACGAATGATTCCATGTCAAAGGCAAGGTGCAATATATTTTCTGTTTTTGTTTTGGTTATATAATAACTGAAGATAAAACATAGATGTAGATGTAAAATGAACTGCACTTAACTGGCAGATTGCCCATCTGATGTTAATCACCAACCAAAGCTATTACAACTGCAATTTCTCGTAGGTCACAACCACCAAGGATTATACCAAGTTTCATTACAAAGCGTCTGTAGCTCAGGAAGATATTTAAACCGATATCTGTACATATAACAATAAAATCAGGCCAGCATAAATACAGGGATTATGGTACTGAAAAAATATTTTTAACGATACGAAATCATTACGGTCTCCGGAAATACGACCGTGTGTCGGAGTTCAACAATAATTGAACATACCAACCCGACTGTATTCAACGAAGGGTTACGCAAAGGTGTGCCAATGTACACCATGTCGCTTAATTACGTTTCTTCTCCTACATACTCCTGGCCACACCTCGAGCCAATATGCCGATCATTCACTGTACGAGCAACTCCGGAACCTTCTCCCGCACTCGCTACGTGACAGCACTTCTATGTATGTGTTCAGGTCCAGGAGAAGAATAAAGGAGTGTTTTCTCTCTATAGTACATAGTTAATAAGGTTATTATCTATGAATATAATTATATAGGTATATATACTCGTATGTAAATATTTTTGTATATAGTCGTACCTTTATACTTTATTTATTTATACAGTATATCTATGAATATTATATTACTTTATATATTATGAACATGGTTAATTTATTATATGTTAGATACCGACCCTATCATATTTGTGAAAAAGGCTAGTATGATGAAGAGGGTAATCTGGTGGACAGCTTCTTTCTATAAGGTACTCATCCGCTAAGAGATTTTGGGAAACTTCCAGGAGTTCAAGAAAAACAAGAACAACGCGGATAATTAGTGGGATATACTACAAGTATCTATCTAAATTCCTTGGTATTTTATCCCTAAAAGGATATGTGCCTGTAATTTAATTTTAACAATGCTGCTTGAAAATTTAATTGTTGTTTATCTCATGTACTTCTACTACAGTTTTTTTTATTAGTGAAGCTAGTTATAAACCAATAAGAGGCCACAAATCGTTCTACAGTTATCCAATAAGCTCTGTGCAGCGTTTGATATCCTGTGCCGACTGCCCCAGTAGCGCAGATGTCAAGGTACCCGTCCGCTTTATTACTTCCTTTAGGTTTTATTTATTTCTAATATTAAAGTGCACTGAATGATATTTAATATGCTCGTGCCTTATAAAAAACCGTATTGATTGATTTACATAATACGATATTGTGCTTGCTTGCCACAATCAGTTCGAGGATGGGTGAACATTTGATAAACAAAGAGTTCACCGGTTCACAGTTGCACGAGCACAACAACACACTAGTTTGTCAAATAAAGAATAATGTATTTTGATAGTAGCTCGCTCACCGACATTACCTAATTAAGCATCCCTAAAATTCTACCGGTGATGATCTACGTAGCCGTATCACGGACACTGACGCGTGACGTTGCAACTAGTCCACAAGATTAAAGTCTTTCACGGGCTTAACGGACACTGTTAATCCGACATGAAGAGATGCACATGAGAACTAAAGTGGTAGATATACAGGGTGGAAGGGACATCGACGCGCAACGGCTTACTATGACTTCAGTACATGATTCTGGACCCCCTTGCGTTAGAATTTTTCGTCGGCTTTTTCTTAAATTTTACAACTCGCAAGTGAACTCTAAAGAAACAGCTGACTTGAAGAGCTTTCGAGTTTAATTTACAATGCAGTTTTTAGTGAAAAAAGTGAATTAATGACTTTTTAATTAAAATTCTTATTGGGTTAGATAGAAATAATGATTGTATACAGTTTAAAGTTGAAAAAACTGCAAAAAAAACGTAAAATTTAAGAAAAAGCCGACGAAAAATTCCAACGCAGCGGGGTCCAGAATCATGTACTGAAGTCATGGTAAGCCGTTGCGCGTCGATGTCCCTTCCACCCAGTATTTTTAGATTGCAGAACCGAATACCGCAGCAGTCAGTGAGTTCTGGAATAAAGTCCACTTCCGAGTAAACGAAGCATAAAACATCGTCCAGCCCAGTGAAGAAGGATTTGGGTTAAAGGGCAGTCATTGGAATTGCCCTTTTTTTGAAAGCATTACCTTCCCGCAAGCTAATTGTTGATGATACATTTTTTTAAAGAAAATCTACTATAAAACATTCGTCACAGTTAAACTAAATACATACACCACTAAATCTTCATACACTTGCGTATAAATTCAGCAGCTGTCCAATAAATTCAGTGCAACATTGATTATTCTGTGCGGTGTTGACCCAATACCAGAGGTCAAGGAAGCAAGCAGTTTATTATTTACTTACTCACTAAGAAAACTTTAATATTACTTTTCTTTGATATTTTCAGTCATCTTACCGTGTTTTCACAATTATTGTGTAAAACATAAGCCTAATTCTAATTATGTCAATTATTTACTATTTTTGTGTCAGCAGACCTGCTACGATACATGATGATAGGTATCTATCAAATGTTGAGGTAATAGTAAAGGTAACCTATTTAGAAAGAACTTATATTTATATTTATAAATAATATATTATATTATATTATATTTATAAAACAAGGTTGGTGGTGTTTAGACTTTTTAATTAACTGTACTAAATTTAAAGCAAACAGTTGAGAATCCCGATAATTCGTTTAGCAGTTACCTACACACGGAATGCAACAGGGACTTGCATCTGGGTGGCGACCTTGAACTGACGATTTTAGGTCAGGTCGGCCACGGCCACGCCCGGGACGCGCTACGCGACGGATCATACAGCCTAGTGTATGCCTATCTCATATTAGAGGTACACAATACTTTTTAAATTGAAATGAAAAAATTATGAATTTATTAAAAGATTAAGATTATAATGTTGCGATAGGTTTTTCTTAAATTGCGTTTTGAGTGTCGTTGTGCTTTTACGTTTTAAAGTAGTACAATCATGACCGAATTTATTAGTCTGATAAAATTATTATTATTTAAAAATACTGATTGGGCAAAAATATTAATAACATACCTACATAACTATATTAAGCTATAATTAGCTAGAGCCTATTTACAGTAATACAGTACCTAAGCCAACCAGTGAAACACAACATTTTTTTCTGTTAACACACGTAGGGCCTGATAATATGAGAGTTTCTTAATTATTACGAAGGGCTGTAAAACAATATTGATAATAGGCGCACAGCCTAAAAATAAACATGTCTTTCAAAAAGTAAAACTTGTCGGTACATTGACTTTTGGAAGCGTCATCTAATAACTTTCTATTTAGTTTGCGGGCATCGGGACGTGGACTCGGCATCCACGTGACATGATACCGGAGTACTTTGTGAAACTTGAGATATGCGGCTTGACGTCACGCTATTGATTCTGTCTTTTAATGTAGTATCTAAACGTATTGGATTTAGGTAGTGGGAGGTTTTATTTGGAAGTTTTTAATTTATGAAACTTTTTTGCGATTATTAAAAAAAGTTGTGGTGGGATGTGAGTTTATCCACGTTATTTCTAAAGAACAGGTTTGAATTTTAAACCGCAACTATTTTATTTTTTCAATTAAAGCTAATGATAGGTAAGTAGGTGTATGGACTCATGGAGTGCCTATCTTACAAAAAATCTAAGCAACCGATTGACAGTAACTTTATATTAAGACTTTTTATTAAAACTGAATTAATACACAATTTGAAATGTTAATCATACCTAGCAATATTTCAAATTTTATTGTCAAAAAGTCTAAACACTTTGTCTTCTAGACAGTTTTAACATAATAACTAGGAGCAATTTCTATAAACTGATCAAAAATTATTCAGCTGTTTAAAAGAAAAATATTTTCATTTCGTAGGTTTAACATTAAGCAATCATGAGTGCTATGGAGAATGTTGTCGCAGGTAGAATATTATTCGCCCTAGATTCTACATTGCTTGCTAATTCTTAATAGTAGCATTTTAATAGAACAGTTTTAATATCGCTCATAAAATCAGATAATAGGAGCTATAGATTTTGCTAAAATTAATATTAATATTTTGTTTTTTATGGAAGTGTGAGGCAAGCGAGCAAGCCGTTCACCTGGTGGTAAGTGATCACTGCCGCCCTTTGACTCCCACAATACCAGAGGGATTACAAGTGCGTAAAGTTTCAAAGTCAGGTAGCCTTTGAAAAAGAATAAGCTCGCTTCTTGAAGGTTGCCATGTCGTACCGGATCGAAAATCTGATTTATTATTATTATTTATCGCTATCTCTACAAATTCTACGCGCTATTGTCCGACAGGGTATTATTAAGGTCGGATCGTTTTAATATCTTACGGCTGTCAATTCCTTTGGGCGCAGGCGCATCGAACGTCACCTTGAACTGGGCGGAACTGGAGGAATCGTTTGTTAGAAGGGAATGTTTCTAAATAATAATTATAATATATAGTTAGCACGTAAAGTTGTTTTTGTAAGAAATTTACAAAAACAACTTTACGTGCTCTCCGAGGCTCGGGACAATGCAGAAATAAAATTAAAATAAAGGTTCGTTAACTTTTTCATTTTAAATAAATAACCTACTAATAATAATAAATAATTATCAAAAACGAATAAAGAATAATGTAAATTCAGTTTTTAAACGCCACCATAAACTAAGCTATACAACGATAGCCACAACGACTCGAAATTCGAAACCAACTCTGGCCGTACCCTTGAAATCAGTCTTCCTACAGGCAATGTGGTTTGTGTGAAATCGGGCAGTAAATACAGTATCGATTGTGAGTGTCAACACAGTCGGGAGCGGCGCAGTTGCAGCCACCTTGAACTATTTCGGCCTGCACTAAAACTAGGTTAGGGCGGTGCATGCCACCAGGAATTTTCTGCGTAGGTATGTCTTAGAATGAAGATCTAAGTTGAAATCTATATAGAAGAGTCAAAATACAGGAGTTCGTGAATTTATTTTTCTTTCTGGAACTCGAAGATTTTAGTAACTATGTACTTTTTTTTTTTTTTATTGCGAGGAGGAAACCTTCAAAAGGCTGCCAGCCTGCTGGGGGGCAGGCCAGGGTATGTGGGATTTTTACCATAGCGTCTACTGTCGAGCGCTGCTGCCGGAAGCCGAACTGGCTATCAGCGAGATCGGGACCAACTCCCGACAAGTGCCCAACGAGGCGAGCAGCAACTATTCTCTCAAATAGCTTAGATACCTCGTAGAGCAGGCATATGGGACGGTATGCCGATGGAGAATCTACGTCCCTGCCTTCCTTCTTCAAGAGGACCAATCCTGCCTCCTTCCAGCCGGACGGAAACACGCCTGTACGTAGACAGCTATTGAAGACCCATCTTAGCCGGTCCCCCAACGTACTCAGAACCAGCACCCAGGCCCGGCCTGGAATTCCATCAGGTCCTGGAGCGGTCTTGCGAGTTCTTAATCGGTTAATGGCCCGGTCCAACTCTCTTTTTGTGACCTCGAACTCGTCGGACCAGTCTGGTAGTGTGGTTGATGGTGAGGTTCGGTCCCCGACTGTCGGAAAAAGCGTATTGACTTCTGTTTCCAACAAGCCCGGGTCCAGAGTCTGCGTTAACGGGGGCACCCATGGACGTAGTTTGCCCATGACAACCTTATATGGTCGCCCCCACGGGTTCCTGTTGAGATCTTCGAGGAGCTCATTCCAAGACCTTCCATAGAAGTATGGCAACACTAGCCAATGTCAACATCGGTCCGTGATAATTAATTAAGTTTTAATTGTTATTAATATTCTTTCTGCCTAAAAGTTATTAAGATTAATTCAGCTAGTAACTTAAAATCGGTGTAAGTGTTTTCACAGTGAACATTTAAGAACTTAAAATTAAAGCAGTGTTTAAACATCATTGTGGAACTCGTGTTTGAACATCATTGTGGAACTCGGTATATAACAGTGTAAATATACATTATAATCATACAATACGCCTTAAATAACCCTTATAACCGATTTATAAACAATTTTATCATTATGCACAGTGTCAATTAGTGGTCTGAACTGAATTTAACTAATATCAAAACAATTAAACCTGTTATAAATTTGAACATTGAACATTTTCGATGTAAACAACAAACAGCCGATTCATCAGTTACTTGTTGACCGAAATCGAAAACCGGCTTGAAGGTTTGACTTTTGTGCATTCGTCCGGAAATTGTTTTAGTTGTCACTTTTCTTAACTTGAATATTAGCCTTTTTATACTGCGTTTCTTTCTGCAGTGCAATTATTAGTGACATAAAAATATTTGTTTCGGGGGTGGCGCCACTATCGATAAATTTTTAAATTATAACAGCATTAATATGAGTAATAAGAAGCCTACGATGGAAACTAAATTACTTTGGGGATGCTATAGTCTGCGAGCAGACGACGGAAAACATATAAAGTGTAAAAAATGCTGCAAAGCATACCACTTAGTTTGCCTATCAGTTGCTGAAAATAATGATCTTCCTGACACATGGCGATGCCCAGAATGTACTAATTCTGGTCCTAAACTCAGCAGAACAGATAGCACACCTCTTCGCAACGTCTCAACCACAAGGGGTAATAAAAGGCAAGCCCGTGGATCACCGCCGGACGTAACAACTGATTCGAAATCGTGTCAGGATGACATCCGTTTAGTAGTACAGGAGGTTATAAAAAGTGAGCTGAAGGAGATGCTGTCCAAATTCAATGAAAATATTAATGTCATTCTGAACAAGAAGTTGCAACCTATCAGGGATAATATGGAGGAGATGAAAGTGTCAATGTCATTTATGAACAGCCAATACGAAGATCTTATTAAAGAGCATGCTGCCACCATGGAATCCTTGAGGGAGGTTCAGAGGGAAAATTTTGGCATGAAAAATACCATTACCGATTTAAACACGCGACTTAATTATCTAGAGCAACATACTCGGGCAAGTAATATAGAAATTCAATGCTTGCCGGATAAAAAGAATGAAAACCTAGAAGTTAAGTTAAGTAGAAGTAAAGTTGTCACTCAGCTATCTAAGGTAGTGGGCTGTGCAATTGGTGAAAATGATATTATGCATTGCACCCGAGTAGCTAAACTAAACCCTAGTAATAGCCGTCCGCGCTTGACAATAGTACAGTTGACCTCTCCAAGACAGCGCGATAGATTGCTGGCTGCCTGCATCAAATATAACAAAACTAATAAGGACAATAAATTGAACTGCTCTCATCTCGGATACTCTGGACATAAAAATGATCCTGTCTATGTTACGGAACATCTATCTACGGCGAACAAGGCTCTGCATGCCGCCACTAGAGTGAAAGCGAAGGAATTGGGATACATGTTTGTGTGGGTTCGTGGCGGACGGATTTTTGCCCGCAAAACAGTAGAATCGAAACACATATTAGTGAAAAATATGGACTCTTTAAGCAAATTAGTCTAGATTAAGCTTACTTTGAAAAAACATGTTTTGGCCATAAAATTAATTAAAATTCACTGGCTTAAGAATTTATTATCAAAACACTAGGGGTTTACGCACAAAAACTCATACCTTCTGTCAACAACTGTCCTGTGAAACATTTGATATTATAATTCTAACCGAAACTTGGCTAAATAGTTCCGTTATGAGCTCAGAGCTTTTTGATAGCAGATACGAGGTATATAGAAGAGATAGGGTTAGCAAAAAGAAAGACGGTGGTGGGGTTTTGATTGCCGTTCTTAAGAAGCTTAGTTCTAGACGTGTGTGTCAGTGGGAAAGTCGATGTGAAGACCTTTGGGTCTCAGTTGATATACCTTTTTTTGCAGATCATCTCGTCAATTGGCTCTGTGTGCTATTTATTTACCACCTCCTGTGTTACGTGTAGACTTGGAACATTTTCTGGATAGCTGTAATACCGTGCTCGAAAACTCTAACATGCAGATATGTATAGTTGGTGATTTTAATTTAGGCAACATTAACTGGAACTTGGTAAGTGACTCAGATGTCATTTATACTGCTCCCGGCGTTGGTCAATTACTGATTGATTTTACATATTTCAATAAACTTGTTCAAATTAACAAAACTGTAAACAATTCTGATCGCATCTTGGATCTTGCACTTACTACCTTACATTCTAGTCGCGTAAATCCTATTCCAACTCCTCTTAGCAAAGTCGATTCCTTACATCCCCCGCTTGAAATAATTTTAAAGTCAGACTCGGCCCTTAAATTACCTTATAATTCTAATTTCATGAGAACAAACTCTCACAAATTAAATTACGAAAAAATTCGTGAGCAACTGAATGCTATAAGACCGGACAACACTGTTCCAAGACATAACTGACGTGAATAAAATGTCCACTACTTTTTATGATAATATTTACAACATCATCGAAAATAATGCTCCAAAGACCACTAACCGATTTAAAAAATATCCGGCGTGGTTTGATAGAAATCTCTTAAGAACTCTAAAAGAAAAGGAAAAGATACGGAGGCGCTTTAAAACTTATAAGAATCCCCTAGACGAATTGGAATTTAAGTTATTGAGCAAACGATCTTCCAGTCTCGCAGCCAGTTGCTATAATAAGTACCTAGCTAGTATTGAGCGTGATATCTCAAACAACCCAAAACGTTTCTGGTCGTACGTGAAGGATAAACGTGGTGGTTCCAGCACGTTTCCAATTATAATGACAGATGGTACTTCATTAACTTCTGACGGTAGAAATATATGTGAAATGTTTGCAAAAAAATTCTCTTCTGTGTTTGGTGAAGATACACTGTCCCACGCTGGTCCTCTGGCTAATTATAATATGATACGAGTAGATATCAAAAATAATAGCCTGCCGTTAACCGCCCCAGTTATAGATATCGAGCGTGTTACAAATAAATTAAAATCTCTGGAAATTAGTAAAGGTGCAGGCCCTGACGGGATACCACCTCTCTTCATCTCAAAGTGTGCCACTTCCTTGGCACTTCCACTTCACATTTAATATAACAAATCTCTCATTACTGGGGTATTTCCAGATATTTGGAAAAAAGCAAAGGTCGTGCCAGTATACAAAAGTGAAGGCAGAGAAAATGTATCTAATTACAGACCCATATCCATTTTATCGACGTTTGCTAAGATTTTTGAAGCTTTGATTTGCCCTATGATACAGTCGCATATGAAACTTTACATAAGTGATTCCCAACACGGCTTTGTCGGTTCCCGATCCACTTGTACCAACCTCGTGACTTTTACTGAAACTCTGGTGGGCGCTGTTGACTCAGGTAAGCAAGTTGACGTAATTTATACCAATTTTAGTAATGCCTTTGACCGCGTTCCTCATAACGTTCTTTTATATAAATTAACAACTTACGGGATTACGGGCACATTATTTGATTGGTTTCAGTCATATTTCTATAACCGCTCTTTTTTTGTTGCTGTGAATGGCTTTCAGTCGGGTACCTATATAGCCACTTCTGGAGTGCCACAGGGATCACACATCGGCCCTATTTTATTCAATATATTTGTTAATGATATCCCTTCCTATTTCCTTCACTCTGAATGCTATATGTATGCTGACGACCTCAAGTTTTGTAGAATAGTTGACTCACTCGATGATTCCCAATTACTTCAAGACGATTTAAATAGTTTGGTCAAGTGGTGCAGCGAGAATAAAATGAATCTAAACATAAAAAAATGTTTCCATGTTAAATTTTCAAGGAAAATTCACTTGGTACCAACGGTTTACAGCGTTGACTCATGTGCCATCCATGAAGTAATGCAAATTAAGGACCTTGGAGTTTTGTTTGATTGCAAACTCACCTTCGTTCCTCACATTGAATATGTTATCAATAGAGCTTCCAGAATGCTTGGTTTCGTAATAAGGAATGTTAAATATTTTAAACGTAGTCAAACAAAAATTTTATTGTATAACAGCCTTGTCCGTAGTTTTATAGAATACTGCAGTACGGTTTGGAGACCTCACTGTGCTGTTCAACAACTAAGGCTTGAACGTATACAAAAGAGATTTCTTTGGCATTTGGCCTACTCTGTTGGCATTGCAAAATATAAAATTTCGTACTGCTCTAGACTATCTCACTTTAATATTGTCTCTCTTAATAAACGTAGCAAAATCACTGATTTAGTCTTCCTATTTAAAATTCTTCGATGCAATATTAATTGCCCTGAACTGCTTACTAAAATTTCTTTTCGGGTTCCCGCAAGATATCCACGTGCACCTATCACTCCCTTGTACCCACCCTTACGCAGAACTGTTCTTCCAGCTCCGCTGTGCCCCGAATATGTAAGCTGCTTAATAGCTACAGTGACAGTGTAACTGTAGCTTAACAAGTTCCGCAGAATCCTATATAATAATAATAATAAATACATACCATCACGCCTGTATTCCCCGAAGGGTTAGGCAGAGGTGTACTAATGTACACCCACATTTCGCCGGTATGTTTAGGTCCCATGTAATAGGATAATAATATAATAATAATAATAATTCTTTATTGACTTTTTTAAATATTCACAAAAGAAGTGAGGCCCTGACTCCTGCGCTAGGTTAACAAACCTGTGTTACAGAAGCCAGTGTCTTCTCCCAGCATTTATGATCAAATTTTTATGCAATATTAGAATTAACCATTAAATTAAATAGATAAAAATTTGCAATATTAAAAATAATTAAAGTTATACAAACAGAAAAAAAGTATAAAAATATTAAAAAATTGCTAAAGTCATTATGCAGAATGAGTGAGTGAATGAATGAGTGTCCTTCAAGTATGTATGAGTGTGTTTGTGCGTGTGAGTGTTTGTGTGTGTGTGTCTGATTTTAATATCATATAATGTGTACCTATTCTAAAACCGATTCTGTTTTTTTATAATCCAGTGTCAGTAGCCACGATTTAATTTTAATTTTGGTTTCATTCATTGTGAGAGGGTTTATATTATGAGATCTATTTATTTTGTTGTACAAGAAAGTTGACAGATACATATGTTGTCTCTGAGCCGCCGTAGTATTGCATTTTACGGGTGTACAAACGTTTATAAGCGTTATATAAGTATAGTACAAACGTTATATAAGATACTGTAAAGTTTGTATCCCCTACCATTCTTGATTGCTATTCTGATTGTTTGTTGCTATCTTATATTTTGTATAATTAATAACTTAATACCTAATCCTGTCTCAGTAATATCTTATTAAATGAATAATAATTTGTAAATAACTGTTAATTCTAATCTGTCTGATGTTGATTTAATGTTATACATGCAGTGCTTATCTTTAATTGATTGTTACACTAAACTTATTGAATTGTGTTATGTATTCTTGTTGTTTTGTATGAGTGTAAACAATCGTTGATGAGCCTAATAAATAAAATAAAATAAAAATAAGACTGCGATCGTGCATTTGTAATGGCGATGTGAAGCGCCTCTACAGCAGCTCGGTAAGTCTCGTAAGCACCGGCCGTCTCCTCGGCAGTAGCTTGGCGTATCCGTCGGCTACGTGTGTATCGGCGGCGTGACCTCAGGCAGGCCTCACGCAGTTGCGTGATTTCCCCTGACCACCACTACACCGTCCGAGGCTTAGTAAATCTGACCCGAGGCATCGCAATATCGCAGATCGACGTCATCGTGTCCCGAAACCAGGTTACCTTCTCCTCAGGATTGGACAAACCCTCAACGTTGCCCTCAGACCATGCCATAACTGTGGCAGCTGCGACCAGCAAATCTCTGTCGAGTTTCTTCAGGGCCCAACGCCGAGGTGGCATACAAGAGTCTGACCGGCTCGGACTGTTGGGGGGGTGGAGGGCCACTTCAAAAAGTATGTGACGGTGGTCAGACAACGTGATTATCTCCTCTGCCACCCTCCATCCTGATACTATTCGGGTAACAGAAGGAGTCGCCCACGTCAAGTTCTCGACTGACTCTCCCTGCCACCGAACGCATGTAGGAATGGATCCTTCATTCAAAAGCCGGAGGTCAAGAGACGATGCCCACGTTTGTAACGACTCTCCCCTTGGCCTGTCTCGGGAATGAGCGTTAAAGTCACCCAGGACCAGTACAGGGCGTGGTAAACACTTACAGCGTACGTAGTTTGCAACTTCGTCCAAATATTTCTCAAAGTCAGCGAGGGACACGTTGGGTGAGATATAACAACCCACAACTGCAAAGCCAGGAGCAAGAAGGCTCCCCACTTTCACTAGCCCAGTATATAGCGACAGAGCGCTCGGTCCATCCCCGAACCAGCGGGGGTGATCCGGGACGTTGTAAAGCTCCGCTACCACCACTAGAGCAACTGACCACTCCGAAATAGTCTGCAGTAACAGGTTCTGAGCTTTGCGGCAGTGATTTAAGTTACCCTGTAAGACCTTTAAGGCTGGGAAGGTGATATTTCCATTGTCTCTAGCGAGCCGCTTTCCGGCGCCAACACGGTTCCAGCCACAGTGGCAGGGCCAATAGGGGCCTGTTTCCTCTTATTATCAGGCCTTTTAGGAGCACAGTGTTTGCTCCTAAGCTTGTGGTCCGCAGGACGACCAAGATCTGCGCATAATGGACATCGAAGGGGTTCTGTGCACTCCTTCGCTTTGTGACTAGTGTCGCCGCAAAAATAGCAACGATTGCTCCGGTCCACTGAGCTAGTGCACTGACTTCTGACATGACCTTGCTCAAAGCATCGGAAGCACATAATAGGCCATGGAGCCAAAGCCTCGACGCGGGCTGACATCCACCCCACGTATATTGACTTGGCCGAAGCCAATCGTTTTGCGGACTCCAGGGGGCAACGAACCCATACAGTACCCAGAGAATATGGTGAACGGTGGATTTCACCCACCTTTACTTCTCCCAGGGCGCATTCGCCCACCTCAGCGATTGCAGCGGCTACTTCGGAAGTCGTGATAGAATCGTCTAGATCCCTGACCCTGACTTCGCCTGTTTTAGTAGGACGAGCAACACGAACGTCCATATCGGCGAGGACTTCCCGCATCTTACTAACTAGTTGGTCCGTCTTTGTGCTATTTTCAGGACCCGACACTTCTAGTATCAAGCCACCATTAGCAGCCTTCTTCGGCTTTAAGCAACCAACAAGCCCAAGTTTATTGAGTGCGATATGTTGCTTGGCTACAGCCATTGCACCCGCCAAAGTGGCAGTTGAACCCACTGGCACCGTCACAGTGATTGCCGCCGATTTAGGAGTCCTAGGCAGCTTGACCGACTCTCCCTGCGCGTGTTTCGGCTTGCTGGGCGCAGAGGCTGCCTTCTTCGCCTTCCTTCCAACGACGGTTGACCACTGCGACTGTGTGGCAATAGGCGTTTCAGGCTGCAGAGCTGACTCTGTTATACTGAGTAGATCAGTTGCCACCGGATCGGGATTTCTTTTCCCTTTCTTCCTCTTCTTTTTTTTGCCACCTTGGGGTTCTTGAGGTTTGCTGGGCTGGGCTAGGGTGGTCGACGCAGGCATTGCATCTCTTACGTCTGCGGCCAGTGGTGGGCGTAAGGACTGCTCGGGAAGCAGTCTGTTCTCGAGGCCAGCCAATTTTGCGTCCATCATCCCACCAAGTTTGAACATTATGGAACGCTCAAACTCCAGCAAGACCGCTTCCGGCGCCAATCCCGCCGTTATGCCTGGCTTTTCAATAACCACTGGCGCCGGAATAGCGGCACTGCTAGGGCCTGCTATGTGATCATCCTGCCTACCATGCATATTCACCCCTGCCGTTAGCTTCTCCACCTGGGTTGTAAGGCTGGCAATCTGAGAACGCAGCTCTAGATTCTCAGTCCTTAGCTCCGCAATCATGTTCTCTGCGTCCGATCGCTGAGCCATCATCTCCACCACTGCAGCTTGCACTGTAAGTGCTGCCACCCTAAGGTCTACAACGAAGCCTCGTTTGAGGTTACGTGATTGATCTGCAACATTTTTTACCATCTGCAGGTTTTGCTCAATGCATGCACCAAGATCAGCCATTGGCTGCGCCTGCAACTCCGTGGCGAAAGCTTGGGCACTTGATAGATTCTGCCCGGCTCGGGTACTTTTTGACCACCGCTTTCCGATTCCTCGTTTTCCTCTCTACTCTCGCTAGAGGGCCTGCTAGGAGCCGCCTTTTTCCTAGCCCTGGGTGAGTTACTCCCCGAGGGTCGTATTCGCTTCTGCGCACGAGTTTTTTTTTATGTCGACATTTGGGAGGCGAGTGAAATCTGGGACCGGTCAGATTCACCACTATCACTCACCACCACATTGGCCACCGGGGTGGGTGGGCGCAAAAATTTACCTTGGGCGCGTGCTATCTCTGTTGTAGAAGGGCACTGCACCACCTCCTCGTCCTCGCTCGGTTTGGGTCCCCGTGATACGGATGAGGCGGAAACCAAATCCAGCGACTGTACACTTGAGCCTCCCTGGCTCGATGCGTTCTTTATGGACGGTGAAACAAATACATCCGGAACGGACAAAAAGCGATCGGTGTCCCCCCAGAATACGTGGGACAGACTGAACTCTGTTCGGTGAGGGATTCTCCGACTGCTGCGCAGCCGGTACCCTCCTGGGGTAGTTCTATTTCCTGATGCGCTTCCATAGTTATTGCTGAACACAGCTTTGCCTTTTTTATGAGGTCCCCAGTATTTTATTTTTTTTCCTCTTCCTCTCTCTCCTCTCACTTCTGTAGTCACCGACTCGCATCCACGGTCGCGTCTGATAACAGATACATATTAGGAGCAGTGCAGTGACTACCTTTCCCAACATCCCTCTATGAGAAGCACACGCGCTGTCCGATTACACGGGCAGAGCTTCCTCATAGCAGTCTACTTTGGACTTTATCTCTTTCTTGTAGCATCCTTCTTGGTCTGGTCTCTCCCTTTGGACCTGTCTAGCATGAGTAGCTCTACTAGCATAGCCCCTAAGGTCATTGAGACACGCAAGCCCCACCACGTCGACAACGTGAGGATACCCGGTGGGGTAGTAACTATGTACCTAGTTACTTTAAGACAAGAATTTCACCACCGTCATATAAATCATTTGACTGATCCGTTGCGCTGTGTGTTGTATAATAATTTTAATTAACTTATTTGGAAGGGTTTACAAGATCATCTTCATCAACCCATATATTTTCCCACTGCTGGGCACGGGTCGCCTCTCATATATAGAAAAGGAATTAGGCTATAAGTCCACCACGCTAGCCTACTGCGGGTTGGCAGACTTCACAAACCGTCGAGAAAAATCTCTAAGGTATGCAGGTTTCCTCATGATGTTTTCCTTCACCGTTTAAGCCTGTGATAATTAATTATTAATACGCACTTGAATTCGAAAAGTCAGAGGTGCGTGCCTTGTGTTCGAAGTCGAGACCTTCGACTTGGGAGTCTAATGGTCATACCACTAGGCTATCACTGCTTTTCTGTTTACAAGATACTAGTAGATACCTATTGTATAACCCACTGATCTCGTAATCTTTATTGGAGACCTAATTTCTCAAACATTAAACCCAGTATAATAATCATTATTATTATACATTTATTTCGTCAGCCTTTATTCACGCTAAAATCAAACGATATCGGAAACCATTTCACCAACGAACACAAAAACCGGTAGCATGAACAATTTATTATTATTTTCGGCAATTTATTATTTTTACAACGTCTCGTGTTTCTGGCTGCTAAGAGGTTCCCGCGTACATGTGTTATTGCACATTACGCCATCTATTGATGGCGTCGACTGGTGTTTATGTTTATCCTTATATTTTCCGTGTAAGTATATTTTCTTAGAATTGGAAAAAACTAAGGTTAAAACGGAAGCTAAGATATTTTTTTTGATATGAATTTTAACTTAATTTGATGAAACAATAATCGTAATAAAATATTTTAAATTTAAAAATGTTACAATCTAAGCTTATGTTTGCAGTAGGTAGGTAGGTAGGTAGGTAGATACCCAAAAGTGTTCATGATGCAGATTATTTATTGCAGTGACTGTTTATCTCACATAACGAGTGCAATAAACCTTTTGGAATTAACATTGTCTTGAACTTGATAACACCATGAACAAGATTAATATCTCTTATGTAAAACAATTATTCAGTTCCGTTGACCTCGTTTCAATAAAATACAAAGGGACAGATTTTTAATTGTATTTCTAACGTAAACTACACAAAAATATAATTATTTCAAACAAAAGTTGCTTTTTGATTTTGATAAATGTAATAAAAACGAATGTTTGAAAGGAAAAAAATCAAAGATTCGATTGACAGCAGAACATGATGTTTCGTGGAAAGCGTAAAAGCGTAAACGGTAACAGATATCAACAAAATACATATCCTGATAAAAAGGTACAATGAAAATCAAACTCTTATTGAAATTCGTTGTAGCTATCGGGTTCTCTTATTATATTATGTTGTTTGGCGCAAGTGATAAACTGCTTCGTGTACCTGAAAATAATTTGTGTGGTCTTTAAATGGCGCGCAAATACCAAGTCATTCGTAATAATTTATTAATATCTCAAATATAAAAAATCCAACATTCCATTAGATATAATTCGCGATATAGTCTTTTTTAGCAACAAATTGTCACAAACTGCGGCTGACTTCGTGTCCGCCATCCGAACAAAAAATGGCTCCAGTTATAGGCAACTCGCGTGTTTGATCCACGCGTTGGAAGTAAGCAAGCGCTCAGCTCAAAGTTTGGATTTGTGCTCGGTTAATAGCAATAGGCTCGTCCTCTATTACTTGGGACCTAAAACATACTGGAGAACTTTAATACACCTCCGCTTAACTCTTATGGGGAATACAGTTATGCTATGTCTACAGTGTTCTCTTCAATTCTATAACTACTTTATCTTAAAAAAAAGTTTTCAGTTCCTTCATGATATACACCAGATATGGTGGTGGATGCCTATGGACGCCATAATATTCCTTGATACATCTTTTATAGTACAAGTATATAGACAGTATATTATATTAGCTATTTAATTTTATACATTATATTTATTTTGTAAGATATTATTTATTTAATAAAAGTTTCTATATATTATATACTCATGATAAACGAGTCAATATATCCATTATGCCGTAGTTAACTCGATTAACTGCAGGTAAATTATAATGGACCCAAAACGGATGCATCACTATATCAGTTTAGTTCTGGGTCAGCGAGTGCACTTGACCTAAATCGTGAGGCCGACCGATATTTAGCACATATTTTACTACTCTCCAGTCCATCGTATTATTATGTTCTTGTTTTAGTTGTTTCAGTAATGAGTTTTATCGACTACTGGGTTGGAGGAAATGTAGTCCCATAATATAGAACATGATGAAAATTTCAGGTGATACAGTAGCATCTGAAGTAGAATTTTCATTATGAAGCGTGGTGGTATAATGTTTAGGTAGAACAAATAATTACAAACTAAGAAATAATAATATACATAATTATAGATCCTTTAAGTACCTGAAAGATCTGAAACGTCGTTTAGCTATAAGTTATTTAATATTATCCAACAGTAAAATTACACCTATTTTGGTAAACAGTGAAGATATAGAAGGTCGCAGCCTTCGAGCTAGATAATTAGGTCATAGGCGGCCTTTAGTGTTGCGCATCCTGTGTAGTCCACCTCGCTACCAATCCAGAAAGCTTCCTCGAATTATCATTAGTATCATTCGATGTGTCGAAAATCATGTTAAAAAATATTCTTCCAGTAGCATTCAGATATAATTGTTTTCCAGTTTTAATCGCAACAATTGACATAATTATCAGGAATATAATGAGTAGTGATACAGCGCTGTTGGCGCTAGCGTTCATAGGCTAAGGTTCCCGTGTAGTGGGCCGTAAGATCATTCGTTGCCTTATTAAAAGTATTTTTTTTCTAAGTTAATCACTTAGATAGGTGATTACGAAAATAACTAACTCAATAATAATGTAGGTGGGTATCCTATAGATAACAACAATATCATTGTATTTTCAAAGCCTACTACAGACTACGCAAGTTGAATCACTTTTATAATGTAGTCCCGAGTTTCGTAAACTTCCCTTGTGTTGGGGGCGACGAACTCAGAACTTCTGTGTCATTTACCTTATTTGTTTACCTATCTTTAGTGGATTTCAGCAGATTTTTGAGTTATCCTTGGTCTGGCTGAAACAACTATCTCATAACATTTATTTGTTTTCTAAACGGAGTAGAAATGGGGAAAGTGCTGGGACGGGGTTAGTATGGCAAATGAAAGAGGTTTTCTCGCTTTTGCTTTCGGAAACCGTTTCTTGGTAAGAGTAAAAACTTTAGCATAGCTTGTGCAATATGAAGGGTTTCGAAGTTTGGTAGAATACCATTGAAAATAAAATAAATAAGATTGTAAAATATCAATCAGTAATAAGACAGCCTATTGTAGTTTCCAGCCGATGATTTGTAAACTTTTAAAGAATATTTTATGAATGAAAGAGCACATGAATTCTATAAGTCAAATGTGCGTGCCTTAGATTCGAACTCGAGACCTTTGACTTGGCAGTCCAATGGTCATATCACTAGGCTATCACTGTGTTTGTTGATGATGAAAGAGCAGTGTGTATTTCAGAATTTGGAAAAATCCAAACAGTGAGTACCTAAAAATGAAATGTTTCTTACATTATTTATATGTATATTTGTGTTATCTGTCTGTATAATGTAATGTATATATTTTATTTTACGGTAGCGCCAATTAATGAAAATAGAGTACAAAATAAAAGATAGAGCTGGAAGAGTGTACGCATAATAATATCAGATACGCAAAGTATGCCTATTTGTCAAATAGGTTTTACAAGTTGAACAAAGTATTTTGGTTTCAGTTTATTTATTAACCATATTAATAATGAATTTAGTTTATACTTTGATAGAACTACTTTATAATATACAATGGAATGAGTAATTGAACTGTAAATATTGTTACATTTATTATACATTTTAATAAGACGTTATCTTTAGAGTAAGATATTTCTATAGATATTCTTAGATTCGTAGTGATTTTATCCACATTCTAATTCGCGAAATCATAATGTGTATTAATAAATTAACCTGTCGGGGATCACGCGTAATTGTATGTATTATTCTATGTTTTGTTGCAGTATATGTACATAAATAAAATATATTACTTTTTATTAAGTTTTCAAGAGTCCATACCCATAACTGTAAACTAAATTTTACGTATTTTTATTTTTATTTTTCAATTAAACGGTTAACGATAACATCGTCAAGAGCAATCTTGCTTGTTCTTCTCTCAAGCAAGGATGCTTGAGAGATGTTTTCAATGGACTGTAACATTTGCCAACTATATAATAGCTATAACTACAGCCACGGGTCTCCCCTCGCTCGGAGAAGAGTCCATACCCAACCGTGGGACTGCAAACGTTTCATTCACTTTTATAAAACTAGTATTTTCTCCTGAACGCGTTCACAAACATACATTTTCACATACAATTCGAACTATTTTTTTCAACGCTCTCACAACTTTCATAGAATAAATAACTGAGTACGATTGACAGTCAATCTGTTCCTGTGCTAAACACTTAATTAATTAATACCAGCTAATTGATCGGCAGTTGGCACTCTCAGCCAGCCTTGACACAGTAAGGATGAGATCTTAAGTTGTTGAACCTTCTTCATACAAGAACGTTGATGAAGCACTTTCTTATAAGTTACGTAGGCAACGTGACAAGGCAGCAAGATTAATTTTCTACCCAAGGTTTTAATTAGACCTAAAATGTAGGTAGGTACATCCGAAGAATGTTATTGAAAATGTGCAATTTGTGCAGATCTAATAAAAAGTTTTTACTTAGAGGTACCTATAATGCACCTTTAGTATCAACCGATAGTAAAGGTACTTCAACTGCGCTAGCCACGGTCAGTCTGTGTATGGGTGACCATTTTTAACTCATTGAGACCTCTCCGTGCCTCGGAGAGCACGTAAAGCCGTCGGCTTGTCATACGAACACATGACAATTGTAACCAGAACCCCGAAAAGCCTGGCAATCAGTCCATCCTTAGAAAATTGGTACCTATTGCTCAGAAATTAGGTTGCAGAGATCTGACGGCAGTCGCTTAGTGTAAAATATTGATACTCGGTCGCATCTGGTTCGACTGGAAGCTGACCCAATATAGTTGAGAAAAGGCTCGGATAATGATTATGTACCTACCTTTGTACTGCAAGATTCTTCGAAAATTATAGGTCGATGACTAATATAATATAAATAGGTTTAGCACAATATTTTGATGTCAATTTGAGTTTCTAATTTAACATCAAGCCTTCAAACTACTAAGCAAAAGGTAAAAGAAAGTTCGAGATTTGTTGATGCATTATACATAATCTTGTAAACTTCTGATAAGTTTAATTTAAGAACTTTTTCAATGTAAACCATGCCATTTAAATTATTTATGTATCTACTTGCTAAATTAAGTTCGCTTGCTTAACGTTTATAACGTCTCATGGAAAATTTATGATGCCCGTTTTTCAACTGAAATCGTGTCTAATATTTTCTAATTGTTCCACTTTGGAACGAGCATATCTGACTTCACAAATTCTATCCAAGGACAACCCTAGTAGGGCAGAATCCATCAAGATTTTAGAGTAATGCAATCTGTTCTACCAAATCGAATTAGTGGGGCAGATCCCACTGCAAAACTTTAGGAATTCGCCCACTTTGCCCTACCAGTGTGCCAAAGATTAACGATTCATATTTACAGCTCTAAAAATGAAAGATGTTTATGCTTGGTTGCTATTGGCGCCCTCGAAAGAGGTTAAAAATACCATTGACTGACGTTGATTTTAGAGATGAGGATTAAGAAGCTAAAGCTTAAGCATTTTATTTTCTTTCTATAATTTTTTTAGAAGCTGAAGATTTTGGCAATTTTCGGACTTCTCTAGGGTTGTGTATATATTTTTTCTATATGCTGTTTACACACCTAACTTCGTCTTAATATTTCTGCCAGTAGGTAATTATAGGTACCTATTTTTGTATGCAAGGTAATATCTACTAGTACTATTATATCAATAGTACTTCATGAACCAATCCTCTGCATTATTATTACCTAACTATTAGCCAAAAGTAAAAGCCGCAAATATTTTTAGTTTAAGATATATGATAAGACTAGCTGTTACCCGCCGTTTCACACGCACCTCAAAGGGATTTTTTCAGACAAAAGGAAGCCTATGTCCTTCTCTAATGTGTATTTTTTCTCTGTATCAAATTTGATAAAATCATTTCAGCGGTTTAGGCGGGAAAGCGTAAAAGATAGATAGACTGACAAACCGATAGAGTTACTTTCGCATTTGTAATATTAAAGTAGGGGTAAACTACTTCTATGTTTCTTTTTTTAATATATGATTTAAGTTATCAAAAATACTATATGCTATCTAATAATGGTAATGTTGAGGGAAATGATAGGGGATGCAATCTTTACTGTGATGAAGAATGTTAGGCTTAAATTGAGACTTCAGGTTAAACAAAACTCTAATACGGACTCGTAACGACTTGCAAAACCAGCGCTGGGTAATAAATACGCCCAGCATAATGCTGAGCTGGCAACCCATTCGGGACAAGCATGCCGACAGCACATGATACAGTGATCCTTGTGGTCTTTTATATAATTATGTCCTTTCATTATTTTAACTGTGTGTTGTACGGACCTTGTCCGAATAAATGTGATTTTCTTTCTTTCTTTCAAAAGCTGTCAGTCAGCTTGTAGACGATTCAACTATATTCACTTACAAACGCAAATAAAGTAATCTGAATCTGAAACATTACTTAAAACGATTACTTACATATAAACAAGCGGCGTCATTTCACGTTGCCAGCGGTGCGGTACCGGTAACTGATTGTGGTTTGGGCACGTACCGGTATCACCGCGCTATTTCCTCCCGGGCCCCGGCAGGTGGACCTGAGACTGCCCCAGTTGCGACTGTCTTAACACTGAATAGGTCAACCTAGGTCAGTTGTTAGTTTATCTGGACTTAAGAGTTACATATCAAATAAATTGTCATCAAGAACCTTTGTCTAATATACAGCGTGAAATTATAGTCGTTTTGGAACCGCAACGTGGTAACTTAGGATAATTAGTAGTACAAATAAAAAATATTAAGTTGACTGTACAGCAGATAATAAAAAAGTTGGCATTTCAAAAAAAAATTTCACTTGTTCGAGTTTGTTCGTAGTAGTGCACGAATATTTCATTCTTAAACCGCCTCAGTCTCAAGCTTGCCATTTATCAATGATGCGCGGCGGGCGGCGCGGGCGCGGCGGCGCGGCGCGGTACGAGTCAGCTCATCAGCTGGTCACCTACCTACAGCAACGGAAGCGACGGACGGTCGGATGATCCGTCCGAGTACCTACTAAGCGTGATTTAATAGCTAGTAGCTGGACAAGTACATTTTATTATTAAAATAAATTGCATTACGATGCAGATAGCGACGTAATTTGATGTTAGGTAGGTACCTAGGATCACAGTTCAAATAGGACAAGTATGGCGCCCAGCGAATCAGCTGATATGGGACACGAACGTAATACCTACATTCTTACTAAAAAAATTAGAATAAGACTGTGTGTAGGTAGGTTTTATCGTAGTTCTTATTTAAGAAAAAAACGTTGCCCAACACTAGGATTTTCTCCTGTGTCATGGGTGCATTTACAAACATAAATTTACACATACACAAACACGCAAGTCCAGAACATTCACCCACAGATCATACAAATTTGTTCCGAGCGAGGATCGAACCCGCGACAGGCGCAGCAGTCGCTCGCACAGCCGCTGCGCATCAACATTTTCACGCCAACTACGTAAATTGTACCTACTCCAATTTCTCGTTCATACTTTACACGGGCTTAGGACCGGCAGAAATACTTTATTTGAATTGAACTTATCTTTATTTTACTGTAGGTGTCAATAATTAGAAACAGAGAGCCAATGAACTGAGTAGGTACTTCAGGCGTTTGGATTTTTGGAATTTGAGCTATTTACAAAATAATTAACTTATGTACATAGCTAAGTACTTACCTATTAAAAGTTTATTTATAAATTGTTTACACTTCCCTGTACCGAAGCAAATACACGAAATGGAGTCTGCCGCGTTCAATACACAAACGTGCCCGTTTTATGCTATTGTCTTTTAGCCTATCACTTTTCACTTTATCAAAGGCGTCCACTATCGCACTGCGTAACTCGTTAAGACTTTCATGTTCACGGGTATGAAGGAGTCTTTTTATTTCCGACCACAAGAAAAATCCAGGGGCGTTAAGTCGGGGCTCCGTGGTGGGCAAGCCACGTGACCGCCGCGCGACGTGGCCTATCCATCGATCACGGAACTGATTGTTTGGGTAAGCACGCACAACACTTGCATGACGAGCCGGGCAGCTGACATAGGGCAGTTCTTGCCGGTGCATCATTGTTGTTGATAACGTGAGCTCGACGGAACTTATAGGGATGTTAAGCCATTATTATTTAATGTTTTCCATAAAAAGCATTGGCTAACATTAAATTCTTGTGCCGTCATTCTCGTGCTTCGCCGCGGAGCCTGCTCGAAGTACCTACTCCAGAATAGCGTCTTCGTTCTCCTTCGAGTCATTTAGGCGCCCTCGACCTTGCGCGTGAGCCGGCACATGGAATTGTCCATGATTGAGAAGGCGCTGGGTTGCAGCCAAGTTGGTAGGGGTTGAAGGTACTTGAGGACTTTCAATCCCTCGTAGCCGCAGCGCCTTTAAATGTTCTGGCCGGGAATAGAACCGCTTGGCCTCAGCTTTGGCCTTCCAAATTGTAACTAGTAACAGTGTACAGCTGAACCATTGTCAAGTACCTACTCCGCGTTCGAATATTCATACTGAAGACTCATTTTCGCGTGGCTACGTAAAACGTAAACAATGCAACCTTTACCGCGCGCGAGTTGCAACAGAACTGGCGGGTGCGCGTCGTTTAAGGGGGGTGGGTGCGGCGCGGGCGACGGCGCGGGAGCGCCCGCCGCGCCGGCGCCGCGCAGCCTGTTACTAGGGGTAGGTACATAATACATTACAGCTGTGTGCGTGGATTGTAGGCAGCGGGCGCCGCGCCGCATCCAATGGGCGGATAACGTGTCTAGGCATGTTTTACCGCTTAGTGTTGTGTGTGTAACATTGAATGACATCGATCGTAGTGATCGTAGTACGTAACATTGAGTGGAATTATCATGAGTTCTCATTTTTTGTTCGAATATGACATTACTTTTAATAATCAATAAAATAATATATTTTTATTTAATTTAAATTATATTTTAATAGGTTCTATTACTGATATAGAGTCTAAAATTTTCGGTTCCAAAACGACTACAAAATCATCGTGTATAAAATTCTCGTGTCACAGTTTTCGTTGCCATACTCCTCCGAAACGGCTTGACCGATTTTGATGAAATTTTTTGTGCTTATCGGGGAGGTCTGAGAATAGGCCAACATCTATTTTTCATACCCCAAAATTTTTTTTTTTTATGGCAAAACAACGTTTGCGGGGTCAGCTAGTAATAGATATAATTATGCAAAAACAGACAAACAGAGGGCTGATTGGCGCAGTAGTTCAAGCAATCTACTTCTGTATGAGGAGTCGCGTGTACGATTGCCGCCCGGAACAAATATTTGTATGTTCTGGGTCTGCGTGTTTATGCATGTGAGATTCGTGTTTGTGAATGCATCCACAATTCAGTAGAAAATCCAAATGTGAGGTAACGTTTTTCTAAACATTTTGTTTGATTTTCCCGTGTAGGTAATAGTTTTTAGTGTATTACTTACTTTAGTTTAAGTGCTCGTTTATCTAAAAGTAAAGGCAACTTACACCATTAAAAACAAACATGAAAACGTGAAAAAAATTCCATATCATTCACTTTGACGACGTCTATGGTCTAGTGGTTTGCATGTCGGACTGCTGATCAAGAGGTCGTGGGTTTGATTCCCACAGAACGTAAATATTTATGTGATGAACATAAATGTTTGTGTTTGTCTGGGTGTTTCTTATGTATTATAAGTAAGTATTTAGAAAAAAAAATTAAGTAGGTATTT
This sequence comes from Acronicta alni, assembly GCA_964056405.1. Lineage (NCBI taxonomy): Eukaryota > Metazoa > Arthropoda > Insecta > Lepidoptera > Noctuidae > Acronicta > Acronicta alni. The sequence continues at coordinate 16,199,112 of OZ043923.1, forward strand.
ATATCCAATAGCTAGTACCCATACTAAGCAGAACAATTTTAAGAGAACAATTTTATAAATATTATATTAAGATTGTTCAAGAATATTTATTTATGTTAATTTATGTTCATCATCACAGATTTTTTCTGAAACAACTTATAATAAAATAAAATTACTTCTAAATTAATGATACCTTTTAATACGTGAAGCGAAAATTATGTACCCAAATTTAAGTATATTTAAATAAGCTTTGATAAAAGAAACAATATAATATTTAAGTCTTAACTTTAAGTCGTGGTTGCATTTCCACCAACGCGGGATCACTAGTTATAATAATAATATAATTTATTTATTCAAGTAAAAAAACTCAAATTTTTGTTAGTTATACCTATAATATTTAAATCTTATCCTATGTTAGTAGATTCTACAAAAGGTTATTTACAGTATATAGACATATTAGCTCGCACCCTGCGCACCAGGGATGCACACCCTTTGCTCATTATAGTGAAAAAACAATCCAATCGCGCCTCAGCGGACATCCCGGACGCACTGCAGGAGCGGGGCAGCTCCAACGCCACCCTGAACGTATTAATATATTAGATACGGAGGGAATTATAAGTTTTTTGTGTACCTGTCATAGACTGCAAGTATAAAAAGACTTACTGACTTACTTACTTAGCTCTGAGAAGAGTAATTTTAACTTTTTTCGAACATTGTGCAAACCTGCGTGTTTGCTCAACGCCCTCCGTTCCTTTTCCACGTCCACATCATCCCTGAGGTCAGGAGTCAAAATATGCCAAAGATATTTAAACAAGAAAATTCTTTGGGCAGAACGGGTGGCATTTTTTTAGGGCTTTTACCCCCTGCCTCAAAAACCATGACCTCGCATTTCTTCATATTGTATGTCAGGCCGTGACTTTCAGCATACTTTTCACATAATATATGGCAACAAATTTCCGTAGCCGACAATATAATCCGACATTTACCATTGATATAGCAACCAATTCTGGCGCCACTGAGCTGGCCGATTTACCTTTCATGCTTTGACAAGGAGATTATAGAGATATTAGTTACATCATGGAAAACGGTATAAGTAGGCTATGTCTCAAATAATTTTAATCATGATCATTCCTTGGTCTTAATAAGTATAATTCGTTCTTATAACGATTATCGTGCTTACATAATAATATGAAAAATACATTGAGTTAAAAATAATGTTATTTGGTCTGATAGGTATTATAATAAATTTAAAACTTGCTAATTTGCTTAATATATAATAATAATTACATTAAATAAGCAATAAAGAATAATTACCAGTTTCAGTACACGTTTTTAAATTGTTTAATAAGACATGATTATTAAGCAAACATTAATCTTCATAAAAGGATTAATAAAATATTCAGTTATGTTCAATCGTTAATGTACAAAATATAGCAAATTAATAGGTAAATTACTCGTATGTGTATTTTTAAATATTATTTTCAAACCACCCGATTTCAAGACATGAAATTTCATACACGATCAATCTTTTGGAAAATTTTGCTTAGCACAAAATTAGTAGCGCTGTCCCCATTTCAGCACGGATAGTTTACGTCGATCATTATAGCTTGGTCTTGGAAAATATAAACAAATTTCTGAATTTAATTGATTTAATTTCTTCATCGGGCTAAAATGTATGACAAGAATAGTTATTATTGTATCAGTGACATAATTTTAATATATTATCGTCAGTGGTGTGTTAAACTGTGCTTTGTCTGTCAATCAGTCAGTTAATTTCCGACTTTAACGATGGATTGTCAAAATAATTACTTTCATACAAAGTTTATCCTGAAAATTACTATGACGATCTTTTATACATGCGGAAATTTTACACACATGTAACAATAAAAATGTTGGGTAGCTAGTTATATCATGAAGACGCCCACTACCTCAGTCTATCCGTGACCATGGACGCTGTAAAGGGTCCGAAACGTCGGGATTAATAATATCAATATAACGCGATAAAATCCGTAAAAAGTCGTTTTATTTCAATGAAATAAAATTGTTGTTGAAAGATCATGTCTTGATTTTGCAAAATGCATTTCTGTAAATACTTCTTTGAAATATTTCGTACTTACAAGTCAATGTTTTACATATTATTTTTGAAGGCATTTCGGCATTTCCTAACGAACGACATCTGAAAAGAACGTTCTGGTCTCTTTTAAGGTCCAGACTAGTGATGGGTCGTTGACGATTTTTTTATTAACGTAACGTTAACATTGATTTACGTTCGCAATTAGTTAAATTTGTCAACGAGTTAACGTGCTACTGTTACAGCAGATCAACGGTTCATTCAACTAGTTCGTTGATTCAACGCCCATCACTAGTCCAGACGTAGTAATAGCAAATATGTGAGTATTATAATGCAGACCGATGACTAAAATAGTCTTCTGAAAACCGAGTTATAGTGGCTCAGCGCCTCTATAGCTTATCATTGACTACTAAATTTATGTTACCCTTGTTCTTCTTTAATTTTACACCTTTTATGGTATCCGCAATCTCTTGCAATGTTTTGTCTTTTGTTTCCGGTAAGTATTTGTATAAAGTTAATGTAATAATTAGTGAAGAAATTCCAAATGTTAGAAAGGCCCCGTGTAATCCAAAATTCTTAAATACTGTAGGGGCAATTTTCAAAGTAAAGGCAATGACTAGTTTTCCAGCCAGCGCTACGATACACACTGCTAAATTTCTTGACCTAACTGGAATTAATTCTCCATAAACTGATACAGACATTGTCAAAGGTCCACAACTTATAGCGACTGAGAAAGCAACTAGTAATGTGATTGAAACGTAGTTGTTTTCGACAATAACACCTAATTTAATTAAATATAAGTACAATGACAAAATAAATAAGAAAATAACACCTACAGTTGATGCCACTAGTAATAATGTACGTCTTTTTACATATTTTGATAAAATTGTACCTCCATACATACTCAATACTGTAATGCCATCTAAAATAAGCATAGAGATGTATGCTGTTGATTCACTGTGTGTTATTTTCTTTAGAATATCTATAGCATAAACGGCAAATACTAATTTACCTGAGCACAACCCCAAAGAACCAGTTAAAAGTGCTAATAAAGTTGGTTTATAAAATTCTTCGGATTTAATAGTCTTGAAAAAATTTACCACGCGATTTCTTGCCGTTAGATTTGTAGTTTTACAGTTAGCAATGTATTCCTTTTGATAATTTATCAATGCTTCTAATTCCTTTTCTGAGTCTTCATTACAGCCTTTCAATGAGCGGTGTGATGCTGCACATGCTTTGAACCTTCCTCTACTTGCTAGCCAATAGGGAGACTCAGGCCACATAATCACCGTGACTAAAGTGTACAATGCACACGCCATCCCAAACAGTGGAATTATTTTCCAATGGAAAAATGTGCCAATCGCATTTGAAGCCCAGATGCCCCAATAGAACGTAGCTGTTTTAATTGTCAGAAATATACCTCTGTATTTTGGTGAAGTGTACTCAGTCAATATCATAATAGGTATACAAATTTCAGAAGCACTGAATAATCCTTGCATTATTTCACTTATCAATATGTGTGTGACGGTTGAGCTATAATACAAAACGGCGAAGGCTGCAAATGTATCTAAAACTCCAATGATGAAAGGTATCTTCCTACCGCAAAATCTTGTGATGATGGACAGGATGAGAACGAAGGGAAAGCCGCTGAAGCCGTACACGGAAGCTGAAAAATACAATTAAATGTCAATAATATAGCAACAAAATCAGACGACATCTGGCTATAAGGCTCGTTGGCTTTTCCATATAATCTTGGCAATGTTTCGTAATTATGCAGTTCAAAGTTATTATGAAATCAACAAAGATTTTCGTGGTTATTATTTTCAGAACTAAATTTTTATGTTTACTAGGCTATAATATTAATGCTAATGATTAGATTCTCATAGCATCCTATAGTTTTATTTATTTATTTAATACTTCTTGCACAAAACAAAAAAAAAATTGTACAAAGGCGGACTTAATGCCATTCGGCATTCTCTCCCAGTCAACCTTAGGGTGATGCAGAGACAAAGCAAGATAGTAGGTGCACAAATTATGGCAAAAAAATAAAATAAAGATGGATAAAATAATTTTTTTTTATATAGCATTATTATACATATATGAATAATTTAAAACTATGTAATTATATATATAGTATAATATAATACGTTATTGTTGCTTTGGACCACAATTTACGTATTTCCTCCGCTCTTCACCTTTATGGAGGCATTCGGATCTTTTAAGCAAAATTGACTGTATTATCCGTAAAAAAATAAGCACTATTTTGAACGTAGCTCTAGACGACCGGGCCTGGGTACAGGCTACCTTACCCGTCTGCTTTGGAGGCCTTGGCGTTCGCAAAATTTCCAGTTTAAGTCTATCGGCATTCTTATCTTCAGTTCTCTGTACCGAGAAGTTAACAAGGAATATTCTAGCTTCATCACTGATTGATTTCGAGATACCTTACGTGACTGAGGCTAAGAATGTCTGGAGTAGTTTTTGTCCCAATACCCTTTCACCCATTAACCCTTTTTACCAGAGGCAGTGGGATGAGCCACTCTGCAGATTGATACGGAATGAACTTGTTAAAACGTCACTCAATACTGCAGAGCGTGCCCGCCTGCTGGCTGTGGGTAAATGGGAGTCGGGTTTGTGGTTACAAGCACTTCCCTCTTCCAACTTTGGTACTGTGTTGGATGATTCAACTTTCCGGATCGCAGTTTGCCTTCGACTGGGAGCTCCCTGTTGTGCTCCGCATCGCTGTCACTGTGGTGAAGCTGTCAATAGCCTCGGACACCATGGTCTGTCTTGCAGCAGGAGCGCAGGTCGAATGTCTTGTCACCGCCGGCGTTCCAGCCATTTTAGAACCAAGTGGTTTGGCACGGGACGACGGCAAGCGACCGGACGGGATGTCGTTGCTGCCTTGGAAAATGGGTAGGCCTTTAGTGTGGGACGCAACGTGCGTCGATACTCTTGCGCCATCCCATCTTCCTAGCTTGGCAGGCTGTGCTGGCGCTGCTGCTGCGACTGCGTAGACCAACAAATGGCGTAAATATAACAATTTTATAAATAGTTATTTTTTCGAACCGTTTTGGGTCGAAACGCTGGGGCCATGAGGTCCGAGTGCCCTATAGTTTTAAATTAATTTAAATATTTAATAGTTTTACCATGTTTACAGAGCAGCTCTTAGCTATAATTATTGATTGATAGGTGGTTTCTTTGTTAATGGCAATATCACAAAAACTAAATCTAAATAAGCAAAATTTTCATACTTAGCCAAGACGCCATGTCGTCTGAGATGATGTCAGTACCATTCGCTTCCCTCCTAATCTGGGGGATGAACATAGTTGGTGCGCCGACGCATAGCCCGTACAGGAAGACCGATGTCCATACTCCACTGCTGATCAATAACTAGAAATAAAATACAAGATAATACATTCATCAACAAAATACTATATAAGCCGTGTCTAGTAAAATAATAATGAGATTTATTGATTGAATTAATCTCATAATATGTTTATTTTATGAATGAAAAGAGTCGTTGCAATATAAGTAATTATGAGAACCTTTTCTCTAAAAAAATAGTTTTACGAGTCAATGCATCATTACATTAGTAAACTATTTTTAGAGCGTAAATTAATTAAAAATATTAGGTATATCTTAATAAAATAAAATATCTGGCATGGCAGCTATTTTTATTTTATGCTTCCTTTGAATAATAAATAATAATATATAGAATGATGTTTTATTTTAATGTAATATTGTATAATTTACTTACACAAAATAAGCTAATTAATTTTGTTATAAGATTTTTTTTTTCTTCTTCCCCCTCATTTGTTCGCCGTAGAGGCTAAACATGACTGTCCACGGTATTTCTTGTAACATCTTGCATGCAATTGTATGTATACTCATGTTTCAACAAATAAAATGATCTTTATCTCTTTATCTTTAAAAATCGTTAGCATCGTAACATTTGAAGAAAGTTTAGCAAAAGTATAATGTGTTTTTAACATACTACAGAATTAATCCCGTGTTTTAGCGAAAAACCATTTTTTAGTTAAATTTGTGTAAGAATATCGATACTATCCTAACGATTATAAAGACAACTAAAAACATATAAAATTGGTGGCGAACAACGACTAACTTTCATTTCTAAAATAAGAAAGCCTTTTAAAGAGACGAAGAGAGAGTACTATGAAAGTAACCCTCCAGAGGGCCAAAACGATTGTTTTTCTATTATCTGTTACTTGATCTTTGAAAGGTTACAATGCAGTTGAACAAACGAACTATAAAATATTTTAATCAAAACCAATTGAAGCGCTTACAAAGTTTTACCGCACAATCTCGCCTTTTAGATGTCTGTGTTTTAAAACGACGTGCACAAAAGTATCCTGTTTGAAACTCTTCAAACCGCAGGGTGGATAGACAGACGGGTAGACTACATCCATTCACAAATTAATTTCTAGCTGCTAAACTTAAAAAGATAGATATATTTACAAGTGTGTATAGAGGCAGCGACCTTGCCTTGTATGAAAACAAACGGGGCTACTGGACAGATTATCTCCAGAGAATAAAACGTTAAACTGTAATTACTTAAGTATTGTTAGCATCTTATTATAATGATTTAATCTAGGTACCTAGTATGTGTTCGACATACAATGATTTAATTAGGTTAGGTTAGAGCAATAGTTGTGGGAAATGACAACGATAACGTCTCTTTATTCTTGAGCTGAATTGTTGTTTTACAACACACTGTCACTGATATCTGTTGCAAAATTTGAACCAATGAGATATAGATTATCAAAACTAAACTAATTATTGAACCACTACGCACTGGTAAGCTATGGTGTACACGAGCTGAAAGAAACAACGTTCCCGTTGTTTACCACGTTTTTTTTTCGTCTCCTGAGGGTAAAACCGCCCTGAAAGTCAGTTTATTGCGATTTTATACGCCACAAACCCTGCTATTTGATATAGAGTTGTATAGCGAAGGGTCTATGAAGGAGTAGCTAAAGTGGCGGTATGGTGTCCTCAATTTCCGGCTGACGCAGATGGTCTCAGAACATGGGTGTTTCGGGAAGTACCTGTGTCTGAGAGTACGTCGGGAACCAACGCCCGGTCGTCACTATTACGTGGACTACCCCGAGGACACAGCGTAGCTCACGCTGGAGGTATGCTTCTTGGGTAGAGCAGCGCCGTGTTATGATTGCGACAGTGGATAGTGATCTCTCGGCCGTCATTCGGTCCATGGTCGGGAGCGAGAGTGCGTGGGAAGCTGCCGCCTCTTACTGCGAGCAAGTTATGCTTGCAAAAGAGGTGGCGGAAAGGGAGCATCCACCTCTCTTTCGATCCGTGGTAGACCACGCACTGGGCATCGGAGGGCGCAGACAGACCTCCCGTCTCTATGAGCTGTGGCCTGCGGCCGGCTGAATTGGGAATGGTCCCAGTAGGCGGCACGTGTGTTTCCTACACACGGCAAATTAGCTTTCACGTATCCCATGGACATTATTATATTGCAAATGAAGGCATTTGCGGTTTTTTGTCGGTATGAGTCCGACATACCGTGCCAGTTCCCCGGGTGGCGGATAATCTAAGAGGATTTTCCGTACTATAAAAAGTATAGCGAAGGGCAGACAGACTTTTGCTGACTTACACCTACAGTCCGCCAGTATATTTTTAGTTTCTTTGGAATAGAAACTAACGAGTCGAGTTTAAATTCTGAGCTACTTTGAGAATTTCATACGAAAACCCAATAATACTTTTCATGACCTAGGTATCGAACCCAGGATACCCCTTACAATTGCTTCCGAAATTATGAAGTGTGTGCAAATCTTGTATTTTATTGTGTCAACATAGTCTCTCAATGACTTCGGAATAGTTAATGGTTCCAAATCTGTCAATCCTTTTATTATTTAGTGTCATTCTGATACCATAAAAATAACAGATTTCACGATGATCCGTGCATCCTACCTGTTTCAAAAATGGTTTCCATTCGATGCTCTGATTTCGTCTCAATACACTTTCACTACTATCCGGAACTTCTTTGTAGTGACACTCTTCCATCGTAAAAATATTTATTTATAAACAAAAATATTAAGTTATATTTTATATTCGAATCACACGAACACTAACATTTATTTATTAATATTTAATTCATTTTATTTACGGGTAGCGTGCACCTGTCCACTCCCGCGCTTAACAGAATGAGTGGCCATGGTCGGTAGTTAAATATCCATGACCGCGATTATAATAAAATTTAGGGAGATGGAAAGCGACTGGTTTTTGTAACTGTTTTTTATAAATTTGCTACAAATGCTGATGCTTATAGGTCATTTAAATCTTGGTTAGCCTAAAAGCTGCGAGCTTACGAACTTACATTTTTTCAAGGCGTAATCGTAAAGCAAAGATACAAAATTAAATCGCATAAAAGCAGCTGGAACCTGAAAAATGAAAGACTTTTGATAGAAAATATATTTTTGTTCCTGCTAAAAATGTTTAAAAATTATTCAGGTCATGAACTATCAGTTGTTCACACTCGAAACATCACCAAAATCAATTCATCAAGACGTATCCTCGTTTAGGACACCCTGTTTATTATTATGTTGTATTGACTAGTATTTTTTGACGCCACATACCTATTTGATGGTGTGTTTGACTTATAGATACACTTTAACCAACGACCGAGTGCCTTTCCTGTGCTACGATTTTTTAAACAACTGCTGGAGTAGAATATGATGCCATAGAAATTGATTTAAGGACGATCACTGAAATTATAGGGTTTACTGTGGCTCGCTGGACCCCTTCAAAGGTCGAGGCTTTCGCTCCCTACTAGAAGGCGCACGTGGATTACACAAATGCGACGTCTACTGGGGCTATTGTAGGGTAGACAATTCTCTCTCATTTTTTGTTTCTCACTCACTCTCGCTCCCAACCAGGGATCGAATTACATCTGGAAACGAAAGGTCCCATTGCCGCAACACGGCGCTGCTCTGCCTAAGCTGGATGTAATTCCAGCGTGTGCTGCGCAGTATTGTCGGGGCAGTCCGCGTAATGGTGACAAACGGGAGTTGGTAGCCAGCGTATGCGATTAGTTACTTCCCAAAACAACCATGTCCTGAGGACGCCATGGAGCCTCTCAAGCCATTTAAGCCATCATATCACATCATCCATGGATGAGTGGCTTGAGGCCATGACAGACATGTCTTACCACCACTGTCGAGGCGTGCCCTACACATTGACAACCTCCGTCTATTGGACTTTTTACTTATTTTTTATGTTATGTGTAGAATATAACTTTACAAAATAATATCTGGCAGGAGCGACCTTTACTAGGTCGTCTGACCATCTCATTGGACGCTGTCATACGCTGCGCTTTCCCGAGCTCTCTACTCGGAAATCTTTTTGCCCCAGCGGCCATCGGTTCTACAAGCTATGTGCACCACTGCCACTTCTACTTGCAGAGCTGCACAGCAGATTTTTCTACGGATTTCCTCATTTCTAATTCTCAGTCGAGTAGAAAAATTTAATTGAATTAAATGTTCTGTTTAAAAGCTAAAGTTAAGTAACAGGTAGTAATTATTAAAATAATTTATTCCAATACCAAAATAAACTGGTATTATATGTAAATAAAGAAGCAAAAGAACTGATATTACGAATTTAGTATATTTTTTATTGCAGACTGATCTAATTTAATTCTTTAAAGCATTACATTTTCTTATCGAATAATTACATCTCTACAAGAGGTTCTATTAAAGTTTCGATGTCAGTATGTCTTAATTAATGCAGGCAGCAACATTATACGCAATCAAGGTTTTCTTTTACATTACAAATAATTTTAATTCCTTGCGTGATGTTAAAAAATATATATTTAAAAGATTTTTTATTTCATGAATATTTGTGTCAAATTAATTAATTTTCTGCTTTCCTAATTCACGAGTGACGAACATGTTGAGCATTACCGAGATTTGAAACAATTTAATTTAATTTTATTATTTAAACGAAATTATAAAAATTTTTGGGACCAGCATTATGCTAAGAGACTTTTGTTGGACTGAGGGAGAAAAAATTAAACCCTCCATTTCCAATGCTTGGTTCCTTTTTTTATATATAAGTAGGTAGGTAACTCAAAATATTGACATCCTACTTCCTACCCTATTCCTTTCCTACTAATGTTATAAATGTGTAAGTTTATGAGGATATATGGATGGATGTTTGTTACTCTTTCACGTTAAACCTAATGAACGGATTTTGATGAAACTTTACAGTGTTATTCTTTATACATTGGAATGACATAATGCATACGTTATAATTTATAACGATTTTCAAATTACAAAGATAATTAAAAGTAACTTTTCCAGGCGGGCGAAGTCGCGGGCGAAGCTAGTCCGAGATATTTTTCATTTTTTGCCAATTTATAATATTATTATGTTTAATCTTGTAAACTGATTTTTAATTTATACAATCATACTTAATTTCATAAGTAGGTAATTATTAGGTTTCTAAAGATGTTTTCTTTTTTGAAGAACGAAGAGGTGACTGTTGGTGGTAGCCTGTGGCGGGTAGCAGTAAATTAACAAAGATACCCATGCCTACGTCTTGGGGTTGTCTAGAGTCAAAATCAAAATCAAAATAGTTTTATTTTCATATAAACCATATACAGGCACTTATGAAATGTCGAGTCTAGGTGCACGGTTCCAAATTGGTCGTTTCCTTTGGAGAAGAACCGGCAAGAAACTCCATGGCTACTCTTTTAAATTATAGTGGTTTACAATGATGTTCGGTACAATAATAATTATAAATTGGATACTTACAATTAATAGAACAATTTAGGGATGTTGCGAAGATTACAATTAAATAAAATACAGCTAGGCATAAAATAAAGTAAAATACAGCTAGGCATAAAATAAAGTTCTACAGTTCTCCCATTTACAAACAGTAGTGACTAATAAACTGTATAAGTAAAGCAAATGACAAAACTTGTCACCAAGATTTACGGAATTAGATGTAAGTATCACGTCAAAAACGTGGTGGTTAATAGACTTACACATACGTCGTTACAGAGGTTCCAGGGAAGCCACATGTGCAGATGTATCAGTCCAACTATCCCCAAACGTCCCTATCATCGACATAGTCTTGTACTTTATAGTATGCTTTCTTAATTAGGATGCGCTTAACATGTGCCTTAAACTTTCCATCGGTAAGTTCTATTACAGATTTAGGCAGCTTTTTATAAAATCGTACACCATTTCCTAAAAACGACTTACTTGTTTTAGAGAACCTATATATTGGTATTACAAGTTTATATTTGTTACGTGTGTTCAAGCTATGGATATCACTCCTAATATTATAACTCTGCTGATGTTTGCGAACATACAAAATATTTTCTAAAATATAAAGTGACGGCATTGTAAGTATATTGATATTCTTAAATATGGTTCTAAGAAACTCCCGAGGCCCCACATTATAGATAACGCGGATAGCTCTCTTTTGTAGAAGTCGAGGTAAGTGGGTAAAGTATTTTATTACTAGTAATTAGTTTGATGCGTATGTTATTAAATTAATCTTCGTTCGTCACATTTTTTAGTTTTTTTTAAAGTAATATCGCAAATAGAAAGCAGGTATTTTTTAACATTACTCAATTAAATATCTAAATATTGATGATGTGACACCCTAGCTACGAACAACAATGCCATGCATTTTGCATGAATTTTTAATTAAATAGTGCATCTAAAAACAATTATTTAAAGATCATTGAAGTTGGCGAGATATTTAAAACTTGAGGATGAAGATATTTTTTATTTCAATTTTAACATTTAGTTATATAAAAAGTCGAATTTTGCTAAGGAATTTTGTACGACAAGGATTTCAAATAATGTTTTTACTCTTTATGATTTTCCTTAATATTGCATACTTAATACCCACTATAATAACTTCTTTTCATTTAAATTTAATTGTACCACCAAGAGTATTGTGTTAATACATTTATGCATTTGGTCCATTGGAATTTCGTAGTGGATCAATAATTTTTATACAATACAACACAAAGGATCAATGGTTTATTACACATGCATCATTACCTACACATTTACGCTTACTTCCCCTAAAATGTTTTCCTAAAAGTAATGAAAATATTTCACGTTCCACTTACAGAGTAGGAAGCAAATATTTTATGACATTCATGATAGCCTATTAAATGTCTCCACTATTAGAAAATGTTCCCCACAGCGGGGTCAGGGAGAATGATGTAGGCTTATACATCTCTCTGGAGATATCATATTTTTCTTTAGGTATCGATTTAGAAGTTTAGTAATCTAGCACGGTTGAAGAATAATATTTATACATGGTAACTTGTAACTAGACAATACACATTGATATTCCTGTAATTAAAATGAAAGTAAGTAAAATGTTTTTTGTAAAGATGTAATTTTTGTGAATGAAAACTTTAGCTTTGGACAGGACTCAAACCTCATCTTTGTCGGTACAGCAGACACTGTAGCTAATAAACCAACCAAGGTTACAGCTTCTGTACTTAGCACAGTCACATATTATTATAATAACTGGTCAACAGTCCAAGGTGAGCAGAATATAGGTAGGTACATCGTAACTCGTTGTTTATGCACCCCTGCACTGTAAATAAAATTGCATCTATAAATAACTTAATATGTTTTTATATTTGAATGCATTTGACCCGCATCTTGTCTTGTCTTATCTGATTGAAGCCAATTGAAATAACTAATTTTTGGACTCTGGTTTCTACATTTGACGGAAAATCAGTGAAACAGTTTAGCGCCGGTTGTACACGTGAGGGTACTAGATAGCGAACCGGTTCATTAGATTCTATCACCAGGCGTAGATTTTGTTGTCTTTGAAGGCGGCGAAGATATTTTATATTCTTATGTCTTCCCTGAGCAAAAGTTTATGAGGAATACTTATAGTCAAGACCTAGAATTATCAAAAAATAAAAATAATGACAAGTCGTTGAAAATTAAGTAAGCATAAGGTAACGTAAGCATACCTACTACGGCTTTCTAAGATTATTAGAATTAATAGGTACTATTAACAAACTGATATACACGATGATTTTGTAGTCGTTTTGGAACCGAAAATTTTAGACTCTATATCAGTAATAGAACCTATTAAAATATAATTTAAATTAAATAAAAATATATTATTTTATTGATTATTAAAAGTAATATCATATTCGAACAAAAAATGAGAACTCATGATAATTCCACTCAATGTTACGTACTACGATCACTACGATCGATGTCATTCAATGTTACACACACAACACTAAGCGGTAAAACATGCCTAGACACGTTATCCGCCCATTGGATGCGGCGCGGCGCCCGCTGCCTACAATCCACGCACACAGCTGTAATGTATTATGTACCTACCCCTAGTAACAGGCTGCGCGGCGCCGGCGCGGCGAGCGCTCTCGCGTCGTCGCGTCGCCCGCGCCGCTCCCCGTTAACCACCCCGCACGGCCGCACCCGCCAGTTCTGTTGCAACTCGCGCGCGATAAAGGTTGCATTTTTTACGTTTTACGTAGCCACGCGAAAATGAGTCTTCAGTATGAATATTCGAACGCGGAGTAGGTACTTGACAATGGTTCAGCTGTACACTGTTACTAGTTACAATTTGGAAGGCCAAAGCTGAGGCCAAGCGGTTGTATTCCCGGCCAGAACATTTAAAGGCGCTGCGGCTACGAGGGATTGAAAGTCCTCAAGTACCTTCAACCCCTACCAACTTGGCTGCAATCCAGCGCCTTCTCAATCATGGACAATTCCGTGTGCCGGCTCACGCGCAAGGTCGAGGGCGCCTAAATGACTCGCAGGAGAACGAAGACGCTATTCTGGAGTAGGTACTTCGAGCGGGCTCCGCGGCGAAGCACGAGAATGGCGGCACAAGAATTTAATGTTAGCTAATGCTTTGTATGGAAAACATTAAATAATAATGGCTTAACATCCCTATAAGTTCCGTCGAGCTCACGTCATCAACAACAATGATGCACCGGCAAGAACTGCCCTATGTCAGCTGCCCGGCTCGTTATGCAAGTGTTGTGCGTGCTTACCCAAACAATCAGTTCCGTGATCGATGGATAGGCCACGTCGCGCGGCGGTCCCGTGGCTTGCCCACCACGGAGCCCAGACTTAACGCCCCTGGATTTTTCTTGTGGTCGGAAATAAAAAGACTCCTTTATACCCGTGAACATGAAAGTCTTAACGAGTTACGCAGTGCGATAGTGGACGCCTTTGAGGAAGTGAAAAGTGATAGGCTAAAAGACAATAGCATAAAACGGGCACGTTTGTGTATTGAACGCGGCAGACTCCATTTCGTGTACTTGCTTCGGTACAGGGAAGTGTAAACAATTTATAAATAAACTTTTAATAGGTAAGTACTTAGCTATGTACATAAGTTAATTATTTTGTAAATAGCTCAAATTCCAAAAATCCAAACGCCTGAAGTACCTACTCAGTTCATTGTCTCTCTGTTTCTAATTATTGATACCTACAGTAAAATAAAGATAAGTTCAATTCAAATAAAGTATTTCTGCCGGTCCTAAGCCCGTGTAAAGTATGAACGAGAAATTGGAGTAGGTACAATTTACGTAGTTGGCGTGAAAATGTTGATGCGCAGCGGCTGTGCGAGCGACTGCTGCGCCTGTCGCGGGTTCGATCCTCGCTCGGAACAAATTTGTATGATCTGTGGGTGAATGTTCTGGGCTTGCGTGTTTGTGTATGTGAAAATTTATGTTTGTAAATGCACCCATGACACAGGAGAAAATCCTAGTGTTGGGCAACCTTTTTTTTCTTAAATAAGAACTACGATAAAACCTACCTACACACAGTCTTATTCTAATTTTTTTAGTAAGAATGTAGGTATTACGTTCGTGTCCCGTATCAGCTGATTCGCTGGGCGCCATACTTGTCCTATTTGAACTGTGATCCTAGGTACCTACCTAACATCAAATTACGTCGCTATCTGCATCGTAATGCAATTTATTTTAATAATAAAATGTACTTGTCCAGCTACTAGCTATTAAATCACGCGTAGTAGGTACTCAGACGGATCATCCGACCGTCCGTCGCTCCCGTTGCTGTAGGTAGGTGACCAGCTGATGAGCTGACTC
This sequence comes from Acronicta alni, assembly GCA_964056405.1. Lineage (NCBI taxonomy): Eukaryota > Metazoa > Arthropoda > Insecta > Lepidoptera > Noctuidae > Acronicta > Acronicta alni. Next base: position 16,214,273 of record OZ043923.1, read on the forward strand.
GTACCGCGCCGCGCCGCCGCGCCCGCGCCGCCCGCCGCGCATCATTGATAAATGGCAAGCTTGAGACTGAGGCGGTTTAAGAATGAAATATTCGTGCACTACTACGAACAAACTCGAACAAGTGAAATTTTTTTTTGAAATGCCAACTTTTTTATTATTAGCTGTACAGTCAACTTAATATTTTTTATTTGTACTACTAATTATCCTAAGTTACCACGTTGCGGTTCCAAAACGACTATAATTTCACGCTGTATAATCAGCCAATAGTGAATCCCATTTCTGATAATAAAGCTGAAGCGATGTTCAAATTGTGGTTTGCATTGAATTGCGTGTGGACATAGAAACTGTGTAGTTATGATACATTTAGAGGTTCCATTCTACAAATTATTAATAAGAAGGTAGGTATATCTGCAAAATTGTTTCTGACTTCTTGCCTAAACTACACGATACATTTAAACCAAATTTTCACACGGCAAAACAAGGATCTAGATAGTTTAAAAATATATATAAATTGTTGTTGTGTTGTGACAATAATTGACATCTACGCCAGAAGAGCCGAGTGCCTATCTGCGTAAGGTTCTTTAATTATATAAAATTTGTTTGTTATTAATAATTATCCACCTACACTTTTTTATAAGACTTTTTTTAAACTGTGGAGTTCGATTTACGTGTAATATTTTTTAAGAAACTTGTATATGATCCTATTCCTGGTAATAATTGTTTATACTCAGACTTCTCTGGACTGATCTCTTTGAAGTGGAAGGAGCGAAAAGATGAAAGATTTATGTATTATATTTCCGCTCCTTTCGCTTATCGCTGTTAGTAGCCACACCCTAAATATAACAGAATCCACAGGCCGTATACACCAAATATTGATACTCAAAGCATTAAAATATTCATCGCTGTTCTCTCCACTATTAATGTCAAGTTCGTGTTGAATCTACAAAACAAATCTACTCTCAATGATCACCAGTATTCATTAAACCCTCATTTGTTCTATAGTTTATCAGCGGACAGGTCAGATTATGCTGGTGAAATGAATCCTCGGTGGGTCGTTAGATCCCAATTAGGAATGATATTCGCGCTTGTTTTTATTGTTAATTTATTTTAATACACTCATCTACAAAAACAATCCATTATTGACTTCGATCAGGAACGCGTTTGAGTAGGCGTGTGACCGATACCAAGAAGGCAGAAATATAAATTTTATGTAACTTAAATACAACATTAAGTAGATACATAATTATGTACTTACTCTTCTATTCTCTCATTACTAATATTCTATTCTTACATTATTAATAAAATTATATCATTATTAAATAGTATAAAATAAAGTCGCATTTCGCGTGTGTCGAAATCTTTCTCCATTTTTTTTCTTTTAAACCACGCGTTAGTTAAAAATAATCCTCCAAGTCATCTCTGTGATAACAAACTTTCTCCGGACAAAGAAATACAATAAAAAGTTAATTGTTCAGATACTTTCAACCCTTCGTCTGTTTCCGATTGAATTCACAGGGAGTCAGAATTACCCCTAAGCAATCCATCATCGCTTTTCAGGACTACGGCAGGGGTCAACGTACTATGAGTGGCACCATCGCGAATCATTTGACAATCGGGATGGACTTGGAATAAAGTTGACATTATAACATGCAATTGATGCAAAAATTCTTCTTGTGCTGAAAAAATCAGGTTAACGTTTTGAAATAATTTATTAATTATATGTATATTTTATTAAGTTAAACGTATTAACTTAAACATCAATCCTAAAGACCGCTAAGTGAAAGGTTAAAAAGCGTACCATACAGGCTGTATAATATATTGTGATAGTAGAATGTAAATGGGCCACTAAAATAAATAACGATTATACTTTGGTAAATTTTTAGGACTAGCTGTTGTCCGCATCCCAAAGGGCTTTTTGAGACAAAGTTCTAATCTATCTCTGTACCGAATTTCATTAAAATTGGTTCAACGGTTTAGGCTTACAAGCGTAACAGACAGAGATACGTTCGCAGTCATAATATTAGTAGCGAGAAGGGATTATTTGGAAAAGAAACGCTAATCGAAAGTGGGTTATAGTAACCTGTGCCTTTTGCACTTATTTGGACTAAAATACCAAGGTTTGGAAAAAAATCCTGTGTGTCTACTTGTATAGCTTTTGGCAAGTAAATTAATTTGAAGGGTTGTATTTTTCTGTTGAAGTACCACAGAAAAATAGAACCTAAATTCGTCCCACGATAGGCTATCGGCTATTTTAATAAAGTCACTTGAGTCGTTAACCCTTGGTACAAGTTTAAACAAGGGCCAGAATCCCGCCATCTTTGTTTCTAGTACTCCTAATAATTACCAGAGTTCATCGCGTAATGGCCGTTTGCATTTTAAATTGATGGTAATGGATTCGCGTGATAACTTTGAATCAAAGTTTTCGGTTCCCGGAATGAGAGATGAATTATTACAGCTGTTTTTATGGCTAATTAACTTGAACAATATTTTTTTTTCAAAAATATGGTTATAGTCTTACCTGATTCATTAGCCTTGTGGTCGTACCTAAGCGCGACTACTGCGCTTGAAATCCTAGGTTCGATTCCCAGTACAAGCAAAGTTTTATTAGGGTTTTCTATGAAATTCTCAGCAAGAGTTTTGAGTTGAATTTGTGCCCGGTGAATAGCTTTGAGGTTTGTCATTATAAGAATCTAAACATTGTGCAAACTAATGGTGTATTTCCGAGTTGCTGACGATTCGGACACAATATATTGGGACACATTGTCCGAATTGACACATTTTAATTTTAATATATTTTTAGTGACAATTCGGATACCATTAAATTATTGAAGCTATTTAGTACAGTCAGACAAAAAAGCGTTACCAAATATATTTTAGAGTGGTTTAGACTTTTATATATGCATGATGAACATGCTGGTTCAGATGGGGAACCAGCATGTTCATCATGTTCACCTAAAATAAATATGTAGGTAAATATATCTAAACACTAAAAACTGGAACGATAAAAAGTCTCTCTGATGAAAAATTTAATAGAAATCTCATACAACCAGATCTACCATTTCAGTAATTACCTAAAACCGTAATCCTAACTAATATTATAAATGCGAAAGTGACCAAACATAATCAAACATTTGTTTGACAACTTCTTGGTTTTTCTAGAAACCACACGAACATTCGCGGAAAACAGCTTATTATTACAACTTTATACTTAGACAAATTCAAAAATCTTACACAAAAACTAATTACTAAAGAGATAGAAAGAGTGTCTTTTCTATGCATCTATTAGCGCTTCAAATACTTATTACCCAACTGCCAAGGCGCGTATCTATGTACGTGGGTTTAGAATATTATTTATTAAAAACGGCATCTTTCGTTAAAAATAAAACTGTATTTTACGGATGGAGGACGGATTTCTACAATTAAGGTATCGTTGGAAGTTTTTTATCTGACTGTACAAAACAGCTTTTTTTTATTGGTGTCCGAATCATCAGTGAAAGAAATATTAAAATTAAAATGTGTCAATTCGGACACTGTGTCCCAATATATTGTGTCCGAATCGTCAGCAACTCGTATTTCCGTAGACCCTTATCCTTCGAGGAATATGTACGTGGTACCTACATACGTGATGGTATGTTTTGTATATGAGTGTACCTACGCAAGTGTGACTTTTTTTGAATGTTTTTAATTAAGTGTTGAATTATGTTGAAGACGTGAATTAAATTACATAGACATAAGCGAGATTGTATAATTGTATGCCCGAGTGTGATTATTTTTTGTAAGTTTTTATTTTAGAGCTGAATTATAATTAATATTTGAGCTTTAATTTACACAGAGCCAGAACTATTAATATTTGAAATGAGTATCGATGTTCTATATTATAATTATAATGAAGGTACCTACAAATTACAAGGCACGAGAGTAAAACAACATGTCTGGGCGCCGTCAGCTCACCTACAAAGTACCTATCCTTCTCACATTACGTATCTCTAGTGCTATCAATCATCAAAACTTATTAGGTTCAAAGAATTTATTCTCAATAAAAATACAAATTCACTTACTTGAGAACAACAAATTAGCTTAAACAATAATTACAAATCGTCGTTTCTTTAATACACATCTAATGTATTCATGTTTTAGGAGACTTATTGCTCACTATTACAAATTGAGCTAATTGAGTTTTGAATACATTAAATGAGTGTATATTTTTTATGCGTGAGGGTATCTTATTGTAATATTGTGCCCCTTCAAACGTCAGCATTCTTTTACCATAATTGGTTCTAACCTTTGGTAAAACCAAGAAACTAGCGCGACGGGAACTACGTTATTCATAAATTAATCCAATAAATATTACCTGAAGCATCAATAACAATAGTTTTTACGTCGACGCAAACTTCAAAATCAAAGAATACTTTGGATTAGTGTAAGATAACACATTGAACTGTGCCGGGTGGATCACCCTGACGAAAACAGATGTGTTCTGTCCCCGAGGGTGACGACCGTACAACAATAATCTCGGATTTGTATGCAGGCCGATGTAACGGAAAAGTTACACTTTTCAGTTTAGATACCCCCCTCGTTAGCCTGGTGTTACATTGGACTGAAATTCAGGATTTGATATGTGCTTTTTAACCATTAGAACTACCAATAAGTATATCTGTCATGTTATTGGGATCAATTGTAAAGGAATATTAATTAAACCATCATGCGATTACGCTTGTATCCCCGAAAGGAAGGCAGAAGTGTAGATACGGTACTCCCATACTTTGCTAGTATGTTTTAAGTGTGTAGCGAGTAACTCGCACAACTCAACGCAGCACAGGATCATACGATTTTACGTCACATGAGGTGATTTTGGTGCCGTGTGCAAAACCGGTGCATAGCCCCGCCTCCTAAGTCGCTGCAACGGCCTAGTTACGACTCCCGGAACATGGCGCCGGTGCATCTATTGGGCGATGCGCTAATGAGGCAAGATGACTGCTAATGAGCCTATTGTTCGGTACTTAGCGACCATATTGAAGAGGGTGTTGCCCCTGCGCAGAACGGTCAAGTCCGACCCGTTATTATTGTTAATTAGTTTTAAGTTACAGTATTAATATTTTTGTTGTTTCGTGTAATGTTAACTTCGCTCCTGACCTTCAGTAAAGTTTGTCGCTTCTCGCTCTGCGTTTTAATTCTCTGCCTAGATAGTACCTAGTACACACTCAGTCTAGACTGACCTATTTAGTAAGTGGTATCAGATACACCTCACACCTTGAACCACTTCAAGTGGTTGTCTTTGCCGTTAACCGGGCACAATTCCAAGCTCCGAGCTTAGAAACCGCCCTCACGCTCAACGACCGCGTTTGCGAACCATTCACTTAAGTGGACATTTTAATAATAGCATCCGCTTTTAATCTGCTGGAGTTACCAGTTTTACTTATAATTATTGCAGGTACAAATAATAAATAATAGTAGAATAAATTATAAATAAATAAATGGCACAGTTTCCACAGCACCAGTCCCAAACTAAGCAGAGATTTTATTATGGTACCAGACAATGGATGTAATACTTAGGGGAGATCAGCTCAATGCGGCCATGGGAGGCAAAGCGGCCACGCTTCATTTTTCGGTTATTTAAAATGTTAGCGCGGCGTTGCAGTTCTGACTGCATAACCAATCTCCCGCCCCGCGCCGCTCAGTCATTCGGTAGTGGTGGGACCGAGCTCGTGGCTGCAGTGACGGAATATATTTTATAGCGAGATTTGTTAAAAAAATGGAAGGTAAGTTTAATTTGCTTTGGTTAAAACTCTTTATATTTCAATGCTTTTGTTACGCGTGTATTGTTACTTATCTATTTGGCTTTGTGTGTCTTCTATTCTCTTTGAAATATAATAAAAAATGTGAGAACAGTTCATCATTAAAATAAAATGCCCGTAAAAAGGCAAAGCGGCTCGGGCAAAGCGGTCACTATGATCCGTTAGATAATACCTAATTATTTTGTTTAGATGGTTAACAACTACAAAAGGAAGACTACCCAGGGGTCATGGGACGAAGATGTGATGGCTAGAGCAATTAAAGAGGTCGATGAAAAACGTGGCTCAATCAAGCTACCCAAGACTGATTGTGATTTAGATAATTGTTATTAGAAAGTATTTTTTTTTTTAGTATTTTATAAAAATGTTCAATATTAATAACTATTGTTGACTAATAAATAATGTTATTTATATTATTATTTTTATTTTGTCAAACACGATGTTTTGTCAATAAATTAATACTTTTCTTGTGCACTTTTGGGTTGGCCACGTTGCCCCTACCCCTATGACTGCTTTGGGCAGCCACTCGGGCAGAGCGGTTTCATGACATGTTTTCGTAATTTACAAATCACAAGGTTATTTTCAAATTTGCGAGAATTTAATATTCACATTATAAAAAAATTATAAATTCTCTAGCTATTAGTATAAAATTCTCTTCAAAAGTCTATCTTTTTATAGATTTTTTTGTAACTCAAAGTTAAGATGACCGCTTTGAGCTGACGTCCCCTACCTATATACTTTTTTTCAAACACAAATCACATATCGTTTATCACATAAATATTGACCACAGCCGTCGTCTATGCTATAATGCTGACAATGCTGTGTAATTGATATGTATAATGAAATATTGTGTTCGTTTAGTGTTGTTAAGAAAATTGAAAAAAATAGATTTCGTTCATTTTACACTGCAGTATAATTTCGTAGAAAGATTCAAAATAATTAAAATAGAGTCAAACTGGAACATAACTAGTGAAATACAGGTTAAACGTGTTATAAATATTTGGGTATATAATTATACATACTGTATATTAAAATTGTGTGGTTTTATTTTTACTTCAGACTCTTTTTGTAAGTCTTGATATTAATACACAGACATACTTTACATACAAATTCGTATAAAACCTATAAAAAACTCATTTTGAAGTAAAACGACCCCGAAGGCCAACATGTTAATTATAAATTCTGAGCGAGTGTGAAGGCCTAGGAAAGGTGCGCCACCTCTGGAGCTTGAACCGTGTATAAATCAAGGACCAAAGTTTTTATGAGGCAGGTACTTGATTATGATATTTTTATAATCTAATAGCGTTGTTTATGTTTTCTTGAATTTTCAAAATTACAAAAAAAAACCACACTTCGCATCGTTAAGTTTTGATCAAAGCAACTATAAAAATATAGTGAAAATTGTGCATATTTTCGGACATCATCATCATTCTCCTGCCCAACTTCGGGTCGGCGCATACCGTTATTTTTCCCAGACAATGACCTGTTATTCTTGAAACCAAGCCGACTTTGATCTTAAAAAAATCTAAAAATGCGGAAAGTAGTTTTTCTCTGGGTTGCCTTTCATCTGACCCAAATATTTCTAACAATAGATTGATAGTAACCAAACATTGAGGCGAACAGTTTCAAGACGGGTCTTTTTTCAATATTACATGGAATGAAAATGCTGTAGTACTGTAGTAACTATTAAAACTTCCAAAATGTTATGTTATCAACTTTTCAATTCATTATTTAAATGTGACGACTAAGAGCCAAAGTGTAACCAAGTCAAGATTTTGATAGGTAGAACTACTCAGTACTCAATAAGTAATTAAGCTATTTTTAGGTGGTAGTCTCTGCTCATGCTGCATTGTTAGTCTGGGGTATTGCTAAATATTCTGTTGCTACTATTGTTATTTAGCGAAGGAAAAATTCGACCGCGAGTAGGATATTGCTGTGCCAGTTTGAAGGTCAATGTAGCCAGTGAAATTACTTACTGGGCATATGACACATCAATTTAGGTCTCAAAATGACAAAACCCGAGTGATGGCGCTGGTGTAGCTGGTGTCAATAGGCTGCGGTTGCCGCTTACCGTAGAACGGCCTAACGGCATTTATTTGTCACCTTATCACAAAAAGAATTTTTTTCAAATATTAGTAGATACACAAACCTTTAGGGTGAAGTCAGATAATCGACTGGGCCTGGTAACGCACAATAGAACCTTTCCGGTTAAATATGTAGGTATGCGATAAAACCTTTTCTTGTCCTATTATTTTAGTAAATAACAGTTTTCTGAGAAGTAGTGATATTTAATGCTATAAACGTCTCTCGGATATTTCAGAGGGTTGTATTATAAAGTCTCGTATTGTTATTGCTGTGATTCTGATAATGTTGCTATAATTACAAACAGTAAAGCTTTCGTTCAGCCTAACATCGACTCCTACACAGTTTGTATTGTTATCATAAATCATTAATCCTGACATAAATAAAAAGTATTACGCGGCATATCCTAGTGGATGTACCATGAGGATTTGCCGTGGCCACTGGACGTGTCATGTTGGACCCGTACCGTACCGACTAAAGCCGTACTTACTGCCATTCAACTATTTATTTGGTGCATCTACATAGTCAGAATGGCATGGTGTAATACCTTTATTCCTCATAAGAATTAGAGATGTTAATAACTTCTACCTTGGTAATCAGTTACTTACATGGTTTTACTCAAATTATGATAATGACGGACTGTCCTATCGTATAATGATTAAGTACCTACTTTCTTTATCGCTTTGATTGTATAGGTACTTGCTAGGAAATTGTATAACTTTGATAATATGTAAAATCTTATAACTATTACCGCCGTTAATTGTGTAATGTCGTTTATATGCGGTGATAACCTTTAATAATTGTTACAATTGTAGGTTGTCATCACCTAATAATGTGCAAATGTAGTGTGTAAGCAGTGATAGCCTAAATAATGGTATGACCATTGGACTGCCAAGTCGAAGGTCTCGAGTTCGAACCCAAGGCACGCACCTCTGACTTTTCGAATTCATGTGCGTATTAATAATTAATTATCACTCGCTTAAACGGTGAAGGAAAAACATCGTGAGGAAACCTGCATACCTTAGAGATTTTTCTCGACAGTTTGTGAAGTCTGCCAACCCGCACTAGGCCAGCGTAGTGGACTATAGCCTAATCTCTCTCAATATGAGAGGAGACCCGTGCCCAGCAGTGGGACAGTATATGGGTTGATGGCGTAGTGTGTAAACAATTATTGATTCAATAATTAAAAAATAAAAGCGGTAGGTACTCTTGGACATGGCGCGTATCGTCTGGAGGTTCCTCACGCGAGATCCCTGACCTCCCGGTAGCTTGCATACGGTCCCCGATACCGGTGGACTACAACTATTTTTTTTATATTTTTAAATGATTTATTATCTTTTTATATTATTTGTTAATATCTTAAAATATCCAAAATACGTAAATAAATAAGTACTTATAGGAAACAGAAATAAGTACAAAACATAAGTAAACACATAGGAATACAATTGCTACTGATCTTGACTGTGATGAATATAATCAATTGCAATTAATATTTCTTGCTTATTTTTTTTTATTTTTTTTTACTTAACTTCTTAATCTTTTAATATTTCGTTTTTCAAATTCAAAAACCTAAATCTATAATTAAATAAAAATAAACTTATCTACACTACTTACTAACAAACTATAATCTTAATCTTGCTTATTAATATTTTAATTTATTTTAAAAAACGGGCATCATTTGTATCGAACTCAACTCTCGCGAAGGTCCCTGAAAACATTTCAGCTGGTACCTAACTTGTTCCAAGCGAGACATGTTGAAAAATGTCTTGGAAACAATCGCAGAGGCCGTCGACCTGCCACCGAGGGTCCAAGACCCGCATTTGCGCCTGACCGAGTTCCTCGACAAACAAATTGATACCGAACTTTAATGGGCTGAGATGAAGTGTCAATATTTTTACATTATTTTCATTCTGTGGGGTTGTTTTAGCTGAGAAATGGTAGGGAATATGATATTTACCTATTTATGGTCGGTATTTTATTAGTAGCTTATATCTCAAAGTTCCATCTCAAGGCTGCTCCAACTAAACTTTTGTACACAGGACCAAAACCAGAATCAAGGAGTTATTCGTCATCTCACCCGACCAAATCTCGCCCGATCGGGGGAGATGGCACAAAATAATTTAATTTTTTAGCCGCCTTGCAGCATAATTAGCTATAGATACACCGCATATTTGGAAACTTACGGCAAGTAGGTATTAACAATATACTCATGAGTTATATAAGCTAAAATCCTTCACTCCCCCTTGAACTTGAAGATATATATTATAGTGGCTAATATATTTATAGTGGCTTTACGCTTCCTAAACTAATGAAAAATATCTAAGATTAACAAAAGATAATTTTAATAATGATAAAAATAGAAGAAAAATTCAAATACTTGGGAATGTTGATACTATCTACTAAAAATAGCCAAGTAACGAGCAAAAGAATATAATTTGAATAAAAGCAACGGTCATCGCTCTTGGCTGGCCAAATACAAGAGATTGCTCGGATGCAAGCCTTCGGTAAATTGAAAGTACATTTTTGGCATAATCCCCGCCAAATTTCATTTTGTCGCCGATAGCATTCGCCAATATCGGGCATGGTGCGAGTTAGAAGATTTACTTGAACTATTACTTTTTATGGGTCATAAAACGAATAGAATGAACTGATTCCGGTTAAAAGTTGCAGTACATCTATACTAATTACAATTTCGTGATCTGAAGTTAATCTTTTGGCTCTAATTAAGGTTATAATCTAAAAAAAACATTAAAGTTTCATTTCAAAACTGAAAACCGCAAAAAAACTGTTTTAGACTTAACTAAGGCTCTAACCGCGCATGCCTTGGATACATTGAAAGCCTAGATCAAACAACATCCTATTGAACACTTTCCTACCACGACGTACTATTTACTCTAAGTATTAAATTTCTGTCCTCTTAATAAATTTTCTTATAGCTGAAAAGTTTTTTATTTATTCTGTACTGTATAATATTATTAACAGACGCTTGAAATATTTCATCTTCAGATACACATTTCGTCTCGTCTATTTTATTACAAAAAATATTTTCTATTTTAATTACAGCTTTTAGAGTTGCTTTTTAAAAAGAATACATTACTATCAAAGAGTCTTTTAGATTTCGAACAATAAATTGTCATAAATATTCATGTTTATTTAAGTAATAGAATAATCATGTTATTTTATTCTCAATGTAAATGATAAACACACCGTAGGGTTTTTCGTTATTATGTGTATTGCATTGAAATAACCTACCTATACACCGTCAATAATGAGTGAAAATCTCCAACCATACGTAGAGGGTAACAATATGGAATACACTGCATTAAAAATGTTGGAAAATTAGTTTTATTCAAGAGATAAATAGAGTTAGTTACCTACAGCTAATAAAAAAAAAATTTATTTTTATTCTAGGTATTTGTCTTTATCAGCCAACGATTCAGTGTTAGTTAGGCTTACTTTTTATTAGCTATGAGGTTGGGAACTAAATTATCCATATTAAATTTTGTCTTGCAGATCGTTGTTATATGCATCTTGATAGCATCATAAATCATTATTGGCGTTGTACAGGGCAAAGGACGTAAGATAAAATACCTAAGATTACACAATCGCCCATCAAATACCTACTATAGACATAAATCGTAGTATTTCCTTTAAAATATTATGACTCGTCCGACAGACCTTCTTTCGCATCACAGAGTAACCTAATTAGGTGCTTACCCAGGATTACCGAGAGTGTTCGCCACGCTTTGTAATAATAATAGAAAATGGGAGCTTTTCCCTAAAAGATTCTCGGCGTCATAAAAATCTCGGGAATTTTTCTAGTGTCAGTTCAGGTCAATGACCCGAGTGATGGATTCAAATTTTGTATATACGTTATCGTCGTTTGGAAAATGTGGCTTTCTGGGAAATATCTAGTGATGTGTAGGTATGCATATTTGGGGTCAAAACGCCGTAAAACACATTGATGTTAATATTGTTTAGGTACATCGTCAATCCATAAGGTATCATATGTGTTACACAAAAAAAATGTCAAACTGCTTTATTAATTATATTAAAAACATTTGTCGCACGTTGAACTATAACTTTACATTGAGGAGTGTATTTGGATTTTTCTGTTAGAAATAAGTGTAAGGTTTGATTTATTCGTAAGGTTCCTACTAAACCACAATATAATGAATATGAAAATATTTTTAACCTTAAATTTTAAAATAAATCTTTACAAACCTACAATCTTTTTGGTTTTCATTAAGCGCATTTCTCTAATAAAAACGCCAATTAATTGAATATAATCTCAAGGTATTCGTTACAAATAAACAAACCTACATATTTTTACTCCATAGTTTGTGAACTGGGTCTAGAAACCAAAACAACAACTGTTTTCAGTTTAAAGGTCAGTTAGTCTACTGTTAGAATCGACCTTAACCTCATATTACCCAAAATCTCGTCCTAAGTCAACACAAAGTTCGTAGGCAATGCTTAAAGTACACAATAGTTATGTTTATAAACCTCAAGCACCACGTAATTATAGCAGAGCTTATTGCCCACACATGTAAATGGTTCAAAAGCGTGTAGGTCATACATAATTTCGGCAAACATTAACATCGTGGAAGTACGTCAACACGATACTCATTTGCATCGCCTCAATTACAATGTACTTATATTAATAAAAATCTTTAAGTATTGACAAAAAGAATGTTTCATCACCCGGTCCCAAACTGTGAATTAAATAAACGTCAAATAGTAGCGTCATGTGAAAAAAATTGTTATGATTGTCGTGTGTCGGCTCGGATTGCGGCTGTCATTGACAAATGCCGAACTTATGAACGACGCGGACGCCGCGAAACGATTTCAGTATAAATGTGCGAAGTTACACTGCCATATTTATTTGGCGACATAAAATGACGAACATTTTAAATGAACCATTGTATAAAGGGACAAAATAGGCAAGTGCAAGTTGTATACTTTAAATGTTTTGTTTTAATATTTTATCCAAATTAATGTGTCATTAAATATCTTTATAATAAACACTGAAGTAGTAGTGCTAAAAAATGTGTAATTAATTATTAAAATGACGTATTCTCTTAAACATCATCTTCATTTCCCAACTATGTTGAGGTTGGTTCCCAGCCTAACCAGATGCAGCTGAACCAGTACTTTACACAAAGCGATTGCCATTAGACCCCCGCAACCTTATTACCTGAGAAATACTTAATTGCTATTTAGTTTATCCTCAATAAACTGGTTGTCAGGCTTTTTAGGCTTCTGACTACTGTCATAGATGTTTTTATGACAACCGGGACCGATGGTTTTTGCTTGCTCGACGGGTCTCGATGCGTTAAGATTGGTTACTCATCTACAGACTGACCTTGGCTAGCGCAGCTTAACCTTGCAGTTCGGTTGATCAGCGTAGTTATTACTTAGCCACGAGCCTCTCTATACCTATATTGTCTTCTTTAAATGATAATTTTAAATACTTATTTCGTAGTATGAAGAATAATAATATTTTTGGGACATTTTACACAACACCATCTAGTCCCAAACTAAGCAGAGCTTGTACTATGGGTACTAGACAATGGATATAATACTTATATACTTTTTTTGTAAATACATACTTATAATACATAAGAAACACCCAGACAAACACAAATACTCATGTTTTATCCACACAAATATTTATGTCCTGTGGGAATCGAACCCACGACCCCCTGATCAGCAGTCCGGCACTCGAACCGCTAGACCACAGAGGTCGTCAGAATACTTATTTCTGTGCCCTTATCGTTACATATTAGACAACACAAGTTGACAGTCAAATATCTTCCGTTAGCGAAGTTAGTTTGTGTAGCAGAAGCTTGTGTTCGATCGCCGGAAATGAGGAAAACAGCATATTCCTTTGCTCCACATTTAAAAAAGTTTTTCCTTTTATTAATTTGCCTCATCGGTGTCCTTAAACCGGAAATAGTAAGTGTTTACCCACTTGAATTTCCTGAGTGCACAAAGTTTGCCAATTCAGTGTAATTTTGCCGGCTTCTTGCCAAAGAAAACTTTATCATACGTTGGCGAATTTAATTTATTTTCAAGGTCTTGCATTCACAGTTTCTTTGCAGTTTATTGAAAGGAAAAATTTATCTGTAAGTTAAAATCCAATTGAACCCGCTAATATTGAGTAGGTATAAGTAGTATCCTTTGGACTCTCTAAAGGATAAAAAAAACAATCACTATCCATAAAATAAAAATGAGGAATTAGGTGGGGCATTGTAATTTGGTGCATGTATTATATCATTCAAGCTACAGTCGCTATAGATTAACTAGACCTTAATCAAACCCCCTATCAGTCAGTGAGGTTTCTATGATAATGAGCAACTATAATTATATTTCTTTTTTATGTTTACACCAGACTAAGCATTAAATAGAACTAAAAATAATCAGTAATAATTGATGCAGATAATTGACATTATAACCCTGCCTTACTATACAGAGGCCTTTAGTGTTCAATAACTGTCAAGAACCGATATTATTCCATACTATGTGTCGTAAAATTATACTTGAAAACACATTCTATCGTGAAAAAAGTCATAATCGTAAAATAAGGAATGTAGGAAGCTATTGACGTAAGATGTCACAGCCTAGAAAAATTGCGTTCGATAATATATTACTATAGTTTAAGAAAAAAGTCACTATGTAGTGACTTCTCAACAGTATGACATATCGCGGTAATTAATAAAAAAATAAATATTATCGAAATAAAAAAAAAAAACTTATGTTTAGTACATAATAATGTTAAAATCTTGCTGATAAATTTGTTCTATTGACAACAAGCACAAGGATGGTGGCTCAGTGTGAGGGCCTGAGTGTGATACCCAGGTCAAGTAATTATTTTTATGTTTTCAGTGTAAGAACTAATAAATTAGTAGCAGCTGGGAGTTTGGATTGTACCCAGTTAATTTATTAATTTATTTACAGGCATACACATACAACTTTATAGTAATAAAAAAACCAATACTTTGCAGCGTTCACATTACATTAAAATTATACTTAGATATATACAAATAATTAATGACAATATGCCTCTATTACATGGGACTTAAAAACATACCTACATACATACATACCGTCTACATACCGTCGGGGAATACAGGCGTAATTATATGTTAGGTAAAAGAAAATTTCAATAACAAAAATATCAGTATGCTTCTACGCATTTTTCTGCGCTACCTATCGTAGCTTGAACATATTTTCTTACTCATAAAACAAGTTTGTCGCCACAAGAAAATAATATTCCCAGAATAGCCCGCGTCGCCCCGTTGTTTCAATTGGCATTAATGTTAAGATTGGGGAGATTGATCTCTACACGTTAACGAACAGTCTTTTGATGTACACAACAATGACATCGGCCTGCCGATGGAACTTCAACACAGAGTTTAATAGATTTATAAAACCTATCTATATTTCAGGCATTGGAAATTTTTGCTTAGGCAGTGGAAACTAGCATTTCTTGAGCCATAAATAAATCGCAATGAATAATATTTAATAATATACTTAAGGATAATAAATATTGATGTCTGTAAATATCTTCTCTAGTGTCTATATTGACAGTACCTTCAGATAAACTCCTAATCCTACACGAAGCGGATGTGAGAGGCATCGAACTCCGTATGACAGTTTATTGCTCTTTTTGACCTCCTCGTACGTTTATCTGTTTCTGTCTACCTATATTTCAGTAACTTTGACCTTTACTGTTAAGGATACTGTCCAGTATACTGTAAGTATACCTCTAATTGCACATGATTGTGGATCATCTAACGTCTAAGGCTTGATGCCATTTATTAAGCTGGTTAATACCTTCACGAATGGGATGCCTTTGAAAAAAAAATGATAAGTTATCGGTCGTGTTAATCACCACGATATACGCCAATTAAATCGTATTTACCGAAAAAAATTCAATCAAATTCACAACAACGCAATAATGCTTGCACAATACTTGACTTTAACATCAACCCATATACTGTCCCACTGCTGGGCTGCCGGGTCTCCTCTCTTATTGAGAGGGATTAGGCTATAGTCCACCACGCTGGATAATTAATTATTAATACGCACATGAATTCGAAAAGTCAGAGGTGTGTGCCTTGGGTTCGAACTTGGGACCTTCGACTTGGCAGTCCAATGGTCATAACACTAGGCTATATAGACCCACAATAATAAATAAATATTTTTGGACAATTTTACACAAATTTATACCATCTACTAAGCAGAGCTTGTACAAGATAATGGATATCATACTTATATACTTTTTTTTTTGTAAATACGTACTTATAATACATAAGAAACCCCCAGATTTAAACACCTATCCTGTGGGAATCGAACCCACGACGAACCGATGACGTAGTATTGAGACTATTTATTTTTGACCCTTATAATATGGTGCTTACATTTGTACCTACTTTAGTATTTTTGACCTTTAGAATAGTGAATTAATTTATAATTATAAGTTACACCAACAAATTATTTATATGTAACAGCAGGGGCGTATTTTGGAATTTGGCGCCCCGGGCCAATAACTTTCGCCGCCCCAGAATTCTAGGAAAAAAGTGATATGTTTTTTTTCTACTATTTTAATTTTAATTATAAGGAGTACATAAGGAGTACATAAAGAGTACATAAGGAGTACATAAGGAGTACATAAGGAGTACATAAGGAGTACACAAGGAGTACACAAGGAGTACACAAGGAGTACACAAGGAGTACACAAGGAGTACACAAGGAGTACACAAGGAGTACACAAGGAGTACACAAGGAGTACACAAGGAGTACACAAGGAGTACACAAGGAGTACACAAGGAGTACACAAGGAGTACACAAGGAGTACACAAGGAGTACACAAGGAGTACACAAGGAGTACACAAGGAGTACACAAGGAGTACACAAGGAGTACACAAGGAGTACATAAGGAGTACACAAGGAGTACACAAGGAGTACACAAGGAGTACACAAGGAGTACACAAGGAGTACACAAGGAGTACACAAGGAGTACACAAGGAGTACACAAGGAGTACACAAGGAGTACACAAGGAGTACACAAGGAGTACACAAGGAGTACACAAGGAGTACACAAGGAGTACACAAGGAGTACACAAGGAGTACACAAGGAGTACACAAGGAGTACACAAGGAGTACACAAGGAGTACACAAGGAGTACACAAGGAGTACACAAGGAGTACACAAAGAGTACACAAGGAGTACACAAGGAGTACACAAGGAGTACACAAGGAGTACACAAGGAGTACACAAGGAGTACACAAGGAGTACACAAGGAGTACACAAGGAGTACACAAGGAGTACACAAGGAGTACACAAGGAGTACACAAGGAGTACACAAGGAGTACACAAGGAGTACACAAGGAGTACACAAGGAGTACACAAGGAGTACACAAGGAGTACACAAGGAGTACACAAGGAGTACACAAGGAGTACACAAGGAGTACACAAGGAGTACACAAAGAGTACACAAGGAGTACACAAGGAGTACACAAGGAGTACACAAGGAGTACACAAGATGTACACAACAAACAACATACACATAAGGAGTACGAAACATGTAACATAAGGAGTACGAAAAACTTTGAGAACAGCTTGTACGGAACCGTACATTAATTCAGCGATCACGCGCCGTGCATTCAGCATACGCCAGCAATTGCATGTAATACCTATTGCAAATATTATATGTACTAAAATAATTACAATAAATCAGTGTTAATCAAACATTCAAAGCGGACGGTTTTATTTCATCATCCTAATAGAATCGACCCATCATCATCATCAACGATAAATGTAGATTACTCGTACATTTTTTGGTCCTTCGAGCCGGATCGGATCACAATCATAATATCATTTTTTCGAGTTTATAGTTTTCCGGGACTTTGACCTAGCGCGCGCGGTTTGGTCAGAGGTTCGTTGAAAACGTGACTTGGACTTATTATCATCAAATCGGTGTGGACTCATTTAGTGAAGTGCTACACTTATCATCATCATTGGGTGCTGTTGAGCTCCAGCCATCCTGTATAGCGTCCTCTATCAGCTACGTGAGAAGCAGCAGCAGGTGCAGACACTACTGTAGGGCTACTCGTGGATCATCATTTATCAAGTAAGACTGTTCCTTTTACTCTCATCATGGAATCTCGCGTTGCCCGTCAATTGGATATCATCTCCAACATCAATTCAATTAAAATCAATTTTAATAAAGACTCAGATTCGCGCAAAAATGCAGAGTATATTAAAAAACGGATAGAGTCACTAGACAACCTCTGGGGCGAGTTTGGGCAAAATCATCAAAAAATTTCCGATCATAAAAGTGAGGCAGTTGATTATTTCCTAGAAAACACTTATCAAAAAGGAAAAGACCTTTATCTGTCTATTCGTAGTCTGTTATTATCTTATCGCAAATCATCAGAATCTACTCAACCAGACGGAGAGATAGACGAAATGTTATCATTGCAACGGACGAATTTTAGGGCATTTAATCGTCTAATCAAGGGCATACAAGTTGATATCATAACAGATAAATGGGAACTTGAGGATGAACTCAAGAACGTTCAGGCTAAGTGGAAAATTATCGATGCTCAACACTTGAAAATTGATCATATTCTTGCTGGTGGAGATATATCATATGACGAGGAGTTTAGCCGTCATGAGTTGGCCTACAAGAATATCAAGCGTGAGTTGAATAAGAAAATTTCATCCACCACTCATTTAGAAAAGTCAACTCCGCAGCTTGAAATCCCTACGTTTAGCGGTAACTATACGCAGTGGCCGACATTCTATGATTTGTTTACCGAGACAATTCATAATAACAACTCCATCACGAAAGCTCAAAAAATGCAGCACTTAAAGGGAAAACTTAAAGGTGAAGCAGAGCGTCTTATCTATCATCTACATATTTCATCAGAAAATTATGATACGGCATGGGAGATCTTATTACATCGGTATAACAATACTCAAGTTCTTTTCACAAACCAAATTGAATTATTCCTAAATCAGCCAATCATTCAAAAGCAATCATCATTTCAAATCAAAAGGTTATATGACACCACTACCGAATGTATCCACGCGATTCATAACCTTGGCATTGATACTAATACGTGGGATCCTTTGCTAGTTCATTTACTTTGCAAAAAATTAGATTTAGAAACTTATACCGACTACAAGGAAGCGCGTAAAGCACCCCGTGATTTACCCATGTTGGACGAACTGATGTCATTTCTCGAGAGTAAGTTCACCGCTCTCGAACCCCTTCATAAAAATGAAAAGGAACCATCAACATCAAATAAACGAACCTCAAATCAACCTAAGGTGCCTATCAATAATAATAAATACAATCAATATAAGGGCTACAATAATCGGAATTATCAAGCCATCATTACTCAATCATCTAAGTGCGCTGTATGTAATTTAAATCATACTCGTAATTTATTTTCATGCAAAAAGTTTATGAACATGACACCCGATGTACAATTGAAGGCAGTAACAAAATCAAATATTTGTCAAAACTGCTTATTCAGTCACGATGGAAGTCAATGCACTTCCACAAAACGTTGCAAATCTTGTCAAGGAGATCATAATACCATACTCCATGAAGCATTTGTATCATCATCAAAATCTCCTCATGCCACTTCATCATCATCTGGTGTTTCCGCTTCATCATCAAAGTCATCATTCAAACATCCTAATGCTAATCATGTCGCAGGGGATGACGAAGAGTTATTGCTGACCACGTTATCGATCAACGTTAGGTGCTCTGATGGCAGCTACGTGACCCTTAGAGCCCTCCTGGACCAGGGGTCGCAAATATCATTAATCTCTGAAAACGCGGTACAACGGTTAGGTTTACAGAGACAACGTTATAACGCTTCAGTTTCTGGTATAGGTGCAAGTGCTAGGCAGAGTAAGGGACGCGTACTAATCGACTGTCAATCTATTTACGGCGACTATAATTTCGTTACAGAAGCCCTAGTTTTATCAAAAGTCACTAACTGCTTGCCTAGTATGCCATTCCAAAAACAATCATGGTCTCATCTCCAGCATCTGCAATTAGCAGATCCAGAATACAATGTGTCGAAGCCAATTGATATTCTGTTAGATGTTAGTATCTATTCTCAAATTATTATGGACGGACTTAACAAAGGTCCAGCGCATGCTCCTATTGCGCAACAGACTACACTCGGATGGATCTTATCCGGGAACGTTCGTACATTTAATTGTCATATCGTAACAAACGACTTATCAGATCTATCAAAATATTGGGAGATAGAAGACGTTGACTCATCATCATCTCATTTAAACAGTGAAGAGCAGTATTGTGAAGAGTTTTATCAGCAATCTACTCGTCGTTTGGAAACTGGTAGATACGAGGTTGGTATACCCATGAAGCCCAAATACGAAAATCAACTCGGATTGTCTAAATCAAAAGCGGTTGCACAACTCAAACAATTGGAAAGAAAAGTCTCCAATAAAAGTAACTCATCATTTTCAGAAAAGTACAAATCGTTTATGTCGAAATATCAACAACTGGGTCATATGTGTCATGCCAATAAAGTCAATGAACCAAATCGGGCATTTTACTTACCACATCACGGCGTTATGAAATTGGAGTCGACAACGACGAACCTTCGAGTCGTCTTCAATGCGTCAGCAAAATCGTCATCAGGTAAAAGCCTAAATGATCTCATGTGCTGCGGAGCAAATCTTCAAAAGGATCTCATGACACTTATCTTAAAGTGGAGAACCTATCATTACGTCATCACTGCGGACATAGAGAAAATGTTCCGGCAGATATTTATCAGACAATCAGATCGTCATCTTCAATCTATCGTGTGGAGGCAATCACCTCAGGAGCTAATCAGTGACTATCATCTTACTGCCGTGACGTATGGCTGCACCATATTTAGCCATGAGAACATTAAAACAGCTGGCAATAGACGATGCCGACAAGTATCCTCTAGCTGCGGTAGCGTTACAACAATCTTTCTACATGGACGATCTTTTCAGTGGAGCAGATACCATTCATCAAGCTAGAGAGCTGCAGTATCAGCTCATTGAGATGCTGAAGGGCGCTGGCATGAACCTTCGGAAATGGTCCAGTAATGTACCAGAACTACTCGTAGATCTATCATCTGATCAACTGAACAACCCATTGGATTTCAAGTGTACAGAATCAAGAAAAACGCTCGGACTGAGATGGCATCCATCATCTGATAGCTTTAGTTTCCAAAATCAATTACAGCATCATAATAAACGCGTGACTAAGAGACAGCTACTTTCAGAAATTTCCAAGTTATTCGACCCTTTAGGGTGGCTGTCTCCATTATCAATCAGAGCAAAACTACTGTTCCAAAATGCATGGTCATCAAATTTGTCGTCGTGGGATGAAGAAGTTCTACAATCTTCTCAAGACGATTGGACTCATCTCAAGAATGATCTCAAAGTCATAGACCAATTTATCATACCCCGGTATCTAGGGGACACAAATCAACTTTATCAAATACATGCATTTTGTGACGCTTCCGACAAAGCCTATGCATGCGTCGTGTATGTTGTTGCAAAAAATAATAAGGGCGAGTACACATCAACGCTTGCCGTAGCGAAAACAAAGTTGGCGCCTTTAGCTAAAAAAGTTTCATTGCCGCGACTTGAACTTTGTGGCGCGCTACTGCTGGCTCAACTTATCAAGAAGGTCATGGAGTCTTTATCAAATCAGGAAGTAAAGGTTTTTGCTTGGACAGACTCTATGATAGTTTTAGGATGGATCAAAGGTGATGTGAAGAAGTGGAAGCAGTTCGTGGCAAATCGAATTATCAAAATCAATAGTATCATTCCACCATCCTGCTGGCATCATGTGAGGTCAGAGGAAAATGCTGCAGATTGTGCCACTCGGGGTCTGACATCACAGAAGCTGTTAACTCATCCATTATGGTGGCATGGACCGAAATGGATAACGAATTTCGGATATGGCTCCCTACCCGATACCTCATATCAATCACCAGATTTAGAACTCAAGACGCCTAGTATGAACGTGGCCTTATATCAAAATCATATTTCATTTATATACGAGTTATTACAGAATTACAGTTCATTGACTCGTATTATAGAAATTGTCGCTTGGGTATCACGTTTCATTACGCAAACGCGAGGTAAACATGCACCCAGAACGGAATTTTTGTCATTAGCAGAAATGGAAAATGCATTATTTATCATTATTAAATATAATCAGGCGCATGAATTTAATGAGGACATTTTATCAATCAATCAAAAAGGACACGTGCAACCAAGGAGCAAAATATCATGCCTTAATCCGTTCCTGGACAAACACGGTATCCTTAGAGTTGGAGGACGACTCAAAAACGCATGCATGAGTGACTCATCTAAGCATCCCATCATATTATCAAGTCATAGTCATCTTACCGATTTAATTATTGATCAAGCTCACAAGACTACATTGCATGGAGGTCCGCGACTGACACTCTCATATATCAGAGATAGATATTGGATACTCAGTGGAATCCGTACTGTCAAAAGAATGTTAAGATCATGCGTTAAGTGTCAGCGCTTCAGTCAAACACAGTATCATCAAATTATGGCGGATCTCCCACAGCCTCGAGTCACCCCTTCACGACCCTTTTCTCACACCTGTGTCGATTTTACCGGACACGTTGAGTTGAAGGCCAATAAGGGACGCGGCATCAAAACTGTCAAGGGGTACATAGCAGTGTTTGTCTGTATGTGTACCAAGGCTGTCCACCTGGAATTAGTTTCCGATTTGACTACCTCAGCATTTTTAGCCGCATTCCGTAGATTTTCTGCCCGCCGTGGAACGCCCAGTCATGTATACAGTGACAATGGTAGGAACTTCGTAGGAGCCAATCGCATCATTAAGAAGGAGTACCAAGATATATTAACCACCATCAATACTGACTTCATCAATACCATGAATATAAAATGGCACTTCAACGCTCCTGCGTGGCCTAGCGCTGGCGGACTTTGGGAAGCGGCGGTAAAAAGCCTCAAATATCACCTGAAGCGTATTATCGGAGATCAAAAACTCACTTACGAGAAGTTCACTACACTACTCCATCAAATTGAGGCATGCCTTAATTCGAGGCCTCTCTGTCAGTTGACAGAAAGCCCTGAGGATGAATTTCTCACGCCTGGGCACTTTTTAGTCGGTGGTCCACTTTTGTCTAGGCCACAAACGGATCCAGATCATACTAGTCAATCATCGAGGTGGCAACTTATTCAATCAATGAACAAACAGCTTTGGAAGAGGTGGTCAAGCGAGTATCTTCAGCAGCTGCAGGCTAGATCAAAATGGCGTAAGCCAAATAGAAACTTTGAGGTCGATGACGTTGTTGTATCATTAGAAGTGAATAACGTACAAATAGACAATGAAGATGGTCTGTATATCACGTCATCAGCTCTAGCAGCATCTATCATTATATCAAATATTCGTTGGATCCAGCAAACTTTGATTGATACAGTAACAGATATAACTCATGGGCGCATCGACAGTTATTTGTTATCACCGGAGTAGTTATCGTACCAGCTGAGCATCATCTCCAGTCAACTGAATGGTAGACTTATGATACCCATGGATTTAAAAAACATCAAGGACTTATATCAATTACTCAAAGTATCAGCAAGAGTTTTCTCTAATTATTTAATCATAGAAATCAAGGTCCCACTCTTAAGCAACGAATTGTACGAGTTGAACAAAATCATATCTATTCCGCAAAGGAGAGGACAAGAGTATTATAACCTACTTCCTTCGACTCCATTCATAGCTTACAATCTAGGCAAGGATACGGCAATTCTTCTATCAGAAGCTGACCTACAATCATGCACTCATGTTCCCAATGATATATTTTTATGCCCATTGAATATGCCCATATACGACTTAAAAATCAAGCAGTCTATCTGTGATATCAAGATTATTAATCAAAAACAATTATGTCAGTTGGTAAAATCAAAGTGTGAACAACAATGGATCAAATTGCACAGACCGAACAGCTGGTTGTATACGTGTTGCTCGGAATGCCAGGTTCGCATTATATGTAAAAACGGAGTAACAATGGTCAATCTCACAGACAATGCAGTTATTAACCTAGGTCATGGATGCACACTGAAAGGGGACACATTTAGTATTTATGCTCATAATAACTTTGCCAATCAATTAACCATTCATCATCATATTGAGGTCCCAGAGGTGTCTGTGCTCAATCAAATCATGAGAACAACTGCACCAGATAACTACAGCGATGCTGAAGATCATCAACTAATTTGGAATCAGCTAAGAGCTCAAATTGACGAGGTTAAGGAACAGTCGTCAACAGATTTGAGCATTCATGACGTACATCATTACACTGTGCAATACATCAGTGTTGCGTTGGTGATCGTATTGGTAGGCGTCGTCGTGTACTTCCTCAGGAGAAGTCGACTTACAGCCGGAGTATCAGCGTCATCGCCGGCCCCCCAGGGCCAGGAGGCTTCCGGTCCTGGGCTGGTCACAGTCATCCCGGCAGATCCTCTGCCGGTGGTATCACGTTCAGCGGAATCAGTGCAAAAGTGCAGCGAAGTTTTTACAATCAGTGGTGTAGATAAGGCTACTTCGCCAACGTTTGTGCGTTCAGGCTCAGTGCACTCTTTAGACAGTGATTAAAGCGTAAAAATAACATTGACATCTCTTTATCAAAATCTATCATAAGTTTATAAAATTTTACTTGAAATCCTGCTTCTTCAATTATTATCAATCAGTTGTATACCTATCATTTTTAGAGTTTGTATCCTTTGGGCGGCAGGATGTACGGAACCGTACATTAATTTAGCGATCACGCGCCGTGCATTCAGCATACGCCAGCAATTGCATGTAATACCTATTGCAAATATTATATGTACTAAAATAATTACAATAAATCAGTGTTAATCAAACATTCAAAGCGGACGGTTTTATTTCATCATCCTAATAGAATCGACCCATCATCATCATCAACGATAAATGTAGATTACTCCTACACAGCTCATTGAAACACTTGTTGTGTCAAGGTTGAATTATGCCGACACTGTGTATGGCCTATATTTCTTGGTCGAACCGATCACCTTATCCCGAGAGTGCAGAATGCTTGCGCTCGTTTTTGTTACCAGATCCCTTATAGAACACACGTCACTCCATTTCTTATTAGACATTCAATCCGCAAAATGAAGTCGAGATGATAATTGCATCTGGTCTCCTCTTTGGTGTCATCAAATACCAAAAACCGAAGTATTTGTACGTAAGGCTGATCGCCCCTGCCCCGCTTGCCAAGCCGCCCCCACCTCGCTCGGCGCCCGCGCCCCGTGCGCGTTGTATTCGGAGCAGTACCTACTCATTTATTATGTACCTACTTACTTATAGACGCGCTCCGTAGATATTGGCGAAACTTAACTTACTAGCGTGTTTTCGACCAAATGATTTACTTACTGATTCTTGTTTTTTTTGAGATTGAGAAGAAATATTAAAAAATTTCACCCACTCTGACTCCGCCCCTGGCGGAGTGGCGCCCCGGGTAAAGTTTATTCTGCCCAAATAAGTAAGTGCTAAAGTAATTAGTATTATACCATTTTGCTTTAAAGTGGCCGTAGGATCGTGATAGTGGTATTAAAATGTTGGGGAGCGCCATGTAATAACGTTAATTCATACTGCCTGCCCGAATTAACAGTACATACTGTATAATATATGGCAGTAGACTCTTTTCAGAACTCGTAGTAAAGCCTTAGAGGCATTTCAGTCAATACTATAGAACTGATGAACAAGAAATAAATATCACAAGAGTTTTATTCAAGATCCACATACATATAGTCCACGGTCCTTTAATGACCATGACATGAGCGACAATTTTCTTTAATTTACTACTTTATATGAGTTTACGCCTATTCTACAGTTCTCTTATTTCCCTTAATTTCATTTCTATTTTGACCTTTAACGAAATTACCTTGATATAAATACATAATTTTGTCCAATCTGTTGTTCTTTGGAATGCTCTACCTCGGGAAATCAGGATGGCTACTAGTCGCTACTCATTTAAAAGTAAAGTTCGGAAACATCTCCTCAGTTCTTTGGCAGATTCTTAGTATTATCCTCTCCTTTGTTTATATATATATATATTCATATAATAATATGTATTAAGTATATATTTATAAATGTATAGTTATGATAATTTATATTTATTTAAGTATAATTTTATGCTATCACTTTTATTCGTCTTTACAAACCTACATACATTCTGTTTTGGTTATTGATACAAACATTTTTTAATTTAATATATTTCATTTCTTTTTAAACAAATGTGTTGCACCTACTAACTTCTATCTCTGCATCACCCTAAGGTCGACTGGTAGAAAATGCCTCAGGCATTAAGTCCGCCTTTGTACTATATTTGTGCATAAAGCATTAAATAAATAAATAATTGACTACTAATACCATTGTCAATCAGGTATTATGCATTTAATATACCGACTCTCAGATAGAGTTTCCGATCAGCGTATTTCAATTTTCGGATTTTCTGTATTACGTTATTGGTTTTTCCGTTATTTGAGTAAATTGGACAACCTCAATTGAACTGGAATCCGAGCTCCCTTAGATTTTTGAAAATATCATATTACATTTTAGATTTTGCTTGAGAAGTTTCAATATCGGTATTTATTTGTGTGTATATTTTATTTGTACCGAACAAAAAAAAAATACCTACCGATATAGAAAAATCAGACTTTAAAAATTTACTTCCTTAAAATTTAATTGATATCTTACCTTTTACTATGCAGGCTTCACTAGGAGCAGCTAAGAACCATTTGGTATCCTGAAAATTTGCCATTTTTCAGTGTCGTATCACCGTAGATCGCGTAAATGTTTCGTCTAGCTACTAAACAAACTACAATATAAAGTGTAATACTTCAGTTAATTTTAAAGCATGTTCCGTGACATAGTTGTGACTCGACGGGACGCGGACGTGACAAACAGCTGGTGTCCGGTACAAAACAGATGGCACGGTTGACGACCCCTGCGTGACGTCGTGACGTGCTGATATTGGAAGGCTAGGGCTGTAGTGGGCAATGAACAATAACTAAGGTTAGATTATAGGTCTCAATTATCCAATATCATGATTCGAATCGTATATCGGTCAAATATTAATCTATAAGTACCTACACTTAAACAATTGTATGTTACTTTGATTTCAATTTTATGTCAAATTGCAAGTTCCATTTAAAAATGGTGCAGAATAAAATTCATTCTTTTGACACACCACAAACACATACCTGCCATGATTATCAAATTACAAGTTTGTGTTAACATTTTACAAAATGTTAATTATTCAGGGATAAGTAAACGAATCTCAAAATAGCTACTGTTAAGAATTGCCTGTTTTAAACCGCATAAAAATAAGTAAACATAACCCTCCCAAAGTGCCTGTATTTGAACACGCTAGCCTTCCAGGTCCAGCGTCTCAGGGAAGTATTGCGTCTTTTTTTAGCCCGTTCTTATCCCAATAAAGCCGTGCAAATGAGATGGATGAAGCGACGCGTTTACCACGCGACGGCTTCAGCAAATTCACCTTTATAAGAATGATGAATATCTTTGACTTTTGTATCGTAATCATTGATTATGAACGTAAAGATCTTCTGTGCTTACGGCTAAGATTTTGTGTGGGTTATTTTGGTAATATTGCGTTTATCTACAACGTTGTCTGTGGGCTATACCCTTCCTATAAATGCTGTTTTTAGGATGGTAAATGTGCCCCATTAATGGTCATCATGTGAGGATAGGCAAGATACTGGAGTTACGGCATTGTGCCTACCCATAATTTACTATCCATAAACTCAGTAGGAAGGGGAAATGAAATGTAACAGTGACGTCCAACGGTCCAATTGTACTGTGACGTCAAATGCTAAAGAAGACTTTATCGTCCTACACTAATAAGACGAAGGAATATCGAAAAAATAATTAATTATTGTAACACTAGCGATATCTCAGGACTTTGTTGAATAAATGTCTAATATTTATGGTTCTTCGAGTGATCGAGTACCTTTTTTTTATTTTCTGGTTTTTCAAAAGTATCATGTTTCAAGCTTCTTACAATTGCCTCAAATCGCCAAATCGTAAATGAGCGTGGTGATATATTGCTCCTTTTTTGATAAATGTATTTTCTTAAAATAATGAATACTTAAAGTGCATCAAAATCTTTTAAATTACACCTTTACTGAAACATTTGTACAAGCAATTCTTACTGTCCACTGTGTCACGAGTGTTTGGAGTCAGATAACGGCGAGGAAAGCCCTCTTCAACCCTCTTCGGGAAGTTCCAACTAACTGGATTTCATAAAATACACTAGTTTTTATAATTTGGCCATATGCCATCGATGTATGGTCTTTTAAGGCTACAAATGGCCTACTTTCAACAGTTATTTAATAATGGCCTCATTGCTCATCAATCATATTCTTTCGGTGAAGGATATTTCCTTCTAAATACAATTTATTTATCGAGAGAAAACCAGTATTTTATGATGTACAGCTAATACGGTCATCAACATGACCCATAAAAAAGTCTGATCTTTATTCCCAGGCGTTACGAAAGATAAGTATGTATTTTTCATTATTTTGAGGATTAATACTGAGAATTTAGGCTATTATATTCTAACTGAAGAATGCACAGGAAACCCCATAAAAACTCCCTAGCACAAACGACTTTGAGTGAACTTTTTATATCTAAGTAGGCCATTTGATATCTCAAAACGAATTTTCTTCCTTCGACTAATGCGTTTGCTAAACTTGAGTCAGCAAAGTTTTTCAACATCCGAGAAACCATCATATGGTAATTTAGGAGAAAGATAACAGTATTTAATGCTTCTATTTTTTAATAATTCATTTCCATCGTGATGTTCAAAATATTTTTGAAGTTATTATTTTATTGATTTAAAGGTCAGGCGCAATGATAAAAATCTCTATACAGGGTTAATAATACAATTATATTTCAGAGAGAGAGAGAGAGAGTTATAACGCAGGTTCTGTAAATCCCAAAGGATCTAGTGCCTACATATGGTCTTATTCATAAAATATAAAACGTCTTAAAAATCTCCTATTACTCAAATGTGTTTTGTCTTGTTTTAACTTATAAATTTTAATACAAAGAAAAGACTTTTATATTTTTATGAATAAGACCGTTATAATTTAAGCTATGTACTTTTGAAAAACTAAGAAAATATTCCAAAACGAGTTTGTCGTGTTTTTAAAGAAGGAACAATTGTTTTTGTTATTCATAATAATAATCGTTATTGATGATTAACGGCTAATAGGTACCTTATACCCCTGAACACTCGTGGATTAGGTTATAGAGCTGGGCATAAACAAAACAGTAAACAAAATCAACCTAAGCAACATGATTAATCTAATTGATATAGCTGACGATTTGTTTATTATTATCCTCTTACTTTAAGAGGAGTCCCATGCCTGCACTCAATTTTCATTTATAAGAAAACACATTTAAACACCACTCTAGATCGCCTTTTATAGTTTGTGAAGAAAGCTGTAAAAACTAATAAATTTCTTGCTTGCTGAGCTTGATCTTTTTTATCTTCGCCTCAATTTTATTTTCAAGCTATAAACAAAAAAAACTTTGTGTTTTTACTTTAAAGTTCTTACAACTGAGAAAACAGCTCAATGTTATAAAAAAGACCCAAGTTTAAATGTCAACGTGACAGCCAAGATCGTAGTTCCAAGAATATTTTCATGATTGATATTTATGTATATCTTAATTCTAATCCACTCTTGATATGATTTTTGTAAACTAAAGAGTTTTTAAATTAAAGTGAATACCTACTTACTGTTGTTAACGGACTTATGAATATAAATATAGGTATTCATAATTTGAAAAAAAAAACGCAAAAAAGATACTAGAGTACTCTTACTCTCGAGTGTCTCTAGATATATACATAAAATATGAAAATAACTAAGAGCAACTCATTACGATAATATACATATAGTTTTTATTATTTCTTTCTGGTACAACCAATCGCGTTTGTTCAGCGTCCATAGATGGTGGTAGTATTTAGCCAACCTATTCGATAACTTGTCTGCAAACGAGTCATTGTCCTCTATAATGCTCTGTAAGAAATACGTAATTTTTGCAGAAAATATTGACGAGCGTAAGAGTTGAGCAGATAAGTCCAAAAGTTTGTAAATAGTCCAAACTTAGAATAATGGTATAGCCCAGTTAGTTAAGGCTGCCTAAGATAGGAAGTGCCCCGGGTAAAGTTGTTATATTGAACCGCATCTGATAAAATATGAAAGCTAACCCTAACGTAATTGGAAAATGTTATGATATTGAGGATTATACTTATAGATAATATATAATATTCAGAAATAGTTCATAGTTAGTTTTAATTAATTATAATTCCACGTGTAATAAAATGTTAAGTTTAAGTGATACATTGATCTGAGTATAGTAGGTAGTATAGGTTTTCAGCTACAATATTTTGCTAAAACCAAAAACACTGTTAATGGTAAGGGCTGCTCAACCATTAAATTTAAGGGTCACCATAAAAGCCTGTTTACGTTCATGCAGTTTACGGTTTAACGTGACCACGGAAGGAACAACTTACGTCAATTGAATTAATTAAATAGTTCGTATTAATGGGACTACCTAATTTTTATTATCAATCATCTTTTAAGGGCGATTCTCTAAAAGACGACGTTCGGATTAAGTGCTTAAAAAATAAAAGAATAGCCTTTTGACCATTTCTTCGTCATTACATAACATTATATACATTTTAAAATAATTAACGTAGTTTGATTTTATGTTAACAAAAACAGACATAGCATGTCTGTGCCCTTGATTTAATTTTCAAAGAGCATCCGAATGAAAAAAATCAACAATTATACAGGGTATCGTATCGTAACATCCCAACTTGTTTATAGCTTTAGTAAAAATCATTTTTCGTCTCATAATAAATATAATGATGCTACGAGTTACTCTGCAGATATGTATAGCAGTCTATGCGAAATGAGTAGTTAGAGAATATCTTCCATTCCAAATATGCTCAGAAAAAAAAGTGACATTAAAGTCAAAAAGTTACATACAAAATCATATTAAATAACAAGTTCATTGACCGACCGGCCGCAAGTATGAATGGACTAGGGTAACCACACGTTTAAGCCGCGGGATGTTCCGGCCGAAGTTAACCCCGGTTTAACTCCGGGCAGAGATTAATTACTTTCCATGTCACCTATTTTAAATGAAAAGTTTAGAGATAAGAGGTCATCTTTGGGTTGAGTGAGTTAATTGTCGTGTTATTTAGGTATAACAGTATTATTAGCTTTAGTTGAGAATTATAATAACATTGTGAAATAGATTTTAGTATATTCAATTTAACCAAAAGTAACGAGCAAACGATTATGTTATTATTTTTTATATAATTATAAGGAAGTTTAAAATCGTATGCCTGAGCTACTATATTAAATACAAATCGCTTGATTGAATTTTTTTTTGCTTCAAAAGTAATATTACCCTAGATAAACTTCAACGCCCTTTTCAAGTTTCCTAATCTAATAATAACCATCGCGAACATTACCACTTAAATCCAAAATGGCGTCGATCAAATATTTTCTTTAGAACTAAATATTATCAATTCTAGATTATGGACTTAAGAAATCGTTTGACTTTCAATGATGATTACATTATTTTCTCGATTTTGGTAGCCGTGGGAGCCGTTCATTAAACATTTTATATTTTGTGTTTTGTGTTAGGGTTACAAACTATTTTGTGAGGGTAGGTCTAGGTTTTTTACACAGCTACATTTTTTTTTAATATATTTTTGGGACATTTTACAAAACACCATCTAGTCCCAAACTAAGCAGAGCTTGTACTATGGGTACTAGACAATGGATATAATACTAATATACTTTTTTTTTTTGTAAATACATTCTTATAATACATAAGAAACACCCAGACAAACACAAATACTCATGTTATAACCACACAAATATTTGTGTCCTGTGGGAATCGAACCCACGACCCCATGATCAGCAGTCCGGCACTCGAACCGCTAGACCACAGAGGTCGACAAAAGCTATAGTTATCGTTAACTGATTGTTTAATTCAAAACAATAAACAACAACAGCAACATATGCATATGTGATCAAAATAAAGTTTGGTGTTTGATGTTTATTTATTTAATTTTTATTTTCTAAATCATAAATATCTTATCATATCTTGTATCCAAATATATCAATCCGTTTGACTGATACGAAAGAAAATAAGATCTGTATTTAAAAAAAAAAACCTGTTTTGCTTAACGCAATCGGGAAAAAAGACATTCCCTACTGAAATTATGGCCACCTGCCTCCAAAAGTACTACAATAACATATTCGTGCAATACGTTTCTCTTTTTGTTTTTATTTATGTGTACATATTTGGATGTTTTTCAAAGAGGATACATTTACAAAGTAAGGATCTTTTATTATTTGTTTGTGTATTGACGTATTGTTGAATGCTACTCCTGGTACTTTGACATTTAGTTTGAGGGTTAACATCCGTTTTATAGGTCTCGGTTGTGAAAGGAAACCTGTTTTTATAGTTGTGACAATTGATTGTTGTACTGATACGGAATCGACAAGAACCTATGGGAATACAATCGATGACAATAAATTTGTTTCTTTAAGAAATATTACAGATGTGTTTTATAATATTTAAGTCAGAAAATTTACAGATGGCTCAAAACCTATACCATAACAACTGCAGTATCCTGAAGCTCTAAACGCCATCGTCTTCATCCACAATCATGTGAAAAGGTTGTGAACAGGACAGGACAGCTATTAGTATTGTTGGTAATATTACTTGATAGCAACAAACAGGTATTTTCTATTAACTTGGTAAGAAGTACTCAATTCAATGACCTCCACTGAGTTGATTTGCTAATTAATTATTCAATATATCCCTACACAGAAACATTCATAGATGCGATTATTTGGAATGGTGTACATAAAGACATCTAGATTTATTAATAACTTTTAATTATTACGGTCTAGGAATATTTACAAAAATACAAATCGTCACTCTCGCAACATAATTATAACATCATAAGTAGGTGGTTAAACATTAATCTTAAATGAGATTAACAAAACTTTACATAAACAGGGCTCTACAAATGTAGACATTAACCAAATGGCACTTATTATCAATCTAACAATTCTTTGGACGACACCAAGTTGTAAAGCTGACGAAGGCAAGAAATTATTATTAAATGTCCAAAACTTCCCTAAACTCAACGGCTATTTACATAGAATTTATACTTAGTTACATATGTATACATAATAAATACAAACTGCACAATTTATAACTTACAATTGCTTTAAACATAATCACTCGATCCACAGATCTTCGAAAATTTCTACAGATTAACTTATTACTATAAATCAAATTATTTATTTCAACTTCCCTGTATCGATTATTTTCTATTGAAATAATTACGGAAAAGTTGTAAACGGAAAATTAAGCATTATTTGTTATGTAGATTACAATCGAGGAATACAAATTATTTAAAAAAATGACCATTTGTTTCATTTTTTGCTTCTGTAACACAAACTGTACACTTAAATAATTATTTTATTTCAATATCTATTTTGAGCCAGTAACAAACCATTGCTAATGTGGCAAACATTGTTCTTAATCTAAATTGGCTAAAGGAGAAGCGTCTATATGTGTAGATTGAATCAGCTATTCCGATGAACTATAAAAATAATTAGGGAAGTTATTCAAAATGACTTCTACTATAACGGTCTAGCGAACATGAATCTCTCACTGCCTTGCCTCCTCATGATCTCAGCTGCAGCAGGAGTGGCTACAAACACTGCAGCCTGTCCTCCTAACTCCATAAACTTCCCTCTTTTATGGTTCTTACCACTAGATCTCCTCTCCATCCTATGTGATGTGTCAAAAACATCCTCACCTTCACTATGGTCGTAATCCACCATAGGTTCATTGAGGACTTCTTTTCTTCTAGGTTCAAGCCTTTTCTTTCCATTTAGAAAGTAAGACTGTGTTAGATTTGAGACATTTGGGGTAGATACCTGTCTGGTCATATTGCCTCCAGGACCGATTTTCTCGAATGGCGGGAAGTGTCTCTGCATGTTTTCCGAGAATGATTGGCGTCTGTAGTTGAACTGTCGTGAATCTAAAGGTTGATGGGTGAAGGATGCTCGTCTTAAGAATCTGGCTTCCTGGTCCGAGTGATACTGTTTCCCACGACCGTCAGCGTTGCGTGTGGACTTCAAGGAATCTTCGTAACTGCATCTAGGAATTGAAATTTAGTTTGAAAAGTCTTTGGATGGAAAGGTTAGTAGTAGCAACTGATTAAACAATTTATCTACGTACTAATTAATTAATGAATGATTGTTTGTTATTAGTATATACTAATTACATAAAAGCAAAAGAATTTTAAACACAGTCCATGCACAGAAATTCACCGTTTTTTAATTGTTTGATGTTTTTTCGTTAGGACTCAGAACCAACTCTAAAAGCAAGTACTCTATACCCACCCTCAAGAAAGATTATAAATGGTTTAAAAAGTTTGCTTGAACCGGCGTTATTCTGCTTTCTTTTAAACCGACCGACGTGCCAATATACCAAGTAAGATTCATGAAATGGTACATAGAGTGACCCACCCGCTGCTCTCCTCGGAGGTGTGCAGGCTGGACTGGCCGCATGGACACCGGGTGGCCTCCGCAATCCCCGAATCTTGTCCACTGGAATTCACGGACGTTATCGATGTATCCTGCCCCTTCCTATTGGTAAAGTGTTTTAGAGTCGGCGGTTGTTTGGTATGTGTTAGTATTTGGGTGGAGTGTTAGTATGGGTATGGAGCTGAGGGCGCCTTGACCTATGTCAAAAGGTCAGTTTATGAGACAAGTGGAAAGGAGATTGATTTAATCAAATGTTGTAATAATCCACTGTGGTGGTCACAGGCCTCCACTTAGAATGGGAGGAATTAGGCCATAATCCACCAGCCTAGATCTACATAATTAATTAGTGTCGTTGTAGTTCAGAGTAGGTATTGGTGTGTGTAAAAGTAACTATGTATTATGAGTTTTCTCAACTTATTAGGATACCTACAAGAGTTCGTATTCCTAAAAGAGAGCCTCATCAGTCTAGTGGTCGTAAGGGCTGCTATAACAAAAGTCCTGGGTTCGATACCCAGGTTGAGCTGTGTTATTGGATTTTTCTATGAAATTTTCTGTATCAACTCGGAGTATGGATATATTTCAGCTCGGTTAATGGATTAAGGCTTCCTATTGCACGGGACTTACTTAAACATACCGGCCAAGTGTGAGTGTTCATTATTATACTCAAGAAAATCTAATAGTGGTAAGTATCAATTACTGTCTGTCATTTTAACTTGTGACTTGATTTTCTTGACTGCAGTACCTTGACATTTATTATTTATAGCAACAACATCGCAAGCCTTTCTTAAAAATATGCAGAGCCATCAATTGATGAACAATAAAATCCTACGGTCCCTTTTCGTATTATGAGGGAACTCTAAAATTTCAATTTTTCCAGCCAATTTATAGACTACGTACCGTTTTTAGCCCTGTAAAGGACCCGCTCTTGTCAGTTCATCGAAGCGTTTTTATAAGAAATAATATCGATAAAAAATAATAAAAAAACACCGATCTTTCTCCTGGTGATTGATGATCAGCGGTCCGTAACTAAGCGTAGCATCCTTATATTTACAAGTATAATGTACAAAAAAAGGAAAACTTAAACGAAAATAATATTTTTAGAATAAAGGACGTATGTACATACATTATTGCATGGTGAAAGAATTATTGCTGTATATACATATAGTATAATATCCTTGTCGGGACCCACTAGACAATAAGCAAGGAATAATAATGTTTACAAGATGAGTTTTAATATTTAAACATGATATGATAATCGCCATTTTAGTATTTACGAGTATTAAAAGCACCGTTTAGGAGAGTAATGTACGTTTACTAAGACCAATAAATTAATGTAATTGTATTCAATATTATTTCATAAAACATTCAAAATGTCAGTTCGGGACGATTACCCGTGTGTTATTTTTGACTTGTTATGGCGTTAATATTCTACATCTTTGTACTGATTTTAAGAGTGTCCTTTTTAAATAATAATTATTCTTTTCGCTACTTATTTTGATGTTTTTAAGTTTTCGGCAGAAGCTTATGTACTGTACTGTAGAGCACTTTCATTGAACGTTTATTGGCTTCTTTCCTAGTGCCAGTAGTGTATTTTTATTAAAAATATAAAACATAATTATGTTTTTCATAGATACCTCTTTTGCAAAGGGCGCTGATTAAACTTGATACACATTCTCTCATGCTTCTGATTATACATGTCTTCTCCAAACTGGTTCTTCACACATTTCTGGTGCGCCTTCCCAAACTCCTCCACCGTGTTCCCATGAGGACAGACCTTCTTGACATTATGGTTAATGACATCTATATATGAATCGGCTTCGCTGTACGATTGGTTCAGTTCCTGGCACTGGTTCCCTCCAGACGGGAAGAGACCTCCAAATTTGGTTAGGTGCTCAGTTGAGAAAGCGTTAAGTCGTTGCTGGGAATATGGTTTTTGGTGTCGTCTGTTAGGGCAAAAGTTTGAAAGTAAGTGTGCGTTAAAAGTGAGTAGAGTCGCTAATATTAGTATGTTTTTAAAGAAAATACTAGTTGGTAGCTTCTTAGCTTGAATACTGGGAGTATTCAAGTATTTTTCTATGTCGGTAATATTTAGAGGCAACTAGTATTATATAGAATAGTGTATATATATTTTTTTAATTCAGATAGATACCAGAATTTTCCTCTTATACAGCGACTTACTGATTGAAATTTCACATTTATTTTTTGAAATACCAAAAGCAGCGGCTTATCTTAAAAGTTAAAAAACGATACTTACTTAGGTACTACAATTTAAAAATATTAATGCAAAATAGAAGAGTTCAAAGAAAAGTGCCAGGAAATGCTACGATGTTTAAGATATTTCTTTATTTTTACTAACAAAATAGGCTTAGAATAATAAAAACTACAACACATGCAACAAAGGAGGATAGTTTCATATAACGTAGTGGGTCATATGCTTTCGCCTGTGGTGGTGTTTTCTGAAAATGATAAGCGAAATGTATTGCTTACCACCCTGTTACTGACAAGTAACATAAATACAAGTAGTAACAAATTTGATTGATATAATAAATTATCCTTGTGCCAGTGTCAAAAAGCCAAGACTAAGTGTTCATTACAGAAAATTATCTACGAATTAAAATACTTTTACTATTTTTTAATGATTTAAGTATTACATAAATGAAACATGATTTACTTGCGCTAGCAAACTTAATATTATATGTTTTTATGTCATATCTTTTCAACATTTTTATGCAAATGAACATAATTATGGGATTGAAAATTTTCTCACCTTCTACTCCTAACGCACAGTATACACACGGCAGTAGTACAAGCGCCAACGAAGACGATACAGCCGAGAGCAACCACACTGATCTCCATAGTGCTGAGTAGCCGACCACTCCTGGCTTGAACCATCGCTGTGTCGCCAACCTCAAGCACTCGAAACCCTGCGAGGTTGTGACGGAGGTCGGTCTCCCGTTTCATGAGAGATCTGATGGATTAGAAAGTTAGGAATAAGTCAGTTTTCTTACTCAAAGATATAAAGGAACGTTTTTTTCTTGAGTACAAAAATTGTTAATGGGCTGCATAGATATTTCGTTTTAAATATGTTTAGCTTACACATTTATTAATAAGATATGTAAATACTATTGTAATTTTTAACCAAAAGGATAGCATAGACGCAATAAAGATTATTACTACTAGATACTGTATAGTTTTGTTCGTACAATATGATTTATATACCTAAATAAATGAAAAAATAATAATAGGGAAACCTTACTTATGCAGCACTCCCATGTCAATAATTGCGTTCGACAGTGGATCCACACCGTAGATGTACAAATCAGTTCTAAAAATAAAAAAAAAGTGTTACAATTATTTTGCCCAGTATTTACTACTGCTCGAGTTTTAATTATAGGAACTCACGCATATCCATCCATTGCCGCTTTACTGTGTGCCTCAAGTCTTCTCACTCTTATATCATATCCCGTCATGGTGGTCAGTGATCGGGTAATGTTTTCAATCTCTCTTTCAACTTCCATCGGCTTGGCTCCAACCACCAACACCAATTGTTTGTTCTCGTCTAGCACATAAACCTAAATCAAAACAATAATATATCTCTCCAGTGGTGTACTTATCAGGTAAATATTTATTAAATATAGAAATAAAATTGTAAGACTGCCTCATTAGTCTAGTGGTCCTAAGAGCGACTGCTACGCTGGAGGTCCTGGGTTCGATCCCCAGGTCGAGCAAAGTGTTATTGGGTTTTTCTATGAAATTCTCAGTAGCAGCTCGGAGTCTGGCGTTCTGCCCGGTTAATGGCAATAGGCTCGCCCCCTATTACAAGGGACCTAAACATACCGGCAAAATGTGGGTGTACATTAGTACACCTCTGCCTAACCCTTCGGGGATTAGTGGCATGACGGTAAAATTGTAAGAAATATACATATTATTATATAATACTTATACCAAGTGTTTTATGAGGGTTTTAAAGCTATTTACAATTTTTTTATAAAGAGCAACAAAAAATCAAACGTTGCAAACATTTATTTAAATGGTAGGTATGTACCTATAGGTTTTCTATGGTGAGGTCTTTAAAATTTACGATTTGTTACTATTGTAATCCTTCCTACTATGCATCGGTGAGTATAGTATAAGTAGTGATGTACTTACAAAAACGTTTGCAATCGCTGATTTTCCGTCATCAGCTCCTCGCTTGTCGGTTGCTTTAACATCAAACCCAAACACACGACCCGCATCACGAGTAAGTGCCGACACGACACGGACACGACCAGACACTGGGTCGATGGCGAAGCGTGGCGCCTGCTCGTTGATTATCTGGTAACGGATGTCCGCGTTGATCCCAACATCCGTATCCGTTGCCTAGGGGATGATTTAATGTTGCTTATAAATTATAGAAGGAGATTAAATTAAACATTTTATTCGTTATCTCAATTAATCTTTTATTAGTGTGTTAGTCATTATAATTATGTTATTTTTGTAAGCTTTGACTAGGAACAGGGTCTTAAAATGGTGACCGTGTTCTTCTAAATAGTTTTTTTTTATATAATCTAATTAATCAGTATTTAGAATTGAACGAACTCATTTAAGAATCACTTACTTTCAATTGCATAACTTGATATCCAAACGGTGCCGTAGTAGGAATTGCTGTAACTAATGGTCTTCCACCGTTGGTGAATTTAGGAGCATTATCATTCACATCCTTAATTCTAACTATTACTTTCACATCATATTTAGTGAGCCCTTCCATAACATCATCCGCTACAGGATATATCATGTGCGGCAACTCTCTACTTATCTTTTGTCTCTCAGCTCTTACTACTATCTCATATACATCTCTTACTTCTCTATCTGGACTCCTCACTAGATATAAAGTTCCATTTCTGGGATCGATAATAAAAGTTTTTTTAACATCTGCTTCGTTTTCATTCAGTATGAAATATTTCATTTTAAAATTCTCAAAATGCTCTGTTAAATTTAAAGTTACCAATTCGACTGGTGTATGAACATTTTCTTCAATTTCTAATTCGTAATATCTTGATATAAATACTGGCTTGTCTGACACTTCTACTTCATCAGGAACATCGGTTACAGTTAGCATGAGAATAGCCGTAGAACTCAAACTCGGTAATCCTAAGTCAGAAGCCACAATTGTCACATTATGAACTGTCTGACTTTCATAGTCTAGCCTTCCTGTTGTTGTAATAATACCTTCTTTTGAGTCAATAGAAAATAGATTCAATTGGTTCTTTCTTCGCGGTAAACTATATAGAATAAGACCATTTCCATTACCAACAAAATCGGAATCGTTTGCGAAAACTTTAGTAACAACGGTTCCAATTGGAGCATTTTCTTTTAACGTGGCTTTGTAAATTGGCATTAGCATTACCGATTCAAAGTTATGATTTGACATTTCATCAGCTTCTGGGTGCTTCCATTCTAGCAACTCGTCGTAAGCAAAGAACTTAGGAGCATTGTCATTCACATCTAGCACTTGTACTTCGACACTAACAGACGATGAAAGCTTTTTGTCGTAACCATTATCTTGTGCTACTACTGTTATTACATATTTGTCCTCTTTTTCTCTATCTAATTCTCCATTAACACTGAACACTCCAGTCAAAGGAGATATTTCAAATGGTAATTCTTTAGATTTAGGTTGAATATAATAAGTCAAGTTAGCATTTTGTCCAAAATCAGCGTCAGTTGCATCTACTTTTCCTAATACTCTTCTAGTATACTGAGCTTCTTCTACATTGAAACTGTACCATGGCTTCTTGAACATCGGGAAATGATCATTAATATCCTTAATGAACAGTCTTATAGATATATTATCACTTAGCTCTCCACCATCTAGTGCAGTTATATTTAGTCTAAATTCTGCTTCTGGAGGTAATGTCCTTGCAGCAATAATCTGACCATGTCTTTCATTGATCACAAAATATCTTTTTACTTGCATACTTTTAGGAGTCGTCTCATGCGGCGGTATAAAAACCTCCGATATGAACTCGTATCTCACTTGCCCGTTGACTCCGCTATCAATATCTATAGCATTTAATTTTAATATTGTTGAACCTATGGCAATATTTTCCGGTACCATGAATAAGGGACCTAATGAACCCGGAGTCAAAGCAAACTTGTTTTTTGGTATAACTTCTGAATTTGTGACGCCAGTAGTAGAGTTATTTTTCTGTTCGCGATACACTTTTACAAAAGATTTTTCATCTGACTCTAATAATTCTATATTTTCACCTAGAGGTATAATAATTTGGTTGAATTTAGGAAGATTGTCGTTTTCGTCTAGTACTGTAATTGTTAATTTAGACTCGGAGCTAAGTCCGCCTCGGTCTCTTGCAACAATTTTTAATATATATAAACTCTTCTCTTCTCTGTCTAATTTGTTGCCTATAAACGTTACCACTCCAGTAATTTCATGAACATAGAACATTTCTCGTCCGTCACCAAACAAAGTAAACATGAATGAAGCATTTGGACCTATATCAGCGTCTTTGGCTATTATATTATTTGTCATTTTAACTTCAGTATCTTTAGGTGAGTTTTCAGTGATAAAACCTTCATATACCGGTAATTCAAATATCGGAGGATTATCATTTTCGTCATCGACGTGTATGGTTACTTGGTATATGCCCGCTCCAGATATTACACCTTTGGTGAATTCAGCGATTACTGTCATTCTGTAGGTGTCTCGTTTTTCTCTGTCTAAAGGTTTTTGAGCAAAGATTGTACCGTCTTGTCCTGCAATATAATGTTAAATAATAATGTGTTCTATAATATTGCAAGTGTAAAGTTAATTTATGTATTTATTTATATATTATTAGGTATAAAGGACCACATTGAAATAACTTACCTATCATAATATCATCAGAAACATCCTGTTGATTAGCGATGATAAACCTTATATTACTAGAATTATTGTTGACTGGTAGTGAGCTCATATTGACTTGAAATATTTGACCTATAGTTGCACCGGCTATGTTTTCTTTTACATGAAAAACCAACGGTGAATGAGCACCTCTGAAAAAGACAATTTAAAAGTTCTGAAATTTCATCATTACCTGGAAATAAACTAAAATCAAAAAAATGTATATAGGTTTTATTGATCTAGTGGTCAGAAGAAGGGTTTTGGTTCTAAATTAGATTTTTGGGTTGAGCACTGAGCAGCATTATTGGATATCAACATATGGCTTTTTTTTAGTATTTAAGTAACAACTTAGTTTTGATTTATGCTGTGTTACTAGTAATAGGTTCGCCTCTTATTACATACAAACTGAAGCATATTGATGAACGGTGTTAATCATGCATGGGTATATTATTATCCAGAACTTAAGAAATAATGAGATTAATATTGAGAGTATTACGCAACCTCAATAACACGCCCCTTTCGTCGTTGACATCAACAACATGAACTGTTGTGTTTGTGGTTATGCTTAAATTAGCGTTTTCTTGCATTGCTACTGCTTCGAAATCGTACATAGGCCGGTTATACTTAGTCAGCTCGTCCACTACAGTGATAACTCCAGATCTTTCTTCTACTGCGAATGGCACTGCAAAAAGATTCAATTAATGTTACTAGAGTCAACAGACATTAAAGTCAAATAATCTTTTTATCGTATCTATTAGGACAGTTTCCGCGCTAGGGAACAAGCCCTGCATTGGGGGGCTTTGTAAATATAACTAACACACACAAGATACACCCAGACCTAAAACAAATATCTGTTGATCACACAAAGATTTGTCTCCGTGGGAATTGAATTCACAACACCAAGCGCAGCGGTAGTAGCGAGGTTACCTTTACTGCTAAGCCAGACATGCAGTCATAAATGTATAAATCATCATCAAACTCGCAGGAGTTTGATGATGTCGAAGTACAAGGGCAGCCTTGTCCCAGTTATTTTGTGGTCGGCGTTAGAAATATATAAATAAACAAAAAAAATATAATTCTATTTATACTGACCTCCGTCTTCATAACTGTGGAGCAGGTCATAGGATACGTCAGTCTTTTCCATTGCATCATTGATACGAATCTGACCAACACTAGTTCCAATACCAACGTTAGATCCAACCCAAAATTCGTATGGTGCTCCTATAAAACCAGGCTTATCTGATTTGGAACCTGAGAAATATAAATAAATGAAATGAATATAAATAGATATTTTGAAGACACTTTTATGTCAGTTTCAAGTTTTTGATATCAATGATGGCTGTATGGGTAGTATTTTATTGTGACAGTCCTACGAATATTAATGTTTGTGTACCTAGTTGATATTTGGTTGAAGTTATGAATGATCTAAGCTGCATATAAATGATTTACCAACTCACCTTTGCTAGCGCTTACGTCAATCGTTACGACAGCTAATGAATATCTTCTTTCACTAGGATTGGCAGGTTGATCAGAAGCCTCAATAAACAAAGCATGTCTTCCTTCAACTATGGGTGACTCCGCAACGCTCACGGCTCCAGTCTTAGCATCAATTTGAAATGGTGAAGTTATAGTCAAATTACTTGTCCTCTGCAAATCATATAAAACCATGCCATTTCTTCCTAAATCGGGATCCACAGCCTTTACTTTACCAATAGACGTACCAACTTTAGCGTTAGATTTAATTGAAAATTCATATAAATTACTTGGAACAAATACAGGATTATTATCGTTAGCATCTAGGAGCGTGACTTCAACATTGACGAAGGACATAAGTTGTTCATCCACATATTCCATGTTTTCATTCTTTGTTCCTAGTTTATCCGGAAATACGTATGTAGTTCTGTCATTTTGCGGTGGGGTTCTAGGTGTGGTAGGAGTTCTTCTCCACTTTGAGATGCGGTTCTTATCTAAAAAAGTTCCAACCACACTCGGATTTTCTTCTTTGGCGTAAACTTTCATTTTGAGGGAACTGTGTTGTTCCCTGTCTAGAACAGTCTGGAAATTAAATAGATAAGTTTGGTTCAGAGTTGCATACAGTTTGGTGTTTCTGAGTACTTTAAAAAAATCATAGTTACATATAAAATGTAAATAATAAATTAGTTAGGTATAACAAAACTCGGCTATGTTAAAAATACTATGAAATATATTGTTACTTAAAATTTAAAACAAATGCTAACACTATCTTCTATATTAAATAAGGCATTTTTCAAATGTACCTGGTTTCGAACAGTGAGCCATCCAGTTC
This sequence comes from Acronicta alni, assembly GCA_964056405.1. NCBI lineage: Eukaryota > Metazoa > Arthropoda > Insecta > Lepidoptera > Noctuidae > Acronicta > Acronicta alni. The sequence continues at coordinate 16,258,080 of OZ043923.1, forward strand.
TGGGATCTATAGTGAAGGCACCTTCGGGGTCTCTCAGTTGATACGTGAACTCTCCATTATCTCCCTGATCCTTGTCTGTTGCCATCACTTGAAGAACACTGAAACCTGAATAAATGGATAATTTTATGAAAATATTCACTGTCCCATAAAAGAAATAACTGGATTATTTCAATGTAAGGATCAATAAGACCCACAAATATTAATTATAATGTAATAATTATGTTCTTCTTCCTCATGAATTAACAAGATGGGCTAAGAAGAGGGATGAAAGCGGTACTATGCTGCATACGATGGTTCTGATAATATCAAACACGAGTGTTCAAGTACAAGTGCAAATGTTTTTATTTCAAATATTATATGCTTTTACAGGCATTTATAAAATCGGAATAAATGTAGTTGTCCGGGTAGATACTGTGTACAAGTACATTATCATAATTTTATTATATTTTCTTCTCATCGGTGTAAGCTCTTGTTTTTGCTACAGGACATACCATTAGGTAAATTCTCAACAATGCTGATATTGTAGAAGTCCACTTCGAATTCTGGAAGATTATCATTCAGGTCTAATAGTTCCAGCTCAACCCTCGCCTGTGCGGTCTTCAGTGGGTTGTCCAATTGCGACGCTTGAACTTGTAGTACAAATGTATTTCCTGAAAACAACAAGAAGATTTATTTAAAACATGCAATAAGATCCTGCATTATTATAATATTACGCAATAACACATTGTTTCTGCGTTGATATTAAACACCAGTAAATAATTCAATAAAAGGACAGGAAACCATTCTTAACCTTATCATGGTACATGATGGGTATATATTCTGCATACCATAATTATCTAATCCTTACTTAATATTATGAATGCGAAAATACTCCGTCTGGCTGCTACGCTTTCACGTCTAAAACGCTGAACCGTTTTCGATGAAATTCGGTAAGTACAGAGATATATTAGATCTTGGAGAAGGATATATTATTATGCTACCTTGACCCAAAAAGTCCTTTGAGATGCGAGTGAAACCACAGGCAAAAGATAGTTTGAAATAAAATAAATCTCACCTGGTAAATTAACTTCAGTATCCAAATCTATTTCTTTGTCAAGGAACAAGGAGCCATTACGAGGATCTAAGGAAAATAGTTTCCTCTCATTACCAGCTACTATCTCGTATCTAAGAGCAGCATTTACTCCAAGATCTTGATCAAATGCCTTGATCGGCTCCGGGAAGAATAATTCTTTATGAATTTGTTTTCCCTGAAATATATTAATAGCACTTTTTAATCATCAAATTAGCGAAAATTTTACCACATCAAAGTGTAACACTTACAAGTAAAGGATAGAATTCTGGCATCTGTGTTTTGTATAGGTCTGAGGTGAACTTCGGAGGAAGGTCATCGTTATCCTGAACCACGATGTGAACTGTCGCGTTGGAGCTCCGAGGCGGAGAGCCGCGATCCTGAAATATTACAAGACTTATTTTCAGTTGTACTTTTTTATACATGGTTATTAGATTTCATGGCTATTAGGATAAGCTATTCGTTCAATTGACGGTCTTTAAGTGGAAACATTCACCTAAATCACAAAATATATGTTTTTTTCTTTTGTTGCTTGTAAAATTAAAATCTATATATTAAATTGTAATACATTTTCCAACATGCAAGTTTTAATGTTTTTATAGAGCTTTGTTTTCAGCTTTGTATTTTTACGCTGTCTGGTTTTTCTTTTTATATACATAGTTCACTTCACTTACCGAAGCAGTAATAACTAGTGTGAATTCTTTATCCTCATTATCATAATCTAATGGTTTCTTCAGCACCAATACTGGTTTGTGAGAACTTTCCAAGGCAAAGTGACCCTCTGCGTCTCCTGAGATGATACTGTACTGGACATCCGAGTTTGGAGTGTTAGGCTTGTCGCGATCGAATGCACGAATTCCCTTGAATATTGTAAGACCTGTAAAAAGCAACCGGAGATTTCTTTACCATGGGGGTCGTAAAGGTTAAAAGAGAGTCCGAACGAAAATTATCTTACTATGTGATATTTTAAAAGAGCAACGAATCAATGGGAGAAGTTGCGCCTCATGGATCAATCATAAAATTAAATATTTTTGTTCAAGTCCACGGACAAAAATGTCTTTGAACATTATTATTAATAAGGCGAGCGTAAACTTCCTTAGTTACAATATCTTATGCTTATATAAAAATATATTTTTACAAATGTTTTATAATTATAAATAAGGTGGATTTATTTCATTTAATTGAAGGATTTGAACACTTTAGAAAATTACTATCTTTCAGTAATAAGGTTCTAATGTTGAAAAAATTAAAAAAAAAGCCAATTCATGTTCTTAATTTGGATGCTAATGATTGACTTGTCACTTTTTGATGTTTAATGAAACTCTAAACATACAAACTGATTAAGTATCCAACACTTTACTGCCTTCCTACTTTAGTTTAATCTATCCTCACTTCTACCAACCTGTTGGAGTCAATTCATCCACAGCCACGTTATACGGCGTGTCGAGGAACTTCGGCACATTGTCGTTGATATCCTCAATATAGACCGTCACCGATAGATAAGCTGATATCTGCAAAATAAATACAGGCTTAATCTTTCACCTTAATATTGATCATATTTTAACGGGATAAAAGAATATGCCAGGATATAATACGTGGCATTTCTTTGACTGGCTTTGTGGGAAAAAGGTTAGGTTTTGTGGCGTGTATGTATGTAACTATGAATTTATCAATTACCTGTCATCCTTCACATAAACTTAACAAATCACCAGGCTTGTATTTCCCGAAGGGTTAGGTAGAGGTGTACTAATGTCCACAGCTATCGCTTATTAAAGCCATCATAGTTTTTCTATAGTATGTTCGACGGTACGTTTAGGTCCCATGTAAAAGGGGCCTATTAACATTAACCGGGCATAAATCCAAACTCTGAGCTGCTATTGAGAATTTCATAGCAAAGCCCTTTTCGACCTGTAAATCGAACCCAGGACCTTAAGCGTAGCAGTCGGTGTCAGGCTAATTAGGCTTATTAATAACTACACATTAGAACTTTATCAGGCCAAGTTAAGTACTGAAAAACCCTTGGGGTCCTCCATTGCAACGTTTCTTGCTATTTTTTCATCTCTCATTATATGACATGCATTCGAACTACAGTTTGGTGTAACTTGTATTTCAGTCACGGGATCATTTTAATCATCAAGATCCGAGGAAATGCCGGCTCTATCTAGTTTTAATTAATAATTTGTAATAAATGTCATTGATCATGTAACAATAAAAAATGTAGGGTAGCTGTCAGTAATTATATCATCAAGACGCCCACCACCTCAGTCTACCCGTGACCATGGACGCTGTAAAGGGTCCGAAACGTCGGGATTAATAATATCAATATACGCGATAAAATCCGTAAAAAGTAGTTTTATTTCAATGTATAATATTCGCGTAAATGTCAGAAATCAATATCATTTTAATCACTTACCAATTCTTAGTATTTAATTTTGATTCCAAAAAAGGACTTATTAAAGCCATCATAGTTTTTCTATAGTATGTTAAGGATCATTACAGATGTTGTTTACATGCGTATTACTCAGTTTAATGTTCGTATGTAACTCTACACTTTTAGTCGTTGAGTGCTTGTAAACGTGACTGAACGAAGTATATTTGTCATTCAAAAAGCCGAAGTGTATGTCGTTTACCTTTATACACGAATAATTTAAGAAGAGTACCTAATGTGAGGAGACTTACGTTTCTAAAGATATTTTAGCTTCAACATTGATCATAATAATTTTAACGTTTTTCAGAGTTATTTACGATACATGAACATTTTATTGACGAATGCGGTTAGATAATGTTTCCGCTTTACTATGTTTAAAAAGAATATGCACTATTCATATATACTTTATTAAAAACGAATCCTTAATCTTGAATCTTACTATGTAAGATCATCACGTGAGAGCGAATCGACCGAGTTGTCAGTTTTTATTTGTTGGGTTTTTAATTTGGACAAGTTCTTAAGAAAAAAAAATTGGGAACTTCACACAGGATTGATAAATTCGAGATCAATGTGAGTAGTGGCAAACATAATTTATAATGAAATAATATGGAAAACAGCGCATCTTCTGGCTCGTAACAATTATAGATCGACCATAACATTTCGACTATGAAAAATCCCTAAAACGTACAATAGAAGCTTCTTATAAAATCTCTAGACACATTCAAACAGTTCATAAGTACATACCTACATGGACACAAACGGTTCGCAGTTGACCCAAAATAGCTAGAAACATTTTTACGTTTACTTTTACAGTGTGTCGTCGTAAAACGTAAAAATACAAATCTTGAAGAGTCAATGAACTGTATGGATGAAGGAAAAATGTTTGAGTCATAATTCCAACATTCAGTTGAAGAGAATTACAGGAAATTGATAAATGTGATTACTTATTTAAGATGAAAACTGTGATTATGAAAGTAATGTGATGAAGTGTATTTACAAAAGGGACGTTTAGCTTTTGATGTAACATTTCACTGTTATTTATGATTGGTATCATAACTTGTCGTCATGGATTCTACGGAAAGTTCTATTTTAATTTCTCGGTATATTTAATTATTTTTAATTTTTTGCTTAGACTTCTGATTCTGCTGGCTTAGACTTATAATAGAAGCATTCTCCATTTTAAAAGGGGCCTTTTTCGATGTGTATTTCACCTCTAGCTTCGATTTGTGGTTTCAAGTATATTGCAAGCAGAACTATAGTTACTAGCTTTGCTTGTATATATGAATCTATGTAACGGACTCTTTGAGCGTGATTTTTAAAATGTCCCTTCAAAATGTCGGATTAATTTGAAACCTTGCACATTTATCAAGGACCAATGACAAAGCAATAATTTAAATAGTTTGTCCCATTACCCTTATCAGCATCTTCAGGATTAAATGTCAAACAAGTAATTTGATATCATCATCATCATCAGCATCGACGCATATTCGTACACTGCTGGATGTACGCCTCTACTAGTGAATTCCACACAGCCCGATCTTTGGCTTTCTGAATTGATATATTTTATGAAAATTATTTTCTACTGTTTAATTCGGTTATCTAAAAAATGCATGTTATTTTTTTTAAACTATTATTTTATTAAATCATAAATGAATCAGCTATGGTACTGGATTTTCACCGCTAAATCATTTATCACCTTAAACTAATCGCAAGTTATTTACTGAAACTAAACTAAAATTCATTTTTAAAACCTATACATTTTTCCTACACTTGATATGTAAATAACACAGGCATTGTTCATCTGTACTGTGCATATGAGACGTGACAACTGAGGTCTCAAAATAATAACACGCGAGTGATATCACTGGTGATGTTGGCGTCTATAGGCTGTGGTCAGCTTACCATCTGGCGGCTCGTATGCTTGTTTGTCATCTAATTACAATAAAGATACAGCCTAACATTATCCACATCCAGTTGTGTAGGGTAATATTTTTTTACAACCGCAAAGTAGGCCAAGCATCAAACAATCACCACGTCGTAACTCGAAACAAGCCTAAGCTCTCCCAGCTGAATGCCTTCGACGGAGGAATAAGATTAAAATGTTATTTTATCTCCATGGCTAAATTAAGGACGGATAGCGATCCCTAGGGTGGGATACTCTCAAAAGTATGGAGAATGATCCGCCAGCAACTGGGTGAAGGACATACGGCTATCTAAGGTGTCGGGCTCAACTCTGGAAAGTTTCATCCGCATTGTTTCAGAGGCATTTTTGATACGCACTGCAAACAATCCTTGCTTCATTCCAATAAAGTTCGTTTTTGGCTGTAATAACTTTGGTTATTACTTTGTTATTGCGCTGCAAATCTTGCAAGGTTGGATTTGGATTCAAAGCGGGGTAAGTCACCCTTAATTCTGCTTTTAATTTCTCATTAAAATTGACTTTTAAGAACCGGACAAAATTAACTTTCTCAACTTCGTAATTTGCAACCTTGTTGTTTCGTAAAGTAATTTTCGAGCTATGTAAATCTGGTCTGATGCTATTTTATCAGAAGTCCTACCTTCTATGTTAATATTATTTTTTTAGAAATTTAGGTACATTTGGTACATAGCTCGAAAATTACTTTGATTAAATAAAGAAAAATAAAAATAAATTGATTAAATTTTAACATAATGATTGCAATACAACACGTAAAGAAATAATAGCGATGCCGAAACAGTTTTTTAAATTTATGTTATATGTCTCAGTTTCACGATAATTTCATCAATAGAAATATTGAAATAATATCTCTTTACTCCGGTCCACTAGGTGAATCCTGTGTTTGTCATTATTTATGTAGAGGTAGAATAACTTTATAATTTTTATCACCCTACTGCCGTAAGGGGGTCATATTTTTCACAATAATGTTTTCTGATTCATTAATTTCGTTTTCTTACTTTATCCTATTTATTTTGTACAAAAATAAATGTATATACCTATTTTGACACTTGGTTTTCTTATAATTATTTTTTAACTTGTGCTAGTCCTAGTACAAGGATATACTTCAATGGTTTGTTTTCAATTAATTATAATAGGTATCTGGTTATGGATCACTTCAAAAAGCAATTACACCCTAAAATATAAACATATTTATGTAATCTAAAATATTCTTAAATAAAATTATTAGAGACTGCTGTAGTTTAACTTAAATTTTTTAAAATCATTAAAACTACTCATTCAGGCATGATCTCACAGTCATGTAAAATCATTAAAAATCGTGTATCTGCGCTTTAAGCAGTTTTGATGCGTTGTCAAACACAGACAAACAGGGTTTTTTTTATTTATAGAAATTTATCGTTTTACGAATACGTTCCGAGTCCCCCAAATTTTTGCAAATAAATTCAAAAAATATATATATTTCCAATGAAACGCGAACATTATACTCCTATTATTGTGTATTGATTAATTATACTTGCAATAGCCTCTAACAAAATTCTACCACCAAATCACAATCTTGAACTCCTGACATTTAAACTGAGTGACAAACGACGTAGATATTAAATTTTGTCAAAGAAGCACACATGTGGCTTTCTGTTGACCTAGTTCATATACCATATTATTATTGTATTAAAACTATATTCAAAATGTGGTTAATAAATATGTATTATGTAATTCGATTCCTCCAAAATGGTATTCAAATGAATTGTCATAATTCTATGGCTAATTTTATCGTCTTCTAGTAAGCACCAAAACATGCAATGTAATAAGTAATTATCTCACATTTATCATCTTATTACAAGCGTTGAAGTTAGTTTATATTTACTTACTAGATCATCCCCAGCATCGAAATCGCAGCCAAGTCGGAACTTGACGACGTTTTGAGGAGAGTCACTGTCGACCAGCTCGTCCACACTCTGGGCCAGTACGACCGACACGTGGGTGCGGTTCACGTCTCGGTATGTGAACAGATGGGCGTCTTCTTCTCTGTCTACCGGCTGTAGGCTTAGATTCTTCCTGGAAATAATTAATATGGAAATTAAATATAAACTAAGTATAATCTATGTGTACGGTTAAAGTATATTTATGACAAAGGTGGAAGTAAGGTCGAGATGGTCGTTACAAATTAGTACCTAAGTTTTTACTACATAGTGTCTAAGAAAATGAAATTTTGGAAGTCCAGCAATCAAGGTGGGTTGACAACGTCAAAGAAGTCGAAGTCGTAGTGAAATTGTTATTGGTTTAAACCAGTGGTAGGGTAATAGAAAATTATTATAAAATGTGGTTGAACACAGCAAATAATTACGAGCTGGTGATGAAATTTTATGATGATTCCCTTAAAGAGTGTGTAGGTACTTATGGATTGGTAAGAAGGTATCGATTATAGAGGGTAATTGGATGAAACTAATCCAGATTTCCCTCGTACATATAGTACCTACCTACCTACCGTAAAAGTTTACATCACAAGGCAAAACGAAGTCAATGTCAAGTCAAAGTCTAATATTTTATTTCGGCACTTTTGAAAAGTCAAAACTAGTTGCACGGTTCCAAAAAGTGGGTCTTAAGGAGAAGAACCGACAGGAAAAAGAAATGCAATACCTATTTACCTACCTACATCATCATCATAATCAACCCAAATACTGTCCCACTGCTGGCGTGACCCACCGGCCTAATACGGGTTGGTAGACTTCAAATAAGTATGATCGAAAAATGTCTAAGGCATGCAGGTTTTCTCGCCATGTTTTCCTTCTCAGTTAAAAACCGCGAGTGAAAATTAATTATTATCACTCGCTTATATAATAATAATGTAAATAATAATTTACCAAATTTTTTATAAATGAACGTTTTGGTTGACAGTATTTAAAAAAAGAAGAAATAAAAACTGAATATTTTAATTTATAACAGAGACATCTGTGATGAGAAACAAGAACTAGTTCAAACCGTTCATCTCAAGATTGCTTCAAACACTTCTAGATTCCAACGTTTTCGCAATACTCTCGCTAGATGGAATTTCACTAAAGAATTTGATAACTTCGGTATCATTTCATAAAAATCTAGACAGAAAACATTAAATTCCTAAACTATTTAACATGATAAAATTATGCTAAAATACTTAGTTAATGATGTAATAAAAACGGTAATGTCCACTTATCCAACATTTCCGCATCTCGCACCATATTAAAGTAAGTAATAGTCCAAATAACAATCTGAAAAGTGTTATAATGACATAATAACTGAGAAAATAACTTGGTGTTATTATGAGTGAATTAGGGGAACTTCTCACGGCGCACGTCCGGAAGCCAACAATGCCGGATGTAAAGATATGAATCTTATTTAAACTGTGTCTCCCATTGTGTTAAAAATGTTATTTGCTGTAATTAGTGATGCAATCGATATTCATGTTTGTTTAAAAGCTTTTTGATCGTGAGAAATCTTCTAAAATGAATATGGTTAAACTTAGGAGCAAATTGAACAAGATGTAGATATGAAACGTTGTTAAACAAAGGTATTTTTTTTATTACTATTTTATCATAGTTATTCAAATTGTATTTAACGTACGATAATAATCTTAATACCTAGCACAATATTATGTATTAATTATTATAAAAGAGCTCATAGCGCAAAGCTGCAAATTGAAATAACGGGAAATACAGATTTCTATAATATTGACCTAATACCTTTTTAAGGGTCAAGTCCACGCTTATACAATGTAATTTTTATATATCATACCTATTTATGCAGAATTTAAGGAGGACATCTGCTTATATATGATATAGTGTTACGCACGGCATTACGTGAGTATCAACATGAATGATGAATTGATCTTGTTCGGTTAGAAAAAGGTAGAGTGCACAGAGCTAGTGATTCATGACCCGAATGATTATCAAATGAGTTCCGGAAGGAATAAAAGCTGCTTTTGTGAGTTTTTTTCCAAATTTCAAGTTGATTCATTTTTTGTTCCGGGTACCATGGTCTCCCGCAGCGCTTCAGTGAGTTATTCATTCCTAATGCTTAGTAAAATCATTACGGTAGATATATAAAAATAAATTTGTTCATATAAGTTCTTCATCTTCATAAAGTATGGACAGCAAATGAAAAGGAGTGTTGGTTCGGTGATCTTATCAGATGAAATTAGATAATTGCAATTACAATTACAAACACTTGAAAATACATATACTGGATTCTAATATACCTAATGTCAATCATATTTTTTATAACTCTGAGGGAGTCAGCATATCATACACTAAATAGGTAAATCACGAAACTAATGATAACCAGAATAAGGAAATCCGTGTCTGAATTATTTATATTAACTTGTAATCACTATATATCATTTCTAGACTAATGATTGCATAGGTTGCGATACCTTGACATTATAGATTTGCAATTAATACTTCTACTGACCCAATTATAAAAACACGCAGATGAATTTCGGAGAATCATTAGCAAGATACCTATATTTTCTTTCGTTAATTCAGTGCTCTATTATTTTTTCGATAAACTTGATTATTTATAGCCATATTTTATATAACGTCAGGTTTGTGTTGATTTTTATTAAGTATTGATCTTAATAAATTATAAATGTGGCCTTGATGGTATTCTGTTCTTTAATGTGCAGTCTTATAAGAGATCAGATTCTGATATCACCCGAACGGTAGTATATTATATGGAATCAAAGAAATTCTAGATCTTATTTTTTTTCTATCTGCGTTTACGAGGGGGGTTCGTACTTTATGACTGCATAAGCATATCTGGGTACCTGGATTACCATGCTTAGAGATGAAATTGTTATCTATATTTCAAGAGCCAGTATAGTCGCTAGCGCACTAACTGTCCCATAGTTTTAGTTTCTCACGTGATCACTAGATACAGCACTGTAAGTAGTTTGCACATCAATATTTCTTCACGCAACACAATTACTTATTAGTAGATCAAGCTATAGTACATCACAACTGAGCATGAATTGTATATTTAAACTGTTATTCAAGCTATCATTTAATTTATAGTTTATGTATTTACTTTACATTAAATAAAACCGACCGTGGGCCAATAACATTAATTAAAAACATTTCATTCATACACAGCTCTCACAAAACTTCTGACATACTGACAAAAGCGTCTTCCATTCGTCCGCGAACACATCACACTCAGACTTCAGGAGAGCGTTGATCGTAGACAGTGTACCAGGTACAATATCATTCAATATCTGTGAGCAGACAAGTCGGTCTCTAGTATAAACACCGGTTTTTGGTGGTTTACCTGACCGAGTTCTAAGCTCATCTCTAACGACTAGTTTATTAGTAGAAGATAACTAAATAACGGTAAAAAAATTAGATCACTTCATAAACATAAAATAACTTTCTATACCTAGTTCAACTACAACTCTTGAAAGTTAACACATTAAATCTAGCTAATAAGATTATTAACTAACTATACTTAGCTGTTTATTATTTACGAAGCGACTATCGTACCAAATCCAAAAACATAGAGAGGTGCATTTTTACTTTAAACTTTGCTGGTTTCTGGAGTTTCATTAGATTAGAAAAGAAGAAAGAAAAAATAATTTATTTAATATGGAACAGCACAAGTATTATTTGTGTATAAAAGAATTTGTGATTGATTGTTGTGTGATTTGTGAACAAATTAAATTATATTCGAGAATACAATAAAAAGTCATATAATATCGATTTAAATAAATAAGAATAATAATAAGAAAATGAAGCCAATAAATTTGTCAGCAAAAAATCAGTCTAGGAAGAAAAGGAGGCATTTTTTAATAGAAAAAAACTGTACTTCATTCCTTTTCAAAAGTTTATATTAATTTCAACAAATTGTCTGGTAATTTTGATTATGATTTAATAGTTTTTATTTGCTGTGTATGACACACAGCTTATCTCGATGGCGTGTTCTACTACGGTAATTTATATCAGTATGTAGTATATTTGACTTGACAAATATTGCTGTCCCGAAGTATACACTTGTCAGTGTCATTAGTTTACGCTTTTATACCAATGAAGTTATCAGTACAGTTAGGCTATCTATCCAACGATGAAAACATTACGCAAATAAGACCATCAATTTACTAGATCATAATGTTTCACATTATTTAGTCTAACACGCAACGCTTACAAAATTATCTAAATGTTAACGGAACAAAATGGCTATTTGTTTCTAAATGTCTGCATATAAATAAGATGTTTTTTGCAAGAAATACATAGTTGTCGATATTATAGGCTATCAAACTTTAATGCTTAGTTTAGCTAAAGTCTCTTGCAACATTTTTAAATATCGCAATAATAACTATTTGCAAAGCCTTGTTTCTATCAGCAATAAAAATGGGGTTAGGAGCTTTCTGTGGTTTACAAAATTTCCCTTCACTTGCACATCTCTTTATACGAAATATTGTTTGCGATTACAAACAAATCTTACGTGTACGTATTCCATATCCGGAAACAAATACTTATGTACAGAGGCAGAGGCAGTACATCAAGACACCCCAATCTGTCAAATTTCTTTGATAGATTATCAACTTTAATACAAAAGTATAAGGTTCATATTCGTCTGTACAACCATCGCCTTTGCCACAGCGTATTTTAAATTCCATGTAAAAATGGATGAACCTTTTGCCGTTAAATGGGCAAAATTCCAAACCGTGGGATATATATTAGAAGTAGGCGTATTCATAAAAAAAGGTACTTATGTATTAAATCCGTTGGTTGTGTAGTATTGACCATTGTGTCGAAGACGCAAATCATTTAGTTCCACTTGGTACTAAATGATTTATTAATGTAATGTACAATAGGACTTTCGTAGGAGTCTATCCTCAGGATATCGGTATTGTCTACAAATTGAGTTGCATAGAATAATGATCTAAGTATTATCTAGTATCTATAACATAAGCTCTGCTTAGTTAGGGACTAATAGATGGTGTTGTGTGATATGGCCATTAAAATTAGATCACTACCTATAAATATTAAATCAGACCAAACCGGTGACTTCCATATTGACCTCGTAAGGAATGAAAATCCCATTGTATCGGCTTATGTCCCACGATGGAAAAGTCGAGCGAGGGAAGTGTATCGAGCGACCATTCATACATGCTCAGTAATATGTCATTACTAATGCATGACTGTTCCTTACACTTGTCTGGGTGGTTGCAAAATGAGGTCGGAGAAAGTATGTATTTCGGGACAAAAGTAGCGAATGATGCAGCATTAAGTATTGCTGATACTGAATTACCTATATTACGCGGGCATGTAGCGAAACACTATTTATTCAGTATTCTGAGGGATGTATTTGTACAAGGAACTGCAACAGTGCGTTCTACAAAAAAATCTAAAACCTGTTTGCTTGGTCTAGATTTCCCGTGGAACGTAACTTCAACAATCTATAATCTAACTGATCTAAAAATCATGATTTTCTTTTCAAACCAATAAAGCTTTACGAAAAGAATCTGCTAACCTCAATGAGAAGCATTACTTGCAACCGTTACACTAAATAGCAATTCCACAAATCATGACCGTCAGAATATTATATATATTAAAATGTGCTCATCTACAAATGGTAGCTCTGTGACCACTCTAATATCTAATATATATTAGGATGTATGTCCTTGCAATAATACCTGTTCATCTTTGTCATTATGAAATTCAAATTAAAGTCGACTATTCTAATTCGAAATTAATTATCACAAATTATCGACATCGCATCACGACGTCATTATTATGATAATTATATCGTTATATTAATAGAATTTCATGTTTCGTCTTCTTCCATAGTGCTGGCTGTATCACTTTTAGATTCACAATATATTTAATGCTAAGATTTAAAAGACCAGTCAGTGACAATATGTTTGCTGTGAAGTGAAGGATAATAATAGATAAGTGAAGGATAATTAATTCATAACGCCTCTTGTAGAGGCTCTTCAAAAAGTAACTCGCACTGTTTTCTTGATGGAAGGGAACGGAGTGCCAATAACTTAAATTGCCTCTAGGACGTATTTCACCCTCCGATATAAACACAGATGTATGTGACAACGTTAAGATAAAATCAGAATATATTGGTTAACCTGCTATTAATTTGTATTATAATTATGATCAACAGCATCAACAATCCCTATTCGTCCACAATTAAATTTAGGATTCCGACCTTTTAAGTAAGTAACTCTTATCAAACTTATATAACATCATCTTTGAATGTCGCTCATAGTAAGGAATCTCAAGCGGTGAGTAATGTGTGACAATAATTATATATTTACATGTGATTCAATACACGCGATCAACATAAATAATTGCACATTCAATCTCCGAAATAAATACCGGATGCAATAACAGTATTAATTACACCTCACTATTTATTATTATCTCCTAACAGATAAAAAAGAATTATAGAAATAATAGAAACAATATTATTTAACAAACCTCAAAAGTTATATAAGAATATTGAATAGAAAGTAATACCTAAGCCATTAGAACTAGCTATTATTATCTTAAGAAAGATTTCCCTTGGAAAATAACTTAAAAGTGAAACCGCTGCGGTAGATTTTAAAACCTAACTCTGGCCTAAAAAAAATAACCAATTCAAATCATTGAATGGTAATAGTCAACACTTTATTTAGTATACTTACTTTAAAAGAAGAGTTGTAATAGTAAATGCTGCTTAATAGATAGCATATTATAAAAAACATGTCATTATGCTGAAAAGCTAGGCAGGCAGAGGTAGTGCACAAAGGTTTAGGTCCATATTCTGGCGGGGTGAGTTTTTAGATCCCATGCTGCAATTGAGAATATTACCTATAGGCAAACTCAGTAACTGTGTTCAATCTGGGAGTCCAAACCAGGCCTAGGACGTCACCCACAGCAGCCGTGGTATTACCACAAGATCATCATCATCATTAACCCATATACTGTCCCACTGCTGGGCACGTGTCTCCTCTAAGATTGAGAGATACTAGACAAGACTATAGAATAAAATAAATAAATATTTGGGACATTATATCATCTGGTCTAAGCAGTCACAGTCTGTACAATGGATATATATACTTTAATTTTTTTGTAAATATATGCATATATTACATAAGAAACACCCAGAAAAACACAATCACTTTATGTTCATTACATAAATATAAGTGTCCTGTGGGATTTGAACGACATCGTGCTAAACAGTTGGACATTCAAACAGACGTTGTCAAATGTCAGTCACAGAAGAACTTTAAAAAAAACCCTCTCCACATACGTCATAATAAAAAGGTGATCTAATTTAGCGGAGTATTAAACACATTTTTTTATCCTTTGGTGTACATTAAAGAACATTCTATGTATCTAAACACCATTAACTATTATCTAGAAGATCTAATGAAATATGCTAGACATTAATATTATGCCAATGTAAATGTTTGTAATACCTTATAAAAAAAACTAAAATAACCGTTGTCATTTATTTGACGGCGTGAGGTAACTTAGAAAGTAATCGATAAAATTATGTTATGGACTTTAAGATAAGTAAAATATGAAACATCAGTTGACATAATTTTTCAAATAGAATTCAGTATTGATAATCGTTGCTAGTGTGTAGGAATTTTGCTTGGATTAATGAGACATTAATGAGAACTCAAGTGCAACAAATATTATTAAAAGTTGAGTAAACAAAACAGCGGTAGAAATAATAGTTCAGTAATAATAATAATTAACAATGTATATAAACCTAATTAATTATATTTGAACAATAATACAGTGAGTAATGTTAATTATCAGTGGCATTTCATGAATCTGGATTCGAAAAGATAGATATATCTCTTGAGATTTATTGATAAAACTCGTAATTATACCTAGTACAGACGCCAGCAGGTCAAGCTATCCAAAACTGTCATTTTTTTCAATTGAATATGAACCTTATTCCTTTGTCTTAAAGTTGAAAATCTATCAAATAAATTTGACAGATTGGGGTAGCTTGATGTGCTGGCCTCTGTACCTACTAATTCCTTGATTTTGATGAAATTTGTTACAGAGATAGATTAGACCTTGGAGAAGGACACAGGCTCAAAAATTCATTTGGGATGTGAGTGAAACCGCGGGAAACTGCTAGTTTATTATATAATAATCGTGTTAGTTTTTTAAAGAAGAGCAGGTCAGGTCAACGGACAATAAAATATCTAGGTAGATAAAGAAATATTATTTCTGTAGGAAGTCAAGCGTAGCGATTTGAAATTATAATCGGTCAAATGCATTTTTAATAGCCAATGCAATGCATGTATATTCTAGTGATGCAACCATACAAATACATAATATAATTTGAAACAACTTTGTTGCATCAAATTATATTTGATGTGTTTGACGGTTGATAACTATAAATATCTTAATTAAATCTAAATATCCTCTGGTCTGAATTGATCTGTCAGCGTTTTTGTTTAGATCTATTTAGGTAATATACCTGCAAAATATTTATGCTGTACAAAATATGTATATTATGTACAGAGGCCAGCACATCAAGTTACCACAATCTGTCAAATTTCTTTGATTGATTTTCAACTTTAATACAAAGTGATAAGGTTCATATTCAATTGGGAAAATTTGACAGTTTTGGATAGCTTGACCTGCTGGCGTCTGTACAAAATAACCGGCGAAGTGCGCGCACGAAGGGTTCCGTACCAGAGCCCCTTAAATATTTATTTAATTTTAATTTTATTATGTACAGTCAGCAACGAAAGTCGCTGAACATGTTGCAATTTTCAATATGATTTTTAATAAGTGTGAAGTTACTGGCCTGTGAAGGTTATGCGAAATAATTGCATAGATGACCATTCAATATTCAGGTTACCTTAATAGAAAAAACCTCTGGACAAGTTTTGGAGCTGTGATGTTTTCAAAATTTTGTTATGTTCAGCGACTTTCGTTGCTGACTGTACCTATTTATTTTTAAAGTGAATATGGATACAACTAAATATTCAGTGCATATTTCAAGCGTCTACCTGTTGCCGTTATTAATATTTATTTTGTTTTTAGTAGGTATTTAATGTTGTTATAGGGGCAACAGAAATGCATAATTTGCGAAAATTTTAACTGCCTAGGTAAGTATCACGGTTTATGAGATAAAGCCTGGTGACAGATGGACGGACGGGCGGACGGATAGCGGACCCGTTTTTACCCTTTCGGTACGGAACCCTAAAAATTATTAAAAGTTATAAGTGATTACAATTAATAATTATTTTATTAAAGGCAAATCAAGGTATTTGATGTGATACAATCTTCGTTAGATCGTCAGCTACAGAAAATTGATATAGATCTCCAACAGGAAAGGTCAGCTTTCCATTATTGTCTTTATAAACTTTTATGTCTGCATTCATTCCTCTTACATCTTACAGCTTTAATCTTTCAAGACATAAGAAATCTTTACCTGGTAGTAATTTACGTAACTAACAGTTTAACCTCATTTCATTAACATTATTACTATTATAGTAACGTTTTAATGGGCGAGTCATCTTGCTAAGTAATAGGTGAGTATTGTGTGCCTTGTCATCGTTCAAGTAAACGAGTAGTTACGTAGCGTTTGAAACGCTGACCTTTGAATTATTTTGAAGCATCTACAGTATACTCAAAATGGATAAAACTTAATATGTTATTGTTTCTTTATGACACATAAAATAAAACAAATATTACGTTATAATTTTACGAATAAAATCATGAAAAACACTTTATTATTTCTTCTTCGTTATTTTAAAATCATAATTGGCATACTTACAATGATCTTCTATGTCTTCGTAATTTCTAGGTCATTGCACTTAAATTCCTACTTTGTTCCTACTAGCAACGTTGGTGTTTATGTAAATGGCTCACCTACCATAATCTACTTAGCTACAGCTGGATCCGGTGTATTTACTCACTTTCAATAGAAAATACGCTTATTTTCATTACGAGTAAAAGTTGTGCACACTGCAAAACTTCTACATAATAAAATTGAATACTTATTAGAATTATTCAAATGCATTGATATTTTCCAACGCATCAGACATAGATAGAGCTTTCTATGTTAAAGTTAACATTTTAAATTTCTAAACTCTCAGTACTTGTGCATAATTATAAACACAACTTTTGTAACCATTTGACAACTTATTAAGTAATACGTGATGTTTTCCAACATTTACGCAAAATTTAGTAATATTATCATAATCTGCCAATCCTGTATGAGATTTATAGGTTGGCATTTATCAGCCTAAATTTGTAAACCTCATTAAAAATGCACATACTATTGACTCCGACGACAGGAAATATTTATCGTTACCGGCAAATCTTAGCCTCGAGGACAAATTATATTTTCTAAATGGCATCAGGTGTGTGGGGCATCAGGCCGTGTGGTATATAACATTATAAGAGCTGCTAGTGAAGTCATCTAATAATATAAAATGGTCAGTCTTCGGTCCTCTAGCTCATTATTCTGATATGATTCATTATTATGATAGCATTCGATAGACATATAGATTACTATGCAACTTTGCAGAGTTGTTGTGTATACGTTGGCCAGTAATTCTTCACATACAAAGTAAATATAAGCTTACAACAATGCTATAATAAACAACAATAAGAAGTAAATCAGTATAGGTTAAGGTACATGATTCAATGTTTTGTGTAAGGGTTAAACCGTGTGTAAAGTAGGTATATATTGATTTCTAACATTTACGCGAATATTATACATTGAAATAAAACGACTACTACTACCCTTTACAGCGTCCATGGTCACGCGTTGACTACCCGTGACCATGGACGCTGTAAAGGGTCCGAAACGTCTGCATTAATAATATCAATATAACGCGATACAATCCGTAAAAAGTAGTTTTATTTCAAAGTAAGTATATTTAATACATTTATTGTCATACTTCGTAACATAAATAACTTCTCTCAAATATAAAATAATAATTATTGACCAGTAACAATACTTTTCAACTAATTGAACTTGAGAGTCTTGAAAATATTTATTTTATTCGCTTGCTATCAATTGATCCAACTCATATACGAAAATATTACATTATGAAATGATGGTTTGCATTAATCCTTTTCGCAAGCTATCATTTCAGGACGTACATATCTCATGCACGACGAAGTTTAAATCCTCACGTCTTTATAACTTTAAATCCATATCAATAGTCATCCATGTGTTTGAACCTTTACTCGGCGTAACTGCTCGTCTGTAACGGTATTAAGATGAGTCGGTAACCTGCACTCTTACTACATTGCGCAACACGACACACAGGTCAGTATTTTTGTTGATAAATATGACAGCCAATAAATTCTTTGATATAATATATTATGTAAGTGGAATTGTTGACAAAAGAAGAGAAAAATGTTGATTGGTACTCAGCATATATTGAATGAATATATTGATTACATCTTCGATAAACAACACAACGTTATCAAGTTTGTTCGGTAGAGACAAATTAATCTGTGCTTCTATTATTAAAAAGATTTGACCAAGTATTAAAAACAGTACAAATAATTATTTGAGCTACTTACCTGCATATTACATCCACAAACCGTTGTTGTAGGTGTTTAGGTAACTATATTTTTTGCTTCCCAAATACATATATAATCGGGATTAAATCGCGTGATAAGTCAAAAACCGACCTTAATTAAAAAATTGCCTCGCGACTAATATGATTGTAAAGTTTTTACATCAAGTGGGTATAAAAAGCAATTGATATGACCGGTCGGTTACACAATATTACATTACTTGACCGTTATCAATCGATCGCTTCGCGCTATTTAGCCGGAACACACGATATTCAGTCACGAATGTGGGGAATGAGTTATTTTGTTACATGGGTACGCTTTGATGCACGGATGGAATAAGAGAGGACTAATCTATGTATATTTTTAATTTGAGTAAAAAACAGGTGTTTTATTAGCTAGTTTCATTGTGATAAATGAAAAATGATATTTATTTTTGTAAATAGATATTTTAAAGACACTTTTACAAGTCCATTATTAATTAATTGACTAGCTGACAACCTCTGAGAAGAAACGCCGAAACAAACTCAGAGAATCAGTCCAGACAGTAGCAATACTGTTTGACGTCGATCTTATGAGTAGGATGGATCTATACAACCAGACAGTCACGCATGCTGAGCTATCTTGACGCATTTTTTCACATGCGGATAGAAAGTTTTTAAAGTATAAAGTCTTACTTGTAAGTACATGTAATATACTTCCTCTCTTAACATTGTATATTAAATATGTAACATAGCTACACAACTGAAAGGCACTGAATAAGTTACTGCAGGTGAAACCATTGCCCTCCTTAATGACATCAGCGTAAATGGATTGATTAAGTGCACAACATCATTCTTTTTAATGCAAATTGTAGAGTGTAACTGACATAATACGGCCATATCTATCCAATTCATTGAATATTGTGAAGCAACCGATTCTACATGATAGCGGAAATTTAGAGCACTAGAAAATTATGTACTTTATTTGTTAAATGTTTAAACAGAGTAGGTATCCTTAGGTTAGACTACTAAATTGTCTCATTGGTTTAGTGAGCTCCTGGATTGTAATCTCTGGAAATTAGTTGGGATTTGTGCCCGGTTATTAGCAAGAGGTTCACATCCTATTATTAGAGGGACCTAAATCAAATCTCTAAGGACATATTCTTTAATATAAAATGCATTGTTTGCAAATGGTGGTAGGTAGGTACTGTGGGATTATTTTTAGAAACAGTCCTACATTATTGCTATACAATTTGTGTACCACCGTACAATTCTGTTACAGAGTTTGTTATAACATCGGATTTAGATTATTATAGATGATTGCGATAAAAGTACAATTTTTTTTTTTTATTTCGATTACAGAATAATAGAGATTAAATATTTGACTACAAAAAGATTATATATAATTCCTGTCATGTGTTCTAAAATTGAATTGTTAGAAGTGTGTTTAAAGGCCGTAACTAACGTAACGTATAGTTATATCGACTGCTTTTCCTACTAAATCAATAAGTATCGCCCCGTATGATATTGAAACAATTACCAATCGAATTACCAATAAATGCAATTCAAAGTATCACGAAGTATTGCGAAAGCTATTTTTCAACAAATCAAACTCAAAAAACGACGTGTCATAATTTAAAAACCGGTTCTATCTCAAGTATTAGGTCTCAAAGAAGATAAAGATAAGTTTGCAAATAAGATGCGTTTGAATATGGGCTATTTTGTAATAATGGTATTGTCCAAAGCCGAGAAATATTGCTCTGTAGTGATATTGCCCGTGTATTTGATGTGGTGAACATTTTAAACAATACCTAATCCCAACTGTGAGAAAATAAATCTTACCAGAATATTTATAAGTTCTAGAGCTGAAAATTATATAGATTAGAACGAATGTTTAATAATATTTTATTAGTATTCAACTGTATTGTTTACTTTATTTTTGATACATATTATCAGTCAAGAAGACCTCATACCTACACATAAATAGTATGAGCACTCCCAACGAACGTAATGCTCTCAAAAATATTATTCGGTACTTTTCATATTTGTTAAAATAAATGTAACATACCTTGGATGGACTTCTACCCTGAGTACTTCGTCACCGACTTGCAGGTTCTCCGGTATCCTCACGAATCTCAGGTATTCACCAACCGGGTAGAAATTACAGCCTGAAAATCAAAATAAATACAAGTTACATTTTAAGCATTTATTTTAGGATGAATACGTGATTGTTTTCTGCATAGGACAAGCTCAGTTGAGCATTACAGTGGAGCACCTTTCATGAATTTGATTTCTGTTTGAAATGAGTATTTGATCCATATGTAATTGGATTGAGCTATTAGGGTGCGATATATATAACAAACAATAAACACACCAACTCTACAGCAGACATATTGAACGTTGTTATTTTTTTTATATCTTTAAACACAATGATAGCTGTCGGACTCTTTGTTAATCATATGTCAAAGGTTCTATTTAGGCCAAAATATCTAATTTTGCTTCTTATTATAATAATTGGAAGTCATATTCAAACGATTCAACAATATCCATTATACACAAACATTTGAACATAGTTCCGAAGACAATAAGACAAAAACGGAGTTCCCTTCTGAAGACAATCAGGTTGGTGGCAAAACTAATTATTCTGTTTACGACACTGTCCCACAAATGGACCCTATTCAATGTGTGGTCGACCTATTGTTGGGAAGGGAAAAACTGTCAGTGATAGGTTTAATAGTACTAGCTAGTAACGAGTCAGCAATCGTGATAAGAAACTGAAGCAAATTTTTTTTTTGTGCTTTATTTCTTCGTGAAAGAAAGCCATAAAGTAAAACAATGTTCGGTATCGGATTTAAATCGAACTCATTACATTATCTAAACTCTTAATAATCCTACCTTATTAATTGATTTCTCAACAAATTTTACAGTAACACACTCGTCACATTAGGTAGGTTTTGAGAAAATATAAAAAAAATACAGAATCGTAGTATCAAACGAACGATAACAAAACTGACTTATAGTTAAAGAATTATCAATACTATCGTTACCAAGAAAATGTCCACAGGATTGCGTCCATACAGATCATTACCCAAGCTGTAACAAAATGATCCAAAACTACCTCATTGATTTCCATCACATCGACAATGAAGTTGCGATTGCGCGACCAATCGCATCTTGCAGCTGTTATGGAATATTTTCCCATAGATCGACAGTTTCACAATCGCGACGCTTGAGTAGAAACTGATGGCTTTCAATCCAGCCGTGAAATCCGCAATCTTTTGTCGCATGTGATTTGAAAAATATTTTTTGTGGTCATATTGCCTCTATATTCAAATGTATGACGTAAGATCGCGGTTAGGGCTTATGTATAGCTTAAGGGCTTCATTTCTTACAAACTTAACGAAAAGTTAAAGATTATGTTTTTTCCCGACTGAAAGTATTGCCTACATATTTAAGCAAGAAATTAAAAAGTTAATTCCTCGAAATAGTGTTATAGTTGGCGTATTATAATTACGAGTAATTATCACTCGCTTAAACACAACACAGACATTAGCGTAAAAATTTGATCAAAAATACTGTAAAATATCATGAAACCTCTGAATGCAACTTGTTTAAGTTAGCAATCGTCGTTAGCAACTCCTAATAATGCTTTTCGTCAACATTTTCTTCTATTAACTTGTTTTCCTATGTGTACGGTTTACTTTTCTTATCTAACCCACATCTCCTTCCACTAATCTCTATTCAGTGCTATCTGAGGCCACTTTTTGCATAACTCCCTAATAAATTATCGAAGCTGGAAAGAAATATTATTCCAAATTATCACGGTTAACGTGAAAGGTAACTCGGTCGGTAAAACAAAAGGTACAAGTCTCACAATTCTTAAAAAAAACATTAACTGATAAGTTACATAACACCTGTTAATCCATTATAACCATTTGACAAGCGTAACAAAGATGAAATAATAACTTTTAAAAGCTGCATGGTTTGGTAGTTTGGTTCCAAGAATAACATATGAAAAAGCAAATCGATGTTATGATTTAGTTTTAAAGATTGTCTTTAATGAAATTAGTATTGTAACTTCTTTTGAAATCAAACCTAAAATCCTATTAAGTTAAAAAACCAAATTTCAATTATTCTTTTCGATATCGAATCTAAAGAATATTAATTGTAAAATTGAAACCAATTGATTCAGCGCGTTATGAAAGATTATAGAATTAAATATTGACTCGAAAAACATTAGCTTGTCCTTGCCTTTTATCGTTTGATAAAAAATAAGGCTGTTTCTGTTTCTCATTGGCAACTGCTATCTACCACTGGTAGCGTTCCGTACAGGACTTTATCTTAACCAAGTTGTGGTTAATGCTTACTACTAATTTGTTTATATACAAAGTAGTAGAGTATTACTCTCAATGTCAATGTAACCGATCTTCAATGAAGCGTGTGATCACCTTTACACTGGCGGTTCTCATACGTGCCGATGTTCGGATAATACCGTAAACTATGGCGGCTAGCGGGACGCAATTAGGCTCCTAACAATGTACAGGGTTTATTATACAAATTGTTTTGTTGACGATGCAAAGATCGATAGAAGATCTCGACGATAAAAACAAGTTTTTAAACAATCTATGCTAAGTCCGCTTTGCTGACAATTATCAATGCAAAAGAGTAGTGAGTTCTCGATCAAATCAGGTAAATTCAAAACCATATTCTAAAATACTAGTTTTACTGTTTCATAAACAGTTAAACATTTATATATTTAATCTTATTTGATTTAATTTTTCAAACTGGCATAAAAGCAAAACTTGTTTTGTAAGATGTATACATAAATATATTAATTAAAAAATGTATGGTAGTATAAAAATCCCCACAAGTATACATGAAGTCTATGGGAGAAGCCTTTGATCAGCAGTGGACCTCCTGTGGCTGATAGGATGATATATTTGTTCCTTTGTTACATGTTACGTAATATTTTCTGAAACGATAAGCAAAGTCGTTAAACTTGCCCATAACAATCATTTACAGCAATCAAAGATTGAAGACCTTCTTAACTCACGCAAAAAATCAAACAATAATATGCAATTTGATTCGATTCCTATCTAAACATGCTCTGTGGGAACTCAGTTATGACTGAATAGTTACTATTGTAATACAATGTCAATAAGTAAAGAAGATCTACTTCAAACAATGCATAAAAGCGATCAAAAAGAGGATAATCGTTCTAAAATGAATATCGTGATGAAGGAATGTTATGTTTTTATTGTGCAATCCCTTTTGTAGGGATAATTTTCTTACGTATTACAGAAAACGATGTCTATGTTAAGGTTAAAATATTCAAACAATTAACTTACCTCGGTCCAGCATCACATCTAGTGATTAACGTAGATTTGTTTATTTATTTACTTAGATAAACCAAAAGAGGTGTGCCAGACGTTTGAAGCATTTAAAAACTGTATTCTTTGCATTCTTCAATGGAAGACCATATACTTGATAGTTTATATGGTAAATGTAGACCTTCTGTACTTATGCTATTGTGACTCAACTCTCAAGGTGGCGGAACATCTTACTTCCTTACCCATTGTTTCTTTATGGGTTGAAATAGCGGGTTTAAGTGTTAAAGTTCCGATTAAACATCGCCATTTTTTATTTAGATCAAATTGGCATGGGAAATCTTGTTATAATGATGCACAATAATCCTTTATAAGATGTTAAAGAAGCGACTTTTAAGAGCAATTTGCAAAAAAAAAAGAGCACACACTGTGTTGTTCACTGAAAACTTAGTTATAATGTAATTAATGTTTCCTGAGGTTAATTAACACCAAAATTTGGACATGTTACTTTTGATGTCAGTAATTTATTTGTAAGTAACATCTCATATTTTATACATATTTATGCGAGATAAAGCTCTCTTTGAACCACTTTAGATTTCGATGTTACACACATTGATATAAAGATATCAAAGTTTTAACCTTTTAGTAATGACAAGAGGCTACTTCAACATCTATTCATTAATAAACAATAATAACTTCATATTCTCAATTACCCTCCAAAAGAGGGTTATCAAAACAATAACATACCTCGCCATTGCGTGTTCCGTCTGCAACAGTTAACATTCTTCACGCATTACAACATAATGGAGGTATTCTTGTTAGATGATACCATCGGACACATTTGGTACAATACAACATGCTTCGTAATAAAATGACCGTAATATAATTAGATAATGATCTCCGAGTGAATGATCTGGATATGACTTCTGTGGTTGGCTATCATACTAACCGTTCTTGGGTATTGTGATAAAATCTGGTACTATCCAAACAATTGTTTAAAATAAATCGTTGCTTTATCAAGAATAATCTTAAACTATATTATTGTATAAAATTATATTTGAAGGTGACATTTGCTATCTGAGAATCTCTAAGAAAAAACATCGATCAACTCAAAGATCATATATTTAGTCTCTTTTAAAAATATACACGGACACTTTTGAAAATATATAAACAGGAATGTTATCGTAGGAGGATGTATCTACTTCTATGATAACCAGACGCATTTTTTACCTACTATAATATTAATTTATAATAGTTGTGACCTTCACCTATCTTCAGCTACGTGTATACAGCCTTGTTTTTTAGTTTAGTTGCGTCAGTTTAGCTCCAGCATATTTTTAACTGAAAAAATAGGCAAGCAAAGTACTTACCCACCATAAAAAAATTAGCGGTTAAAGAGATTTGAAGTGTCGTTCGAAGAAACTAAGAATATTTCGAACCCGAGCTGAAATGAAAATTCAATTAATAATTATATACATAGACTAAAAGTAAGCAAAATCAATAGTTACTGCAATTGTCTGGGAATGTCTAGTTATTATCTAGATTGTATTAGTTACAAAATGTACTCATGTGGTTGCTTTACCTTTTTCTTTGGCTAAGTAAACACTTGAAGTCGAGAGCAGATGTTGTAAGACTGCATTTGAATTAAATTAACTATACATTGAGCACAGGTAGCGTTACATTGGTAAATAATTTGTCTTACAATTGAGAGGAATTATTTCAATGTGATTCAAAGCTTTGCAACTCTTATATAAAGGCAAAAAAAAAACATACATACATACATACCATCATGCCTGTATTCCCCGAAGGGTTAGGCAGAGGTGTACTAATGTACACCCACATTTCGCCGGTATGTTTAGGTCCCATGTAATAGGGGGCGAGCCTATTGCCATTAACCGGGCACAAATCCAGACTCCGAGCTGCTACTGAGAAT
Source organism: Acronicta alni (assembly GCA_964056405.1). Classification (NCBI taxonomy): domain Eukaryota; kingdom Metazoa; phylum Arthropoda; class Insecta; order Lepidoptera; family Noctuidae; genus Acronicta; species Acronicta alni. Next base: position 16,284,289 of record OZ043923.1, read on the forward strand.
TTCATAGAAAAACCCAATAACACTTTGCTCGACCTGGGGATCGAACCCAGGACCTCTAGCATAGCAGTCGCGCCTAGGACCACTAGACTAATGAGGCAGTCAAAAAAAAATGGCATTAATAACATCAATCATAGAGATTCTTCCTATATGCGTAGTAAACGATGCGCATCGTCAACGTCGTGTGGTCGCCTGATCGTTTTATTAGATACTTGTTTTACACCAAGTCCCGTATTATAAAACCGGTAAAACTGTTATCACGGTCGAAATTAATCTGAAATGAAAATAACAGAAATATATTGAAGTTTTTAGACGCTAGAGCCACAAAAAGTGACCATCCTTCGTATGTCCAGGTTGTGAGGAAGCAAGCAGACATTCTTAATTAAAGGTCAATCAGGCTAATACACACATCTTGATGCAACCAAACGTGACAGAACTCGCTAACTACTATGATTCTCAGGGAATTACATACGTTATTACCTTTTAAAACTAGCAAGAATGATACATGTCACGATTTCTTTCTTCTAGGAAAGAAAATACCAACACATCTAAATGCCCCTGTGTAAAGAGAGTGAGAAAGGAAACTGGTCCCTTTGACAACTTGATTTTTTTTATTTGCATAAATTATTCGGAAAGAATCTTTTAATCCAAAAATGAAAGAAATATTATTAAAATTCTTAAATAGTATGTTTTTAGAATTACAAATAAAAAAAAAACTCGAATTATCTGCTGCAGAATGGTCCATTAGCATCGGAAACAGACTTTAAGCTGCTGATTGACTTAAGGGCTTAGAGGGGCTTACACATAATTAAAAGTATAATTAACTAATATTTCTTAAAATAATAAGCAATGTGTCCAAGAGTACCGCTTTCCGTACGTAACTGTTGAATTAGCTGCTTGACAAGAGTTGTGAGTTGGTGCTTAAGAAGCGTAAACACATAGTTATTAAAAGTAACTTTTTTCTATACTCTTTTATATAACTTTATTTTATATTCGTAAAACCAAGAATCCAAGAAGTTCAAGCTGTGGGTGACCGAAACAGATTGCGAAAATGGTAGACGAAAAGGTAGGCAAGGTAGGTAGGCTAGGGAAGGTCACGATCCTCAGAATTGAGGAATACTACTTAAAGAGGAGGAATATCAAGAATGCTATACATGACCACGATCAAATCAGCGCCATTTTAACAATATGATTGAATCTGATGATGGATCAGATAGCGTCATTGATATATTGTGTCCTATATTTCCAACAACTGCTTTGTTCTATGCAATCAGTTTAATAAAAGCCTTGCCTTTATAACAGAGTAGTGATCCAGGTCGCTCGCGGAGGTACAGGGCTTTCTCTAACTTATAACAGATAGCTTATCTTTCTACTTGGTGCTTTCATATCCTTTCCAACATAATCGATTGGTCGGATATTGATTAACAGTAATATAAGTTATGCTTAGATACTTTGGCGCTAAGATACTTGATATTGTCAAGTTGGTTGACTTTTATTTCCTAAATAATTATCTCGACCATTGTCTATTACTTTCTTTCGTAGTATTATAACAACAATCCACTTTTTAATTAAACTTTAAATTAACAAAACACAATTTCTATAATATTTAACTGTATAAGACATATAATCTGCATGACTGTTAGTCGGTAGCCGCGACCGTACGACCACTTTCGTTTTTTTCCCCGAGGCTCGACATAATTAGTGTCCGCTCGGCTGATGTCCGTTATTATATCATCTATGTGGACTTTTTTTCGATAGAACTTGTTAGAATTGCACGTGTTTTGTAATCAAAATACAGTTGCAGTTAAATACAATGTTATAGGTATTTCTTGTAATTGTAACAACTTTTCTACACTCTATACCATAAAATTTTTACCTACATACATTTAACACCGAAAAATGGAATATGACTCACGTGTGACTAGATATTTTCTACAGAAATTATGAATTTAAATCAATATAGCGGTTATTTAATGTTCGACTACTTAATTTATCAAGATGCCTAAAACTGACTTCTTCTGAAAATTCTAGTAATAAGGTGTAGAGTATGATAAGTAATTAATATTTGTATGATAACAACCCATTTGAATTACGAACAAGATTTGGTTCTGGTTCCTGATTTCTTTATTTCTCATTTCCAGTTGCGTCTTTCAAAAAAATTCGTATTATTAAAGTATAGTCTAGCCCGCTAGCTTAACACCATATATCCGCTATCTATATCCAGCTAACAACTTCCCAGCTGCAATAACAACAAACATTATTCTAATGATACTTCAAAAATAACATAAAAGCAGCAGAAATGAAAAGTAATCAAGGTAGCAATCAAGACATTGGTCTAACGGGTTCCGGTAGAAATCGAAATCGTAGGTCAGGCCCGTTATTATATCATCATGAGGCCTTTGACCTTGCCGGTACTTCACAAGACATCAGAAAAAGATGTACTTTTACTTTTTTTCTGATGGTCGTTAGCATATTTGCCTGTAGGTATGCAGTGAGGCGTAAAGTCGTACGGACTCTGCCGAAATAGGTACTATTTTCAATTAAATTTGTGTGTCGAAAGTTATAAAGTGGTTAAGACTTTAGGATATTAAATGAATCCACAGTTTACTAACTCCTCCTTAAAGTATCTAGGCCCTATGTTACGTCACAGGCAGCAGCTTAAACCTAATAACATAACTAGCTTGGAGCCAAGCTGTTACATTTCATACTTGTGGCTTTATAAGAAACAAGTTGTGTTCCGCACCATAATTTTATAACTTCCTTCACACTTACAGGAACTCGCATGTCACACTAGCAGTGCAATATTAATAATCATTTCGTAACACTTAGGACTAGGTTATAAAGGAAAACAAAGTCCGAAATAAAATAAATGTATATTAGTTTTATATGTTTACATGGTGCTTTACTTTTTAAATACATTGGTGTAAAACAGGTTTAGGAATTTTTACGTATGAGTAACGACACTGGCACTTGATTAATTTTTGACTGCTGAAGCTTTTGATAATGAGGATCAAAATTTCAGGATTATCAAGGTTGCTTACTCGTCGTCATTTACATCATAATTCATCATGAAATGAAATGAATGAAAGGGATCAGAACGTAGTCTACCATGCTTGCTGATGTCGGTTGCCGAAGACCCTCAAGAATTTAATGGAATCCCATAAGACAGGTTTTATTACATACGATATTGTCTTTTATATGTTAAAGCCGATAGTAACTGAAGATTAAAAAATTGCAGTAATTACCTCAAATTAATCGGTAATGCTTATATTACTTAGAGCTGATCGTGTACCTCTACATTCTCGGGTAATTAAATTTCGTATAGATTCGCTTTGCTAAAAAAGCTTCACACGCTTTCCAAGACGTTCATTTGCATGTTTTCATCAAATTCATTTAAAACTATAGACAATCATTATATCGTAAAAATGTAATTAAATCTTTCTAATTGTGATAGGATACAATGACGCAATAACGGCGTGATTGACGGAGTCAATGAGTATCCCATTAAAAACATTCTGTAAAAAACTAGCCAAGTCTCGATGGAGCTGCTTGTTTATCTCTAAAAAGTAATGAAATATAGCTAGACAAAGTCGTGCCAAGTCTAAGGTTCCTTACTGCGATTTCTTTATTATTTATAGTTAATGTTGTGTGACTTGGCCGTTGACTGAACATTTTACATTTTGAAGTTTGTTGCACTGATTTTTGGGGCTGTTTTTTACTTTTATCCTTTACATAGAGCCGATAACAATTGGTTTGAATATATTTTTTAATCAATTACTTATTATAAACATTGTTGTACAAGTCATGAATCTTTCCAATTATTTTTAATAGATATTTTATAAATCTTTAATGATTATTCATGGATGAACTGTGAACCTGTTAAAATGATTATGGTAACAGACCTTACGTAAAAATTGTGAACTTTCAATAGTTTTGATGCGCACGCGTTCGTACGCTTTCTTTTGAAATCGTCTTGATAAGTTCTCGTTATCTACGCTAAAATCTTTGTTTATTCATGTTTGTGACGCAAGTTCCTATAAATTATCATAACTCAGCGGTGAATTTGTGAGTGTATGCCGACCATAGATTCGATGATTTCGCATAGATTCCGACATATCATGCTAAATATAAATATTATCAATTTTTAATAAGTTGTCTGTTAGTATAAATTAAAAATTGATTTGAATGAGTAATGAGAATTGAATGAACACATTACATAGTCTAAATTTTGGTTTTAAAAACCAGTCAGTCAACATGTAGACTCATCGAAAAATACTAACATATGTGGTTACGGAAACAAGACCTTTTATGGACGACGAACCCCATAGTCTTTATAATTAAATGCTCAATCATGTACAACACGTGCAAGTAAGGAAAACATTACACTTCTTCTCAACAGAAGCTTCGCGTAACCGTCACGCACGTGATTGCAAAGAATTAATAAACATTAAATTATATCTCGATGGTAATAGTCTATCACAAGAAATAAGTTTTCAAGTACAAGAGGGGTATACCGGTGCATACTAGCTATTATTGTTTTATTAATTGAAACGAAGCGACCGACCTCTTCATTTTTAACTCCCATCAAGCTCATTCAGTAGCGTTAGTTATGTATATTCAAATACACTCATAAATTACTGAAATATGTCAAAAGCTTTTACACTTACAAAAATCTTATCTATCTTCAAATTTATTAGTACCACGCTGTATTTGTAGAGATCGCCAAGAAATGTATTGATTTATACACTCATATTTTCACGTAGGTTTCCCATTGGAGTAGACAGTCTTCTACTTGCCAGGATCCTGGCACACAACTTTCGCTGACATGCATGCATAATCCTCGGTTTAGGGTGATCTTAACCTTGATTTTTTCGAGAACATTCGTCTTCCAATTTTTTCATCCTTACTCGCGTATACCGTTTCGTCAATCTCCATTCTCTCTATATGCCCAAACCATCTTCACATTCATTTCCTTACTCAATCCTTATCACTATATCTACTTTCACTCCACAACGCTCCCTTACCACGTTGTTGTTGCCTCACTCTACCTTTCAAAGTGACACATACTTCTCAAACCTCTCATCTACACATTATATTCGATGAGTCATAGGTGTGTACCTTGGGCATGAACTCATCTATCTATGTTTCTACCAACTAAGCAATGATTGCTGGCACCCAATAAAAAAACGAATAATGCCGCCCTTAGAAGTATCACAAGCAATCGACTGCAGAATGCGGACATCTTCTAGCTTTTTTCACAATCAGCTGCTCTCGTGTCATTACACACGCGCCGTGCGCCGGCGCAGGTGCGTTTCCGTAGTTCTTGCGACGGTCGATGCCAACGACCCTCTCGATCAGTGGTTATCTTGAGGTTGATGCACACTGTAGTGCAATGGATACGACCACGATGAAGACATACTGCATTTTATTTTAAAGTGTAATTACTGTATCAGGGCATGGTTTTAGCTTTAATGATATATCTAAATTAAGTCCCAAATTTGACAAGTTCAAAATCGTCCAAATAAACTTGAAATCAACACTTTGTGCTTTGTTTTGACACTGGAGTCAAAGACACTGACGGGAGCTATTATAAATTACGTGAGGTGAGAGTCACTCCATTGCTTATAAACATTCAAAATAAATATAAATAATATAAGGTACATCAATAATTAAGATTATTTTAAAAAAATATATCATCTTCAAACGGACGCCTTAATATTCGTAAATTTTCGGGAATGATAAAAGTACTATTCAATAAAATTTCTACATCTAATCTACATTTTCTGAAGAATTAAATTCTTCAAGGCAAGTCGATGCTAATGAGATGTCGTAATGTGGACTGAGTGGCAGGCGGTAATCCTAGTACCTTCAATACAGGAAATGTATTTAGAATCTGGAATCTACGACGAAGGTAAAAGTAGAGTTACGATCGACTGTCACCATGATTGATGAGTCAATTGACACGTGTGTGTACGTGATGGTGAGGAAGTGATGTAACTTGTGAGGGAACATTTTATATCAGCATCTTGTCACTTATGAATTGTAATGAACATGGAAAATAGAACATAGGTTGAAAGAGTCTACATTTGAATAGATCAAGGGCTATTAATGATGTCGTGATGTATACCTTTGCCTTTGCATTTTGAAAAATAGTACGCTTGGTAATATGAGTTTTACAAAACCACAAAAAATAACTTGATTTTCCTAAAATTCTGTATTCCTATTTTCAGATCTATCGATTTATTTACAATATACCTATCTAAAAAATCTTTGGTCTTGAAATCTATAAAAAGTACTTAATATAAAAGTCAATTTCAAAATTCTATGCGGACGAAATCACGTTGCATTGAAAAATAAATCGATAATCTAAATCGACATTTAATCTGTCATGACAGTAGATCATTATTGTAGATAATCGACATATTATTGTAAACTATCATTTCTGATAAACTTACGCAACTAAGCTTTTTGCTTTTTTCAATCAATCTTTGATGAGATCAACAAATAAATAATAAGTAGGTATTAATTAAAAAGGAATAGTGAAGTTCCACTTGATACATTTCTATTTCCATTGAAATCGTTAATCCCAATTTCATGCTAAACAAGCGTTGCAAATCATCATCTATTTTATTAAAAATAGTTCGTTCACGAGTACGACACTCAAGTACCTACCAATGAATATTGAGTAAAATAATTCCCTTGTTTCATCATTGTGATTGTGTGTAACAAGAGCAATATTAAAAGTAAACTATAACAGTTTTTTAAATAACCATAAAAAAGAAATCTAAAACTACTAAGGCCTTGAGAATAACCGAGTTCGTAAAGAGATAAAACATTCTGATTTATTTACATTGAATAGAGTTACACTAAGCAAGTTGCCTGATAGAAGAACATGATATATCTAATGTTAAAGATAATTATTGTTTGTGATGTTTGTGGATGCTACCTATACTCAGTTTTCCTAGTTTCTTAATTAATGAAGAAAACGGATCAACTGTGCTTTAAGGAGTGTACTTCTACATTATTATGGAAACTTTTAAAACGCAAAGGTAAGAATAGAGAACTCTATTCTCTATAAGCTATTAATATATAATTTTCAAAGGTATACATTTTAGTAAAAGAAAATTTTATACCTACATATTTGAAAATGGTTGAAAATGCATGCGTTGGTGGCAAATTTTACAAAAATAACTACGAGTAATATAAAACTTTCATTTCAGACGCACTAGTGTCTACCTTAAAAAGCAAATTGTAGCATTCTAACCAGCTGTCGACTCCGTTTGTTATTTAAACAGATTTGACAGGACAGTATCAACTTCACAAAAACCACAGACTGTGTCAGCGCTTGATACCTCGTTATTATAAAACAAGCTAATAAACACACTGAACTCTTAATTATAAATTGAGAACAGGTCTCCAAGATACCGTGTAAGTTAACTAGGTAGGTATATGTTGCGACATCAGATCTGAGGTTGCAGAGAAACGCTTTTCGCGGTTATTAAATGCCATAGCCCAGTTTATTAACTGGACTTTACATTAATAGTATGCTAGTAAGCGAGTGACTGTATCGTAACAGTGAGAGTGGAATAGAGTAAAAAAAAATACGGTTTTTCACTTCCATAAAATGTTAGTTTACGAGGTCTAGCGTATGTGGATGACTATTCTAAAACTGTTGAGGATCCTCAACTCTTCGCCCTCTGTATTTATGGAAATATAAACTTTCATTATTCCTGATTATATTACATATTAGTATATATCAATACTTTCTTTGACATTACAAATTGTATTAATTGAAGCGTTATTAAGCAGCACTTGCGGCTACATCTGGATGGGTAACAGTTCGTATTAGAAGCATCGATAGATCTGATAACACTCTTAAGTAATAAAAGCATCAACCCTCAATCAGAATGCCTTAGAACTCATAATTTGTGAAGAATTTTCACAAAGATCGCTACTTCCCGCAGGAAATGTCTTTACAAAACAAACGTAGACTAATTGAATGAAAACTGAACAATAAAACTAGACGCCATTTCTTTATTGTTATACGCTAAGTAAGCCGTATCCCACGAGTATTAAAACACGACAACCTTACTGTCAACACAACCTTTAATATAATGGTTTAAGATTGAAAATTGTTTACAACAACTGCATTAAGTGTTACTGTCATTAAACAATTCAAAGTATGGTCAACGACGTTCTTATTCCATTGACATAAGGTTGGACATTTTGTGTCGTGTTAATAAATGTAAAGTTGTAAAGTCATAGCCCACTTTTGTTTAGCTTATGCCATAATGGCGATGACACGCCGCCTCCTTTCTTCGCTAATTAATTTGCTCAGCTTAGAGAAATCCATGGGAGTAGTCTTGAGTTATTTTTTCTATAAATTATGACCATACTTCTATGGTGTTGACAAGGGCTTACAATTATTTCATAAAGATTTATGTAACAAAGTGATATATTCTCACGAGTTTTAGCTATTTTTGGATTAATCTTCGCTAATTCTGCAGTTTTGGTTCGAGGCTTTAGCTGATGGTGTAATTAGACCTTGAAGTGTCTTGTCTTAATAAGAAATTATGGTCGCCATCTTTTCATTAAAGCAGCTTTGAGCAATGGACAACAAAAAATCTAATATCTTTGTTTGCCAAACCACCAAATCAAGCTTGATTGTTTGTTTTCAATGAGACATTGCGAAATCCAGTAAACAATTGAACAGTATTGGTTGGGACTAGCCTCGCTCGTGTATCATAATTTATTTATTTGACATAATTATAATTTATTTATCTATATCATTATTATTATTCTTTCTAAGTATTCATTATAATTGTATCATCATTATAATGTTAATACTATTTAATACTAGGGAACAGCTATTTTCGCTTTTAAAAACCGATATTTAACTGCATTTTTACAAAAATGAAACAATAAACAAGATCTACGTCGACAACTAAAATAGTTTTAATTTCCGCATTCATATTATAATGAATACCGCGATGTCTATAAATATGTTATAATTGGCACGGTTAGAGAAATCTAGCTCATGTTTAAGTTAATGTTGTATTAACATAACGTCTAGTCTCGGAGCATGTTAACAATGTATCCAGTCATGTACAGAGGCCAGCACATCAAGCTACCACAATCTGTCAAATTTTGATTGACTTTCAACTTAAATGCAATACTATAAGGTTCATATTCAATTATGAAAATTTTGGCGTCGGTACCTATTGCTGGCGTCTTGCCATAAACCTTCAGTTGGATTCCGACTACCAACTTTGGAAGGCAAAGAAAGGCAAATACTTATTTAGAGGTCTAATTAAGTTTAGTCACCTTTAATAATATTTACTGTCAACTGGTTGAAGTCCGCTTTCAACTGTTTGATATAAGTCAAATATCACGGTATTTAACGATAATTGATGGAGTAGTTACAAATGTCAGAGAATTCGTATTAGCTTACATTTTCTCGGTGTCTCTATAATATTATTTCCAGAAACGCACTGCAGCAATTACCTGTTGGTAAGTGTTTACTACCTCCTACTTAAAAAACCTTGCTCAAATTGTAGCTACACCTGTGTCTTTATTTACTGTTAAAAAGCTTTTTTTGCTTTGATAACACGTCGATTCACGTGAACATGTTAGAATTCGGCGTATTTTTGAAGTTCCCTAACCTGAAAAATCTAAAATTCCCGACTGATTCTCGTAGTGCTTAATGACGGGAGCCCAAGTTTAGTGAGTAATAATCGTTGTCACCCTCTGATATAATGACAACTAAACTCTATAAAATTTCATAACTCTGAAGCAACACGCCCATTGATCTGTTGCAGTTTTAGCGATCCGCACATTTCATAACACTGGCATCTTGCACAAGGGCGGCTAAGGCATTAATAATTAGCCGGTGAAGAAACGATGATAAACTTTCAAAATAACCACAAAAAGGGACTTAAACTTAGTTTAACTTGGACATTGGTATGCTGAGAATTAAATGACCGCTTAATAGATTTTTTTTTTTTTTTTTTACTCTTTATTTTATTTAGGAACTTTTGAACGCAGTTCATGCCAGTTCCATCGTAACTTAATCTATGACTTAATACAAAGTAATCATTATGTCTCTAATAATATTAAAGAAATTATACTAAGTACCACTATTATTATTAACTAAAGTGTAAATCATTTTTGCCTCCTGTGACGAAGGTTGAGCCAATATGTTGGTGAATATGCCTACATTTAGTTTATTTAATTTTAATTTCCTTAATAATCTACATCTTTCGGGTTCATTCCTACCACACTCCAATAAGACGTGTTGCACATCCTCTGTTTTACCATCACAAAATTCGCAATTAGGTGAACTAACTTTTTTCATTAGAAATGCAAAACTTCTCAACGGCATGTGGCCGGAACGAACCCTGTGAGCTGTGACTATGTCATTTCGTGTCAACACACCGTTGCTAAACCATGGGATACGAGGAGGTTCTTTTTGTATGATTTTATACCAAATACCTTTAGATTTTGACCTCTCATCAAAGTGATTTTTCCACTCTTCATGGCAATAGTTTTTGAATTTCGATATGATTTCGGAATACATAGGTCTAATATAAATTTCTACCCCGGAGGATCCTGCTACTTTAGCCAATCTATCTGCCTCCTCGTTTCCCCGCAGACCAATATGGGACGGAATCCATTGCAACACTACATTAATGTTATCGTTCATAAATTGATAAATTTTACTTAACACGGTGTAGGCTATCGATACACCTCTGTGTCCAGAGGAGCATCGAGCCACATGCTGAAGAGCGCTCTTGCTATCTGTGAGAATAACAATATCTGTATGGAGCAGTGTTGCTGCATACGACAGTGCTTCAGAAATTGCCAATTAATAGATGTTTGATTGGAGATTTTTGTAGCTTGGATTAATTAAGTATGGATCAATGATTTTTTATTAAGAATTTAGGACTCGTAACCTATTGCTAGGATAAAAGCTAATAATTATTAAAAGTATAAAGAAACAAATACATAATGTTGTTTTAGCAAATTTAGCAATTAGGAATATTTATAATTTCAAGTACTACAGTTCTACTAGATAAGTGTATATATATATCCTTCTCTATCCACCCACTGCTATAATGGTAGACTTATGGAATGTAGTTAGAACGTAAAATTTAAATCTCAGTAGGAACACATGGAGTGGTTCAATTAAGGGTACATAGCGCTGTGATTGCATAGCCTAAGTGAGTTTCCTGTATTGCACGTGTTGTCAGCATATCTGCCGCATTGGACTTTACCTATAGGATATTCAGCTATGAAATTATTTAAGTATGATTATTTACTAGCTAGCAAAATTATAGACATGTCACGGATAATCAGTACTCATTAAAAATATGGAAATAAGCAGCGTAACGAATGTTAGTTTCGAACCTTTTCGGAATACCTTGGTCCCACACCAGGCAGGCTTTTTTTAGACTCCTATCATGGTCGTGGTAAATTTCACAAATCCCATGGTCATGTCTACAGGGCAAGTCCAGTTTTTAGCCGATATTACTGCGATATACCGTGCCGCCTCTCCAGGTATCAGGCCACCCATGAGGATTGTCCGCATCCCAAAAAAGCTTTGTTTGGACTGACTGCTTTGAAAATCCTTATATCTAAACTGAATATAATAAGAGAGACTCTTGAATAAGATATTTATTTGGCCGCATTTACAACTGTAAATCTTATTCAAGAGTCTACGAATATGAACATCGGTATAGAAGCAACATTTTGTACAAGTATATTATGTAGGAGGAGGACGTGTTCATCAGATTGCCCTAGTGTTGGAAAGATGAAGAAAACAATTGCAGCCCATCAATATTTAATAATTATAAAGATGAAATTCAAACATTGCAACATCTGGAGGAATCCTGCATGCCTTAGAGATGTTCTCGACGGCGTGCCAGGTCTGGCAACCCGCATTAGGCCAGCGTGGTGGAATATTGACTAATCCCTCAAGTCATAATGATGTGAGGAAACCAGAGCCCAGCAGTGGAGTGGTGATATATAATCTATATGGCAATATATGGGTGGATCATAGATGAAATTAATGTTTAATTACGCTAAAGTAGCATTAATATATGTCATGGAATAATACGTTATATAAGTATCTTAAGATTTACTAATGTTTCATTTAAATGCACAATGACCTTTTAATGGCCCCTATATTTGTTTATAGCCATCTATTTACATGTAAAAATAAAATTATGTAGTAAGTATCTAATTCAAATATTATCATTGTTAAAACATAACTTACAAACAACTTTGCTTTCTTTTGTTTATATTATGTTAAATAAAAATATAGATACCTATTTAAGTTATGTGCGAAATAAATTTTTTCGAATAGTTAAGCAAACACAATGTATTTATTGACCCCAAATATAAAATTGAATCTTAATAAATAAAATCAAAAAATGAACTGTCCAAATACCGTTAATACGAAAACAGTGTTAGTATTATGTATTTTTACATTCTAGATTCTGGGCTCACGTTTACACGCTATAATTATTATATTTACAAAGAAATATGTTTTGCATACAATATTGAGATAAAATATCCCACAACAAAAAAAATCACAACTGTTTAAACTACTTTGAGTTCTGAAATTATCATACTCAATCCACATTTAAACAATAAAAATAAATGTCTGAATTTCTATAAGTCCTCCATTCCCACAAACAAACATACCCACGTACCGAAAACAATGGTTTTAGTCTATAGTGTCGACTTTCGTTTTCACCTTGACAGACTAGCCCAGATGCGGTGCATCTCTGCGGAGATCTGGTCGCGCTCCACATGCCGTCTGATAAGCACTCTAACCAGCGCGTGGAGGTAATGCCGGCAATTTACTTTCAATCAGTTTTGACTGCGCGTGAGGGGAACGAGTTTTTAATGGAATTATGTCGGATTCATTAAGTGTTTCGATAAAAGTAGATCACAAATTATTGTACTCACTTTATAAAATGATATATCATTATATTCTGAAAAAAAATCGATTTTAATTTCGATCGAAATATGTGTAACGTCTGAATGAATTTTCAATTCAATTCAAATTTTAAAACTATAGATAGCGAAGGAAAGATGGACATTGTGATGATTTGAAAATAGAGTGCAGTTGTTGATTCTTCAAAGGCATTTAGTTGTAAGATGTCTAATGCGTCAACAAATGATTTAGGATGATTACTTATTTAAACCGTTTTTAGGTTACTTATTTATTAAGTAGAACAACCACTTCTTTCACGCTTTGTAACATGGAAATGGTGAGCTGTGTTCGTCATATGAGTCTGTAACATTACAAACTTAACTCAAAAAAAACCGCTTATGTACGTATAGATTTGAGAATAACCTATTTTGATCTCCGTTTAAACTATAGTAAAGAAAAAAATATAGTAGTCGTATCTTTTCCTCAAAAAGATAACATAACAAACGAGTGATTCCTGTTTATATATCAAGTGATCTCACAAAGGCCTCAGTTTTATCACAAAGTAGAATCGTTTTAAGCAAAATCACCACTGAAGAGAAAGTTGGAAAGCGGCCAAACAAACTTTGTTTGTAATTAAGCGAATAAATTCGTCTTAAAAATAACTACTCATATTTTGTTACGTGCGCTATGAAATTACGGTTGTGTGTAATGTTGTGATATTACAATTTTGGCGGTAAGCACACAAACAAAGAAATACAGAAGTTATGGTAACTTCCATCTGGAGCAGTAATTTGGTCTATTTTATTATCTTCTGTGAGAAGAGAACCATTGAGGGGCTCGTGGCTAAGTAATAATAATAAGAATTATTTTTGGGACATTTTACACAGCACCATCTAGTCCCAAACGAAGCAAAGCATGTGCTGTGGGTACTAGATAATGGATATAATACTTATATACTTTTTTTTGTAAATACATACATTATAATAAATAAGAAACACCCAGACAAACACAAAAACTCATGTTTAAACCACACAAATATTTGTATCCTGTGGGAATCGAACCCACGACCCCATGATCAGCAGTCCGGCACTCAAACCACTAGACTACAGAGGTCATCAAATGACTACGATCAATTGATATAAGGTGAAGCTGTCTAGCCAGTCCATCTTTAGGTTATAATTATATTGTTCGTTTAATTAAAAAGATACTATGTATGACATTTAATCGTACTCCTGTTTTTTATCCCGAAATAAAATAAAACCTGGCTGTGAAGTTCTGATAACAGCCGTGACTCGCTCCGTGTAAAATAATTATATTATAGCCGTATATGGTTCTATCTATCTTTTATCTTCAGCCTACTTTAAGGCTCAGAGTTGGAAAAAGAGTAGGAGGACGATGAAGAGGAGGATTACTATTGAATAAATACTTACATAAAGCCTGCTTCGTCAGCAGCGCAACGGCGACCATCAATAAAAATCTCTTGGTGTACATGTTGATCATTGATCACTAGATCACTGATCACACACGACCTATCATCTTGTCACTGTTACGCACTGATTGCACCTCACTGGCACATTGTTCACCTGCAAACAAAACAAACTTTGTTATAAAGTGAAAACTATCTGTAATATGTGTTGGGGAAAAAATATGTAACCCAACAACGAAAAGGAATTATGATGATACAAGATTTCTAAGAAAACTAAGTGTACTTATTTAATACAGTACAATTGCATTGTATTTAAAAAATAAATAAATATATTTTCGCATGATTGCAGCAACGTAATGGATCTTCCTTTTAGAAGAAACTTTATCCGGAATTAAGTATTTTATTAATATTTCATTTTATCCTATGTCATTTTTTACATTATTGAAGTAAAATACGCTTAGACAGCTTTTAAATTAGAAAAACACCTTTTTATCGCGCGTTGATGTCTTTTATATGGAAATATGTTTTACAAAATTTGTTCAGCACAAGGTGTCGCCGGCTGGCCCACCCATTTCTTAGACTAAATACCTACATATATTTAACTGGTGCTATCGAATACTTCGTTTGTTTAACTTTTGAAACTAGTGTTCCTAGTATCCGCAATTCCAGATTTAAGGCTGAGCGGTTTGAGAGTACATGATGCTATCCAGGCATGGTAACGCAAGCTAGTAACCGGAAGTGTAATAATAACTTCACTTATCCCACACTACAATTTAATGTAACATGTTCAGTTAACCTTTGAGTTCATAGTCACATTAATATTATGTGGAGTCGAGAAAGTCTTAGCGGCGAAGCCTCCCGGCAAGCTGGGCTGCTCCAAATGCGCCGTACCGTTACCAACTGTATGCGGCACCAGATGCGAGAGGCTCTCCACCCTCCACGTGGGTAGATGGTATCAGGCTTTATGCAGCCTCTATTAATAATTATGATAAGTTGTTGTGCGAGATAACTAGAGTATACGAGACCTACATACACTGCCAATGTATTTCTCATTGTAAATCTACTTTATGTCAAGATATTATTTTACTGAAAATGACAGTTTAGTCACATTCATAAAATTTTCATTTTTAACGTTGTGACCGATCACGTTCGATATACATTTTTTATACGGTTCCGTCATAGGCCCTAATATTACTGAATTGTTAGCAAATTTTGACATTCAATTAAAGTTAAAAAATAATTGAAAAATGAACATAGAAGTACCACAAATTAATAACGGTTTCTTAGATTAACTTATAGTTTTTGAAAACTTGCTCAGGTTTTAAAATAATAAAGTTTTCTCAATAAGGTGTGCCTTTAGATCTCGTAACATTAATGTGTATGCCCGAGGGAGCTGGTAACGGCGCGCGCGCCGCTGTACGGTACTGCGGACGCGGTTCATTGAGGATTAATTACGTCTGAGAACATGTAACCGAAGTCGATATATATCTCATTTTGTATATATAACATACAATAATATTGTATGTTAGCAAAATGATATATATTTTAAGTTGTAGGTACTATCTTTTGTTTTGAATAATTGAAGATCTACACTGTATCTTTTAAAAACATGCGCTAAATTTCATATACTTGATGTACAGATAATAATATCTAAACAGAAATTAATAAAATACAATTCAGCCATCTGCAGTTTAAAGTTGACTAGTTGTTGTTATAGAAATAAAACTACTTTGTACGGATTTTATCGCGTTATATTGATATTATGAATCCCGACGTATCAGACCCTTTACAGCGTCCATGGTCACGGGTAGATTCAGTCTACCTGTGGCCATGGACGCTGTATATTATATATGTGTTATTGTTGTATTATATAGGTATAATATTCGCGTAAATGTCAGAAATAAATTAAATACCTAGTTGTTGTTATGATTATAATCAATTTATACCGATATCTCAGATCCAAAAGACATTATTGACTGCTGAACAAAGGCGTCCCCCATAGACTTCTGCTATTAAATATAATATCTACAATTTTAATAATATACAAAGCACTAAAATAAATTCTGTATATTTTCGATTGGTGTAATTAATGTGTAGGGTAAACAAATATTTGCTTCAGTCATGAATCGATACCGGGACCTGTCACGAATGTAGCTCAACCTGTTTGCTAATTGAAGTGGCAAATATTGGTAGTGTAATGACCAAACACTAACATGCCTCACGCCTGTATTCAGGCAGAGCCGTACTGAATTTACAACCACATTTTGTCAGTAGAATAAATATTTTAAATTAATATTTTTTTCGAGTGTTAGGATGATTCAATTCTTGTTTTGAGCACTGTTATTGGGTATGCTAGTTTTCTATTAAATTCACTGTAGCAAGGAGTTAAGATTTGTGACCGGTTAAATGGCAATAGGCTCACCCAAATAGCTCTTATTTGGGATCAGCCGAACCCTTCAGGGAATATAGGGGTGATGGTATATATCTTATAAATATTTCTAGGTGACATGACGAAGAGGGGTACGAAATCATACACTGCGGAAAGTTGGTAACAGGAAAACTTAACACCGCCCAACTTGGGTATACTCAAGCACAACCAACGCATTTGTAACGAACAATAGGGTAGTCTACATCGAAATATAGAGAGAAAAAAATATAACAACTTGCTAAGTCTCGAAAACGAGTATCACTCTTTCCGTTGCAGAGATAGTAAAAACACGTGTATCACTACAAGTTACAACGTCACTGCTCAGAGTGCTCAGTAACGTGTGGCGGAAATTATTGCTCAGTACATTTGTTTCGCAAATTATTGCTACTAATGCAATAAGCGCATAGACAATGGACATTAATTATCTTATTCTTATAGTTTTAGGGTTCCATAATAAAGAACATGCAATAAAGAGCAGTGGCAACTGTAAGTGGTTGAGCGATTGAGTTTACGCTAAGGACCGCTGTGGGCAGCAATTTGTATAATTTGTAGATTATTGTTACCTGTATAAATTGATGTATTGTGCATATTCATACTTAATATTTGTGTTTTCAACCTAGTACGGCAAGGTTGTATAGATATAATAAAATTACTAATAAGGGTTCATTTTAATAACTTATTTTTGCAATAATTTAGTCTCTGTGGTCTAACGGTTCGAGTGCCAGACTGCTGACCATAGGGTCGTGGGTTCGATTCCCACAGGGCACAAATATTTGTGTGGATTAAACACGAGTATTTGTGTTTGTCTGGGTGTTTCTTATGTATTATAAGTATGTATTTACAACAAAAAAACAGTATTGAAGTATTATATCCATTGTCTAGTACCCATAGTACAAGCTCTGCTTAGTTTGGGACTAGATGGTGCTGTGTAAAGATGTCCCAAAAATATTATTATTATAAATATTATCATTAATTGACCCACTAGCTCCATTAATAATCCACCAGCGGCCTAGTGCCACTCTCATCTTATTTTCGGAATACCACTTTCTACGTTGTTACGTTGTATTATAAATGCGACTCATTTCTACATCTGGTTTTATATGTTTACATAAATATTTATATTATGTCATCTAATCAATTTTAATTCAAGTTACATCCGATTTATTTTTAATGCAAATCAAATCAATTCCTACGGAACTACAATTCAAAGAACAATACTCCGCAAAAAATTCTACATAATGTTAATAACAAATAGTTGCGCAAGCTGAGCAGACTCGTATGAATAATTCACGCACCGCACTAACTGTTCACTAATAACTATGCTAAGCCCACATTCATACGCAGAACTGTGCAATCTATCGAGTTGGTCAATTGTAAAAATTTTAACGACGAATATATTAAGCAGTTTTCTTTTAACCGTTTCGTAACTTTATTTTCTCAGTGAGCCACGTTTTATGCTATTCGTATGTTAATCTTATTTGCTTGAACTTATTTCATGGGGAAAACGACCTTATGAAATACCAAGACTAAGTTGAAAATATGTAAAATAGTTGAAGATTACAGTTGGAGGTACAAACAGATATTGCATGATTTAGGTACCAAGGAAGTTAATATAGTTAGTAGTGAGTTCCACTGCTGAGTATGGCTCTCCTCGCAGAATGAGAATGTCTTTTGAAAAGCCTAATACTGGTATAAAAATTTAAGTTTCTTCCTAACCTGTTACAACACTTTCTGTTGGTCCTTTCATAAGAGTATCTATCTTGCAGCTGCACTTTCTTCACTCCTAGAAACATAGTTTCCCTTGCTGCAGGGCTATTATCAAGTGTTAACTAGATGTCTAGGTTTTGTACGAGTTGTTTTGTAGTTTTTAGAGTCAGCTCTTATAATTTTTATAACATTTTAAGAAACAATTGTATTTATTTATATTGACATTTTATACTCATTAAAACGTCATTGATGGTTTCCATCCAGTTTTAGTTAGCGAGAGTTAGATGGTTTAATTTTCTCTTTTGAGATAAATTAATCACACAGTTTCGTAACACTGAGATTATTGCAGAACATATTAATCTAGAAATAGTTCTGGATCTAATCATAGATACTAATTGCAGCATTTAATAATCCAATTTCTAGCGGATGCCGAAGGAAGCTCTCGAAAAATGTTCGGTTTGTGGTCGACGACTAAATATAATTAATTTGGTGCATGTCATAAATATGTATTTTAAAGACAGATCCCCGAGAACTAAAGGAGAAATCTTGTATTATTGCCATTGCCTGTATCATTACTTTAACAAATACAAATTTCACACGCACAAACATCCAGACCTATCCATTCCGCGGGGGAAGCGAACCAGTCACTAGTACCGCAGCAACAACTATTCAAATCAAGCTGCCGATGCCGTCGTCTTTAATGTAGTGGTTCGAGTGTCGGACTGCTGTTCACAGGAATGTGGGTTCCATTCTCAAAGGAGACAAATATTTATTTGAAGAACATAAGTGTTTGTATTTGGCTAAGTGTTTCTATAAGTATTAATAAAAAAGTAAGATTGTATCCATTGCCTCGTAGTTGTGGTAGATGTGTAAAATGTCCCGAATACTTATTATTTAAAGCTATAAACGTTTTAAGAGATTCACATGAAGAACTACTTCGAACAACTAGGTTACACACATTCTTGTCGCGAAAATTAAACCCACGACCAAAGCAAAATGTTATCATCGCGCAAATCAAGCCGGTCAATCAAACCGAACTTTCACACTCAAAAACGTTTGTCATTCACAAAAACCTCTGAATGTTTGATGTCATGTAACCTTTAGAACTTTATACAACTTTATGTAACATCATTGACACAAATGAAACTTATTATTTTCAAGCCAGCTTTAAGACATCATTTGTCATTCATTATGATAAAACTTTTTCATACAATATGTTATGAAAACATTATTTTTAACATTCAAAATAATATTTTTATTGGATATATTTTTATTATTATGAAGAATGCAGAAAATATCTGATGATTAGGTATTAACTAAATTCGCAATAACACTGACTAGGTTATTATTGGCTTCTTTTAAAGGTATAAAGCAAACACGTCAATTATAAGTCAACACTAGGGAATTATTTATATGATACATAATTATCATCACGCCTGTATTCTCCGAAGAGTTAGTTATAATGTAGAGCCACAGTGCGCCAATACGTTTGAGACCTATGTAATAGGGGGTAACAAATCCAAACCTCGAGCTGCCACTCAGAATGTCATAAAAAAAATATAATAATTTATTGTTTGGTATTCTATTAACCACCATTTATATTCAACCGTTAAATATTGCTCAGAAGCTATCTTCTATCTGTCTATCATTTAGACAGATATGACATAAGAAAGATTTTTCAATATTCTTACCCGAAGCAGAAGCAGATAACAGAATATATGTAACTAGGTATGGCTATGCCGAATGGTCAATATTTTGGATAGATCAACATAAATAATATATAATATTTTTTCTCTGAACGTGTCGTTTAATATTACGTAGATACATAATAGGTACGCTTTCATATCGATCAACTAAGCTAAACAACGCACAGCTTTTCTCTTTATATGATTATTGCGATTACTTATTGTTGCTATCGTTAATTCTAATTTAATAACAAAGTAACAACTATAATATGATTTTATTTATTGTTGACTTTTAAATTGTGTTCAACCCTAGTTTTTCCTAATGGAAAACCCAAATAGGGCGTAAGATCAAGTACCATTTCGGGTTCTGGATTACACACTCTGGTACCATGAACTTGATGTCCCTAAATACAAATTCAAAACCATTTTCCTAGACACTTAAAATTGTATACGATCAGATAAGAAAAAAGGAACAGCTATTTCTTATCGTAACGTTTATAGAACAAACGCATGCTATTTTTTAGCCAAATCGATCGAAAAATAAAACTCTACGACTAAAATCACAGACTAGAGCTAGTGTATCTCTGTTATTGCATATATTTCCATTTAAAGACACGTGCCGACAGTGGCTTTAACATTTTAATTAAAGATAACATCTCTTCTTACAGTTAGATGCGAACACATTACTGGTCCAACTCTAGCTGTATGCATTTAGATACGAAAGTACAGTAAATCTATCGTGGACTGTTTTTGTATAAAATAAAATTGTCCATAACTGTTTAAGAAAAGCAGTTTAAAGTAAAACAATAAAATTAAAATAATCTCGTATTGGCTTTTGTGATTTTAAGTATCAAACATTTTTGTGCACAAGTCTTTTTAATTATATAGTGCACCTAAGAGCATGGGAAAATATTTTTCAATTCTAATATTTATTTACCATTAACAATAATTTATTCTAAGAATAAATCACATAGAATCTAAGATGAAATTATAAATCACCTCACCTCTATCCCCAAAAGTGCATCCAATAATAGTAAAACACAATCACGTTACACTGTCAAAAATAAAATAAATTAACAAAAATCAAAATATTTGACATAAAATTTCCGCGTGACAGAAAGCGTCAAATCTTTGAATTTGAATCACCCGCACGTCATTCACCGGCGTCGAACGGAACGCGACTGGGTTGGTGAACTCCCGCGCAACAAAACCAATAATATGTCTGATGTAACTTTTGAATGTCATATTAGCGCGATTTTTATGTAATGGATGAAAGGTGAAGATGTTCGCGTGGAATGTATGGAGTTAGAATTTGTGGATGTATAAGGAAATGTTTATTTCATTAGCACCTGAAAACAGCAGAGGATAGCATCGTCTGAGTCACCTATTAGGACATTAAACCGTATTCTACTAATATATCTTCTACAACATGTTTTTGTGATATTAATTTTTCAGCATTGTTTTGCATTGAACACTTTGCATTTACAATATTCAGAGCGTAAATATCATCACTATCATCAACATTATCAATCCATATAGGTACTGTCCCATTCCTGAGCACATGTCTCCTCTCAGAATAAGAGGGGTTAGGCTATAGTCCACCACGCTAGCCTAATGCTACTCAATACTCAATAACTTTATTGCATCCCATAATGTATACAAGAGCTGGTGGGTAAAATTAAAGAGAAACAATTATGGACCCTGTCGGGCACAGCAAGTTAGTTTTTTTAGAGGAGAGGATGAAGAGCGCTTTTTAAAAAATAATAATTATATTGAAATAAAGGAAGATCTGGTATTTAGATATTTTAGTAGATAAATAAGTGTAGATTTATATTCATTTTATTTATTAATATTCATATATTTATTTATTATTAATGCCCGCGGTCGAATTTTTCCTTTTCTAAATAACTTTAAAATCTTAGCATGGAAAATGTCAAAAATATATAAAAAGATAGTTAGAAGGTAAGGTGGCATCGTTCGACATTGAACTAACTGTAAAGTAAGTTGTGTCGGTTGAAAAGCAAAATGCTATGACCACTAAGCCACCGGGATACCTACCCGTCATGTCAAATTTTTCCTTCACATACTGAATTTACGTCTTTATGGTGACGTCAGTAACACCTATTGAAATGCAAGTTTTTGCTTTTTAACCGACACAACTTACTTTAACCAGAAGACGCAGGTTCGAATCCTGCCCGCGGTCGTATTTTTCCTTTTCTAAATAACTTTAAAATCTTAGCATGGAAAATGCCAAAAATATACAAAAAAGATTATTATTAATAGTTATATTCTAGATTATGTATTAATTGTTATTATTTATTTTATATATATATTTATATATTTGCTGTAATTTTAATCAAATAGATTGTAAGTAATTAAAGATATTGCACGGTGAGTAAGGTAAATAAATATATTTAAGTACTGCTTGTTTAATCTAATTATCCCTATTTCCCTAGTTGGAATTTATCTTTGAGGTATTCGTCAATTGTGTAGTAACTTTTATCTAAGAGAAATCGTTTAAATTTATTGGTAAATATATTATATTGATTTCTGACATTTACGCGAATATTATACATTGAAATAAAACTACTTTTTACGGATACCTACCTACCGTCGGTAAATCTTTGTTTCAGAGAGCACATAGGATCTGTGATGAGCAACACCTGGCTGCTGAGCTTCAACATGTCAAGCAAGTCCTGCATGACAACAAGCTCCGAATACCGCGCCCTTGCCACAGAAACCGTGTGAAACGTGCCACAGTTGAGCGTTTACCTGCCGTACTACCATATGTTAGAGGAGTCACCGACAAAATTGGCTACATCACATGAAGCGTGCTTCAATTAAAACATACTTCAAGCCGCTGAAGAAGATCAGTCAGTTCTTACCATCTGTCAAGTGCCATATACCTCTACAAGATGCGGGCGTATACAAGCTTGATTGTGATTGCGGTCTCTCATATATAGGCCAAACTAAAAGAAGCATAGGGACCCGCGTAAAAGAACACATCACCGATGTCAAACACCGCCGTTCCAAGAAGTCAGCAGTTTGTGAACATACTCTTGACAAGGCCCAGCATTATATCAGATTTGATAAACCACAAATACTTGCGAAGGAAAGTCGATACCTACCCAGGATAATTCGTGAGGCTATTGAAATTAAAAAACATCCAAATTTCAATAGAGAAGATGGCTGGGTCTTACCACCTGCTTGGGATCCTGTTATAGATTCTATTAAACCAAAATCCAGGCCTACAACTGCAAGACCAAAGGATACTGTGAGCTCGTTCTGCGTGAATCGGATTGCCAATAATTAACAACTAAAACATGATCATTGAATATTTTTACGTTAAAAGAGACCATGATTCTCTGAGTTTGTTTCGGCGTTTCTTCTCAGAGGTCGTCAGCTAGGAAATGCCGGCTCCATCTAGTTTTAATTAATAATTAGTAATAAATGTCATTGATCATGTAACAATAAAAAATGTAGGGTAGCTGTCAGTAATTATATCATCAAGGTGCCCACCACCTCAGTCTACCCGTGACCATGGACGCTGTAAAGGGTCCGAAACATCGGGATTAATAATATCAATATACGCGATAAAATCCGTAAAAAGTAGTTTTATTTCAAGGTAAATATATTATTTGATTCTGTGTTTTTTATGTATTCAGGTAATTTATTGTAGATTTTAATGGACGTAACAAATGCACTAGAGGAGTGCATTTTTTACCGTGAAGTTGGTAAATTTAGTCTATTTCCATGTCTAAGTTTGATTTTTGTTTGAATGTCTTCTCTTTTGCTGTAGAATTGTGGGTACTTCCTTACAAATTTACTCATAGTTGGCAGACACACGCCGTCCCGTTTTCACCGTTTAAGCGAATGATCATTAATTAATACGCACATGAAGTCAGACTCGTGGCAGTCCAATGGTCATATCACCAGGTCATCACTGTTCTATATTATTATCTAGACTGTAAATATACCTGCAAGAAAAATAATATAAGATCACTAAGAAAGCTCTTTAAGATGTATACGAGTACATTATTTTAAAACCGGGGTGTCCGTGTATAAATCAGTGCTAAGTACTTACTTCAGTGCCTTCATAATTTGTAGCATAATTTAAAATAACTAATATTAAACGTACGTAAACTTTAAAATTCTATTAGAATAGGAAGGTTTTACATTTTTTACATGAAGCTATAATTTCGTTATTTCTAGCAAAAAGCATTACAAAACAGAAAACGAAAGTAATATTTTATAAATCAAGCTAATTTTAAACTCAAATAATTTATAACTAGATTGATGGACACTTTTATTCAAATTATAATTGTTGAAATTAATGAGTAAGGATGAAAAAAAAGTTATCTTCAAAGAGAATAATTCAAAACTACGTAAAAGTTTTCCTCAGTTATGTCTGTCTATATAAACATAATCATGTCTTTTTTTATACATTAAACATTTAGTTTTAGGCAAAAAAAAAGATTTATGAATTTCAATAGCATATTAATAGGGCGACTCGTCGTGCAGAGGAAGGTGGAAGGAACCAGACCGCGCGGAAGGTCACCCTTGCGATGGACCGACCAAATTAAATCTTGTGTGGGCGGGCCATTACATGAGTGTACCAGAATGTCCATCAACTGAAAACGATGGCGAGATATCGTGAGGCGTATAACATCTGCCCCCGATAATGCTACTACATGACGACCACGACCGCTCTGCCAAGAGCGAAACGATTTAAAAGAATTAATAGGGCATAAAAAAGGTTTGATTCCTCACTGAGATCAGTTTTTTGATCACTTAAATGTATGTATTGTATGAATTTAACCTAAAAAATACTATTCAGGCTACTATATTTTTTATTAATACAGCAGTAGCATAGTATTACATTACAGTACAGTCAAGTGATATTTATTTATATTTTATATTAGGAAATCATAATGTTTTACTAGTAAGCACTGATGCTAACTAATAAAACATACCTAGATGGCTTTCAAACAATAATTTGCGTTAACTTTAAATTTAGTGTTTTAAGGGGTAGCAGGTAGTAACTACGGTTGAATAGAGAAAGTGTCATATATAATAGTGACTTTTGAATACCTATACCTCTTGAATTTGAAACATTAAGTTAGTGATTATATGACTCTTCTGTAGCCACAGGTAGATGAGGAAAGTCAAAGATCGAGATCTATTGGTTGTGGGCATCGATAATATATAATATATTGTATATATTGTACGCTGGTGATAAAGATGACTGGTAAATCCTTCAGGACACAAGTGATATACCAGCTCTAGCTAGAATCATCATCATTTAACTATATCAGATTACATACACTAAGTGAATATATATGTATAGTTAAATTATATACATATTATACTAAAGTTCATACTCAGATGTGAGACAAAGACAAAATGAAGCTAATTTTTTATTGAATTATGTTTTTAATTCAACTTACTCTCCCCTGCCTTCAGTAAGGTATGCTCATTAGAAAGTGGCCGACGGTGGCGCACGCGCTTGTATGCCCAACTTTATTCAGCTTAAGTCACGATAATGCGTTTTATTACTATTTAATGTTCGTGCGATACATGCTCGGTCGTGCGGTTTTGACTGGATTTCACATGTTATGGTTTTAATATGGCTTTGCCAATGTGTAGTGCCTCGTGCTCTTGACTTGATTCGTAGGTTGTGGTTTATTATCCAAGGTCTACTCTAATAATGGAGTCACAATGAAGATTATTTCTGAAACAACATACCATCACGCCTGTATTCCCCAAAGGGTTAGGCAGCGGTTTCCCAAGATACTCCCACAGTTTGCCGGAATGTTTAGGTCCCATGAAATCGGGGGCCTATTGTCATTAACTGGGCACAAATCCAAACTACGAGCTGCTACTGAGCATTTTATAAAAAAACCCAATAATACTGCTCGACCCGAGCGTCGAACCCAGGACGTTTAGCGTAGCAGTCACTAGGACAACCAGACTAACGAGACAGTTCTTTGAAACATTATAAAATTATCATTATTCAAAACAGCAGCCTTTGTTCAGCAATATACGTGTTTGGACTGACAACGATGATGAAACTTCATTATTACACCCTATACTATACCTAAAAAGACCTTCCACGTACGACAGGCGCTAGTGTTCATTGCCAAATGTCCCAAACCGCGAGCGAAGTTGTAAAAGGATTTTATACAATTTTTTTTTATCGCGTGGAAAGTCAAATTCAAACTCAAAGTGAAACATTTTATTTCAATTAGACCATTACGGCACTTTTGAAAAGTCAAAACTAGTTGCACGGTTCCAAAAAGTGGGTCTTATGGAGAAGAACCGGCAAGAAACTCCATAGACACTCTTTAGAAAAAAAAGAAAGAAAAATTAAGTTAGTGACCGTCGCAGATGTATAATGTTTTACACTAATATTCAATTGTGAAAATAATAGGCAGGCACACGTTTTACAGAAATTAATTATACCTACTCAAAAATTAAAAAGTTTGCAGTGTAAGTATGTTGATGCATTATTTTGCATAATATTTTTATAATATTCGAGTAAGATTATGAATGTTGCTGCCGTGTTATGGTAAGTAAAAATCTTCTTCTATTAGATTTTATAAGGACAATACCAATTACTTAAAAAGAAAAGAGTTATAATTATCATTTGTTGTGTCTGTAGGTTGAGGACCTTACGAGGACTGAAAGCCTTTTTAAATTTCTTCAGCTATTTAAGTATTAACCAAAGGACAATAAAGTAGTTAATAGAATAATTGTGTTAATATTTTTTCTTGTTCAATACAGAGATTTATCAATCAGATTCGTCTTGACTATATATAATTGTGAGACAAACTCTAAGTAATATCAGATTTATAATACAACTTTATTCTAAATCCATCTGCAAAAAAATACAAATAGCACCTTACTTTCCATAACCTACACGACAGTAAGCACATAAATTTTAAAATAGAAAAAATAGCACAATGGTTTCTTTATTTTAATTACAGTGCCTGGTCACGCAACGAGCATCCAAACAATACGGTTTCCCAAGAGACCACAAAAACGTACAAATTAATCAAACTATCGCCTATCAGTGAGTACACAGCGATCAGGTTTTCAGTCACACCTTGTTGGTCTAGCAAATTAATGAGTTATGATCTCTATTTAGTATTCTACGACATGAATCACTTTCAAATTATTCTTTTGAGGAGACCCTTTTATTATACCATAATTATGATACACATTCACAAAGTTTTTAGTACTATTTTACAAGTATATAGTGAGTAACTTTTTAAGAGAAAACTTACCTTCTCAGCAGTACATGAGCACATTTCATGAGGGCATGATCTTATATTTATTATATTATAATATGTAATGCACTGGAAACTCTCTTCTGGGGTATATAAAAACCTATCTATAGAGGTACTGAGTTTCCCAGAAATGTTTGTTAGACTGGTTGACTAAAAAGTCCTCAACACATTGCTCAGAGCAGCATAGTGACAATTGTTGTACTAACACACGAAGTATTATTATGGCGCGAGATGGCGGCAGAACTAGAATTACTCCACAATGAAAAATAATTACAGAAACAAACTAAAATAACCGCAGATTATAACTCGACGTTCTTTCACTCAGACGTTTCATCATAACGTATGCCAATCTTACGAGTAACCAGTTTTAATAACTTTTTCTGTCGAAATAATAGTCTTCAAGTAAAATTATTCATGGTAATGCTACAATGTTTCCGTTTGTAAATCGGTTGAGAACAAATAATTTATTTCATCATCATCAACCCATACATTGTCCCACTACTGGGCTCGGGTCTCCTCTCATATTGAGAGGGATTAGGCTATAGTCCACCACGCTGGCCTATTGCGGGTTGGCAGACTTCACAAACCGTCGAGAAAAATCTCTAAGGTATGCAGGTTTCCTCACGATGTTTTCCTTCACCGTTAAGCGAGTGATAATTAATTATTAATACGCACATGAATTTGAAAAGTCAGAGGTGCGTGCCTTGGGTTCGAACTCGAGACCTTCGATTTGGCAGTCCAATGGTCATACCACTAGACTATCACTGCTTAAGAATTTATTTATTTTAATGCAAACTACTTAGTGTTAAATCCGATAGTCTTATGCTTAAGAACTTGCAGCGCAAAATAAAATCCTTTCAGTTCCTAGTTCGCAATCGTCGAGATAATAATAAACTATACGTAATAGCATACCAGGGACAGCCTAGTGATATTATTACCATTTCAATGCCAAGTCAAAGTTCTCGAGTTCTAAGCCACGCACCTCTGACTTGTATATATGTATTTTATTATTATCATAGTTGGTTATAGTACCTACACCATAGACTACCCACCATTTTTCAAATGTTCCTGTATATGCAAAGGTTGTCTGGTAGATATCGCTATTAGCGATAAGACCGCCATTGTATGGGTACATGGCGGTCATCATCAGCAACATTCTGGAATTCATAAAACTATGGGTAGTTTTATGAATTCCAGAATGTTGCTTCTTATGGTGGTGTACAATAAAGTTTATTCTATTATATTCTCTGACTTTTTGAATTCATGAGCGTATTAATAATAATTAATTATCACCCCCTGAAACGGTGAAGGAAAACATCGTGATCTGCATACCTTAGAGATTATTCTCAACGGTGTCTAAAGTCTGCCAACCCGCACTAAGGCAGCGTGGTGGAATGCTGGTGCCTAATCCCTCCCAATCTGAGAGGAGACTCGTGCCCAATAGTGGGACAGTATATGGGTTAATGATGATGCGTAATAACATCAAACACGGCATTGATAGCTGATAGTATTTTCTGCCTGACACCAATGATTTATAATAAAATACCCAAATCTATATATTATTTAAATCACATCTATAAAAATATCTTATACAATCAATGTTACTACAGCTTCTCGGATTTTTTTGAACGAACATTGAAACATAATACCTAGATGTATTTACTTAACATTATAACATTTCTCGTATTTTATTTAACTATTACCTTAGTTTCAGTACTTATTAATTTGTTAATAACTTCATTATTATTATTCCTTCTTAATTATTTAATTGTTAGCTGATATGATTAGGCTCGGCTAATAAAGGCCTTTAACATTTAATAATATAACACCATGCACACTTGTATACCCACTCATGTTTTTACAAAAATAAAAATCTTATCTTATACTATACACGGAAGTTATATGATAACATCGCACAGCATAATTTTTAGTAATATTTTAGATAATTTATGAGCTCTACGAGACGTCTTGGCTATCATTTTTTATAGATGGACTTTATAAGCGAAAAACTTCTAGAGTATTATTTATGTTGCAAATTGGCCTCCTAAATATAAATAGCAACGTCGCATTAGTTGAGCATCTTCAGCATGAGGTAGGTAAATAAAAATTCCTCCTCATTAAAATCGGTTGAAAATGAATTAGGCATTTTGGTCTCAGTATCCGTCTTCAGCTGGAATAAAAAAAAAACAACAGAACTTGCTAGAACATAAAATTAAGTGACATGCAATTTCTTTGAAATAAAACTAACTAACGTAGTTTTATTTCAATATATAATATTCGCGTAAATGTCAGAAGTCAATATGCAATTTCCTGTTGAACAAGACATAAGGTACCTTAAAGCCTTACATCAATGTGCCATACCCAGTTATTTCTGAATTGAGTTGTAAAGTAGGAAGCCCACTGGACAATTTCATGGGCCGGCGACATCCTCGATGGTAATGTTGTGTTACTACATATTCTTTAACTATATGGCTTTATTGTGTACACTGGACAAGGAATTGTATAGAGCTGTTATACAGTTTTTCTTAATGAAACTTCATTTTAAGTTATTTTTATCCTATATTATTGCTATATCGTATTAATTTCTGTCCTGTTCATTTGATTTCGATAAAATATTATTTATTAATTAAGATAAATATTTATTCTTCAATCTATTAAACTGAGGTTGTGGTTGATTGAGAAATGTTTTAATACTATTATGCATGTTTTAATGAACCATAAAATTAATGGAAAATTTAATATTTTAGTTTTTTATAATTTTAATTATGTATTCAACTGTAGGTATTATTTTGATAATGATATATCATTCTGCTTTACATTTTAATTTCAATTTTGATAACTATGTATATTTTATATTTTATATTTGCATACCTTAACCAGTGTGGTACATATTGTACTGTGACTATTTATTACGAAATTTTGTAACACTGTTCCCGCCAATAAATTTCATTAATTAATCTGACTCTTTACAATCTGAAAAAAAAAGATTTTCAATTCAGTTGACATCCAACCGAAATGTGCAAACACAACCTGAATTTTGAAAACACATTTTACGTTATTTTTGCAAAAATCAAACCAGAGATTACCAAATCCAGAATCATCATCTTTCTCTAGAATCTACTTAGAACACATTTGAAGAAAAAGGAGTGCTGCCGTATTCACAGCTACGTCTAAAATGTTAATATCATAACATTTAGATGACAAACGAGCTGGATCACTTTCTTCTCGCAAACTATTTCATTCACTGTAAAGTAATCTCTCCCTCAAACATTTACTCACAAATATTGTCTCTCTTATATGTAGCACCTCTATACAAATATAACATCGCAAGCTCACGCGTATACAGCGCACGCGTAACACGCATTTGATTAATATACAGCATATAACTACAGAAGATCAACTCGATACAATAATTATGACAAAGGTCTCATCTCATCAATTCGTCTTCCTTCTCATATCTCTCATCCCTTTTTGGATTGGTATTTCCGTATAAATTTTAATAATACCGTAATCAAAATCGGCGAAATAACAATATTTGGCATGTGCGTTGTTTCTATGTTGTGCTTGGGAAAAGAAATTTGCCTTCTGTTCATTCCTCCCATTGGTATCACGCATTTGACATATTGCATACCAGAATTACGGTCAATTGTATCAGCTTTTCCTATATTTGTACACTACTGGCCATTTTTGCTGGCGATCGTTTGTAAATCACAATTACATAACTGTTCTAGAACTTCTTGTTACAGATGCCTATTTATATTTATTTTTTTAAAACCACTTCAATTGTTGATAACATAAGTAGATGTTTATTTAAGATTTATATTATTTTTTTAAATGTTTAAATTATTATAAAAATCATTGTACCAGTGGTATACTTCGTATGCTTCTCTGTTTTTTCAGCCTTAGGTTTTGTGATCTTTTCAGAAGATTAAAACTTTCTGTGTCTTCTACCTCTGGCGTAGCAGTCACGTTTATAACCACTAATAAGACTATGAGGCTGTTATGGCACATCATAGCAAACGTCCTACTTACTAAAATAATAATATCATATTTTTGGGACATTTTACACAGCACCATCTAGTCCCAAACTAAGCAGAGCTTGTACTACGGGTACTAGACAATGGATATAATACTTATATCCTTTTTTTTTGTAAATACATACTTATAATACATAAGAAACACCCAGACAAACACAAATACTCATGTTTTATCCACACAAATATTTGTATCCTATGGGAATCGAACCCACGACCCCATGATCAGCAGTCCGGCTCGACCCGCTAGACCACAGAGGTCGTCTAAACTTCCTGTAAAGTTTCCTGACTTACGAGTAAATCAATACAAATATTACTTCGATATGAAAATTTGAGTCGTGAAAGAACAATATGTACCTATGTCAATAAATATGTGACGACAACACCTTTCACGAATTGTGCAATATTATCACATAGATTACAAATGTTCAAACTTGCAGAAGTCTTGCAGGCATAAACTTCAGCTAACGTAACAACTAACCAACATACATATTATCATACCGATACTATCTCTAGGAGTGCTAAGTGTGAAATATGCTTTTACGCCTCTTTGAGCAACACAGGCTATATTTTTGCAACCGAGGACTGCCTACCTACCTACCACTTGTTAGGTATCCTGTGATTGCTGTTTTTTAACTATGACTTTGAACCAAAAATCATGCCATGTTGAATATGGTAAAAAGAAGTGACAGCATTCCACAACCGTATAGGTAATGCAAATCAGGTTTTATTTAAATTGTACAAATTTCAGGTATATAAAAATAAAAGTAAGTAAAATTAATATATTCACTTTTACAATATTGCGATAGCAATTTATTAAACTAAAAATTTGTTTATTAAATACAACAATACGTCCATCAGTTGATAGAATTTAGAGATACTTGAGACTTGTTTTTTTTTGTATATTTTTGGCATTTTCCATGACGTCACCATAAAAACGGAAATTCAGTATGTGAAGGAAAAATTCGACATGACGGGTCATAGCGTCTGGTGTACCTAACCAGAAGACGCAGGTTCTAATCGTGCCCGCGGTTGAATTTTTCCTTTTCTAAATAACTTGAGACTTGGATTGCTTAACTATTATTATTAAGTTAAAGGTTCCAATTCTTACAGGGATATTTATGGCTTATATTATACTCAGGACAAACCATCTATTGCGAACTTGCAACTACCTAAGTCCAATGCAGGCCATTGGACTTGGGAGGTCCATTATCGCTGGTCAGTTCCTTCCTTGAAGGCCTGAGATCAACATGGGGAAATAATTATTTATGAATAGGAAATTATATGGTGTTCTCTTATTACCCTAATTGGCTTATCAACTGATGCGATATTAACCTATGATATTGTAAACCTGATATTTCTGTATATCAGCTTATACTGATGCCCACTACGGGTCATAATCAATCTATGTAGAGACTGAGACTATGGTAATTTCTTGGGTTTAAAATTAATTGTCTATTGAGTAATGTAAACATGACACCCCAAATGCCCACGGATTCTGGTGTTGCTCTACAAAATCAATTTAAATAAACTAAAACATCCAACAGTAAAACTTCCGTTGTTATGACAGAATAAACCGCGCGCCGCGACGCGCGACCACAGGCGACGCCACGCGAAATTACTATAGTACGTGCCCGCTACAGCTTGCAGGGATTAACGGGACCGAAGCTGTGCACTATCGGAGAGATTATGGTATTTTACGCTTGGGAGAATAATACGTCAAGTCTACGGGTTAATAGTAAACAGACTTCTACTCTCTTTGATGTAGGTTATTGTCAATAATTCCGTGCAGAAAGCAATTCAATAATTCATAAAAATCCTGACCTGAATCTTCTGTAATGTACTAAGTACTATCTACAGCATAAAAACCTGAATTAGAATTGCAATATTTATAGTTATCAGGAACCACCTTATTTAAAATAATGTTGTATGCTGAACAGGCGTTATTATTATTCTGATCTCTCGTTTGATTAAACGAATCTGAAGTCTTATTAAAAATTGACTCACTTTATCGAGAAATGATCGAAACAGTTATCAAATAGGTCACATTAATCAAGACAACTATTACTTAACCAATCAGTGTACGACCTTGAAGAAGAATTTAATCTAGAATAACAAATTAACTATTCCATTTTGCAGGCGTGGGAGATTGTATCACATAAAACAAATATTATTTACTTCAATAAAAGGTTCATCGAAAGCACTTTTGGGTGACTCTAATGATGTTACATTGCTTCATATAATAAGACATACCTAAGAGCTAATGATTTAGGGTTATAAGATAGTTATAAGATGTTTTTCATTATGATACATTATTTAGTGTAATATTTATGTAACACACACTCATTTTATAAAAAAGTATTAATCATTATCATCAATCACCAATTTTATTAGTCCCTTATTACCTCTTACTTCGCTTAAAGTGCTAATTTGTTTCAGCCTATTTTGTATGAATAATATTTCGATATTGACATGGTAAAACTAATCAATGATGGCAACCCTGTGACGGATGCAATTTCAAATTTCTTACCAAATAGTATTGGCTATTACAAAACTGCGCAATAAATTGGAGCGCATCTTTTGCAACTACTGTGCAGAATTCAACAAGTTTTGCAACAAAGTATGTGTCAGTTTTAATGTGTATGTTAAATGATAAATGTCGTAGTTTGTAGTACTAGTGTGTAATGTTGCGGTAGCGGCCTCACTCGAAAGTCAAATAATATTAATGTGAGATAAGTGATATAAATTAAAGTTCATGGAACAAAAAAACAACGATGTTTCGTCGTTGTTTTTAACTTATAGTGTAAAAATTCATTTTCTACAAAGTATTGAAACATTTCGTCAAGTCAAAAGCTGACGTTGACGTTTAGTTGAAGTAGTTTGAAGTTTTACTTCAAAGCAAGGAGAAATCTTTATCGTTTATGATCTCAAACTTTCCTTAAAAAGTGTAATATATGATAAAAATACAACTAAAACTACGTTTTGCGTCGTTTGCGTTATTTTAAACTAATCGAATACTGATAGAAACTTATGCTGAAATATTTTACAACTTAAGTGCTAGGTATCTCAAAATACAATTAAGTATAATCA
Organism: Acronicta alni; assembly: GCA_964056405.1. Taxonomy (NCBI): domain Eukaryota; kingdom Metazoa; phylum Arthropoda; class Insecta; order Lepidoptera; family Noctuidae; genus Acronicta; species Acronicta alni. The sequence continues at coordinate 16,318,885 of OZ043923.1, forward strand.
TTTCTGTAATGTGCGAAATGTGTAGTGGTTGTTGGCAATACTGAAGATGAAGACAGATGAATAATTATCAAGTACGTAAGCAACATATTATGACATTTGCACAGCATCTGCACTTCTCCGCCAGACAGTTCAGCTCACCAGTGGTCTGGCATTTAGCTGAACTGGGGCCAATTAGGCATATATTTTTATTTTTTTTAAAGTACCGATTTATAATCGTCATATTTTTAAATATTATTACGTGCTTTGTCCATGACTGTATCAATAAATATTTTTCTTTCTTTCTTTCACTTTTATTTTTATATTACATTTAAAGTGCCTCCTATAATGCCTATGTATATTATATATATATATATTTAATATATAATTATAGGAGGCACTTTAAAAAAAAAAAAATATATATATTTTAGTGCTGAGCATACATAGCACTTTCCAGTAAAAAGTTCAGGAGGTTAATGGCTAAAATAAAACTTAAATATTTAAATACATTCAAAAATGTTTTTGTTTCCACATAAATGCATTATTGAAGACATAATATATGATATTTTATCGTATTCTGGTTATATTGTTTACCGAATTACATAATATATAACTTTACACCTCTCATACCGAGAGAACTCGGTAGAACGAATTAGTGTTATACATAATATACTAATAAGAAATACGACATAAATTAGGTAGCATCTAATCAGACAGGCCGATTCGTGTCTGATATAGGAGTTTGGCAATCATTTTGATCCTCTTCGGGTCATTGGAGGTGTTTTTGAGTGTTAGTACGATTCATCATTATAAATTTATATCAGTGTCAACATTTTTATTCCTGAGGAGTTAAGGATATTAGCGTATTAAGGTGCCCGGCGCACCACAGTTATGTTTTGCACATGAAATTAATTTTATTATTCGATCTACGTCAATTTACCTGTATAATTTATTTATATTTTCTCTATTACATGGGGACTAAACGTACCGGCGAACTGTGGGTGTACAATAGTACACCTCAGCCTTCAGGTTATACAGACGTGATAGTATGTAATGTGAATTACTTATTTTTCTACTATATTTATTATCTTACAAAAACTAATAACAATTATTTCTAACACGAAAAATGTAATTTATCCGTTTAAATAAGTAACTGCCTCATTAGGTACGCTACAGGTCACGGATTCGGTTCTCAGGTCGAGCAAAGTGTTATTATGATTTTTTTTTATGAAATTCTCAGTAGCCGCTTGAATTTGTGCCCGGTTAATGGCAATATTAGTCTCGCCACATGTAATAAAATGGGACCATAACATACCGGCGAACTGTGGGTGTGCATTTGATACACCTCTGCCAAACTCTTCGGGGAATACACTTGTACAGAGGCCAGTACATCAAGCTACCACAATCTGTCAAATTTCTTTGATTGATTTTCAACTTTAATAGAAAGTGATAAGGTTCATATTCAATTGGGAAAATGTGACAGTTTTGGATAGCTTGACCTGCTGGCGTCTGTACCTATAAATAACTTTATCATTAATATTAAAATCTAGTGTGCGTCAATAAGGCCACTAAGCCTGCCTATATTACAGAGTTATGGTTTATTTAAATAATTTAACCATTCGAATTTGCATTACTTAATTAAAATTATTTATATTTATATAATTTAAAATATTAATATGATATTAAAACAAAACTTGTTTTCGAATCCTAACGATCATCAATTTTTTACTTAATTCATGATTTATTGCAACACTACGCAAACCCAATAGAAATCCAACTGATTAACAATTACACTAGCATGCAAAATGCTAAAATTATTCAATACGTCAATTACTTTATCCCATCAAGTAAAGAAAGTTGTAATTTGACAAAACCTACACAATCTGCTGCTTTTTGAGTTCAATAACCTTGGTCTTAGAGGATCTTACTTTGTTTCAAAGAAAAATATTGAGTAAACAATTGTAATGATTTGAGTAATTGAAAAATAAACCGCAATTTATTGGAAAGTTATTCCGGTGCAGTTCTAAATGAAATTATGAAGGTTGGTTTTGGAGAGCTTCGCTCTTATTTGTTGAGTTTTTTTTGTTAGTATCCAGCTGTACCGAAGGAAAAGTCCTCAAACAATGTACCCCGCGACGGCGCTACTATGAAATTTATGACGATAAAATAATAATAATGACTTTTTGAGGCTTCAGGTCACTACAGTAAATTAGGGAATAAAGTTGCATGCTATTTAAAAAGCTAGCTTCATTAAGTCTGAATGTACAGATTCCTTTTAGCGTGAAAGATACTCGTTTCACCTGAATTATATGACTGTATTATTTAACCCAACAATTTTTACAATTATTCAACAATATGATATCAAAAAAATCCACAAAGTTAATGTATTCAAGCAATAAAAATAAAAATCATAGAAGATTGCTCAATAGGTAACCAACGTAATTACAACCATAATTATCACTGTTTGGCGAGCCATAATCTCCACCCTTCACTATTTACGCAAATTACGGCCCCATAGTGATGGGTTGCGCAACTATTAGTGATGCTTTCTACAGCACCCAGTATTGCCCGCAACTGTGACGGATGCGTGCGGAACTCAGAAGCAAGTCGCAACTTTTGTTGAGCGGTTTTACATTTGACATGAGCATCACTATTATATAAGAAAATTGACCAGTATTCTGCCCAGTAAGTTTCCTGGTAGATTTTGTAAGTGAAACTATAATGTGTAATACAAACCTAACTACAATTATTTTAGAATGGGATTTATGATTAGGAAAAATTTTGTTGACGAATCAACACTCAATTTATATAGCTATTTTTCAAATTCCACAAGGTTAAAAAGACAATTAATTAAATTGTCTGGGGGCTATGAGATGTTTTTTATTAAGCTTGCTCAAATATTCCGCTGATCCATTATTGTCATACGGGTTGTTGAATTCCCTCTAATATGGTCAAGCTACACAATGACTGGTGCATGCGTGCCGTCAGCTGGGACTGGTCTACCCAAAGTCGTGGCTCTTTCTTCGAAAGGCCATTTCAGACATTGCCCTGCATTGTGACACTCATATATTTGATATTGTTATGTATGGACTTTAAAAGAGACCATGATTCTCTGAGTTTGTTTCGGTGTTTCTTCCTAGACGTTGTCAGTAAGGAAACGCCGGCGCCATCTAGCATTAAAAAATAAATAAAATTTACTTGTAAAAGGGTCTTTAAAAGATAAATATAAATTCATTTCATCAATTATATTTTGTTAAACAGCCATGCCAATATTATAATTAACATCACTCTCCGTTACCATGAAATAGCAGTGTTCTTGTGTTCTTAATTTATATTTTTGACGAGCGGTGCGTTTACCGTAAATTTGAACAAAAGGACCTGTTCAACTTTATGGTAAACGCACCAGTAATGGGCAATTGATTGATTTTATCGCGATTTAGTGATGCTTTCTACAGTTCCACAGTGTAGCTCAGGAAGGCGGAACTCATCTGTTTAAGAACCTTGAATGATGGTAAGTACGTACTGATAGGTACTAACCGAAATTTAAAATATGTTACTAGTCGTAGTAGTACAAACTACGACGGGACTTTAATACATACATATTTATGATTAAATTTTGGTATTAAGTCACTGGACATTACATCACTAGCATAAATTATGTCACTACACTATAAAATATTACACTTTTGATATGTAATTCATGTGAAATATCCTCGTTTATTTGAACTTCTTGACCAGACATTCAGTTGTTTACGTAAAAGCAATTCTCTTTCGGTGTCGTGACTTAAATTAATATTCATGTATGACACTTTTAATCAAATACGGAATAATGTCGGACAAATGCTTTCGTTTAAAGTTTTGTGTCCAAAAATTTTGATTGCAGGTATTGGTTGATTATTTGTACGCTGCCTAATAAGAATAATAAACCAAAATACAGAGTTTAATTGTTTACAACATGCATATGGACTAAAGAAAATGGAAGAATGTGAAAGGAGAGTACACTGTGTCCATACAAAACACCTGTTTTGAATTTTGAAAAGTGTGTTAGAACCTAATTAGCGAATCTAACGTTTTCACAAGTTGGCGCGAAGATTAAACACGTGCATAGTTAGTGCCTAACACTTTCTAGTTTCCAGTCATGACACCAACCCTTCTCTCACCTTGTAAAATTTTAATTCAAGAATCGGTTCGATCGATTGATCTTCAATGCCTTGATCCAAAAATCAATTAATCTATGTAGCGTCAAATAGAACATAACATTAATCATCAGTTTTGTAGACGGATTGGCAACACTACACTGACTACAAACAATTAGTAGTATGTTGTAGCGAGACACAGAGGACGGGCCCCATTACATTTATATAATTATGACGATGTTTTGCCGATAAGTAAGTTAATTTTTGAACTATTCTTGAGACTGAGACTATGCAGAATGCTATTCACTGCGATCTGAACAAACCCTTGTGGTTTTTAGATTGTAAGTAATGTTAATGTTTTGTAATAAATTTTACTATAATAATAAAAAAAAATTATATAATCTTTTAGCCTGCAGGAGGAGATGGAGACCATCAAAGGCAGATCTCTTTTGTCACCCAAAAGAAGAAGCAATTATAAAGTGGAATAAAATAGGATTTTATTAAATATTATTTTATATATCTGTAGTAAGTTATTATCTTCATTAAACTAGGTACTAGATCGTTAGCTTGTGGCAACCAAACTGACTATTAACTTTGCCTTGTGACAAATGACTCGATTTTCACGCCAGCACCTATCAAGCAGTGGCTTCATGGTGCAATATTTCTAATTATATACCGTGTCGTTCATTATCATGTTATAGCCGTGAATATTGTTCTGAGTGATGCAACAGTTTGGAGATTTGTTGTTACGTTGGTATCATCATCACTATCCCATAGATCACGAAACTTTAATAGCAGCAAAGTATCAATATTTTTTTGCGTTGTTTTTTGTCCAACAATTACAAAAATATCGTATACAAGTCTCAAATTCAGAATAAATTGACACAAATAGGGCGAGTCAAAATAGCATTCTAAGTTTCCAAATGATAATATAGATTTTTGATAGACTTTGTCGTGTCCGGAGTGTTATCAGTGTTTTCCCGGATATTCCGACATATCCATTTCCAGTGCTGGCAAACCGACATTCACTTCCTGAGATACCGGTTACACTGGACACTGCGAGTGTGGATTATTGAGGTTCCGTAGTCACTTCTGTTTTATTTTGCTTAGAATAACTGTACACCTAGTGATCGAGATATCTCCTAAGGTTAGACTGGACGTTTCAGACGTGTGATTACTTCTATTGGACATTTCTAAATTACTTTTATTTGCACGCCTCAGTTAACATTAAACTTATTATGAAAATTTAATTTTGGTTCACCCTATAAAGTGTAGAACGTTTTTAGGAAAACCTTCAACAACTATGATAATTAATTAATAAGTAGACTTAAGAGTTGTCTAAACAAAGCAATCAAAAGTTCATCCTTGAAACCATTGCACCTACGGAACCCCAAACAGGTTGAAGGTCAGGAAGTGTTACGGAGAACCAACGTGGAAATGGTAATTTGTAATAGAAATTGTAGGTACCTGCAGGTTATTAATAACATTTAATTTTAATAACAGAATTATGATCTACTTGCGCGTATGTTCACATTATTTTTGCATGTTAATATTACATTTTAGTTAGTTTTTATAATTTTGTGTAGGTATGCTATGATTTTTATGTGTCAGATGGACGAAAAATAAACACATATTATTTATTTTTTCTAGTAAGAACGTTTCAAAATGTCAATAACGTTTTTGAGGTAGGTGGCATACCTACCTCAAAAATGTTATTGACATTTTGTTTATGTTTGACCATGCCTGTTATATAATACTTATTACCCACTGCTTGTTAGGTACATGAATATTAGACACCAGGCTTCTCTTCTATCAAGAAAGAGACATCAATGAACAACAAGGACTAAGAAAGACATTGACAATGAAATATATACTAGAATCAATAATTATACACTAGAGCAGGTTTTCTTCTTTTAAACATATGTGTACACCAGTTTGTTAAACTTACGGCGCTAATGAGAATTGCATAAAAAAACCCAACACTTTGTTAAACCTTGATTAACTCTGAATTCAATTCTAAAATTGAACCTAGGACCTCGAGCTCAACAGTTGCCCTTGCCAATCCGTACCAATCATCAATTATAACACTTAGTATTTGGTCAATTATTTTTGTTTATGTAGTTATATATATATATATATATATATAGTAATGATTTCTGATATTTACGGGAATATTACCTATACATTGAAATAAAATTACTTTTTACGGATTTTATCGCGTTATATTGATTTTATTAATCCCGACGTTTCAGACCCTTTACAGTGTCCATGTTCACGGGTAGACTCTACCTGTGATAATAATATCAATTGACGCGATGAAATCCGTAAAAAGTAGTTTTATTTCAATTATACATACTATAGTGTAACACCGTCGTCGGTGGCTGGTCCATCACGCTGGATAAGTTTACCAGTGAACTCATCGACTTCACAAAAACTTTGGAGAAACCTCTGTTAAGAGAGTAGAGGGCCGGAAAACAAGTTGCATTATACCGTTCCAATCGTTGAATTTAAATAAAACATATTCAAAATCATGTTTAGTTATTAAGAGTACGATTTGTCGAAGGAAAATCGCATTAGTCTATCCGAACGGTACATTACAACTGGTCTACTAGCTCTGGATTTAAAATGATGCTTATTTTTCAACGTTATAGCCAATGATAATAAAATATTTGCATATTAATTTATCAAGTCAGCTCACCAGGCTATTTATCCACAAAATGTATGCTCTACATTCAATAAATCGTAATAGATACTAAAAACAACATTTACATTAAGATATGAGACAGTTATCACTTAGTATTATCAAGATTATGAATGATCGTTGATAGTAATAACATCAGCAGCAGTACGCATTGCGTATGGTCAAGTATAACATGAGTCCGTGGTAAGATAACAGTGACCGCGACCGGTGCACGGTGCCGAGTTCATTTGCACGTGTTACTCATTGCGTTTTTACTTTCACTACTGAGATTAGATTAACTCTTAAAATGGATGTGGCAATTTAGAAGGAAATCAGTTAATTTACTGAATACTGTAAAGGTATATACCTAATAACAAAATATTTTAACACTTTCCCCTAATCACAAAATATGATCAAGTTAAAATATATGTACCTGTGTCATATCCATGTCTTTCATAACTATATCACAAAAAGAGATGCTGTAATATAACCTGGGGTTAACGCTTTTTTTAGTAATAAGGGAGATTTACTTTCGTTTAAATAGGATACTTCTAATTGTGTATACATACTTTAAATATCAAAATCTCATATGAATTGAGTACTTAGGTATGGATTCAAACCAATGGAACTCGAATTATTCCACATCAATAACCTTATAACCAAACCTTTACTTTGTATTTATTATCGCTTTGATGAATGGAATATGCGGTTATGACCAGTAACTACTGAGCTTCACAAATATATAATTTATTATAATTATCAGAACTGAAACTGCCGTATCTACTTTTATTCATCCCGGACCTGTTCTGGCAGATACTCAAACTCGCCATTTATTATAATTCCTCCATTAACAATTCATATGGAATCACTTTCATACATTGTTACAGACTTCTCTAATATGGAAATGGGGATTTCTAAAATGCTCAGTTCTTTGGATTGCTGCCGTTTCATACGTTTTGAAATAGGTACGTTTATGCGTCTATGATTGTAGGACAAACTCAATTGTAGATCTTTTTGACATTATAATAATTAACATATATTTTAATAATAACGAACCACATTAAAGGTTAGAGGTTAATAATTGTAATTGGTACATTACACAGGTATATTTATATTTTCGACGATGAATATTAAAAAGCAAAAATGTTATTGTAACAATCCCCACACCTATTTCTTGTCAGGAGCCACAAAAAATGCACGGCACCCAGTACTTATTATAATATTATAACGAAGTTAAAAGGAAAACTATAACAGCTAATTAGACTTTACAAGTTAACAAACGAGTATTAGTTGACCTACCTATCAAATGTAAGTACATACTTGGAATAGTAAAAAGGAAATTGTGATGGGCAACTAGGTAGGTACTAATAAAATAAGCGTGTATGAAAAAAAACGGTAAGTAGGGTGCGTTTAGGGCAGGTGACGGTAAGTACGGTTTTTAGTCGGTATGAGTCCGACATACCCCACCACCTCCCCGGGTGGCGGAGGATCCATGAGGATTTTCCGTACTATAAAAAAAAAGGTAATCATGTCTTATCTACATACAACTGTCACATACCTACTTATAATATATTTTTATAGTTTTTTTCAACTGCTAGACAAACTTATTTCATTTCGTTTTATAGGGTTAATTGATTTACTATGTCATTTTAAGCATTTATGACGTAAGATAAAACGAAATCATGATTTTATATACAATACAACGCACTCTGTATTCGCCATAGAGAATTATTACAAAGATCAGGCAGCGAGCAAGTACGTTGTTAGTTTAGTGCGAGTGATTCACGCAAGATGGCGCTATTTTCAAACAAATTTATTAGTCCAATGAGTTACCTCTAGATGTCACTGTGCAGAAACAGTGCTATTTTAAATCGCGATATCATTGTCTGCACGGCAAATGAATAGATACCCTGAAATCGAGTACTTACTATCTTAATGATTGAATTTACCTATACTAAATTGTCAATCCTAGTAAGTGCTTCTATTTAAAGAACATGTCTGAGAAACGAATTAATTTAAAAGACGTTGGGAAACTAATAGTAATAGTAGACAATAGTTACCGAAGGTGAATTTTAATAATATACGTAATAATATTATTATAAGTATAGCAAAATAATAGGCACCCTAAAGTTTCCTTTTCATTTTGTAATTTAAAATTGTTTTTTTGCGAGTATAGATTAAAGAAACAAAATCGCATAATCGTGTCAGACTGAAAGAAAACAAAACATAGAGGTTGAAAAACGATAAGCGAGAATTTTAAATGAAAAAGTATTTTGTTGCAGAATTAAAACCTTTAACTCCACCAATACTCGTATTTTATCTCAACCAGCTGGGAATAAAATGAAGTTTGATGAGCAGGATTTATCTTCGGAAAATGTTCCTAAACGAAGAATGAAGTTCAAATGCTTGGAACTGTTGGACGCAAAAAACAAAGAAGTCATCGACTTAACTCAAGATTGAAGTTTCTAATTCCACTGCCAATAAATTGGGAAATCAATAAAAAATATTTTACTTGACTTAGGTATTTGTTTGAACTTTACCCTATGATGATTGAATACCTATTGGTTAACTCTTCGCTTCGCTTCATTTGTTTGAGTGGTTCAGGTGGCAGTGACTCTTCTAAATTGAGTGTTATTTTTTATTTTTCTATCGAATGTATCGATAGAAAAAAAAATTACAGCAAGAAACTTTAAAAAAGGTATCACTGGATAAAGGTTTCTTTTGAGTATATAAGAAAAAGTTATTAGACTTAAATTGATGGACTGAACGAAGGTCCAAGGACCCAAAACTGCAAACAGTCAAAATCTTATCGTATGATAACGAGAAAAATATGAAAAGTGAATATATTTGAACCATCAATCTTAGTCGTGAAAGATTAATGATAATGACGCGCCGAGGTGGTCTGGATGACGAGTGTTTATGAGACGCGCCCTGCCAGGTGTCATGTTTGACAAGATATTATCATTATGAGTACCACAAAAGAGACATGCCATGATGCCACCGTCGTGTTATGACGAATAATACCCATAGGATTAGAGATAGTGATCTTAATAAAAAATTTAATTTTACAAACCTTTTTACTTTATTATCACACACAATATTTATTTTATTCAATGGTATTGCATTTGATTACTTCTGTACCTATAGTGATAAACGATGGTGTACGCTTACCCAGCAAAACGTCTTCACTCGCTGGTGGAGTGTTGCGGAGGAGACTAGACCCTGACTATATCTACTATTATACTATTTACTTACTTAGTTATTTAAATATTACTATACTATATGTTTATTTACTTACTTATTTAAATAAGTAAGTAAATAGTATAAATACATTTCAAATCAGTTTGGCACTGAACTGGATAAAAATAAATTCATAACTTGTACAGGTGAACTGATTAATAAATAAACACATTATGAGATTAATAAGGTACCAAAGGTACTCATACTAATTCAAAGTAATTGTTATTTCTATAACACAATTTTACATGATTGTCGATTTCACATTTCTTAAAACGAAACACAACATCTCCAAAAATAGGTAAGTACGTTATAACTTGACTCAGACTTGTATTCCCCTAAGGGTTAGGCTGAGGTGTTCGGCAGGGTTCACCGATATGTTTAAGTCCCATGTAATAGGGGGAGAGCCTATTGCCACTAACCGGGCACAAATCTAAACTCCGAGCTACTAAGATTTCATAAAAAATCCAAATAATACTTTTCTCGACCTGGGAATCGAACCCAGGACCTCTAGGGTAGTCCTCAGTCGCGCTTAGGACCACTTGGCTATTGAGGCAGTTGAGGCGGGAACAATACGTAATATAAATATAAAAAAAGATGAGGAAAACTTCAAAAGCCCACTTCCCCAACATTCTCACTAAAGCAGGTACTAACTTGTTCAAATTAAGACATTTTACTTAGGTCTGTTGAACGCATAATTGAAGCCTGTAAGAGAGTTTTAACGGTCGGTAATTAGATAAATTTGTGTATCTGCACGCCCTCTGTCGACGACCGCAGCTGGCAAAAATTTACTGAGCATACCCAAATTTTATCTGCGTGATGATTATTGGAATTTTCTGTTCTATTTAGATAGTAAGTATGAAGGATTATAAAACCTGATAATTTAACTTTGACTAAACAATGCCACCAATCACCATAAATAATATCATGCCGTTTTACTCATCAGCGATAGGCTTATCAGAATCCAGTTAAAATTATGCAGTTTTATTAATAATAATAAATAAATTTATTTTTCTCAAAAAGGTACAATAAAGTACACAGTATAAGTTACGGGAGATTCAAACCTTTGCGAGAGCTCAGGACCTGTGTGACAGATCTCCAGGCTCTATTAATTAAGTACTTCGAAATTCGTTATGTTATTATTAAGGAACTAGTCCACACTAAGAGTAACGTTTATTCTTCTCATTGAAATATTGTTTAAACTTAGTACCTACCTGTGTTAGCTAGATAAGATGACGTTTTCCGATCAAGAATTTTGATATTTCTCTAATCCTATTTCAAATCCGCATACTACTTTCATTCTACTTTGACACAACGAAATGCTAACCATTTTATCATTAAGAAAGTAAAAAACCCTTTAAGAGTTAATAAAGAAAAACAAACAGACAATGTAAACGTAGGTGCGATTGTGGCTTGCGTTTGAAAGCAATTCCTTGTCCCACTGAGTGGCGCAAAGAAGCAATTAAGATGAGAAAACGCTTGTACATGCCCCGCGCTGTGTTATGACTTAAGCTGCGTCCATGATATCGTCCTAGTCAAAAGAACTACTCGTATGTGAATTCAATAATTTGATACTTGTCAGATGCTGCATCTAAAAAATGTGTATTATTAGAAATCGTAACCAAGTTGGTCATGAAGATATAATTTAAATGGTCGAATTTTTGAAACGATTGCTGCCAATTTTTGTTAGCGATGTAAATATCTTGTTCATATTATAAAACCTTTTTTACTTTTAAAAACGTGTAATCTACTTGTGCTTATCTAGATTAGAATTCTAGTAATAATAAAACAAAAATAGTTATTAATTAGTATTAGTTAATTAATTATCTAGTACTTATTAAAAATCTACCTCTTTCTAATAATTTGTTAGATCATGCATTATTGAATTTCAACCGTGAGAACGATTCCTTATGTTACAAAACCTGTAACAATAGCCATTAAATCCTGACTTTCACGTGTAACTAGCCTTTACTATGGTGCGTGCATCCACGATGCTGCACAAAGATGTCACACTGTCGTGAGAGCTGGCTGCCACCACTCGTCCTAAGTGGTGTCATGCTGAGGAACCGAGCCCTTGTCTTACTTACTGTGAGTCGCTTTTTTATTGCTTTAAAAGTGTTTTCGTCTGTGGAAAGCTTACGTTTAGTTTTGAAACCGTTTTTATCTTCTCTTTGTCCCGATTATGTTTGCTCACTGTGATTATAAAGTAACATATTATATCTATTATTATTAAAGGTTGATTGCCAATCAACATTTCAAAATTATTAAGCCGCAAAAACAAAAATACAGTTTCTTTGTTTTCCTAGCCTGAATTCAAATACATTGGTTAAAGTTTTATCTACTTAATTTTAGAGAAAAATAATTATAATCAAAAAACATGTTATGATGTCACTTATGTGGTGTAGTAAAGTTGTCTTTGCCAAAGCTCTTACTTACTTAAATTTCTAATTTGTGGTTTTATAATCACTTTAAGACGTCACGTCAAATGTCAATGTCAAATATTATTTTCAAATATAAACAAACATTAAACTAAATATTTGGCGTCAAAAATTTAATGTAAGGTTATATGAATTACGATACATGATGATAGGTGCCAAATAGACATAATATATTATGAAAATATTTTTGCGAGTCCGAAAATCCAAATGCCGTTCAACCATATTATATAGCGACCCGCCCCGGCTTCACACGGGTACAACATGTATATATACATGTCTATATTTATGTGTAATATATATATTACACATAAATATAGACACTATGACACTCACAAATAATGTGAATTTATATTGGTAAAAGAATTTTCAAAATCGGTTCTGTAGATCCAGAGATTACCCCATACAACCACACAAACTTTACCTCTTTATAATAATAGAATTGTCAATTATAGAAATGATGTTTGTTTCTTAAACTTACATTTCTATTTATTTGTTTGCTCTATATTACAGTTGACGTACTTTATTTTCAGACCTTAAGTTTCGTTAGCCAAATAGTAACAGAGCAGATGGTTTATAGTGATGGCTGGATACCAATGTCACACAATGATATTTACAATCAAATAAGAAGGGAATCGACGGAATATCCTGTTTACTTTACTACGAAACCACCATTGGATTACGATAATACGTTCAACTTATTGCAACGAGATATAAACACAAAAAAAGATTTTAGAGATATTAGAGAAAGCTTGGAAATAGTAAACGAACAACCTTTTGACATTATTGCTAAAGAATATGTAACAGATAAATTTGATAAGGTCTCCGAAGAGGGTGTTAAAGACAATTCGAGAAAGGCTAAAAAAGTTTGGAGAAGTCTTTTGAATGTCAACGAAAATAATATGGTACCTATCGCAGAACCAAAAAGTGATGCAAAAGAAAATAGTGCTTCAAACGAAATTATAACAGCTACCACTTCAAACACATACGAAGTGACTGAAAATACTGATAAATTCATGGCTACAGAAGATAATAACATCACAGAAAACGTTGGATATCAATATAAACTTATTGACCAAAACCAAAACGTGACTTCGACGTTATACAAAATCCTTTCCAAATACAACATCAATACTTATGATGAACTACCAAACTATGACTTGTCCCTACGGAAGAAGGTTCAGAATCCCATGGAAAATGGCCACCGTATCCCTTTGCCGTACAGATATAATAGTTTAAATCATTTACCCGTCGATCCATTAGTTGCTGTTTTCCTATCAAACTATGGGTTCTATTTGCCGAGTTTGTATGGGATCAAGTCTAATTACAATAATTTGTACAGTTATCTGGCTTCAAATAACATTCATAATAACAAACCATTTGGTTTGTATAAAATTTTCTCTGATACTGATTCATGGAATTAGGGATAGTTTATATTGGTCTTTGAAATAACAATAATTCGTCTCGTTATTGTAAACTTAGTTAAAATTTTTGAAGGACTAATTAGTTATGTAATTTTGTTTAGTTCTCAACATTATTGATCACATTAATTTTTATTTTAAAAGATTTGATAATACTTAGTATTAATTTTCCTAATATTGTTACATTATTTTTCTTTTATTATATCGTAAAGTAAGAACATAATGAAAAGGGTATGACATGCTAAATTATGATGACATAGTATTATATAATTTTATTATTAAGTAAAATCACAGTGATCAATACCACATTTTTTTTATCTAGTATTTAAGATTTAAACTACTATCTGAATTTGGAAAGGATATAATACTAACTAGGCATTCAGGCATTTATAACTTTTAATCACCAAAGATAGCGTATCAGTTAAGTTTTTAAAACCATTCACCACTTAAGAATAACAAAAAATGGGCAAAAGGACATTTTTTAAAAAGCAAACGGAGTACCGCATCAACTGCATAAAGCGCGTCCACGCAACAATGACCGTTATGGCCGAAATCTTAAGATTGTAATTAGATTGTGAGTCGATTAATAAAGGCCTTGGCTCTTGGAGTTGTTCCAACAGCCACAGGCGTGACAGTTTCATAGCGCGTTGTGAAAAGTTGCCTTTGTACAGGAGCCAGTTTGCACCACTTTTTATAATGCTTTTTACTCGTTAAACGTCCCGGATTTTGTTTCTGAGACTTTAAATCTTGTTAATTTTGGATTGTTTGTTAAGTTTATACCGGGTACATTAAAGTTTGTTAAATTATAGCACATTTTTCGTGCAGCTGCAGCTATCGTGTTAGTAAAACTGGAGAGTCTTGAAATAACAATATCCTACCATATTATGTTTCTAGATTTACATAATTTTATATATTCCCATATATATTTTCCCATGTATAATATCATACCCTAGTGTGTATAAGTACTGTAATTTATGGCAAATAATGGTTTATAATTCTACATATTATAAGGTCGTAATAATGTTTCTTAATTTGTGATATTTTGTTTTTTATTCCTACACGGTCTCCGACCTGCCTGTTTATTCGATATTAAAAATAAATTTCATATTTCTTATAATAACAAAAATAATATTCTCGTACTACGAAATAAGTATACATCTTCAATAAATACATCATCCGAACACTAAATATATCTTATCAAGGCGTATTATTTCCAAGTTTGCCATCAACATCAACTCCTCATGAGGAAAATGGAACAAGGCCTCATCAGCCCACGAAGATCCTTCCTCGCAATCATGCCTCATACATTCGTTTAAAAGTATTTTTTCGCATGGCAGCCTCGAATGAAGTTGATTTAATAAAAATGAAAATAACATAATTTAAACAGAAACTTTATTCGTAATAGAATAAAATAGGTACCCACGATATTATTTTTCCATATACACAAGTTTATGATTACATTAAATTTGATTGTGCTGCATGTTCATTTTTCGTATTTATGAGTTTGGGATTGGTCGACGCTGCACGTACCTATTTGGGCGTTCCCGTAACTGTGACTGCGTTTCGTAAAATTCTATGTGGAGTAATATTTAGGGTTTTTTTTTTCTAATATCACACAAACAAGTAGGTACGTTCTACGGCATTTTTCTGTGTATATGTTACGGCAAATCTGGCATAAAATTTCCCTCTGCAGAGAAAGGGAAAGAAATGACACGTTTTTCACAATGCACAATTTCCCTACATGAATTAGTTTGTTAATTAAGTTTTGAAGGCATGTTAGTTTTTACTGAAGTTTCTTTCATAGAAAACTAACTTATTATAATTACATTAATTAGGCTAACATCACGCTTGTAATCCCGTGGATTCCTGATTAAGCAGTAGCGTACTGATAATCACCCAGTTTCACCCATATGTTTAGGTCCCAGGGGAAAGAATATAATCCAATCTTCGAAGATTGAGATTCTAAGAATTTCCTAGAAAAACGCCAATAAGTACCCCCTGAGTAATGTCTAGGATTTGAACCTAAGGCTTAGCAGCCACAGTTTCCACCACTAGACGAATAAAGCAAATGTTAATTTTTTAAACGAATAAATTTTACAAGTTAAAATATTTGTTAAAAATACACGCATGTCCTCGGTATAACTTAGGACATACGAATATTGTCTGTATGGAGGTAGCGCTGGTACGCAAACAGTGTGAAGCTGGAATCACTCCAAGCAATAAAGTGGCGTCCGGACTCGATTTGTTACTTCATATGCGCAGAATGTGCACTTTTAATATAGTTCACAAGCGTACATTGTGTTTTTTGTTTCAATATGAATGGTTCAAACCAGATAGTCGTTTCGTCGGAAACGATACTTATGCCGTTTGATTTTCTAGTCTTAGTAAATAAATTCATGAATAGTTTTCTGCGCTAAGGGTTGATTCCCACGTATATTTTTTTATATATCACTATTTAATTGTCCATTTCAGAAAACCTGTTTTAATACAATAAATTCTAGTGTTTTACCTTTTATTAAAATAAAACGACGGATAAAAAAGACACTATACAATGTATTAAAATAATAATAATATATTTTATTATTATTATTTTATGATTATAGTTTATTTGAAATACTGTTTTTTTGTGATTACAATTTGTGAATGGAGTTTCCTTTTAGGCAAGTAATTGCCTGTATTAGGAGACTCCGCTTCTCTATTCTTCCTAGGTATTATGCTTTTTAACTTTTCATTTCTAAAATCATGAAAGGCATAATAACGAATACATTTTTATTACTATACATTATGTAGCGACAACGTCGCCTAAGCTTCCTTACCTACATTACTTAAACTTTTAACTTAAATGAGTACTTACAGTAACGTTAAAACCACAAGGAAAATACAACACCACATTTCAATCAGTTTGTACTGAACTAGTATAACTACAAAAGAAACTCACAGCTATTGTGCGTAGTGACCGGAAAAGTTGTAGGTATATTGTCGGCCGTCCGCGCGGCTCCGGACAAACGCTGCAGATGTGTTTCATTTCCGACACTGTACATACTAGTGTTAGAGGCACTTATGTTTTAGAAGTCTCTAGAGCCTCTGCCCGAAGAATACAGCTTTGTGTGTTGTAAAAGGCGAATAAATATTACGCCTGGTGGGCAGAAACTTACTTAGTATTTTGAGACTGTAATATTAAGTTGATTTTTAAATTTAACATTTCAAGGAGCTCGCAAACCCTGCTGTGTTTAATGGTCTAGTGAACAAGCTGAGCGTTAGTCTAGCGTAATTATTGTGATCATAACATTTAACACAAGTTTTTATTTCACATAATTACGTATATTATAACTGATTAATCAAAATCGTATAAAGTCAAAACCATCTTATTAGGAGCATTAACTGAAACAACTATACAACTTACTACTGAAGAGTCTACAGTATATATACAACTGTATTGTGGTGACTCCACGTTACTCCTATACATATAAGAAATGTTTGTCTCCAATACGTAGTGGTTTATTCATTAGTGCGCCTTCGCTGGAAACGCGCCCAATAAACTGCTGATAAAACTCCTACTGGACCAACCACACTTTGTTCTATGGTGCCTGATGGAGGTGGAAGTCATAAACTGGCGACAGGTACTAGAAGTGAAGCGTAGTTTGTAGATTCATGATTTTGAATTTATTAAAGCCTTAGATTATTATATTATGTTTAGCTGCTTTAGCACCAAACAATTAGCATCCATAAACCTCAATTACCAAATAAATACTGTTATATAATGAAATTAAACTCCTGGTCCTGTAACGATAAACTTCATGAATGTTAAGCAACACAGCAGACACAGCGCAATGGATATAACAGTTTCACATTAATCGCTACTTTCTTGTATCTTAAAACTCCATAACAAACTTATTGCTTCTCCCGATGTGAAAACTTCAGATTTACTTCTTTTTATTTTGCGGCCAACTTGGTTTACCGACTTTAATGAGCCTGATGAATCGTTTATACTGTTATACTAAGTAAAACTACCCAGCAAAATCAATACCTACTCGTTTGCAAGTTTTCTTTTCATTTTGCGAAAAAAAAGTCATAAAAGTCGTATTATTACGGAGTCTATAGGATTTGAAAGTATTAGTGAAAAATAAATGCCTTGTTTTATTTCAATTTCCTCACAGTTTAGATGCGCACTTTATTTATTATTTGAAAGTATCTAATTTATAGATAAACATGTTTTTTATTTAGTAATAACCTATCTTATTCCCGAGATATTTCTTATCTTGAATTTTTGACTCAAAGTGTATTCGCAAGACTGTTATTTGATCCTTGCATAGTTTTCACCAGGAATACATGAGTGAGTAGAAGACAAGAGACAAGTACTTCAAGAACCAGTACATCATAATATTGTGAATGTTATATCTGACTCTGTATTCAGACCACGTAACTTACATTCAGCAAGTCCCACCATTTGTCAAACGTAATGTTAGCATTTAGGGAGCATATTATATGTGAAAGTTTAATCTAACTACGTAACAAACTGAAATGTATTTTATTTCGTATGGAATTCATAGCTTTAAAAATATATTTTCTTGGTAAATACTAAATTGCACTTGGCAACAAGTCCTCTGTCGTGGGGGACTTTAAAAACATATAATTAACAGAAGAATAGTAAACCCAGACTTGAATTATATACAGATTCGTCTCATATGGGATTCGAACCCACAACATCCTGCACAATAGTGGTAGTTGCGAGGTGGCCAGCGTAACCACTACGCCAAACGTGCAGTATATTATTCTTCAGTTTTATCTTTATTGGTGAAGGTTGTTATAGGGTATTTTTTTATTGTAATATGATGACAAAGAAGTAGAATTGAAACTGTGTTTATAGAATAGAAGTTTTTCTATTCAATATTCAATAAACACAGAAACATCCAACAATCTTCTGCGACAAACATATTACATACACACATGATGTAGTAGTGGAATGCAACTTGAGCCGCGTGTCACGAGCGCGGCGGACCAGAAAATGTAGTTTGCGCTTTGCTTTTTTCGCTCCTGAGCTGAGCAAAGCTCACGATGCGATGGTTTGGAGTGATACCATGTACGATAAAAATCAACATTTTAGTTTTAAATGGATGGTTGCGTCCTGTCCGAGTGTGAAGTTGTGTAGTCTGAATGTTACACGATTTTTAATCTAAATCTAATTCTGTACATTTTTGAACCTTATTGTATACAATACTAGCCTTTATTATATACTTTATCTTTTTCCCTCGGTTTCAATCGCATCTTAAAGGACTTTTTGAGACGAAAGATAGCCCTTCTATTAGGTCTAAGCTATATCTGTACCAAATTTCATCAAATATCATTAGATCGATATCTAATATTAATAGGGATAAGTAATAGGAATAGGGAATTGAGGAATAAAGCATCTCATCATTTCTGTTTGTGACACAAAAAATCGCCTATAATGTCCAGTTTTCGAAGTATTCCTGAAAAAAAAAAATCTAAACAAAATACAACGTAAGTGTACCACTTCATATTTTGTAAGGATTACTTAATTTCCCAACAAACCTCTTGGTGTTTTAAAATTAACTCGCCAGCACCCCATTTTATAAAATCATCAAAGCAAATATTTAGAGTAACTTATTTTATTTTTTATTCAAAGCCTCTTTCTATTTCTTACGAGCTTTAATCTCTTGTACCTTTGTGTTCTACATCAACCCAACTTTAATATTTTTCCTATAAATATTCAATGGGGATTTTTCATTAAGATTTTTTTTTGTATCATTAGCCAGGTTTATTATTTAGAGAGGAGGGCTGCCCCGGTGCCTCTGGCAGAGGGTCGGATAAGTTCACTCATAAAATTCAAATTTAACGGTAATACTTTTCTTATTTGGAATTTTTCTGCTCGTAAACATTGGGCAATGCATAATTTATATACTGAGGTTGATGGCTCTTGTAATTATTATTTTACTAATTTATTTTATTCTGGTCTGCAAAAAAATTGAATTACGCCATAGAAAGAAATAATAGAAAACAGAAACATTATGTTTGTTGATTACTGTTGCTTGAATTATGCAGCTAGATAAGAAGAGATGCGTCTCGATCTCTTCTATCTAGCTGCTTAAAACCAAACAGACATATTAACTCTGTAGCGAGAGTTAGTTAAATGTAATTTTTCTCTCTCTCTTGGCACAAGTATAGAGGAAAAACTATGGCGCAGAATGTAGATATATGCTCGCTCTGCAATCTGTCCGTTGTACTATCCGTTGAGTTATTAGCGGTATCTTGAATCATTCTTAATTATTCCTGAGAGTCAGAAAAAGTGTCACCCATCAGGGAACACAGCCTTGTATAACATTAAAACGACCCAGTTTTACACTTTAAAGCAAGAATTCAAATGCAAGAAGTCTCCTAAGTGATACGAATAAAAAATATTCCAGGCACTATAACAATAATCGTTGGGTACTCACCGGGGTACTTTATTACTTTCTCCCTCAAGTGACATCCATTTGTTAGAGTGCCTCGGATTATGCACGAGTACCCTCCGCGGTTCTTAACGACCTAAACTCTAAACAGATTTACTTTATACACTAAATAAGTGTGTTTCTTACATTTTTATAGCTTTTGTTGAGATCGTTAAGATATTATGGATTGAAGTCGACAGAGTTTTAAGATTGTATCACTCCTAGCGAGATATAAAAGTCTTTGCATATATTTATGCATATATTAATGGCAATAGGCTCGCCCCCTATTACATGGGACCTAAACATACCGGCGAAATATACATTGGTACAACTCTGCCTAACCCTTCGGGGAATACAGGGGTGATAGTATGTTATGTATTTGCATATAATTTTGGCCATTTTGCTATTGGTAGGTAAATACCTACCAATAGCAAAATGGCCAAAATTATATTATGAACACATTAACTGAATGACAAATGTCATTCAGTTAATGTGTTCACAAATCTAATGAAGGGAAGATATCTATGTGCGCTAAGATAATATAAGACTTCATAGGTTAATATGAAAACGGTATGTCATGTGGTATTAAACTCTTGCCTTCTCCGTCTACGTCTACCTACTAACAATCATAAATCCGTTTTCCAAATGTTTTTGTACCGATAATAAATCAAAATCTTTCGTTCGACCAGTTTTCTGAACATTCAACATCTCTTCAAGAAGTTGTGAAGCAGTAAATTAATTTAAAATTTGAATAGAGTTCGCAACAAAACCCAACTATTACAAGTTTGAGTTTAATGTTGTTACTCCGCGACTTTCCTTCTGCTAGACACCCTAATATACTTATTGACTTAATAAAGGCGAAGTAGATTCTAAGTAAGTTAACTTAATGTCATCTTATAGCAAAATGCCATTACCGAGCCGGGTGGTTCGCACTCAATCGACTAATTAGTAAATTAATTGCTTAGGCGACAGATATTAGCTGGTAACGGCAGCTCAAATGAGATCCATTTACTTGAGTGCTCCGGATTACTCTGAGGTGAAGGTGTCCTGGATTTTGAGCGATGTCTGGTAGAATACAGTGTGGCTCGAAGCTACATATCTGGCTTAACTGGAAAAACTATTAGATATGGTTCATACACTTCTGTGGATTTTAGTGAAAATTTCTAACACCACGATTCAGCTGCTTAATTTAGTATAATTAATTGTTTGATTAAATTTGATAGTATTTTACATTGAGGTATGCGTTCCTTGCGAAGTATGTGCGGTGTAACTCGGAATGACAGATTGAGAAAGGAATATAATAAACTACGCATCAAAAATACTGATTGAGCGACAAAATTACTGATTGAGCAGCAAAATACAGATCCAAATCCAAATCTGAATGTTTTGAGTGTATATAAAAATATTTTGAGGTGACTATTTTTCTGTGCATATAAATATTTTTGCTGTGCAATAAGTATTTTTGCTATGCAATAAGTATTTTTGCTTAGGATTAGGAATTGTTTTGATATACCTACAAAACGACATTTTTTGATTTTCAGTTAAATACTAGCCATTGAGAAATAGTGTGATAAGGGAATGTTGCGGCTTAAAAGACTGGCACTGCATCTTCTTCGAGAATTGAGAAGAATCAAATAAAATCAAATCAATCAATTTATATTTATTTAGAATATGCTGAGATCGTTTGGGCATGTCAAGAGAATGGATGAAAGGCGACTAAAACTAAAATAAAAGGGATTTATATGGCGAATGTCAGTGGAATCGCCGAGAGGGGATGCCCTAGAAAACTTACGCCGACCTTATTGGTGACCTTTTTGAAGAAAAGGTCAGGTCCGTAGTACTCGCAACCGGTGTATGTGTATGACAAGATACCATACCATAGTATACCCATTAGTACACCTCGGCCTAACCCTTGGGAATTCAGGCGTGATGGTATGTTATACATATAGGGACTCTACTTTTCTAATGAGAAGCCTTATATGTTTTATGTGTGGCTATAGGTTACTTAGAAATGGAGTTTTATAAATTTAATTCACATATTATTGAGGTACCTATAGGAACATTATCAAGAAAAACTGTAAAGCAAGTTAACAAATGTCGCTGACGTCACCTAAAAGACGTAGAATGTGGAAGATAAATTCAACATCTGAGGCAGTGGTCTCAGTTGGCTAAGGCGTCCGTCCGTGTACGTGGGGGTCGTGCGATCCATGGCCCTATATGGCCGACCTGACGGCCCGCAGCATCGCGGTGCTGCGGAAACCGCAGAGGGCGATGGCCGTCAGAGTCGTTCGAGGCTATCGCACGATCTCCCACGAGGCGGCTTGTGTGCTGGCCGGATCCCCGCCCTGGGACCTGGAGGCAAGAGCGCTCGCGTCACTCTATCTGTGGCGCGAGGAGGAGCGAACGCGGAGCGTGGGCCTGGCGCAGCGGTAGATCACGCTGCGCCGGTTGGAGCTCCATCAGGTCCTGGTGGCGGAATGGCGGGACAGGCTTTCGCGCCCTACCACGTCACCATCGAGGCGGTCCGGCCGGTGCTCGAGCACTGGCTCGGGAGACGGCACGGCTCCCTGACGTTCCGCGCGACGCAGGTGCTCTCGGGGCACGGCTGCTTTGGGAAGTACCTGTGTCGCATAGGCAGGGAGCCAGACGCCCGGTGCCATCACTGCGTCCATTGCGTAGAGGACACGGCGCTGCACACGCTCGCAGAGTGTGCGGCTTGGGAGGAGCCGCGCCGTGCCCTCGTCGCTGCGGTGGGAGACGATCTTCTGCGAGGATGTCATCTCGCAGAAGGAACGTCTGAAAAAAGGCGTCCGTCCGTGTACTTAACCGAAGGGACGCAAGTTCGAATCCGGCCTGATATCGAATTATTTTCGCTGAAATTTATATCTAAGTAAATCGCACTTTAAAGAGACCCTAATTTAAAATAATAGTCTGAGTATAATATTGAACGATTACGAGCAAACAACTCAAAATAAAATTTTCCTCCGTATTATTTATTTTTATTTACTGATGAGACACCGTCGATCAATGTTTCATAACCCTTACAGTAGTTATTTTAAATTGGTGACAGTTTTGATCCAGGGTACATAAGAGGCGACGTTGGTGTAGTATCCAATGTTAGTTTTGCTGCAATCTAAGTGAAGGCCAAACGAAACTAGGCCTACGATCGTGTTGTTTTGTACGAGAGGGCCGCCGGAATCACCCTGTAGGTTATTAGAAATTAAGTTGATTAAAATAGCTTGGGGTCTATTTATAAATATGGCTAAGGTTTATGATAAATGATATTCATATAACATATAGATCTTTTAAATACACTTTTACAAGTCAATGTTTTACATATTTTTTTAAGCTAGATGCTACTATTTTAGTCTGTCATGAAGGAGTTATTGAGGACTGGTTTGGAATAATATACCAAAGATGTTGCAAACTTTAAAATACTTACATAACAAAGGCCGGGTCTGCCATCAGCTCTTGTTCCGCATATGATCGACTGATCGAACAAAGATCTATGGTACTCTGTTGAACTTGTTGATATGATACACTCCAGTGGGCTCAGTCGCATTACATCCATTTTCATTAGCGATTTAGAAGGCCTTTTATTCTATAATATGAGAAATGTAAATAAAACAAACGAGAGGCCAAATAATTTAAATTAATGAACTTTTTGGCTACATTTCCACTATATTTTCCATTCCTGTATTTATGATGATGATAGATCCATTAGCTAAATAGCGAATGGATGAGAATGTTTTAAGTAATCAAAAAATCTTGATAACTTAAAACATTTTCAGTATGTAATTTACAATGTATATAGATATATACTTAATTTAAGAACAGTAGAAAGTAAGGGGAATTGGACTTACTTCGTCTAGCCCTCTTCCAACAACCTGAAGTATCGGATTCCTCAAGTTCCACTGAGGTAGCCTCACCGGCTTGACTTTAGCACTAAAAGTCAACGGATTTTGCAGTCTTAACAAAGCTATGTCGTAAAAAATCGGTCTCATTGCTGCTCTGTAATTAGGATGAATGACGATTCGGTCGTATCTAAAACGGATGCTGTTGTCTAATCGATCTCCTCCTACAAAAACCAGTCTGTTGGCTATACTGGAACAAAATATTACCTATAAGTTTGCGGTAAATATCAAACATAAACGCTTTTATAGTCCATTAAGAGCAATAAATTGACATAATTTGTAATAAATCAGTCTAGTGATTGAGACATTATTTCTGAAGGCAATTATATTGACAACGTTTTGGCTAAAGGCACTGGACCAACCAGTTTTCACCAGATAACTCTTACTTATTGTACGGGAAGCACTTAGGGACTTGAAAGATAGAGCTGTCCTTAGAAATGACTTCTTAGAAGCTTTTGGATTAGACTTTGACGTCTCCTGAAACGGGAAGTACTTAGTCATAGAATATAATAACAAATAGTTAGTATGGATAGTTGTCTGACAGATTTGAAAGAAAATGAGTGTGGACTAAGAATGAATGAGCTACCTGTGAAATGCCTTCTCTATGCTGATGATCAAGTTTTACTTGCATCGTCGGCAGAAGAGTTGCAAGACATGGTAACAGTAATGAATGGAGCATGTAAGTTGAAGGGAATGAAAATAAATGTAAGTAAGATGAAAGTTATGGTTTTCGAAAGAGATGAAGATGTATGTGTGTGTGATATAAAGATTGAAGGTAAGAGTATAGAGCAAGTGAATGAATTTGTGTATTTGGGAAGTATGTTTACAAGGGATGGTAAGATTGATGCGGATGTGGAAAGAAGAGTAAATGCGGGAAATAAAGTGAATGGTGCTATACATGCGGTTGTGGCTAACCAGTCGGTGTCAAAAAAGGCACGGATGGCTATCCACAACGGTGTGTTGGTACCTACACTTATGTATGGAAGTGAAAGTTGGGTATGGCAGAAGAGACATGAAAGTAGAATAAATGCTGTAGAAATGCGTTCCCTGCGAAGTATGTGCGGTGTAACTCGGAATGACAGATTGAGAAATAGTGTGATAAGAGAACGTTGCGGCTTAAAAGACGATGTAGTGACGAGAATTGAGAAGAATATGCTGAGATGGTTTGGGCATGTCGAGAGAATGGATGAAAGGCGACTAACAAAAAGGATTTATATGGCGAATGTCAGTGGAAACGCCGAGAGGGGACGCCCTAGAAAAACTTATACCGACCTTATTGGTGAGGTTCTTCAAAAAGGTCAAGTGCGTAGTACTCGCAACCGGCGTGTATGTATGACAAGATGTATGAATGTGGTCGAAGCGAAAGAAGTATGCAAGAATCGTAGCAAGTGGCGTTCTTTAGTTTCTGCCTACCCCTATGGGAAAAAGGCGTGAGTGTATGTATGTATGTATAATAACAAAAAATCGGTTCCATTATTGTTCTCAATAAAAGTTAAATGAGATTGAAAATAACTCAGTACTTAGCTGAATTCAAAGATGAGTGAGATGTAATAAGTGGAAGCAACATATCTTACGCTTGTGCACGATCAAAACAATGAGCAGCTGTGAGCACCCATATTTCTGACAGAATACATGCTCCGCAATTTTCTGTCGCAGCGAAGAATGGAAAGTCTTCTATTCTAGTAGTAGTTCCATACTGGATCAGAGGGAATACTGATGGAGAATCTAAAAGAATCAATAGCTGTAAAACATTGAGGAAGGAAGTTTTGAAACCCTGATGAACTTTACTATCACATAAGTTTACACTTGACTCATACAATTAACTGCTCACCTGCTTTCACTACTATTAATTGAATACAAAATACCACTAATAATATACCAATAAACATTTTGAATTATATAAATAATTATTGTAACTACAAATACATGTACTTTAACATAAACAGTTAAATATTTTAATGTATGTTAGATAATTAACGTTAGTTTTATACAAAAGTATTTATGGGCTACAGATACACGGTAGTGTTGGGCCAAGTTCAGGCAGAAATATGAGTCTACAATTTTTATATTTTCTATCTAGGAGTTTTATTTACTAAAAAAAAAATTAGTATGTTTTTTCTATAATTATTGTAAAAACAGGTTATAATTATGGAGCACGAATTCAAATTAATACTCTTACGGGCTCCTTTTCTCTTATAGTAATAAAACATAATTATACATTACATAAGTTTGCTATTGTATGATGAAAAGAGCTCATTCCTCGTTACTTCTGATGTCCAATAGCACCCGACGGCCTGCAGATAACGATCAATTATCTATTGGGTCTGTAGTTAGATACTCTTACTCGTTAAAAACAATTAACGTTTTTCAAATTCGCATTTAGGTATACACAAAAACCATTTTTTCATAGATAATATTTGTAAGTGTAATTGAATTTAAGTATGATAAATAACTTGGCTGTATCTCAACATTCCTGAAGTGTCACTTCGGAATTCTGTGACTTTCTTCGTTGTCAAAGTCGTTATTGTAGTTACATAAATAAAGTATTCAATAAATATGTCGGTAGGTAAATGCGAAATCGCAAAAAACAAAATGACTCATGCGCCTCATGCGGTTTAGTTTAAATATTGCTTAGAATTTAGATAAATGTTAAAGAACATTAATTCTACCCAAAGCACTAGTTAATAAATATAGTTATGAACAAAAAAAACAATTAGAGTATAGTTTTCCTAGTTTAGTTCTTGGTTTAGTCAAACAATCAAGATTACTTTCATTATATTCTATTAAATTCAACATAAAAGCACAAACACAATCCATTTACACCTCGCCCTTTAGGTAGTCAATTAGCAACTAGACCAATACCCACAATAACTCACAATTGCACTAGATTAATGCCAGCACTCTGGCTGTCGTTACAGGAATTACAAGCGCCATTAACATGCCATAAATTCATATTAAAACAACGTGCATTTTGATTTATATACATGTAGTTTTGCAACAACCAAAATTCGTGTGGGTAGAGTGGCATAAGATTGTGATGTAAATACTTGTAACACTTTGTAGTTATTAATAGATTGGATTTATTATCTTTATTAAACTTTCTTACTTTCTCGTTTTATTAGGTTAAATGGTGATAATATATTTTATTTGGCTATAAAGCAATATTTTTGACGTTTGCGGATTAGTAGTTCGAGTGTCGGAAAAAAAGGTCGTGGGTTCAAAGCCAACAGGACACAAATATTTGTATAATTAACGTACTTTTTGTGGTTTTCTGGCCGTTTCTTATGTATTAGAACTATATTTTTACAACAAAGTATATAATTAGTTCAACTTTGTTTAGTTTGGGGCTAAATGTTGCTGTGTAAATTGTCTTAAATACGTATTTATAAATAATAAAATAAGATTCACTAAAATAAAAGAACGGAAATGTTTCGAATGTGACGATCAGTTTTATTTCTTGATCTTTGTCCTTGAAAATTTACAATTAATGTTTTTTTCTGTCCGCAATTTGAACCTCTGTTGTGTTCTTCCACTGTGTGAGAAGTAAATATACATAAGTGTAGTAATTTTATTTTTCTTTACACTTGTTTGCACCATCACACCTTCATCAGGGTAACTAACAGAAAAATCCAATCACCCTTTTTCGAGCCTGTTCGAATAAATCGGAAGTCAAATACGGAATCTCAATTAAAGTCAGCATCTAACTCAACGCAAACAAAGGAAAAAGTTCTACCCACACCAGGACAACGAACTAAAAAATATTAGATAATACGTACTAATACTAATAGTGCTACATACCAACACAGTTTACTAAATATTTGTATTGTTATGTATTGTTTGTATCCTATCCTATTGATTTCTGTCATTTACGCGAATATTATACATTGAAATAAAACTACTTTTTTACCCGTGACCATGGACGCTGTAAAGGGTCCAAAACGTCAGGATTAATAATATCAATATAACGTGATAAAATCCGTAAAAAGTAGTTTTATTTCAATGTATCCTATCCTACTTCCTTTCTATTCTACTTAATATTATAAAATATGTGAAAGTTTATGAGGACGGATGGATGTCTGTTACTCTTTCACGCTATTACTACTGAACGGATTTTGATTAAACTTTACAGTATTATTATTTATACATCAGAATAACTTATAGGCTATAATTTATAACGATTTTGAGTTAATTAATAAATTAGAACCATAATAAAAAGTAAATTTTCCAAGCGGACGAAGTCGTGGTCATTTATATAACACTAGCGGCCCGTCCCGGCTTCGCACGGGTGGACATAAGATCTATATAGCCTATGTTACTCAGGGTGAAGGTCGCTTTCCAATGGTGAAAGAATTTTTGAAATCGGTACAGTAGTTTTTGTGTTTATTCATTACAAACATACACACAAAAATACAAATCTTTCCTCTTTATAATAGTAGTGTAGATGTAGATTATAATTTCCATAATTATTCTCGTAAAAAGATTAGCTAGTAGATAACTGTAGCTCTTAAAATAACTCCTCACTTTTTATTAAGCTTTAAATATTCTTCAATGCTTGCAATGTCGTCGTATTCAAAAGTTTTACATCACCAAAATGAATAATCGAAGCATCATCTATTTCTGGCTCCGATATACGGTAGTATGTTCCGAATGTACACAGTACCACAGGTGTCTGCCGTGCTCACCAGACCGACTAATACCTATTAACTGGGAGCCTTTTTTTCTCCTTTTTTAATCAGATCGGTGTGAGGTGTGCTCTTCGCCGTTTGTTACTCATTATCCCTCTGTCTATCCCGTCCTCCCAAAAGTGCTTAATTGAATTTTTGAGTGAAGCTTCTGGGATTTTATACCTTTTTGGCTTTTACGTGTGTTCGTGGAATTTTTGGGGAGCCGTTTTAACTTAGACTCTTGTACTTAAAGAATAACTTGCTGTTTGACTAATTTCTAAATTAATCATATACCTAGAGTCCCCAACAGTATTTAAATAGATTCGATTTTGAGCTAATTAAGAAGTACTTGTATATTTTTATATCGAACCTTTGTCATAGGTATTTATAATATTAAATAAATATCATAAGTAATCGATTTTTTTATAAAGGTATAACGATTAAAGATGGTATTGTAAGAATGGCAGTGTTATTGATAAGTATTTTTTTTATAATCCGCATGAGTAGGTAATGCAATTTTGATATGTTCTTAGTGAATTCAAGTTAAAGTTTGGCTTAGTAAATGCCAATACATACAATAACAAATAACTCTACCGTTTCTGTTCTTGTTGATGAAGTTAATAACCATCGTATCCTGTAGAATGAACTTCAAGAGTTCACTTACCCATTAAAATTATTATCAAGATTTACTAAATTCACGGTCTCCCCGTTTGGAAATATTTCACCTTAATTAACACCGTACTTTATCATTAACATAAAACTTTCGAGATGTTTAGGAAGTTAAACAAGTGTGTAATAAAATCTTGTTTCTCTGCTGCGTCCCAGGTAACCCATAAATTACATGTACACCTCACGCTTTGTCAACGTAGGTGATACATTATAACTGCTACATCTCATTATTCAGCATACATTCCTGCTTCAATCTATGTTCATAACTCACGTTTCGTACGTAACAGGTAATGGTTATAATATATCGTGATTGTGTCGTTCTACCAAAGTTTGCTGCGGAAATATTTGCCTCAAAACAAGGGTGACCCCACTGCGTATAAAACGGGGAAGGAATTTTAATTTACCCTTGTTAGAGTCGTGTTTGGAGACACCGTGGAGTGCGCGTAGTATTACCACCGGCGTAATGTGCTACAATAATGTCTGGATCGCTGCGACCGTGTTGTTAGTGGATCCAAGGAATTCTTTAACTTTGTTTCGCTTTAAATGCCGTTTGTATATGTTCTATTTAAATAAATGGATAGCGAAGTGACAGAGGATCGCAGGGAATGCCTTCGTTGTCTATTCAAAACGACCTACAAATTAAATTATAAAATTGCCGGATGAAATTGCAGTATTGAAATGGTTTAGTATCATTACAAGACAAGAAATTATAAAAAAATATAAATAAGTAATGTATTAAATAGAATCTTCTATCTTATACATAACTTATTTATATATATATATATTCTTAATTTTATATAATTATGTTCTATCTATCTGTTCAAGACAAAGAGATCTGTTTTCCAGATTTTGCCATACACAGCTAAGACTAAAAATTATTGACGTAATTTAACGAGTCTAGAACTGTGTTACTTCAGATTAACAGTCAATATAACAAGATTGTAGCCATATTGAATTCGCTTTATCATCTCCACTTCCACATTTCACACCCAAATCCACAATTCAAGATTGGGCCGTCCCAAACGCACACAGATTCACCTGTCGCCGTTCCATTTATCACTTCCCTAACACTTGCAAACACTATCAGGAGAGAAAGGGGGATCCTTAGACCGTCTTCTAGATTCCGAAAGATTTATTCGTCGCAGCAGGGGAGATGAAAAATTCCTTGTCCCCTGACAGTCGGCACGACTAATACGGCCGTAGGTTAACTTGAAATTTACATTTTTATCAGCGTCACCCCGGGATATTAGCGTTAGTGTAAAACAAGAGGGGTCCAGTACATCCTTAATTGCTGGCGACGCGATCGGAGAACAATTTATATGCAATATATATGCAAATCGTTTAGTTACTGCTTATTGTCATGGTAATGTAGCCTAAGATTTCTGATTTTATATGACATTAATGTTTACTGCCATAATAAAGGGGTTGTTTGGTGCGGTTTGTTTAGTACTCAAAAGGTATTACGACAGACGCGAACCTTGAACTCTGTGCGCAAATTATTGTGAGAACACCAAAAGAACTTTCTAATGAAAGAGGTCGTTATTGTTTATGTGTTTGTTCACGGGATTCAGAAAAAAAATGCAGTTCAATGATAATAAACTACTTTTACGACTTAAAGTCAGGGTTTCTTAGTGGTCTCTTTTATACCGAAACACAGAGTGATATTAATTGCTTCAACTCACAGATATCCTCCGAGCCTATTCCCAACTATGATATATATGTGGTTAGACTGGAAACCGGCTTCAAGTCTAACCAGATGCGGCTGAATATTGTAGGACTTTACACGAAGCTATTTCCATCAGACCTCCGCAACTCAATTTTCTGCGTAATACCAATTTGCGAAGATGCGGATTGACTGATTGTCGACTGGTAGTTAGAGCTTTTAGGTTTCTGACTATCACTAATGACTCTTATAGAAATTCGTATCACAACCGGGACTGACGACTTTCAGTGCTCTCTGAGGCACGCAGGGGTCTCGATGTGTTAAAAATGGCACCCATCCACATACTGATCGTGGTTTGGGCAGCTTGAGATGGCAGATCGGTTAATCAGCGTAGTTATTACTTAGCCACAAACCCCTCCTTCAATTTACAGTATGGGAAATATTATAAGTTAATGTTAGAACAACGAGAAGAAAATGTTTGAATACCTATACCTACCTAGGTGTTGTATAGGTAACTCTAATATCAATCAGCCTTTACTATATTATTATCTTATTATCTTATTAACGACAGCTTATTCGTTTAAAATGCAAAACTACTATCTACTTCACCATTGAACATAAATCACATTTGAAGCAATCTTAACTTTGCCTGTTTATTCCATACAACATCGCACATACATAATTCAACAGATAAGATCAACAATCACAAACCTCAGCATCCGGAACACATACAATGTAACACGTCCATCAAAGTTTGGTAGGGTACTCGAGCGGTAATCGACACAACTAGAAGGGCAGTTAACGATGGACGGGCCGCTTCCTTTCCCGAGGGAGCCGCGCCGAGCCGAGTAGAGGCCCCAGTGCCAACCCACCGGCTAACCAGACCACACAGTACCAATTGAATCACAAACATCTGACCTTACGAATAGTGCATACCGATCTTGACAATGATCCTTTGCACCTCAATCATTAATCATTGATCAAGATCTCATCGAAATGGCGAATCCAAATTTCAGACAGGACGGTGACAAAAATGTCCTAAATACTGTAGTGTTGTGGAGTTGTTGTGGATTTTTTTTTATAATTTGTGGTTACGGGTTGTACCGTCAGCATACTCTGGAGCAACGAGTGATAGTGTTGGAGAAGCAGTTCGATGAGTTGCGGAGAGCAGCAAAGGTGGAGGAGCCGGTTCTGAGTACAGGGCCGGATCTGTCGAGGAAGGAGCGCGATGTTGGAGACTGCATCTGTCCACCAGGTGAGTGACCATGACGATGTGTAACCAGTTAACGTGCTTATTAAAATTATGTTTTTATTTTCAAAATGTAACAAAGCCGGTGTATTTTACCAGGAATAGTCCATGAATACCATTTTAGACATTTAAATTCCTACCCAGCATTAAAATTTTCATTTTGTCTCGTGAATTCTGTACACATTTTATGTCACGATTTTACTTACTGCTTCTTCATTTTAAGGAAATTTAAATACGCCTCAATCGCTTTTAATAATATTATACCATAAGCTGCTGTATTCTGTAACCATCAAATTAATTTAAGTATAGTCCCAAACACAATAGAGGCCGCAAGCGTGCCGCATGCCCATCAATGCCTACCGACACATTGTGTAGACTAAGTACGACCATTTTACAATATCCGGTGATAAACTCAATTGGGCATCTCCCGCATCCACCCAAAAATCAACCTTGCCAGGATCAAGATAAGATCTACATTGTTTTCCAACACCAATCCTCTTCTTACGCTATGACGGCACCCAACTTTAGCTCGACGAGACAAATTTGTAATGCTCTATTGTCACAGCCATTAGACATAATGGTTCAATAAGGAGTATTGAAAGCGTTCTTTCAGGCCTACAAATCAACCTTTATTCAATTTAATATGATACATAGAGCAGCAAGGAAGGGCCGTGCGAAGGGAAGGATGTTGACCTCGAGCGGATATTAAAAATGGCCCTTTAAATTGCTCTAAAGATTTGTTATCTTCGGCATATTGGTTGTTTCCGTCGAGCCTCCCGAGCGATAGATTCAATAGGTTCAATAAAACATTGAAGATTCGTTCCGTTAATAAGATTCCACCCGGGGTCAACGTGGACTCGAGTTTGATGAAAATTTACGAACAATAGGAGCGTATTTTAAAAAAGTTCTATTCACAAAAAAATCCGGAATCGTCAAGCACTCCGCTAATTACTTCTCATTGTTGGAAGCGCGAAATAAAGGCTTAATTGTTTGAAGTTCGCATCGGAAAGTTACTTCGATCCACTTCTTATCTGAGGCCCCATAGACTGGAATTAAAGAAGCCTTTGCGGAGTTCCCGACGATGCGACACAGTAGGGATGTGACTTCAAAAAGTGCAGTGAGGCGAAATCAAATTAGTGAAGATATTTTTTTTATATTAGAGGTACTTCTTTATTCCTACGTGAATTACAAAAGAGCTAATACCAAGTACCTATACACATCAATGTCTTTTAAAGAGAGGTAGGGCATAGTGGGAGTAATTCCACTCAAATTGGAGCTGCCCGAGTGGGGAAGTACCTCCGCCTTGCAGAAAATTGAAGTAAAATAACACTGCTTTGAGCTGTGTTGTGTTTCATACGGTGAGCAAGGTTGCCAGTGCTCCACGAGGAAACGTCGTGTTGGCAGTGGGGGGACTTTGACCCTTATACTGCCAACCCAACTATTCCTCTTTAAATACAGGGTCGGCAACGCGCTAGTGATACTCCTGGTGTTGCAAGCGTCTATAGGCTACGGTAACCGCTTACCATCAGGTGGGCCGTATGCTCAATAATCTGTTCAATTGATAACATTATGAGATGTTAAAATCCCCTAATTGATAAATTAGAACTGATACATTTAATACAGTTAGTTTATATTACCAGAACAGGTGTCAACTGCAAACATTAAATTGGAATGCAACAGTAATTTACATTACGATAATAAAATTTAGTTTCAACACCGATTAAATTGATAAGGAATGTTAATTGTACCTATAGATATAATCTGTATTTTGTAATTTCAATTAATTCTACAGACATTATTTGAACTGTTATATACGTACAATCTTACATAATTAAACACATTTATTGACAATGTTTGATATTTTCATTTTAATATAGCAATATAAATATCAGCAACTTTATAAATAAATCTGAAGCGGTAAACATAATTATGTTTTACAGAAACCAGCAATTTCTCATAATCCATTTTATAATTACGGCTTGGAAACATTCACCAGGGTTCTAAAAATATATTTTCTGATTATATAAAATTTAATATTTACTTATCTACCATGTGCGTGAATTATATAATTCCAGTCTTTTTCTATTTAAGTATCTTCATAATAATATAGGGCTGTCAAAAATTGTCATAATTATTTTCTATCTGCTCGCGTCCTCTCATCAGCTAGTCCGCTCCTTATGAAGCACACTCCATGGAGTACTTCCCCCGCAAGTTCTACTTCCACTCCATAACTGTTATCCTCTCTAATACAACACAACTGGGAGACGTCCATAATTGTTACATGGGGCGTTATGCGACTCTTTATTGCTTTACTTTTGTAATATTAGCCAAGTGTTTTGTTTAAGAACCGCCCCATCCTAAATAATAAATGTAGTTCTTATTTCTATTTTGCCGAGGCGATCCATTCTTGTCTAATAAATCTAAAACATTTCTTTGAAAACTATATACGTAATACGTAAATTATTACTGCATAAAAACGTCGGTGTTTATTTTTACAACTTTCATAATTTTCCGATTTAAAGAAAAATCGATGATTTACCAATTAATCAATTGGATGGGAAACCAGTTCGTATAAAATTATATGCTCAATAAAATAGCAACAAAGAACGCGATTCAGAGTCCGGTTACGGTTAACCGGGTGTGCCCCAACCCGGGCGTGGCTGGGTGGACCCGGGGCTATTTGTACAGACGAGTTATAAAGTAAACGAGCGTATAATTCATTTGGACCTGTTTGATTTTGTAAAAATATGTTAATCACTGTTTGTTTTATGTTTGGGATTTGGTTCCGTATGTTTTAATTTCATGGTTACGGCTTTGTGGTTGGTAACGAAAATGCCTCCGTCCTAATTTAAATGTTTTAATTTATTTAACAAACATTAAAATAATTATACTAATAAACTACACTCATTCTGTTTTATCATGCTGTTTAAACATTATAAGCCTCTAATTAAATTCATAATTTTACATTTTAATTTTTGATTGATTTATAACTCTTAATCTCCATGATGAAGGGTAATATAATAATAATAGTCTTTTGCTAATTTCCAATATATCTACCTATATTCTCAAACCCATCAGTCAGATTTCATGTCTGATTGGAGAATGTATTGTAAAGTACATTGTTTTGCGTCCATACATCGAGCACCCCGAAAATAACAGTAATCATCATTTTATAGCGGACTAACTTGAGAATCGTATCTACTATTAAAAAATAGTCTCAGATTTTTAGGTTTAGAATCGTATTGTGTCATGATTTTTCATTACTCTGAGTGAATCTAAAGATAGTACTTAATAATAGCCCAATAGGTATCCATATTCTAAACAACTACAACTACCAACATTTTTAGCATTGATTTTGGAATTAAACAAATCCATTTTATTAATGTAAATAGCATTGGACATTGACTTTGGCAAAGAGAGCGGCGTTGGATGTATAATAGTCGCTTTGAATACTATTACGGCATGCAGCTAGTCTGTGTTAAACACTAATATAAAACAAATTGTGAATGTCCGATGCTTTTAGCGTAGCTACAGGGCGAAACATGACCATCTCCTTTTAATATTATCGACACAGAATAGGAACACATAGAACTGAAAGACAAAGTGAACATGCTGTCATAGATAACGGTGATAAATGAACGGTAAAGACTGTAATAGTAGTGTTTTAATTATATTTTTATCAGAACACGTCACCAAGCGGTCAAGTAAAAAAATAATGACACGTGAAATAATGATATTGATGCTTTGTCACCCGGTGGAGGCCGTAGTTATAATGTATTACAGACTGCCGCAATGCCTGCAGAGAGATATTACCACTGTTTTAGCAGATTGATGAGTGCAGTATTATGTTATTAATTACCTCCATCAGAATTTTCGCACTTGATTAATTAGGTAGGTCCTGTCTTGAGAGTTGAGTTGTGGTTTAACATTATACTGCCATTAGGAATACTGAAAAATATTTTAGGGTTATGATCTGAGGTCTCTGTCAGAGTGATCTATTTATTTTTATAACATCCCTACCCAAGGGACTGAGATATACATAACCCACAGTTCGCCGGTATGTTCAGGTTCTATGTAATAGGTGTGACCCTATTACCATTCCATCCATTCTCCGAGCCTTTTCCCTAATATTTTGGGTTAGGTTTCAAGTCTTACCAGACGAGGTTGAATATCAGTACCTATTTTACACAAAGCGACTATCATCACAACTCAGCAACCCAATATCTGTATCTGGGTAATACGAGATACTCTGAGTATATAGTTCTGACTACCGTGACAATAATATCATAGGCATTCGTATGAACCGGGACCAATTGTCATACGGTTTTACGTGCTCAGAGAATTTCATAGAAAATCTCAATAGCACTTTACGCGACCTGGGAATCGAACTCAAGACCTCGAGCGTAACAGTCACGCTTGCGACGACTAGGCTAATGAATCACACGCCGTGTAATCTCTAAAAAAACTATCTACACAAACATCATAGGTCCTACAGTCAGTATCAGACACAAACTGTTCAAATTGACTAAGAAAATTACAGTATATAATATGTATATTTTATCTAAATAATAGAACAAATGTGTCAGAATAACTCAAGGACACAGCAACTATCATTTTCAAAGGAATGTTAGGCAAATTAGAACAGCCAGTTTATCCCGATATATTAAATTTTGAGTGTGTCAAGAACAAATAGACATTTTTTTATTAGTCATTACTTTATTATACATGAATATTAGTACATTTGTTCATATAGTTGTGTTTCGCCTCGGTTCCTTTATGTCCCTTATGATCCACAGTCACTAAAAAAACAACTGCACAGCAGATTTGGCTCGAACAAGCAATACGCTGGATGGATTTACGAGACACCCTGACAAATGAGATGTGCGCAAGATGGCTTCTTATAAATTCGTCTGTCAACCCGCGAGTAATGAGCCGGCGGCTCAATGATTAGTTGCGTTGAGAACTGCTTTTTACAACTCAATTCAGAATAAAATGGAGCAACTTGCATTGCAGTACAAAATACAGTCGTATTCGAGGGGCAACATCAATAAATATTCCACGAATATTTAAAAAACGAGTACCTACCTATGTTTCCGCTTGCCGCAGGTTACTACACCTTGACATTGAATGTTAAATGTGAGTTTCTAGCAGTCTATATAATTTAATAGGATCTGCCTTTGTAATATAGTACAGTAGTAGGTACTTACAGATATAATAAACAAAGATACCTATACCATTGACTGGTAATCTGCTGTTATAAATATAGACGATCGACTTTGTATTGTACACAATATAGGACTTTGTGATGAATGTCACAAAAGCTTTAACTTTCTAGGACTTCCAGTTTTTATTTACTACATACGTAGGGTGAATACTGAGTTACAATAATGTTATCTTTGTACCAGTTATCTCTTTAATACCTCAATGGTATCTAATGGTTTTTGCTAAAAGGGTGAAATATAAAATATGTGTTATATTATGATCAACTATAACTGCGGCTAATATAAAGATGATAACTGGCTTGTCCCCTATTTTATGTAAACTGGGTGTACAAAAGTTTACCTCTGCCTATCTCTTCGAGGTATAAAATGGTACTTATGTATTATACTATGTTTAAATATATGGAGGATAGGTTAAAACACTATTAAAATTTCAAACTACCTACATAATATGGTTCAGTAGTCACAATTAGTAAATTGTTCACCTTTACTGCTAATTATAGTAAGCAGAAGTTTTATGTTATTTTAGATAATAATGTATCTTTTTAATTTATGTATGACTAACAATAAAATTTTATTAATTATTGTTTTGTAACGATATTTGTAACTATACTACTTTTGCTCGGAACTCGTCCACCGTAGCCACTACGGCTCACACAATCTCCATATACTTAGATTAAACTCACAGGAGACCAACATTGTGCAGTCGCACATGGAGGATAAAACGCCACGGTTAGGTACAATATAATTCCATTGTTTTTTTAATATTTTTAGTTATTTTCTGAGAGTTTTGTTAAACTTGAATAAGGTAGGCAAAACGGAGTTTATGATATAATCATAATTGATTGCTTATATTATACTAAATTACGTAGTACGAGACATTAATATTTTATTATTACAGAGTAAAAAGAAGCAAACAATATATATTGAAATATATTAAATTTTATGGATTTTGACCTGTCACAACGTTCATGGCCTACATGTCACCTCTCCATACCTACCCGTGACAGTGGACGCTGTAAAGGTTCCAAAACGGCGTGATTAATAATATCCAATATAACGCGTTGTTTTATTTAAATGACTAATATTCGCGTAAGTGTCCGACATCAATATAAAAAATGAAAGTTGAAATGAATTCTTAAACAAGAAAAATAACTTATTTTTATGTAACTATCTTAATGAAACACGCGCGTCTACGCCGAAAAATCCTAGAAAAAGTTCTTGAATGTGTGCGTGAATTAATCAGTGATTTGCGCTAAGATGGCGCAGTCGTGCGTGACTGCGTCTGAAGTTTCCCTAAGACTTCAAAACATGTGCCCAATCAGTGACGTAGTCATGCTAACTCTTGCTAACATTCAAGGACATTTTTGGAATTTTCACTTCTGAAAAAAATATTTCCGCAACTACTTTGCCACCTAGTGCGTGTCTCCAACATGTGCCACCTACCTCCGTACCTACTAACCCACGCAACTAAACTACAGTATTCACATGTGGAAAGTTTTATTTAAGAAATAAATTGACTCCGTTTATAGTGAGTCTCGCCAAGGGATGCCTTTGAAAGCGTTCACTTTGAATTTTTAGAATTTTTCCGTCCCAAAGTTTTCTGCGATATTTTTAGATTTATTGCTATAGGTATACGTGAAATGTTACTTGATTAGGTTTTTTCAAAATAGTTTCGTGATTGATTTGATGGAAGAACGTAAGTTAAATACATTTATTGATGAAAATCTTAATTTATAGGTGTTGAATTAATTATTAACCTATGTAATTTGAATGTAACATAAACCCTCTTAAATATTATTAGGTACTCGACTGATTAGGCTGAAGCCTGAGTAACAAAATTAGGATTCTTATAAAAGAGTCTGATTTCTATCTTATTAATCTGAATAGGTATATACACCATAAATTAACAACGTGACAAACTAGCCAAGGAATTGCACTTATTTCCGGTAATATAAGTAATTATTTTCCGTAATAAATAAGACAGTTACAAACATCATAAGTCTTAGCGATTCTATTCATAGCATTACTTAAGTATTACAAATAGTCACAAAATTAAGACTAACGCATGCAGCAAATTCGCATTTCGCATTTACATGTCGACATTAATAACGCTATGTAATACCATCAATCATCAAAAAGCGGCAATGTACGGCGTCACTGCGCTGCTGTCGTTCACAAATCACATTAAACATGCAATTTGTTAACGTTTATGAACGTGCCCGTAATATGACAGTGGGTGTCATAGCGTACTCTAATATTTTTCAATCTAAAGATACCACCACACGGTACGGCTTGAAATGTTGCAGTTTGTGCTTAAAGTTATGAGGGATAAATACTATGGAGTCATTAAACTGTCTAAAAACTACACAGCAGCTGGAAAAAATTACATAATAAAAGTTGTGCCTTATATATATACCCATACAGTACAAGATAGGAAGTAGTTGTCAGAGCTTATTTCATCGAGCAGTTTTTTTATTAGATATTTATGTAGGTACTTTAAAAAGTTTCTATAAGATTTGTAGTCTTTAATCAAGTTGCATTACCTGAATGATTTATCTAAAACAAAATTGATCACAAAGTTCTATTCTATTCTATCACAGATGTTATTAGAAATGAACTCAGTACACATCGCATGTGAAAGGTTCTTTAAAGCGAAGACTGAATAACATCGCGACAAGTGTCAAAGCCAGTCGCAGAAACACGTACAAAACATATTTTATAAATACATGTTATAACTGCAAAAATGGTCTTTATACTGCAAAGAATAAGAACCAAAATGGTTTTTAAAGAAAAGTCAGCGGTTTTGTACACACGTCCTGCGGAATTTTCAATATTTCATTCAGCGCAACATGCATTGCTTTACTAGTAAATACTTTTATTTACACCCAAAATTGAGCTTTAATTGCAGACTGTTAAAATTTATTTTCTATTGCATAAGTCCAGTGATAATATTATTTAAAGCTAAGCTTAGCATTCTTTCAAACCGTTTTTAAAAATTGTTGGAATGTTTTAACATTTGAAAAGTATTTTCGCGATAAAAAATGCTGATGTAGATTTTCCAGTTTGATAATTTGCAAAATACTTCCATATCTTTTGTGTCTGTGATTATACGTGGTACATTTTACAGTTTATTAAGAAATCCCATTATGAAAATTCACTATGTCCGCGAGGGATAAAAACACAAAATGTAACAAAAATGCACTGGCACTGCTGTTAATTAACTACTTTATATTAAAGTTTTATCCTGTCTGATGAATTATATTATTTTAAAGTACATTAATGTAATAATTTATATTATCTGCGTGGACTGTTGTTCTCTGCAACATACACATATAACCCGAGCGATGGCGCCAACATCTTTTGTCCTTATGCAAATGCACAACTTGTAGAAAAGCAATCCAATTTGACGCTAAATCCCTCGAGATATAAGTGCACACCGCAGTTTTAAATTAAATTTCAAGAAAATATACAAATATCCACCTTATATTAAAGTAGATTAGGTTTAAAATTCGTTTATTGAAGTTTCTAAGAGGTTGCTTAGTTCTGTGCTATTCTGAATTTCGGTTGTAAAGCTCGTGATACATGAATTGTAAAAATCTGAATATAACGCGAGTCGGGAAGTGAGTCGTAAAAGTTGGCGGTAGTCGGTAGCAACGGTTAAATAAGCCGGGCTTAAATCACATTGTGACGTAAGTTATGTGGGCTGACGACACAGACTATAATGCTGATATGTAAATTGCTTAGGTTCGTTATTCTTCAGTAATTTTCAGCTAGAAAAAAATATAAGGGCGTTTCGTAAGACGCAATAAATGAATGATTAAGCCCATACCTTGTCTTAAAATCTGGCTAGATCTTATTTCAACTAGGAGCCTTTCACAATTGAATTTTAACAAGTCATGACTTTTATTTTCGCATGTGTACAAAATGCTTTAGAACTAACCTAGCGTTACATTCACAACTAGACGGATTGCTCCATTAATTATTTCATACAATTTTATTGAAATACCAACATGAGAAACTAATTGCTGATCATAAAATTATAACATATTGTATTATCTAGTCCCTAAACCGCAATAACTAGATCCAAAATAAATAGACGACAAGACTTTTATTGTAATAGGCTTACTAAAATTATTCAGACCAATACTATTAAAATCTAAATTATCAGATAAATACTATTGATACTACAACTTTGACGTTCCATAATGTTTATATGATAACACTAAATATATTATATTCATAAAATATATGCAATATTTTCTAGATAATCTATGCAAAATTATCTAGAAAAGATTGTTGAGTGCTTTTTAGATCATTTATCGTAGGTACTCTTTATTTGAACTTATTATTTTATGTACCTTTTAAAAAATATTCATGTACAGCAGCTCTTAAAAGTACACGTATGAATACAAAGACGTCGTTTGTGTTCTATCCTTAACAAAGTGATCAAAAGTGGGTCTTACGCAAGCGGAGCCAGGCAAAAGTAGCTAGTGCACCCAAATATGAACAGCGTTACAAGTGCATTGTTCTCTAGATAAGCCAAACGCTCCACAATGCATACTAATTCTACAAAGTTATGCTGTTTTAACTTGAGTTAATTTGTGAGGAGTGTTCGCTGGCAATGCTATACTGAAGCGAAGCTATAATTTTATTAATCGAACGTAGAATAAGTTTCGCTTGTAAACATTATCTGTCTGTGTGTGGTTTTTATATCTACCACTATACATACATTCATTTCACCTTTTAATTTCTTTTTCTATAAGATAAAATAATCAAGAATCTTCAGATTTTCCTTTTCTAGAGCTAA
The DNA here is from genome assembly GCA_964056405.1 of Acronicta alni. Taxonomy (NCBI): domain Eukaryota; kingdom Metazoa; phylum Arthropoda; class Insecta; order Lepidoptera; family Noctuidae; genus Acronicta; species Acronicta alni. The sequence goes on from OZ043923.1 coordinate 16,361,404, forward strand.
ATTCAACAATACTTTCATTGGACACGTTTACATTATTAAAGGCCATATGAATATAAAGTATATTTCGCAAAAAAAAAAATATATATACTTTGGTCTGCAAATAAATGCTTTGATTTTAGACTTGCACAGTCTCTTTTTTCATTCTTATTACTATTTTCACCGGGAACAAATTCGTATAATAAAAATGAACCACAAGAACACGTACAGATCTCATAGCTACATAAACGCTTGACGACCGCTACGCTTACACACGCTCACATGGGACAGCACCAATTTAATCCGAGTGTTATATTGTTGCGGCGCTGTCGCCGTAAACACAATATATGTCTGCTTATATACAAATTGTGCACACAGCCGACCACGATATCTCCGCTACTGTTATCTAGTTGTGACTGTTGGTGAGCCCGCCTTTGTCCACTTGTGAGATGGTTCACATTCATGGACTTGAATGTAAATTTAAAAACTATTTATTACTTGCTACATTACTCTTTTATTGACTAAACCTTTTCCAATCTATTTTTATTAGTGTAATGGCTAATGCTTTGGACAGATGATTGAGAAGTTGTGAATTGTGAACTATGGCAATCAACTTAAAATGGAATACCTAACAACTATATCAAGCTTATAAACTTGGCTACACTTCAGTCTCTTGCTAATGTTCAATCAAATATATTTCAAAACCGTCGATGGATTTGGAGAAGCCAACTAGTCCACTATTAATCTTGGTGAATATGCCATGGATTTAGCAGACGTGTACGATGTCCAAATGGTTATCGATGTAGGAGATGAACTCCCGATACTGTGTGCTTATTGGTGGTGTTGGCATGCAGCCATGTGGCATGTAGCGGCCAGAGGTTATAGGGAAGGACGACGATTAAATCGATTTACATTATTATAACTACATTATTTCTACTAAAACACAGCTGTCAGGTATGAGCTGGCTCCAAGCTTTTTGAGATTTAACTGAATGGAAGAATGGAATTTTCAAATTTTACGTAGCTACTACTGTTTCATTGAGCAGTTTAAAGTAAGAGCTTTATAAATTGAAAATGGCTTCGGGTTGTAAATAATTGTTTCCCATTAACCAGATTGTACCTAATAAATAACAAAACTCATTTCTAATTTATATTTATTAATTTAACCTCAAGTGCAAATAATCAAAATAATATTAATTAATGCTTTATTATGAAAACAATTAAGCTCTACCGCTAATAAAGCGGCCGTTAAAAGTGATACGTCATGTTGAATTTCATGCAGTTATTAACGTTAAATAGCGGTTAGTAACGGTAAATAACGTTATTTGGGCAGCACTAGCGGTCGTAAAGTTTACAGCCGCAACTAAACCGGGGTTGAGTTGTGACTGATATAGTTATTACTTATAGGGTGTTTATTAGCCTCGGTTCGTTGTTAGGGAGATAAAATTTTAATGCCACTTGACATGTCACATTATTTCAAAACGTTATTAACGGTGATGGAAGTTCATTTCAAGGACATAATATTTAACATTTTTAAAGTTCTCAGCTGATTATGACCTTTCATACACGCGACAATTGATTTTTATTTATATAGATTACATACCTAACTCGATCTAATTGTTTCTTAAGCTGATTTTAATAAACGTTGTGCTAAACAACTGTTATAGTAGGTATACTTTGTATGGAAAGTGACTTTAGAGACAGTTTTTTAAAAGTTTGGTTTGCAATTTATTCTTAGGTTCTTACATAGTAATAATTTATTATAGTAACCTGAACTCAAATAACTATGTGAACACGGAACTCATTATACATCCAATCAGTTTGCAAACAAATCGTTACTTCTAAGTGTTTATAGAAGCTTCATCATTAACCCATATACTGTCCCACTGCTGGGCACGGGTCTCCTCTCATATTGAGAGAGATTAGGCTATAGTCCACCACGCTAGCCTAGTAGGTTGGCAGACTCCACAAACCGTCGAGAAAAATCTCTAAGGTATGCAGGTTTCCTCACGATGTTTTCCTTCACCGTTATAAGCGAGTGATAATTAATGATAAATACGCACATGAATTCGAAAAGACAGAGGTGCGTGCCTTGGGTTCGAACTCGAGACCTTCGACTTGGCAGTCCAATGGTCATACCAATAGGCTATCACTGCTTGGTTATAGAAGCTTACCGCTGAAATAAAATAATCTCTATTTCCCCCTTCCTTATCCCATATTCGTCGACATCACAATTATTTTCCTATCTCTTGAAGCAATTTACTCATGCGTATATTTGGTGGATGCTCGACTAGCGATGGACTCGGAGTACTCGGCCAATTCAGAATGTGTACGCGTGGTTAAGTCCGTTTTAGAAATTGTAGCGTAGGTATATCATAATATCACTCACAAAGAGGTCCATGTCTTCCATACCTCTGTGGTCCGATCCTATAGTTAATTAGACTTTTAGCCAAATAATCGACAGCACAGTTAAAAATGTTTGTGTTTCCAGTTACAATCTTGGAAGTGTTAGTGTTAGTGAGCTGTAAGGTAAACTATTGAAATATCGAATTTCTGTTACCCGAATCTTAAAACCCCGAAAACGGTTGATAGAACTTTTAAAAGACAGGTGTAATGAATGACAACTTTCTATAATTCCGTTTTTAATTCCAGATGAATCAATTTACAGGTGCACTAAAACCAAATATTCAAGTAGTATTTTTTTGTTTCCTATATTGTCATAATCCAAATGTAGTTATACCAGATTCTCAGAAAATTTTTTTTTGTTTACCATCGTACCATTTTCTAAATAAACTATTAACAAATTTTCATAATATTTTTATTTGGTTCCCATACAATTGTGTTCCAACTAAACTATAAACAGGTATAGTAAAACTCAGTAAATTTATACGATTCATTTATTAATTAAATGTATTTTATTTTTATTGTATACGATTCATTTATTATTAAGTAATTTAGAAATTGACATTAATTTGTTTTAATTTGCAAAAGTTTGCTATATCTTAACTATCACCTGAAAATAAAAATTGCCAGTCAGTAAATTTATTATTTTAGTTGCCTATTATGGTTTAAGTGTCTAATTCGGCTCAGTAGGTTAGGTTAGGTTAGAACTGCGACCAGAACCTACTCGCTATTGTTTTACTTGCCTATTACAGACAGGATAAGGTTAAGTACCTAAAATAAAAGGATTTAGTTTTTCTGGATATCGTTTATTTTAATTTTAAAAATCTTGGTTTTCATTAGTAGCATTTCAAAAATTTGTGTTTTAAAAATTCGGCTTTCGTGCATATGGATTACGGTCATCTGGATTTTGTGCATTTAGATTTTGTGTGTCTGGAACTCGTTCGACTGGATTATAAAACGTCGTACAAATGAATAAATGGGCAAATGAAATTCGGAGTTGCGATTATATGGCAAATAAAACTACGGAATTTGAAAAAAACCGGATTATGAAAAAATGGCACGTTTTCGGGATTATGATATTCGGAATATTAAAATTCGGTATTAAGATAGGTAACCCAACTATAATTATTACAGTTGTTGTTCCGTGTAAAATAAAATACGAAATCCATGAAGGATATTCCAGTCGAATTGTAAAATAATACTCGTATTTATATGTTTATTATCATTCCAAAAATCTAATTTCACTTGTACAATGCTTTTAATTTAAACACGTCATTCAATCTACGCGATTCAACCAAAATACTGCAAAATTTCAACTCCGTTTCACAGACTAGACCAAAAAAAACTGCAGCTCCGTACATGTAGTTATCTGCTCTATCTACAACGGACAGAGATGTAACAGCATTCGGTTGCAAACGAATGGAGTAATTAAAAACTTCCTTCCTACGTATCGCGGGCTGCAGGACGGTGGCGGGACCACTAACGATTATGACTGTCGCGTAGCCGTAGCTCAGTGGAAACAGTAGGTTCAGTTAACATAAATTTTCATAGGTTGTGGGGAATGTCGAGCGAGTCCCGTGGCTTGAGTACAGGAAGTACTAACATGTGGTTTTTTTTTTATAAGAGATAGGTTAGCGTTTGACCACAATCTCACCTGATGGTAAGTGACGACGTGGTCTAAGATGTAGCACGCTTACCTAGAAGATACCTATTCACTCGTGACTTGAAGACCCCCAAATTGTACACGTCAGGAAATACAGACTCAGGCAGCTGATTCCATTCCCTTGCTGTACGGATAAGGAATGTCGAGGCAAAACGCTTAGTGCGGGTTTCGGGAATTTCCACCATGAAACGGTGACGCTTTTCAGTTTGCCTGGTTGTGCGATAGTAAAAGGGAGATGGCAGAATTAGATTGTGCAGTTCTGATGTACACTCTCCGAAATGTATCCGGTAGAAGACCGACAGGCTTGCCACCCTACGCCGATGATCAAGGCTTTGAAGCCTGTTTTTGGCCAGCTTATCTTCGCCAATAAGCCTCCTGGCTCTCCTCTCAATAGACTCCAACGCCTCCAGCTGGTATTTGGCAGAACCGTCCCAGAGGTGAGAGCAGTACTCCATGCACGACCGTACTTGAGCTTGGTACAGGTTGAGCAACTGTTCCGGTGTGAAGTACTGCCTCACTTTCGCCAGAATGCCAAGCTTTTTTGAGGCTATTTGATCTGCAGGTAAAGGACAAACACGTCTTTACCTTCCTGGTAGCAAGCTGAAGATTTCCATTCAGGTAAAACCATGTTGCCTTTTTTAGGCAGTCGGGTACAACGGGGTCGGGCCAACAGTACCAAATATTAATATTATGCAAATATTCAGGAAAACCTACATAAAAGCGTACTACGTATCTTACTTTCTACGTATCGCGGGATGCAGCGCTGTGGCGGGACCATGACTGTCGCATAGCCATAGACCGGTAAAAACAATAGTTTTAAATAATGAACAAATTCAACTCGGAATGACCTTATTTTCGCAATCGTTAGTAGTTGTTGGGTGGCGGAGATCTGGTGCTTGCCGTTTAGTGTAATATACAGATTGATATTCACCTAGTTTTATAATCGTTTTGTAAGCTGTTTTTAATATTAATAAATGTGTTTCTAACCAATAAGTTGTATTTAACAGCTGTTATAGTAGGTATACTTTGTATGGAAAGTAACGTTAGATATAGTTTTTAACAAGTTTAGTTTATCATTAGGTTCTTTCATTGACATAATTATTTATACTAACCTGAAGTTAAACTAACTAACGGTTAGACTGAAAGCCGACTTCGGCATATTTTCTAGGATTTCTTTCAAAACATAAGTGTAATCCTACTGTAACCCTTTCACTATGTCATCGTCAATACAGCAGTTTAAATTTCCGTCACGCTGTCGGCACGTGTTGCGGGTCGATAGCTCCGTGCCGAACAACTGAACCGTTCCGGAATTTTATAATAAAACCACTCATACTGTTTATTTAAGGTACTATTTATTTCTTGGGTTTCTGCCTTTTGAAGTGCTTTGTACAAAGGTTCAGAAACATTTATGGGTAGGTATAGCATTATTGTTTTGTAAGAACGGTTGATTCATTCGAACTGAAAATGTTGAAAAATATGGTACATTATTCTAAATATTTAGGTTAGCCAATATTATTGGATAACTATTATTGGATATTGGTCATATATCACTGCTTTTTTCTGACAAATTATATTAACTGAAATAAACACTTTTATTGCAAATAACTTATGTTCTCGTACGTGTATCCATTTTCCAGCAGCCTGGCTTGCTAGGAAAATAAAAATGTTAGGACACAATCATCCTTTAAAGATAATAACACTATTTCACGTTACTGGTAAAACTATAAATCATCCAAAGATTGGCTATAAACACATATTCTGTAGAATAGCCTATTTTCTGAACTTGTTTAGCCGGAGGAACTATTTTTTGGGGCGAGAAGGGTTCTTGAACGTTATCGATAATGTTGTATATTGAGATTGTATTTTTAACGGTTACGGAGGTACTTTTAATGATTTGGGATTAAAGATTTTGCTATTTTTGTGAGTTGGCTCTTTTTTAGACATAAAATGGTTTTCATACACTATGTAAAATGTAACTAAGTTCTAACCACCATCGTCATCCTCCGAGCTTTTTCCAACTGAGTATGTTCAGTTCAGCTTCAACCAGATGCGGATTAATATCATTATTTTAAACGAAGTAATATACAGTTACATTATGCATTATCGATATCCTAAGGAGATAGGCCAGAAGCCCAAAAAACCTTACAATGAGTCTATTGTAAGGTTTTTTGGGCTTCTGGCGAAACGATTATCATTGTATAATAATAGACGTCTTTACATGCTCTCCGGGATAACGGAGAGGCTACTCTAATCAATTTCCAAAATCCAAAAATAACTGTAAACCTCCATAAAATAATGTAGGTACTGTCATCAAATTGTGAAATACAATTTGCCAAAATCACATTTATCTACAGTCCAGTTTGCAGTATGAAATTAGAAACAAACCATCACGCCCATAGTAGTACTACTGTACAGGTAATCCACACTTCACCTGTACATTTTGTAATAAAGGGCGAGCCAATTGATATTTTAAAATTCCTACTATTATAAATGCATAAAAATAAATAAAATAAAGTAAATCTGTCTATTTGTCTATCCGTTACGCTTTCACGCCTAAACCACTTAACCGATTTTGATGATTACAGAGATTTATTATGCCTTGGAGAAGTACATAGGCTACCTTAAGTTTTAAAACACCCTTTGGAATGCGGGTGAAGCCGCGCTCAATAGCTAGTATTTATATAAAACATGTTAAAACTTCTAATTATTCAATATAATTATTATATTGTTTTCTTCCGCTTTCTTAACAGACCTGAAGATAAATAGACTCAATTAACGTATTATTAGCTATGTTAAATACAGCTAATAGCGTTATCTTTATAACTAACTTAATGAACAAGAAACGAAACATTAATATATGTTTCGTTTCTCGAGTCCTGTTTCTCGTACCGCAGTCTACACCGAACAAGCCTGCAATCTACATTATATGCGCCAATGTATCGGTGGAAGCAGACTTCAGCACATGTTTTTATAATACCGAAGAAGTTTTGCTAGTTTCCGTCTGGGAAGCTGAATGTTAACCAACGATGTATCGACTCCCAACATTAAGTTTGTCTATTTGGTCTCTACTTATAGTAGAGAACAAAGAATCGTGAGTTTAATCAATACATAGTCAAATCAAAACAGAAGCTGTGCTCTTAGTTTCGGTTGAAAATGTATATCGCACTTAGTTATAACATTTTTAAGCATTCTTCATCGTCTCCTTCAAGATTAAAATTTCGACTACATAATATATCTCATTTATTCAAACGTACCTAAGGTGGCTAAAGTGCTTTGTGCGAATTTGCCTTGGCTCTCTGGAGTCGGATAAAAATGTGATTACAATTGTCCGAAACTACAGCACTATTATTCGAGTAGTTTCAAACACGCAATAATATTATATATATATATATTATACAGTATTCTCCTCTCTTTTCCTCTTTCAGGCCGGACTGAAAACTTAATCATAAAATATAAAAAAAATGCCTTCGAGATGTCGTATAAACAGTACTAAACCAATATCACACATGTTTTTTATATATGGTGTAAAAATCGAGGGGTTGCCTTAGGGTCTCAGGATATATAGTCCAATAAAGCAAGGCTCCGGCCATAAACGTCCACCCGCCACCATCGGCTAACTTCACGGTAAATTGCGGAGGGGGAAAGTTCAGATTTTTCCCCTCAACCGACGTTAATAGTTTGTATTATGAAACGATTTTTGGATATATATTTAAGGTACTTGAGGGTTGACGGAAACGGTTTGTTAACCTTTTAATTTAAACGGGTTTGATAGTTGTATTTAGTTTATCATTTTGCTAAAATTACTAAGTCGAATTTTCACCGACATTGAAATTTTGAAGTTGAAAATATACCTAGTTTATGTTTTTTTTCAACGATCATCAAAATAATTATTTAATTATTTTAGTTCCTAAGTATTCTGTTTTTACATTGAAATAGTGATCAAACTGAAATAGAAGATTATCATTTATAATCACTCTTATGAATCATCGGATCTACTTGTCAATACATTGTTACTCCTACACATTTTACTACGATATTTTCGCAACAATAAAAAGTATTTCATTCCCCTGAAATACGGCATCAAGGTTTTGTAGCGCGGGAGTCTGACTGCACTTTACGACTCCATAAAAATAGTTTCATTTTTTATTACCTGCATAACTAGATTTGGAATTCAAATGTGGCGACTGATTTTATTTAAACTAAATTATACTTCTTTATATTTATATTACCTACTATCCAAAGTCAAATCACATAATAATATTTTATGGTGGTGATGGTTGATATTAATAATTCAGAAATTTTACTACGTGTTATAATATGCTAACGGCTACATTATCCTTTGATTTTAGATTTTAGCAGTAATTTTTAACCAACCAATAATCAATAAACAATGACTGCCTTTTGATTTGTCCTTGGACTGTGAAATCATAGGCATATAAGTCTCGCGTTTGAATATAATTAGTTCGATAATATGTATTATATAATGAACACAAGCCACAGCGAAGAGGAGCGAGCTATATATTTATATGGATCCGAGCAGCTTTCGATGTTCATGTTTCTAGTAATTTATTGCTCTCATAACATTTTTAGACGACAAAATGAAAAATGTTGACTCGTAATAAATTGAGGCCGCTTCCAATTTGGCCGTCCTTGAATTTTTCAACTTGGCTTTTGTTTCAAGCCCAAATAAACGGTATTCTCTTAGTACCTATATATTTTTCAGAACTAATTTATGCTAGTCTTAAAAAATAAGTATTACGTGACAAAAAAGGAGTCTAGAATTTATGCGAAGTATATTTTAAATTAATTTTATTATTTATAAACTTACTACAAAATTATGTGTTGCTGACGTTTTAGCCTGCGGTTATCTCTTACCATCAGGCTGCCTGTATGCTTATTACAATTTTTAAAAAGTTCTAGTATATTTCGTATAAAAAACGTCAAAAGTATTGTTTGAAATGTTCAGAAGTTCAAAGATAAGTTGGTGGGGACCACATTTCAGTTCGTTTCTTTGTGCAAGAAACTTGTACAGACAAAAGCAATATACCAGACCGGAGATACGAAAGAAGAGTAAAATTATTGTATCTTAACGAAATAAATGGGGCAAGTAGTGAATGTTCCGGCGATATAGCGCGCCTCCCGGCTTCACCCCTTGTTTTGAACAAAACTTACTCATACGAAGAACGGCTTTAGGCCGAGAGCCAAATAGCACTTTAAAATTCTTCCGAAATTGCTTTCTTTAAATTATTCTTGACTATTTAAGAATTCTTACTTTAAAAAATCGTATCTAGGTTTTAAACTCAAACTTGGATTTATTTGAAAACTTTAAGATATATTTTAAAAGTTTTAGACACCTGGTTAAAACTTGATGTTTGCGAAAAATAGCACGTACTCTTTTTTATGGATACTTCGAGGTGAAGAGCTTGCAGAGATGCTTGTTATTAGTTGTAAAAGTTATGTCCTGAGAATTAGGTCAACAGCTAGAATTTGTTCTGTAGCAACCGGCAAATTAACACATCTTTATAATTATATGTGACTTCTGACGTTCAAGCGAGAGATGGTTCACATGTCTTAGCGAAAAGGATAACATTTCATTGAAAGTTGGCAACTTCTTAGTTTAGTTACTTAACATGACACGAGTAACGGTGCGTGTTATTCCAGACGCACCGTTATTTGTGTCATGTAGGAATGCTTTGCAGTAGTTAACGGTATTTAATTGTACGCAAACTTGTCACTAATATGGAATATCTTCTTCCCCACTCGAAAGGGAAATGCCCATTCTTGGCCATGCTTTGCCCATCAATGTGGTAAATACAAAAAAAATACTCATTTCATAACTAAAATATTGCTATATACATAGTAGCAGAACTCCGGAATTAAAAGCCAATTTAATCAAGACACTCAATCGTTTATTGCTTTATTTTACAACTTCCGGACGTTTGTCAATTGATCAATTCCGTAAAAGTAGGGAGGATCGCAACTTTTACTGAAAAAATCGATACACTAAAACCGGCTACCGAAAATCGATATTTGGGAAATCTTTTTTGTTATGCGTTTTTCTTTGTGGCTTTTTTTATATACTTAAAAAATAAATAAAATAAGAAATGTTTATCCATTTTTGGGCTTCAAATTTATACGAACTATTGAATCGATTCCGTGTTTCCAGTTATTTTTTTAATATTGATTTTTCGATAAATCGATCTCTTATTGTTGTTATCCCTATGTGAATAATAATCGTAATCGACAACTGACAGTGATTGACATTGACATTTCACCATTTGTTTGGTGAATAAAGATGGTAATATTATTGTTCTAAAAGGATTTCCTTCGGCTAATAACAGCATTTTAATTAGATGGCAAATCAAAGGCGACATATAAGTAGGAAAGTGTATTTCGTTTAGATTTAAATTATTAAGAATGACGAAACTAGATTAGAAGCGATACGACAATATTGTTGTAATTGCATATCTGGTCGGAGGACAGTAGGGTGTTGTGTCTACGTGATGACAATTTTATTGTGTGGTTCTTGCGCTGGGCTAGGTTTCAATCAAATATAAATCCCCCTGTCCCATTTTTAGATGATGTGCTTTTCATTATTTTAATGAGAATATATAAAAAATCATAAAACTTTAGGTATGTTTTCTTGTTAACCTTGAATTTTTAAATATGATTTTTATAAGTCCCACCGAGTTCTCTGTAAAAAATAGTGGTTGTTTCTTTATCTATGATGTAAACCCTAATGCCTATAATGTGTTTCTTTCATGGGCGTCACTTGGCCAAAACCTCTTTATAAAATGGGCATTTCCCTTTTAGCTTTTCTTAATACTCAAATAACCATCGTAGTCAAGACCCCGATGAAAGGCAAACAAAATTAAGATTTCAGTAATAATAATAACAATAATTTATTGGAACAAAAGTATAGTTTTACAAAAGTTTGTGTTCGTTAACAACCGCATTAGTATGGAATACTGTGTCGCGGCCATTAGCGCCCACCTCCAGGAGGGGAGATGACAGCGTTCCAGGTAATGTCCAGCATTAGGATTGGACGCTGATAACGGTTTATATTGTACCTATCATGATTTTAATTTTGTAATTTATTTCCAAACTCCTGGCCTACACTCAGTTGCCGATAGCATCGCCGATCGCGGCGCCTTTATCAGCCATTTTCCCTTCATATCCGATATTATTTTATACCGTGGCCCCAGGGCTCTTGCACCCTATATTTCACAAACGATGGGAAGCTTGTAAGAGATTGGATCCCCCGTTCTATCTGGAGTGGAAATTTCGAATACGCTAACCTGATGGGTGATTTCCTTGTGATCGTGTTTATGATTATATTATTAAGTATACAAAGTTTTCTTTTCGTGCGTGTAAACATGGTGATAGCAAATTTGATTGAGTGATCTGAGTGTTTCTGTTGAGTTTGCTAATACATCAATATTTGCAAATACCGGTTAGTGCTTTTTTCACGTGTCATGCTTTAAAAAGGTGTTCTTTAAAATTTTACCCTTTAAATTAATGTCGATATTGAAAAACTGTTTTTGAGAACTACTAAACTGATAGTACGGTATTATTTTTTTTATTTTATTATCGAACTATGTAAGATTCAGCGTATATATGTAACATTTATTTAATTAGGATTATTCATGTTTTATTTATCAGAATAATAAATTCGTTAGCTGCTGAACGTACTCTTGTTGAGCTACCCGAAAATTAAATGCTGAACAAATAAATCTTGAACTTATCTATATCTTCAATTCGTTTTTGGTACCTAGTTATTTTGCAACATACGCACATCCCCTGTTGCTTACGGACGAGTCCTATCAATGTTACAAATCACAACAGACATTCACACACATGCAATTTTCCGAAACCGCGCGTTTCACAGCAATTTGATTTGGTGTATTTGTCAGTCTGTCGGTACGCTACGTAAGCGCAGACATTGATTCGACCGTTTTTCGTAATTTAATTTGTGTAACCCCCGCCGCGGCCGGTCCCGACCACCCGCGGGTCTCGGGTTCATCCCGACACGGTTTGGGCGTAACTTCGCTTCGGATCACTGCGATACTGTCACACATTAGACACGCTGTCAGCTTTATTCCAAATTATATACTGTTAATAACGAGATTTTTCTGTTGATATGATCATAGACTGATATTTAAGTCGTGTTCTTGTTTGTTGAGTCATATTTTTATTGATTGGGCGTTGCATTACATTCAGTAATGGTATTGTTGTCTGCATGAATTTAGAACAAGTAACTTTACTATTGTGTTTATAAGTAAACAAGCACATTTGTATTCAGCTGTATATCGCACACAAATTCAAATGAATACCTCAATAACTTGTCTGTACGTCGTACACAAAGAGCATTGTCTTACCCACATAAATGTTAGCGTCAGGCGAATGCAATCCAATCTTTTTAGCTACAAAAAGGGTTGAATCTGCGCCATTTCAGTGTTTCCATTCTAAACAGACAGTGGCATGGCAGAGGTCCAACGAACCCCGTTGTACTTTTAGCAGGGAAGCTTTTTACTGGCGGGGCCGACGGGTTAGTACTGTATTTAAAGAATTTTTGGAACGATCCGGTGCTTATTTAAAGTGGTGTAAGCCCTTCGTTATTTTTTCATAACTGTTTCGTTGTTTTAACTAGGTTACTTTGGAATATGAATACATATTTTTTCATAACTGTTTCGTTGTTTTAACTAGGTTACTTTGGAATATGAATACATATTTTTTCATAACTGTTTCGTTGTTTTAACTAGGTTACTTTGGAATATGAATACATATTTTTTCATAACTGTTTCGTTGTTTTAACTAGGTTACTTTGGAATATGAATACATATTTTTTCATAACTGTTTCGTTGTTTTAACTAGGTTACTTTGGAATATGAATACATATTTTTTCATAACTGTTTCGTTGTTTTAACTAGGTTACTTTGGAATATGAATACATATTTTTTCATAACTGTTTCGTTGTTTTAACTAGGTTACTTTGGAATATGAATACATATTTTTTCATAACTGTTTCGTTGTTTTAACTAGGTTACTTTGGAATATGAATACATATTTTTTCATAACTGTTTCGTTGTTTTAACTAGGTTACTTTGGAATATGAATACATATTTTTTCATAACTGTTTCGTTGTTTTAACTAGGTTACTTTGGAATATGAATACATATTTTTTCATAACTGTTTCGTTGTTTTAACTAGGTTACTTTGGAATATGAATACATATTTTTTCATAACTGTTTCGTTGTTTTAACTAGGTTACTTTGGAATATGAATACATATTCCAAAGTAACCTAGGGCTTACACCACTTTAAATAAGCATCGGATCGTATTTAACATTATAAATGGTGTTGTTTTTAAACTTTTTTGGAGTTCTCAGTTATATTGTTTCAGTAGTAATTAGACAGTTTTATCATTTGTCTAAATGCATGTAAAAATACACCGAATTTAAATTATTACAATAACTTAACTTGACTACATGGTTGGCGTAACAGTAAAGTGATCACCTCACCACTTACTCACTCTTGGGTTCGATTCCCATCCGAGAAAAATCTTTGTATGATCCACAGATATTTTCTAAAAAGCCTTTTGGGATACAGATGAAACCGCGGGCGACAGCTAGTATTATAAATGCGAAAATATATCTATATTTGTACAAAATTTCATCAAAATCGGTTCAGTGGTTTCGTTACTTTCGCATTTATAATAATTATTAGTAGGGATACCATTTAATACATACTATCATAATTTATTTTATGACACCGAACTAAATTTTATTTTCATTTGGCATTCTTTCTGTTGCGACATAAGTTGCAAATGATCTCTCTACAACTATTGTAAGACGCTTTTGTCTTACAACTTCCACAAGATAAACGGCACATGTAATATTTTTCTTTACTTTCTTCAGCGGGAAATCAGCGCGGTGGTTAATGGCGGACATAAGCAATATTGTTGTAGAAACAAATTGTCCCAACACATGTTAAGAGTTATGCGCTCCTGGTGCTCGCAGTACGGACAACGCACTTGAAACAGAAAAGAAAATAATTATTTTTACTAATTATTTTTGATGGCCTCAAATATAACCAAGTAAAAACAATAGGTATAATAGCAGTGACAGCCTAATGGTATGACCATTGGACTGCCAAGTCGAAGGTCTCGAGTTCGAACCCAAGGCACCCACCTCTGACTTTTCGAATTCATGTGTAATTCATTAATAATTAATTATCACTCGCTTAAACGGTGAAGGAAAACATCGTGAGGAAATCTGCATACCTTAGAGATTTTTCTCGACGGTTTGTGAAGTCTACCAACCCGCACTAGGCCAGCGTGGTGGACTATAGCCTAATCCCTCTCAATCTGAGAGGAGACCCGTGCCCAGCAGTGGGACAGTATATGGGTTGATGATGATAATAATTTAGTTTCGTGAGTTCGATTATGCAATTGAAAAATAATATTGTGTATGAATTCACAAACTGCAAGCTGAAAATGCAGCCTTTATGTAACAACTAGGTACAGTGCGTACGCCTCTTTTATTTACAGTTAATAAAAGTAGGATTTCAAACGTAGAGGATTCATCTACAATCTAAACAAATAATGTATTAAATATTATTAGATTTAACCTATTTCCGTTTTAGTTTAGTTTTAGCTGTTCTCGGAGTGTAAAAATCAATTTTTTTTTTGATGTTTAAGTAAACTGTCACTAAATCCTATTATAATTCTATCCAGCATTCCAAAGTTATCAGAATAAAAGTATCAAAGACAGCTTCCGTACCGCAAACAACCGCATATCGTTACTACAGCAAGGTTTGGGGGAAAAACTTGTGTTATATGAAAGTTGGCGCGAACCCGACGATGTGGCCCCACGTGCACTATATGGTGGCGACGAGCTGTCATTTTTTTCCTCAATGCACGTTTCACGCCCCCTTCATGAATAACAGGATCTTGCAGCACCCCTTGCAGCAAAGTTTCAGCGGAAGGACGTGGTTTTTTAATTTTTGTCGAGTTTGTGACTCCATTAAGAGCTGTCTTGCTAATTAAGAGAAAGTTGATGATAATAACATTTTCATGTGATATTTTGCTCGCTTCGGTTGGTTTAACTTGTATAAGTGAAGCCTACCTAACCAGTGAAGACTTGGCCAGAAAAAGTTAAATGTAATATTTTTTTAGAACTTACATTTTAAGATCTTCTCTTGTATATTTTCTTTACCAAGTCACAACAATGATGAAAAGCAACATATTTTTACTAACGTAACCAACGTTGAAATTATAATGATAACTCTAAGGACCACTACAACATGGAGGAACATATGTACATGGTGACTCGTTAACGTCAAACATGCGGTGCGACGTTACGTGTTCCTGCGTTCGACATTCGATTGTATCTTTTAAAGGAGTCACAACAAAATCCATTATTTGAGTCAAATTGCGCGGTAAGTAGGTACTTGGTTTAAATTCACGTTAAAAATACACTGTCATAAATTGATTACTTAAAACACTTTTATAAACCGGTAATCGATTTATTGGTTCTATTCACGATGCCGCCGGCATACAATTCGAAAGTTTCTTCACACAAACTCCATGCAAACTTCGCCGACACCTATTTAAAAGTTTTTTTTCGTATAATATGTTCTTTACACGTGTCGCACACAAACAAACTTTGTTGATGACACTTTGATGGATTTCCGAATTGTTTTTCTGAATAATAAAAGTGGTGTGAAATGCGACTCGATTTGAGCACGATTTTGTTATTGTTTTGGGTACTGGTAGGTACTTAAAGCATGTTCATCAGCATAAAGTAGGTATGGTCAATTTTAACAAAATATTTAGAAATTTGACTTAGGCTACTTTTGACGTAGGTATTCAATTATTCATCATGTCCCGAAGATCTAAGACAAAAGGTTTTGCTCTATTAGTAAAACCCAGGTCAAGCCGTTTTTCCTCCACAAGACAAACAATGAAGATGGCTTCATTGTTTGTCTTGTGGAGGAAAAACATTAATTGTATTAAATGTATAAAGGTAAAGTTTATAAATATACTATTAACATAAAAGGCTATATAAGGTAATGTAATACGATCCCAACTGTCGCGACCGAGGTTATGCGTTTCACATTCGCGTTAACAATGACACGTTTCAAGTTACGTTCTTTTATTGTTACGACAATGTATAGGTATGTTACTTAATTTTTATGATCCGGTGAGTAACTGAATATCTTGAGGATTTCACAAAAGAGAGTTGTTGTTATTGTTTCCATTTTATAATATTAATCGAAACTACCTTTTGGGGTTCCAGTTGATTTATTTAAATTCTCAGTATGAGACGAGAATTAATTAATGGTGTGGAGAGGCGAGGTGTGTTGCCCCTCCAACCAAAGGGAGGATCCTCCAACCAGGCGAGTGTTGTGCCTGGCGGGCCACGGCCCGACGGTTGATGTCGGGCTGTTGTATATATGCAACTCTTCGTTGCGAATGTTGCTTGCGCGATTCAGGCCTTCGTAGTTCTATGTAGCGCGGTAGATGTCGCTACAATGGCTATATAGGACTTAGCAACTTAGAGTATGAACATGAGTGCACTTTTGCCTTATTCTTTTGAAAACTGCTTCGTAAAGTTACCTCAAAAGGTTTTTTTAATCAGATAAGCACTTACCTACGCGATATTCTTAGCCAACCATAGTACCTAGGTATATATACTATGGATGCTAGCAGCGCCAGGGGTAGCACTCGCACGTTGTCATCCTGAGACATCAGTTACTGTTATTGAATCATATATCATCGTCATCATCCCTTCTCAGATTTTAATAGATTGATCGCCCAATCCCCAATACAACGATCATCCAAACCTGACACATTCTGTATCCCGTTCATTTAACACGCAATGAAAGTCTGTTCAATTATATTGTGTAAACATCCCGCCGATCTGTTTGTCATCACGTCATTACTGGTGGCGACTGAATGCCCGCGGGAATCACCCAGTGATTATTTTGGTCGCAACGCTTAATTTTAGCCCCTTTACAGCAGGGAATGGAAAGTAAACAGTCGATTAGTATTGTGTGGACAGAATTATTGGATCAGTTGTTTTTGTTAAAGGAAGGAAATGGGTGTCAATGGTGTTCAGGTTCATTATATTTATAGTACTGGGTGACTGTATTTATTCGAGAAATTGTTGTATGTTAATTTTACAAACATACATACCTACGTACCATCAAGTCTGTGTTTCCCGAAGGATGCAGAGGTGTATATTAGAGCCTATTATAAAAATATATGTATAATTCAATACTTACTTATTATTATTATTTTTATTTAAATTCAAGTGCCACGACTCATAAAAATTGTTAGTATGACTTACTCCTATGTTAGTAATTACATTTTCATATATGTCACTGTCGTAACATCCCATGGGAGATGGCACTACAGCGACACATGTACACGCAATCCAGCCTGCTTGCGATCATGCTCAGGATACTGTTGGAGCTGGCCCGCACTCTGCTTACCAGCGATGCACACCTCTTACGCATTGTTGCATAAAAACAATCTATGTGTGCGTCTGCAAACATTCCTGATGCGCTACAGTAGCGGGGCAGCCCCACCAGCACCCTGAACGCGTTATTATATTGAACACGGAGCGCGTTGTACGATCTTTGAGTATATCCAGCCCACAGGCTGCAAGTATAAAAGTTTGTGCAGTAGGCTCTAAAGAGAGTGACCTTAACTGCAAGTGAACACCGTGCAAACCTGCGAGCTATCATGTTTGCTCTAACCGACAACGCCCTCCGCTCTCGTTCAATGTCTTCATCGTCTTTGAGATCAGGAGTCAACACATGACCAAGATATTTAAATTTGTAGACTCTTGTCAACGGTGTTCCGTTGAGTACTACGGGTGGTATTTTATCATGCGTCCTACCCCTGGTCTCAAAGACCATGATCTCCGATTTTTTATAATTGTACACCAAACCGTGTGATTTGGCGTACTTCTCACACAGGGATACAAGTCTCCTTAGGCCGCAGATAGACGCGCTCAGCAGGACCATGTCGTCTGCGTAGCTGATGTTGTTAACGCACACTCCATCTATGAAACAACCGACCCTGGTACCACCGAGCTCGCCGATCAACTCATTCATATACAGGTTGAAAAGTGTAGGCGAGCTCAACCCCCCTTGCCTCACCCCGCACTCCAACCTATATGGAAGAGATAATGACCCAGCCCATCGGACATTGTTGATCTGGTTCCCATACCAAAACCTGAAGATGTTAATGATTTCAGTGGGGAGTTTGATATTTTCCAGTTTTTTCCACAAGTCGTCGTAGGAAACCAAATCAAACGCCTTGGAAAGATCGAGAAAGCAGGCGTAAACAGGTGTCTCTCGCTGCGTGTAGTATTTGACAGCATGCTTAAGACACAAGATTGCACTTTCTGTCGACAATCCTGAACGGAATCCAAATTGGTTCTCATGCAGACTTAAACTTCAAATTTAATGTTAAGATGCCTCTGTTTACATATAATATGCTACTTATGAAATAAAATTAATACGTATAGTATTAAAGTGGTATCGAACTTATGAAAATATTCAAAGAAATATTTACCTGCATGTGCTACTGAACTATACAGCTACCTGCTGACGTATTTCTACTGACCTTACTGGAAAACAAGATACCTACTCAGCTTTCTACTAAATACTGACATTGCTCTCTCGGTTGCTATTTTCATCGCAAATTTTTATGAGGACCGGACTCGTTCATACAACAATATCCTTCCACATAAATAAAATATGTACATACTTTATGTTCTCCGAAATAGAATAGAATATCCAGTTTCTATAGATAGTCTTCTCATATTAAACTAGGTTAGTTTCACTAACATTCACTTGTAAATACAACCACGCTTATCTATTCAATGCTTTGAACAGATAACTTTAATCAAGATATATCGATACAGCCTCCGTGATACGCGTCACTGTCACAAAACAGAAAAGTACAGCAGGTTCATTTATAATTTTGAAAGCGACTGACGACACTGTTCCTTATATGCAAAAACCGCAGTAGGAAGCTGTGTAGATGTTGTGTTCATGCTTCGTAGATACATGCGTGGTGAACGATATAAGCACTACCATAATACTAGCCCTCATACAATTTAAGTTACATTCATTCTATATAGTTAATTATTAACAGTACCTACTAAGTATTTAGTAGTACTCTCATGTAATTTTGGCAGTATGAAACAAAATATTTCCTAGAACACTATACTAAAGCTCAACATATAATAGTAAGTGAGAAAATGGTAATGGTAATCTACTTTAGGTGATATTGATTGTCTTGATTATCTTGCATAAAAGTGGATATTCTGTATTATCTTTTATTTGGTTGGGTACTTTAACTCTCTGTGTTTAACATCGACATTAGCATTTTTAATTAAAGCAAGCCAACTGCGTGGGAGTTATTTGAGATTCATTGGATTAATGTACATAAAAGTAATTATAATGTTAAGTTTTAGTAGCGTAATTACAAAGTAATATATAGGTTATCTACCTACTTCTTCTTGCATATTTAGTTAAAATAATTCGCAAAATAACTTAATTATTGAAAGAAACATATAGATGTTATTATAATATCCTATAATCGTTATACTTAGATACAAAAATTAGGTAGGTAACCATTTACTATCACACTATTGGGTATGGGTCTCCTGTCATAATTAAAGATTTCAAATTATTTTATGGGATCAAACCTTCAGCTTAGCTTAATACAGTACTTTCAGTCCAATAGTTTTGCGGATGTATCCTCTATTGACATTGAAAATTTTTTTTTAACATGATACTAGGAGAGCGATATGGTAGGATTAGTTTCCAGTGTAGTCAGCTGAATCGCCAGCACTATTTTACACCGAGCCACCAAAATCCAATCACTAGGAAATACCGGAATAAAAGCTTTAGGAATCGAGCTTTTGTATTTTGTCCATAGCCCGTACTGAAACTAGTTAGCCTATCAATATAAAGTAGTCTTTATAGCTAACATTTACAGGGTAAGAAGGTCTTCCAGACTGTCATTTATCACGCCGAATACATAAAGGAGCGGATAGCAGATACGTCGGTGATCGATCGATAGTTTACAACCTGATTGTGAAGTAACGGGGATATTTCAGTGAGGGATTATACTAACACTGGGTAAAGTAAGACGTATGAGTTTATTGAGCTTAGTGCCTTATTAATGGCATCGGTAATATTTTGTAGAGTAGTTTGAGAACAAATAGATTTTCTTGCGTATTTCAACAATTTATTTATTTTGAAATAAAAAAATACTTTTTACGGATTCTATCGCCTAATATTGACAGATATTCATAATCCATTAATAATATCAATTTAACGTGATGAAATCAGTAATGGTGTAGTTTTATTTCAAATTAAATGTCAGAAATCAATACCTACATTATTTATTGATTTAAAGGACATACCAAAGATCAGGTGCCTACATGAAATCAGATCTAGGCTTGTGTGTATTAACAGGCACATACACACGGCACATATCTAAAATCATGAGAAAAAAAATACGTAAATAAGAATTAGATTAATTTTAAAAAAGATTAGGTACGTTACATTATATTAATCCATCTAATTTCAGCATTGAAATTCAAAAAATTGAATTTCAATGCTGAAATTCATCATCCATCCATCACATCTAATTTCAGCATTGAAATTCAAAAAATTGAATTGCAACTCATTAATTAAAGAATTAATTAATTTAATACGAAAGGGGACCGTATCGAAAGGATTAACTCGGATTTAATTTATTAAAAACAGATCTTTTTCGACATACCGAGTTGATAGAGATGGCCTGAAAGTAAGCGATTGTATTACAATTATATTTAAGACATATCTAATTTATTATAACGTGACGCCTTGTACTGCTTCTATTACTTGGAAAAAGTAGTACTGCTGTGCCTCGGGTGAGCTCCAATAAGTATATTTGAGCTACATGGTGCTTGCCGTACGTCAGTCAACTCAAAGTTTCTAAGGCTGTTCTAGACATTTTCACATTTTGGCACACCGCACAAAATAATACTTATTTATCAGCATCAAATTCGTGCCATGCTTCTAGCAAATAAAGATCATTCTAAACTTTAAAACAGACCATTATTCTCGGAGATGATATTTTATCAGTTGAAAAAAAAAAAAGTTATTATTCTTATCTTTCGAGCGTATAGCTATTCTTAACGATTATTTTATTTATACACCACATATAGGTACCAATATAACTAAAAGTGATAGCTAAAACTAGATATGGATGTAAATTGAAAAAGGCCACCCTTCTTTAAACTGGCCTTGTCACATAGTAACATGGTCGGATATAATACCTTCAGCTACGAGTATATTCCTGTTTCGCAGTTATCCGCTTGCTTAGGAGGCTGCATTATCTGACAGGTGAGTTGTAATCCTATTTAACTGCGCTCAGAAGTAAAAATAAACGTTTCATAAAATGTAGACCATTCAAAACTAATTTTAGAACACCCGGAGGAATAAAATCTTGTTTATTTATTTATTTACTGACATCGTACCTACATTGGTAAAAAATGTGTAGTTGATTTATTTTTGTATAATGTAGATGACATTAAAACCTGTTACAAACTTTCTACACAACTTGATTCATATCATCGGTCATCGACTAATTTGCAACAATCATCATCGATCCATATACTGTCCCACGGCTGTGCAAGGGTCTCCTCGTACCATCATGCTTGTATTTCCCAGAGGGTAAGGCAGAAGTGTACTAATTGTAGGTACACTCACAGTCCGCAGGTATGTTTAGGTCCCATGTAATAAGGGGCGAGCCTTTTGCCACTATCTCATGCCATGATTTCATAGAAAAACCCAATAACACTTTGCTCGACCTAGGAATCGAATCCAGTACCGACGCTCTTAGAACCATTAGGCTAATTATGCAGTTCAGTTATAGTGGTCGGCCGCTCACTCGACGAAGCACTGCCCTGATTAGCAGCTCTTAATTTCTCGAACTCCGATATTATATAATATATTGCTCAAAACTAACTAATTGCCACACATCTGGCACTGAAGTGTGTGAGACAAAAGAATAGTCCGCAGTCGCGAACAATGTGCCAAATATGTCCGTCGGCTTCTCGTAGTAAAAACACAGAGTGGCGTAATTAATCGAGTGACCGCTGCATGCGGCCTAACGAGCGTGCGCGGGTCACACTGAGTTTTAAGTTGGAAGCGTTATGGAAAGAAAAACATGTTTCATAGAAAAATCTGCTGCAGAAATTCGTCATGGTGCAAATCAATTGTAGTACGGTGGGCTTAATGACATTATGGCATTATCTACCAGTCAAACATATCTTGTCCCTAGAACCGCAGGTCTGGGTTTTTTTTACTGTATTAAGATTAGAAACAAGCATTATGGTAAACAAGCATAAAAGAGGTATAGTGGGAGTAATTCCACTCAAATTCGAGCTGCCCGACTGGGGAAGTCTCAGCCTTGCAGAAAATCAAAGTGAAATAACACTGCTTTGAGCTGTGTTGTGTTCCTTACGGTGAGCAAGGTTGCCAGTGCTCCGCAAGGAAACGTTGTGTTGTCAGTATTTTACGCGAAGCGACTGCCTCCGCAACCATTTCGATGAGATTATAGGAATTCCTCTTGCTATATCTCCATTCTCCATTGTCTTGCGGTTCGAGTGCCGGACTGCTGATCATGGGGTCGTGGGTTCGATTCCCACAGGACGCAAATATTTGTGTGGACAAAACATGAGTATTTGTGTTTGTCTGGGTGTTTCCTATGTATTATAAGTATGTATTTACAAAAAAAAAAGTATATATGTATTATATCCATTGTCTAGTACCCATAGTACAAGCTCTGCTTAGTTTGGGACTAGATGGTGTTGTGTAAAATGTCCCAAAAATATTATATTATTATTATATATTATTATTATTCTACTTTGCGCTCTAATTAAAACTCATTAGTTCATTTAAATAATGAACTGCTAGTTGAACGTGAGTGAATGGAAGTTGGGAGTTTGTGAAGTACGCGTGACCCCGGCATTGCCAGTAGGTACGGGCTACTGTAGAATGTTAAAAAATATGTGAATAGACACTGACTGGATTAACCACATAACAATATACCTACCATCACCACATGAGTAGATAAACGGAACATCTCACTGTATTTCTCAAAAAGTGAGATTGGACACTCACAATATACAAAATCAGTACTTAAGTATAACTTTGCCAATATTTAGTTTATCTAAATGTGTCGGTGTAGGTGAGTGTTTATATAGCCTTATTAATTACGCAATGTGTATACATTACGTAATTAATAAGACTAAGTATATCATTTGACATAATTTTTGTATTAACGTAATGAAAAAATTACCGATCTGTCTGTTGTTCTCTGAAAAAATCGAGCTCTTGACGTTGAGCCTTTTGCTATTCGTATTTCTTTAAATGTTTTTATAGGTAGTCCAGAAATCAACGGAAATTTAATTGTGGGAATTACACAACATTTCTTACTATTGTTTCGTATAACTTACTCTATTTTAGTCAAATATTACACTTGAAGCCGATCCCTGCAGAGTTGTAAAAAAGGTATTTAGGTCACATAAAAGGACTCATCTAGTCACTTTTACCAAGCGAAACGTAGCCATTTTTCATACACACTCACAAAGATACAAATAAAAGGCAGACCGACGTACCGACCATCACAATTACTGCCTTCCACTACATAAGTGTAACCCGCAAGTTGAAACATTTTGCAGTCATACATCGGAGCTTCTGCCCCACTTTACATGAGCTGGAACAGTAGGCATAACAGACAGATACAGTAGGCAAAGTGCATCAATAATATTTTTTTTATTT
The DNA here is from genome assembly GCA_964056405.1 of Acronicta alni. NCBI lineage: Eukaryota > Metazoa > Arthropoda > Insecta > Lepidoptera > Noctuidae > Acronicta > Acronicta alni. The sequence continues at coordinate 16,385,304 of OZ043923.1, forward strand.
ATATTCTCGAAAACATACAAAGGACAAAGGATGGTGATCTTAATCATTATTTTATTCTACTTTTTTCGTACTTTACTATAATCTTTTTTATCCTTCGAATAAAAAAATAGCAAAACAGAATAATTATTGTCGACAGCTAACAAGCATTGATAGCAATGAACCTTCTGAACTTTATTATTCTATGCCACAACTCTCAAAACGGCTGAAATCCGGAAAAATCCAGATACGTCCGGCACGAGCCGCTCGGAACTGGTTATTTCCTGTCTTTAGATTAAGATGGCCGACCGTATCGTTCTTTCACACTCAACGTCCGCACACTCGAGTGTTGGAGAGAGATGGCTAATGGTTATTTCATGATAGATTTCGATACGTCGAAAAACGTTGGTGGCGGCTATCGCATCAACACTTGAGCCTGATTAAATGACGGTCGGGGTCGTTAGGACCCCGCGGAAATTTGTTTCTGGCCCGCCTTTTCTCGATTCGCAAGTAAATAGTTCGGATTATACGAGTTGCGGCGAGCCTCCAGCGATATCTCCCTCTGTGGAGTCTGTTCGCCAAAACATTGATTCGGACAAATCTTAGATTGTTGAGTGAAGGAAAACTCAGTATATTCATGGGATGTATGATTTTATGAAGTCGTTGGAGTGTTTGCGTGAGGAAAAGATAAGGACCTTCTAGAAATGACCTGAAGGGTTGGTATTGAAACATAAATATTCTACAAGGATATAAGATTTCTTGTATTAAACTCGGTAACACGTTTTCTATGAATAGATATTATTATTTTTTCTATGTTTTTTTTTTTGTTATGGGAATTATACTAATTATTTATTTTAAAAATACTTACCAAATAATTACATATTTACGTGCTTTATTTCTATGAATAATATCAATAAAGCACGTTTTTTTATATAGTGATCTACCCAGGATTTGTACTAGGTACTGACTAAAAATAGCACTTGCCTTTTCTCACCTTATGGTCAGGATTATTTGACACGTAATAACGTTCACACTGATTGCAACCAGGATAGGATTCACCAAATTTCTCGACAGTTAAACGGACAAAGTTCTACAGTGTCAGCCGTAATTTCTTGCTTACTTGTCAAATTTCGTTTTCTACCATTAAGTCGGATAACCAACATATAACTTGGCCGATGATAAGCGCTAACCGTAGCCTATGGAAGGTTAGCATTTTAATGTTACGCACATGTTGCGGACTTGAGACATCCGTTGTTAAATTCATTATTATTTTTCCCGTAATTTTACTACTTTTGGTCTCCTGAATATCATATTACCTATGTGATTATTTCTAGATAATGCACAAATCGTTTAAGTAATAAAAGACATTATTATAATAATTTTATTCACAAAACAGAATATTCAAGGCAGCAGTCTATTTTGTATTAAAAACATCAAATTCAGCAATACGATCCAGATTTGAAGGCTTTTTATTTTTCGTCAAAATGTCTAAGACGACCCACTTCTGGTATATTTCGTAAATCCAATTTTGTTTTACTTTGCTAAAGGAAAAGGATGCTTTAACAAGTTTAAAAGAATCGACTAACCCTTTCAGACGGAGTTTTTGCAAAGTAATTTTTGGTTATGCCTTTATGACTAACTAAGATTAAGCTAACAGAACAGTCGCTACTTGTACAGTGGTAAAACGTAATCTAAATATTCCTGTATTTTTTTATTAATTTAATTCTGTTTTCCCTGTATTAATTGTAATTGCTTTTATGCTAGTAAATATCATAACGTTAACTCAGAAGTCGTTAACGTCCCTGTGTAAGAATACGTACAGAGATAAAAGTATTGATAATGAGATGTGGTTCAACCGTCACACACACACACACAAACAATTGTTTGAACTCAAACTCAGATGTTCGGTCTCGATAAGTAAATAGAGTACAGTCAGCAACGAAAGTCGCTAAACATAACAAAATTTTGAAAACATCACAGCTCCAAAACTTGTCCAGAGGTTTTTTCTATAAAGGTAACCTGAATATTGAATGGTCATCTATGCAATTATTTCGCATAACCTTCACAGGTCAGTAACTTCACACTTATTAAAAATCATATTGAAAATTGCAACATGTTCAGCGACTTTCGTTGCTGACTGTACATCAGTAATTATTAAAATTTATTTGACAGTTTCATCCGGTAAAATTTAAAGTAAAATTAGAAGTGCCCATAATTTTAATCTAAGATGATAAGCAGAGTTTCTCTGTAAATTACAACTTCATCACAATTGTTTTACAATAAAGAGTATTTAAATGACATCTCTGCAATCAGTAAGGGCGCGTTTTATGGCCACCAAAGACATAAAATTTCGCCGCCTCCGGCTAAACACAGACAATTGTCGTTTCTTATCGCTTTTATTACATAATCCTTAGCGAGCTCGTACTTAATTAGTATTAGTATAGAAACCGTTCTTTTACACATACCTACGGGACCAGTTGTTAGTACAAACAGGCTGCTGGTTTTCACATCTTTGGAAATTTATGTAAGATTGGGTGTCGCTCCAAATAAAGGTCTGCTCCAAAGAAGCGGCGAAGAGTAACCGCCACGGATGTTGAGCGCTGCCCTTCACCTGCTCAGAAGTGAATTATTGGGTATGTGTAGTGGTATAACGTGGTGAGGTGCGAGACTCTAAGGCATGCAGGTTTCCTCACGATGTTTTACAGTGAAAAGAAAGAGAGCAGTGATAGCCTAGTGGTATGACCATTGGACTGCCAAGTCGAAGGTCTCGAGTTCGAATCCAACGCTCACAACTCTGACTTTTCGAAATCATGTGCGTATTAATAATTCATTATCATTCACTTAAACGGTGAACTATATTTAGGGCTACTATGATCCAAATAATATTATACTTCGGCTTATTAAGCGCCACACCGAACTCCATACTTGATTGTGTTTACGGAGTATGACAACATAGTCCGTATATTTCGACCGCCATATAAACCACAGTTAAAAATAGATTAAGTCAGACTAAAAGGCAGTTCTACTGGCAATATTAGACCGAGTTTGAACCGCCAATGCAATTAGTATGCCTATTTATATAGTTTGGGGAGGACAGGTCGACATTATAAGGATTAGACGCATTGGCTCACGCCTACGTAGGCATCTTACCTGAGTTTAAGAGACTATTAAGAAGATTACAATTTACTTGCGGTAGTTTTGGGATCAGGAGATTTTCACAATGTACAGACGCCAGCAGGTCAAGCTATCCAAAACTGTGAAATTTTCCCAATTGAACATGAACCTTTTTGCTTTGTATTAAAGTTGAAAATCAAAAATCTACTCCAATGTGTTAAAGAAATTTGAAACATTGGAGTAGCTTGATATGCTGGCCTCTGTACCATAATTAATGTGAAGAATCACAATGAAGTGGAATATTGCGTTGATACAGACAAGTAAATGCAGATTTCAATTGAAATGTATGTACACGAGAATTTATTTGTAACGCTTACTATGAAAATAATAATGGTAGAAACAGACTGATCCCATGTACGGAACGTATGCAACGCATTATGATATTTGGACTCTTGATTTTATATACTTAAAAAAGTATTCATCAGATAATATCGTATGCAATGCAATAATTCTATGCGTGTCTAATCCGTACATTTTCATATAAAATATAGAGTCCAGATGTCATAATGCGTTGCATACGTTTCGTACGTGGGATCAGTCTGTTTCTTCTACCTTTAAGATTTCATAAAAACTGGAAAAAAGCATTTGAAAATAATGCCATTAGTATTTAAGTCACTTAAAAGTGATTTAGTGCAAAAATATCGAAATTAATAAAGACAACAATCACGAATGCGAAAGATTAATGACCTCGACAGTGTTTTTACTTACTTTTTTATAGTTCTATCGTTAAATTTACCTACTTTACTTGCGCACAAAAAATTGCGTACAACCACAAGAGTAAAAAAAACAACTTCAGAGGAACGCACAGTTATTTCGTCCGAACTCCATCCTTGTATTGGTGATCAGCTTTCAAGACTTTATGATACGTGAATACGTCCATTAATATTTGACTTTGACTTCTTCTAGAAACGTATCTTTGTATTACTTTGCCTTGATTTGTTTTTGTATTATCATATCCACGTTTTATAGTCAGATTCACGCACTGTTAGCGTTTTGTTCTGATATAATTAATCGGTGCAATTCCCATATATGATATCATGGGAATGGGTTTTAAAACCGTTAATTATACAATTGCAAAATAAAATGCGACACAAACACAATATTTAATAATTAATCATGAAAAATATAATTCCGGTCCCAGTTGTAACATTCCAATGATATTTTTGCGAGCGGGGAGCAATTAATAGGGCATTAACGAACGATATTTGTCGCAATAAATAACAGCACGTGTTGGACGCAAATTCGCGAAGCTCGCTGATTTATAAAATGACGGTGGACGCGGTTACTGCGGCCGAGAACACAGTATATGTACTGTATTTTGGTCTTCATATTAGTATATCTTGCAGCTTGTGGGAGCCACATGTACTTAGAGATATTGATTTCTGGCTCATAATAGTAATATACGCGATAAAATTCGTAAGAAATTTTGTAATATTTAAGATGAAGACAAAGAACCCTTATGTGTGAAGTTATGAGCAACCGTGAGTTCAGATTTTAATGGATTCCTTTTTTTATTATTCAATGTTCGCAAAATAATGCTTTTAAGCCTATTTAAGATAACTGCGATACCTAGTTAGATAGATGACGTATAAGAAGATTTGTTTTGGAATGAAAATTTTGAAATGTTATCTTGTGTTATCCCATACAAATCCCATTCTCAAGGAGCTTCGAGCGATGCGAATTGTACTAAGTCGGAAAAACCTCAAATAAAAAGAGGTTACACCACATAAATTTTAAATGGTACCTGCAAATTATTCAGCTACCGAGCTCGAGCGAACAAAGCGCTGTCAATCCGAGCAGTGTTTAAATAAACGCCCTCGAGGCCGGCGCGGCGTGTCACGCTAAAAACGTTACGTCCAAATACGCCATATCGCTGCGTAGCGCACACAATACGCAGCGACACGCCAGTAATGGTGCCAGCAAGCAGAAGAGTTCAGAAGCGCAGTTGCTCGCTCCACAGTGGATAATCATCGCACATAAGTAAACAAATTATATTGAATTATGAACGAAGCCAAACATGAGGATTATTTTGTAATATGAAAAAAATATTATAAGTATATTTAAATACAACATACAGCTTTAAAAAGATATAAGTAATATGTCTTCGTGCATTGTGATTAGGCCTCGTATTTTTATTTGTCCGATATCACTCTTTACTTATTTTTATATTATTTACTACTAGCTTCACTTGGGTTGAAAGATAATATATAGCCTATGTCCATGTGAAATAATGTAGGTACCTTTCAAATTGTGAAATATTTTTTATAGAAATAAGATTTAAATTTGAAAATAGTTACAGTGGTTCCGGAGTTATTCTCCACATATAGAAAAAAACTTACAAAATAGTAAGTTTTTTTCTATATGTATTATTAGTACATTTTTTCTATATGTATTCTGTATCTATATTTCTCTTTACAATATTAGTATCTTCGTTGGTAAGCGCATTATTTGATGACGGCTGAACCGATTTGGCTAATTGATTATTGATATGATCGTAATAGTCCGAATTAGGTCGATAAAAAAGAAAAATAAGGAAATTAAAAAAAAAACTAAAACATCAAAAGTGCTTTTTTATAGGAATTTTGTGTGATACTTGGACATGACAGTGTCTTTCACGTCAATAGTAATTAATAAGTAGGTACATTAAATACTGACTAATCCTGGTTTCTGAATCTGGTAGGAGCACTCTGCCTAGCAGTGGGCCAATAAATGCGTTAGTGATATATTGATTTCTGACATTTACGCGAATAGTATACATTGAAATAAAACTACTTTTTACGGATTTTATCGCTTATATTGACCATGGACGCTGTAAAGGGTCTGAAACGTCGGGTAAAAATTAATAATATCAATATACGCGATAAAATCCGTAAATAATAGTTTTATTTCAATGCGTTAGTGATAGTTAAATCTTGGCATATTTATTAATTTTACTCATTTACTGCCTTGATGATTACCCATTTTGTTATGATTGTGAAGTCATACATTCATTCAGTCTTCATGACTGTGTATTACAAATGGGTCTTCTTTCCAATCTATATATTCTGTAACACGCTCAAGACTCCGGCCGCTTCGCTACAGAATGTTTTACCACGTTATTTTTTGCGTTACTCAAATTATATAGTTAATTTTTTGTACATTATAATACAGTTATGAGGTTACAGTAATCCTTTGCTCGTTAAAAATTTTAACCTTTGCTTTTGTGTTTGTTTTACGGTTCGCTCTTTCCGTTATGTCTGTTATTTTTTTAAGTTGTTGCGTGCTTCATTTTCAAATTTCGTGAATTAAAAAACTTAGCCTAGTGGTATGACCATTGGACTGCCAAGTCTAAGGTCTCGAGTTCAAAGCCAAGGCACGCACCTCTGATTTTTCGAATTCATGTGCGTATTGATATAATTAATTATCACTCGCTTAAACGGTGAAGGAAAACATCATGAGGAAACCTGCATACCTTAGAAATTTTTCTCGGCGGTTTGTGAAGTTTGCCAACCCGCACTAGGCCAGCGTGGTGGACTATAGCCTAATCCCTCTCAATATAAGAGGAGACCCGTGCCCAGCAGTGGGACAGTATACGGGTTGATGATGATGATGAAAAAACTGATAACATTTTTAAATATCTAATACAAACGGATACGGATAAAACAGCATTAATAGCATAGACTGGAAGCTGAAAGCTGCGCTAGCATGCTTGGGAAAACTAAAAATATAAGACACACATTTCCATTTTTATGTATTATAACTGAACTAACTAAGTGTAATTATAATTTTAATCTTAAACATATTTTCATTACTCAACAAAAAAAAAAGATGTACCTATATGTAATCATGTATACCTACGTGAATTTTATTTCAAAAACGTAAACCGTCCGTATTCTCATCATACCACTAAAAATAAAAATACGCTTATGAAAATGAAGATTGCGAGCGTCCCGTGGGAAGATTCTCCAGTTAATTTAATGTCACAAATTGGGTTTCCCCTTACGATCAGCTTGAAGGATTTATATAAACCGCACGCGATATTTTTACGAGAAGTGACGTGGCATTGGATTCGCTCGGTTCTAGAGACGTTGTTGTAATAAGACGCCGGTTTATTGAAGACAGATTGTAACGCGCAGGCAAAATTGTACAAAAATATACGTTGAGACTAATCTGGAACCTCTCCGTAACTTATCTCCTGACACCTCCTCCCTCCTATATAAACTCCCCGTAGAACATGCGCGCTTCAGAAAAGATTAGTCGAGTGCGTCACAGCATGACAAAATTATGTCGTGCCACGCATGTCAGACCGCATGAAGGCATTTTTCTCAAGAAACTACTGAAAAATAGGTACTTCGCAGCAATATTTTTCGTTGGCCGCTTTCCTATCGCTATACTTTGCTAAACATGTAAGCAACAATACCTACATTTCAGTATAGACCACCCGTGCCCCGCGCCGCCGCGCCCCGTGCCTCGTGCCTCTGGGACGGTCACCACTTTATTTGATTGGCCCTAATGACCGCCGTGATTCCGTAGCTTGAGTGTCGTGGAGTGTGAGTGATAGCGAGTATACGCTTACTCACAAGTCTCTCATGTCACGTTCACTAAAGTGACTTGGTTGTACTAGTATCTCATAATAAAGGAAATGGTTTTGCTTCCAACGCGCCACAAGATAAAATGTTTAAATACAAGTTATAAACAACAAATACAAACTATGTTTGGGTTTAAGTATTTTTTTATTGCAGCATAGAAGAAAATTCATAGCTTAAACAATAGTGGTAACATTATTATAATATTTTCGTTCATAAAGTTCCTCAATGGATATTCAGTCCATGTTGAATAATGTGTGATTTTTTATAACTTTGATAAATCTAGTTTGCCACAAAAGTTTGAATAGCTCAGTTCATTCGATTTTTTATTTAAAACTGAAGGTAATTGGGGATTTTCTAATTAGGTAGTCATGTTTCCAGCTGTCACTCACAACCGACCGCGCTGCTAAGCCCCGTCCTAAGGGTTCCATACATTTTCACGGCCATTGAGCCCGCGTTTGCAGAGCAACGATAATAGCTGGCTTTAAAATGTTTAGCATTATGAAACAGCTCAACGTGCTCATGTAAGTTCGCGTAATCTTTGTTTTGTATGCTCCCTTAAAGTGCTCTGTTTCACTACGGTGTACCATAAACGAAGAACCAAACTGTATGTAACTGTTTAAAATTATGCCAAGAGAAAGCCTACCAGGTTGAAATAGCCGCGCTTATTCATTCCTCATTTATTCCCAGGTCAGGGTTTCTATACAATTCTCAGTACATAACAGGAGTTAATATTTATGCCGGATTAATAGCAATAGTCGCGAGCAGGAATATCATAATTTAATTAATAAGTATATTGTAACAACATGCGACCTAAAACGTCATATGAACCTCATTAAACCAGGAGAAAACAGGTCCACTTTTTAGTTCCAGCATATTTGAATATTTCTTGATAGCTTTTCTCAGTCGTGTTCATCCATGAACTATAATGCTCCTTTTGTCTTATGACACGTATGAGTGCTACGGCACAATAGACAGAAACCCTAATACTAGGGTACTAGGGTTAGGCGGGCTCGCTAATAGAGGCTTACTCCACTGAAAATCATCTGAAACGGTACTGTTTTGCTTGAAATAATTATTGGCGTCAGATACACTAAGTCGGGTATACATTTATGTGCTGAAATAACAATGGGTTTAGTTGTGTAGTTAAAAAGTCAAGCTATTGTCGTTAGATTTAACTGAATTAACTTAATTCGTTAGGTATAATATATGATTATAATAAACCTTCCAAGAGGCCTTTAAGTTAAAGAGAAAACTATACATGTGCGCTCTCGTTCAAAACAGTTGACTCAGACGTTTTTGTTGGGGGGATAGTGCCGCACGGATTGTAATATAAAATGTATTCGAGATCGAATGAAGGAAGTAGGTACCCGGGGTTTTAGTGATTTTTTATTTTTCTAAAAAGTTCTAAATATTATAGCGTAAAAGTGTTGCTATACTTTTACTGGACTATGGTACTACCTACTGATGCTGAAGTTAGACCAGCAGTCCAACTTTTTATTGTAAATGTTATCGAGTAAAAAGTGGAACTAATCTTACAAATCGTAAGTTCACAAATAAAAAATAATATAATTGTTTAAGCTAAACTTGTATCATCATCATCAGTCCACTGCTGAACAAAGGGCTTCCCTATACATGGTACCTATACCTGATTATAGCAAAATCAAAATAATGCCTTTTTAATTTCCATACTTAATTATAATTATATTATTATTTTTGTGATATCATTTAATCATTTTTGCAAAAGAATAAACCAGTTTTCTTTCTATCTAGACCAATATTTACACATTGAGGCCTTAACTGACGTAGCTAGGGCTTCAATGTGTATTATAATGGTTATATATCAAAAATAATGGACTCACTGAATTTCTATAAATTTATTTTTACGGCATGTACGATAATACAATAGTTTGACATTTATATTATGTAGGTATATTTAATACCGACATCAAAATCATGGAATACATTCACATACCAACGACTTTACTGATAGTTATCTGAGTTTAGAATCGAAGCGATTTCCTGTTTAATCTGAAATATATTACTGCCATAAATTATAATTAATATATCAAATTCAATATAACATGTGCGACGTTTGAATGTCTGTTTGTATATTATAGTAAGCCGAATAACTACCCTATTTAAGGAAAAAATGACTCTAATTTTTTTATTTAATATTTGTACATACACATGATTACAATATTCATATACGATATTAGGGATATAAACATGGAAGTAATGTACGAAAAATCATTATTGAGTAATAAGTATGGGAAAATCAAACACAATTTTACAAATTAATAATCTTGACAATAAAAATTAACAGTCATATTAATTACATTATTGAAATTGAATACTGCCCAATTTGAACATTCTTGTAATGTAGATATTGATGTGGCTACCAGGTAGATAAAGTCCCAAATTAAGGTGGCACGGGCAGAGCCTTTACAAAAATCAGGAAAACTACTTCCATTGGTCGATAACGAGAGGAGTCGCAGGCGAAACCTATCCCAAAGTACATTACTGCCATGAATAATATTCGTATAAACCGAAACACCTAGTAATTTCAAGTGAAAATAAATCATTTTATGATTGAGAAATCTGGTAAGATAAGGGATTGACAAATATTTCCTCGTTAGATATGCATGGCATACAAATGTCCGAGGCTCGATTTGTATTAATATAATATTTCATGGCACAACGAGACGCAGCTAATGGCCGTGGGTGTGTGAAACACGATCAGCTCCTACTAGGAGATACCTATAGATACGATACGATAACTTCATAATCACTAACTTAATAATATCAAAATGAGTGTAAAAAAAATACAAAATTGAATTTCGTTTTATAATCATTTATTCGATGAGACTCGTATTATCCAACTATGGTAAGCCCTAAATGGCTAAATGGCCTTAAAAACGGATCTAAATGGCTATCATAAAAAAGAATTAAAAGATATTTAATACCTTACTCTTAAAAATCCTTGTCTTCGGTTAGATTTACTTATAACATTAATCAGAAGTAATGTAATGATGACTGTAATTAAATTAACACATCTAAACTCCTATAAACGTTAATAGTCCCTTTAATGGCACTTCTATAAACCACAAAATAAGTCTATTATAAAATACCATCATTATCACATAAATCAGTTTGACATCGTTATTTTATTACGCAATAAATAACGCGTTATAAAGACGCTAAACATGTTCCCTATGTACTCGTAACTCACTTTAAAGTACCAACGATAACAAGTGGTAGTGGTAACACCTTAGATCGTAGAAACACTAACTACTAGGTAGACAATACTAACGTTGCAACTGTGAAATTATTCTACACTGTAATGACGCTGTGTCTGATTGGTACAATCCTATGCTACGGATCGTAGCTTTTAATAACCGGATGACATTTCTTCGTGTGTGTCAATATCTTTCACTATATTACTGTAGACTTTTGCCACTTCCACTTTCACTTCAGCTTTGTTACTACTAACTCTTCTTTTCTAGAGATGATAGAGCATGCACAAAGATAAAATAAGCAGATGGGACTAAATGAGAGTTTTACAGTTGCATTAAGTCTTGCAGTCCACGCACGCACTTTACAGATTCTTGTCTGCAACGGCTTTTATCTTCCTATCACTTCTTCTTTTTTGTGTGAGTGAGTGAGTGGTGAATGAATGAATACTCGTCATCGACTTTTATCTCATATTCATTCTAATTGGTGGTTCTTCTGCGATACCTAATTTTAGACATATTTTTATTTCAGTTTTAATTAAAGAAATCAACACAAAACAGTTTGTAACATGTTAATACCCGATTTAATGTCACATACATGTGCATGTGCGAACCACAGCCGAAGTGACTCATGTCTGGCATATCTACCTTATTTCTACGATCTCGGTGAGTTCGTATCTTATCTGTTAAACACAATTATGTATCTGGTTGTAATAAATCAGGGTTTAGCGATATCTGCGGGAAATCTGTCCGTCTGTCCGTGATTAATAACGCGTCAGCGAGAGCGGCCTAATGAATACTTGGAACTTAGGATTTTGGAGTTAGTTTTAGACTTCGATAGTTGAACTGTTTTTATTGGTCTTTGTAGTCTGAACTTGAATAGATATAGCTTTGATTTCTCCCAACAGAAGGGTTTCAAATGTTTTGGTTATGTGAATTAGTTAGTTTGTCTTTCGTATATCTCAGAGATCAGAATTTAATCAGAAATACACACATTTACATTATTGTTATCATATTAGCCTAGTGGTCACAAGCGCAACTACTACGTTAGAAGTCCTGGGTTCGATTTACAGGTGCCGTGCAACGTGTTATTAAGTTTTTCTATGAAATTATTAGCAGCTCGGAGTTCGGATTTGTGCCCGGTTAGTGATAATTACGCTGGTACACCTCTGCCGCTTTGGAAGCCAAACCACGATAACGACGCGGTATCAATGCTTTCGTTCGCTAATAAAGAAATTGAATTTGCTTGCGATTTTTGGTATATAACTTCTCGGAATCTTATCTCACTAAATCCATTAAGCTAAGCTTTTAATTATAAATGCTCCTTATAATTAACACAAATTCCCTAAATTCAATAAATCCATCTGTTCCAGGCCACAAGTCTCTTGCGACACGCCTCCTACTATAATATTAAAGGGTACAAATTAACCTATTTCATTCGGGGAGAAGCAATCATTTAGCTATGAATTAACTATGAGATATGGGACATGTAACGACGAGTTAATCTTTGATCTTCGGTTTTGATTATAACTTGTAATGTGTGTAAGTGAAAAGTTAAAATCTCAGAACTTCTCTATATTATTTGAACGCTGCTTCTTGGCCACCCCTTAGAGTACTTACAAAACATACAAAAAATCTAACATAAATTATCTATTAGAAGCTCGCAAATATTTAAAAGCTCTCACAGAAATTGTCAAATAATATTGCAAGATTGTTACGATTATATTATAAACTAGCTGTTGTCCGCGGTTTCACTGGCATCCCTAAGAGCTTTTTAAGACAAAAGGTAGCCTATATACCTTCGCCAAAGACTAATCGATCTCTGTACCAAATTTTATTAAAATCTGTTCGGCGGTTTACGCGTTAAAGCGTACCAGACAGACAGCCACAATATCGCATTTATAATATTAGTAGGGACTCAACATTTCATCAAGGCCTCGGATAAATACATAGGAATATTAAGTACAATTAAAGAAAACTAAATGGTGTGTGCATTTTAAAGCACAAGTAAAATTAACATATAAAATATCACATTATTTAATTAGGTTCGTTTTTCTATACTTACTCTAGGTACTCTTATTTAAAATGTTTTAATAAAAAATAATCTCTCACAGAACAACACTCTTAACTGTGAGCGTAGTTTAACTGTATTATTACGAGTAGTTATACACAGCCTACGTTCTTGTACCCAAAAATAAAAAAAAACCAGCGTATCCAGCCCGCTAGCCGCTAGCGTGTCCATTTAAGCCTAGATCTTCAGCACGTGACCCAACAATAGCTAATACTATTTCGTACATTCAATAGTTTCAGGTTATTCAAAGGCTAGAATATAAAGTATACCAATAAAAGTGTCTGTCACGTCTTTTGAATTCCAGAGTCCAATGTCCATAGCAACATTTATAAATACACACTCTTTGCGAACAGAATTCTACGTTTTTTTTTTCGAATTAACGTAATTATGCAAAAAGTACCAGTATGTTTATAACGGAACGTAAAACATCTTGGTTTTTAAAATTAAGATTTTCCAAATAGTATATTTTTGCAGTGAGGTACTTTATTTACCTACAAAATAATTATGAGTAGGTAAATTCAATATTAAATTATTTTATTAAATTATATACTTAAATTCACTATTTTCACATGATTACAAAATGTTTGTTTTGCTGTGTATTTTTTCTTTGTAATACTACCTATGTAAAACAATAAACGGGACCTATTTGTCTCAATTGGTTAAGCATAAGTGTAGCACGCGTATTTTACAGATGTTACGAGGCGTTACATTTAATATGAACCCTTTCTAAGTTATTATAATAGCAAGGAATTTAAAAACGATCATTGATACATAAGTGCGCAAAAACCACATTAGGCTCCGTCCGACATTACCCTTATCTTTAGGAAAATTTTAGAGAAAAATCATTTTCAGCTTATATGGTACATAAACCTAATTTTATGGTAATTACTGTCATCAAAAAGCAATATAACGATGTCGTGTGCGGCATGAAGAAACGAATATGTTATTATTTGAATACAGATGACGTGGCTCGTGGCTCGTTGGTATTCAGAGCAGCCTGTGAGGCTCGGTATAAGGCACAGTTTCATGTTCTCAAAGCTGCTATAATCTCTGCGTTCCGCTTTGTAACTGTTATATTGGTGTTATTAATCACTGATAATTTTACCTTTGATTATGGTTAAAGATTTCCTATTTTAATACAAAATAATTAAAATGTATATTTTATTTACGTTTGTACACAACTCAAATAATGTATGTACGGAAATGAAAAGTAAACTTAGTACAGGTTTCATTAGTTCACATAGTGTTTTAGCTAAAATTATATTTAGAAGCAGCCTTTATGTAAAATAAAATTATAGTTTTGTTAAAACGTGGGTAAAATTTTTATTTAATATCAGTTTAAAATAACCATCATTATTCATCTCTTGCAATTTAAATGGAAAATAGTCTTTAAAATATGTAGTTTTAATTTAAGCTTGGTGTAGACAATATTTTTCCCTGGAACGCTGCCATCGCGCGAATTAGTTCAACACCTGCACCCCACAGAATGTTTAAATACAGAAGATCGACTTGATACAATAAAACAACTTACAATATCTCCAACATAACAAGACTCCCAGCTAAAACACTAGGAAGCGGTGAAAGGTGCTCGCTTTGGGGGCTGTCTTAATGTAAAAATGACGGTCAAAAAGAATCTTTCTAGTTAGTATTTTCTAGTTCTATTTTTTCACATTAACTCAGCCCCCAAAGCGAATTTTGAATAAATTATTTTGGTTTTGACTTTAACTACAAATTTAATAATTATGGCACTGAATTTGATGGTTTCAATTAATGATTCGGATACAAATGATGAAGAGAAATACTTCCAAATGACACTTCACATAGAGAAATACTTCACATAATATTAACTAATCGGGACACCATTACAAAAGCAGACAACATTTGTGTTTCTTTATTCCCATTTTGTTCTATAAGATACAAGTTCCTAAAAGTTGTATCGTGAGGCTGCTACTATGCATTTTATTTTGACTGATTATTATTTCAATTGAGTATTAAGCCAGCTCTAAATATGAAATAAAGACCTGATCCTTCTGTTAGCTATTTTGTGTCTTCTCCCGACAGATAAACGCTAATTACATTTGTTACCTAGTACGTACTGAAGCGTACTTAGCGTACGCGGGAATTTTAAAGATTTCCTTGGTAATTTAATTATTTTCTGAACGTTAGAGAACGAAGAATAATAAAGTGCATGAAACTACTCTCCATCAACAAGATTTGAATGTTACTGTACCTACTGACTTAGTGGTATTGTAATATACCGTACCGTAGCTAATGCTTTCATTATGTACCTCGTAAGTCTAGTGGTCCTAAACGCGACTGCTACGCTAGAGGTCCTGGATTCGATTCCCTGGACGAGCAAAGTGTAATTAAATTTTCCCATGAAAATCTCAGTAGTAGCTTGGAGTTTGGACTTGTGTTCGGTTAATGGCAATAGGCTCGCTCTCTATTACATGGAACCTAAACATACCGGCGAACTGTGAGTCTACATTGGTACAGCCCTACCTAACCCTTCGGGGAATACAGGCGTGATGGTATGTATGAGTGTCATAAACAGTGAGGCATCCCTCACCCTGTCAAGTACTACCGGCTTCAAATGGATAAAGACTTCCTGCAATAGTAACTGTTAATCCCCTTTTAGACAAAGACTTTTTGAATTATCCCCTGAAAGAATTTTTCATTTCATGGAAAAGAACATCAAGATAAAACGTATAGCAACACAAAACTAAGTATGTAACTTGTTTATTCAACACACACACAAGACAAAGTCCTATAAAGATAAGCAAACACAAGAACATTTCCCCTCCTAAGTCCTACTTAAAATTCTCGCTGAAAATCCTGCAAAAAAAGCTGGGAAGGAATTGTTTTTACATTCAGTTTCATATCTGCGGAATTAGCACCACCTGGAGCAGATAAACGCCTTTAATTACCTCTGTTCACGACCCTCCCCGCCCCGCAGGTGGCCACCCCCGCGCACACCCGCGCCACTTCGTTAGCACGGATAACGACAAAGATTGCATTACGCTGAACAAAGAATAGATGAGTTGATAGAGAGGGGCTATACTATTGTACACCTATTATGTATAACTGATCGGAGAAATTATAAATAAATACATAATGGTTTCTGACACTTACGCGAATATTAGACATTGAAATAAAACTACTTTATACGGATTTTATCGCGTTATAATATGGATATATTTATTAATCCCGACGTTTCGGACCTTTTACAGCGTCCGTGGTCAAGGGTAGGCTGAGGTAGTGGAAGTCTTGATGTTATACTGATGCTACCCTACATTTTTGTTAATTTGATAAAATCCTTTTGATTTCAAAACACATAATTCGTTTTTTTATGAACTTACGCCACGGTATCTAATATGAAATAGAAAAGGACTACTGTTTTTTATTTTTTTTATATTATATGCCAATGCTTGTGCGCAATATACTAAACAAGATCTATGTTAGCTCTCAAGTTGCCGGTTTCTTCAGTTTGAGGTGAACCACAAGATCTAAGCACCTACTTGTCGGGAACTCAATTTCAAAACTGTAATGAGTCAAAGCCACAGTTTATTCAAGCCACTCGTATATACGTCGTATTGTTACGTGGTTTAGTACTTACTTACAACTCGGAAAGTTTATTCTGGTACTATGTAATTCCATTCTGTTTCGTACTTCTTATTGTGTGTGTAGTTTTTAAGCAGGGATTTGGTAAACGAATTCATTAGATTCCAAACTTTCTTTCCCGAGTCACATTATTTTATTTTTGCTCTAATCTGGACACTCAAATTGCGTAGCTTCAAAAGTTGAGATAAATGAATAATGTACTGCACTAGAGAACCAACTCTGTGTCATGAAGGTCTTCACAAACATATAATTAACGGACACAAAGTACTCCCAAGACTCATAAAAAAACCGTGAAACACACAAATTGGTCGTGGGTGGGAATTGAACCTACTCGTCGCAACGGTAATGGCCAGGTGACCATCTTCACCGCTACACCTAACGTGCAATCACGTTTCGATGAAGTTTGTTTAGCTTCACAAGCTCGCGATTTCTCGGGCGAGAGCGATCGAACTTTATACCCTTAGGGAGAACAAACTCGAAACACTACTAATTTCATAATCAACATGTTTTCGAAAATAATCTAATTTTAATATCTACTATCTAATAACTCTAAAAGCCTTCTGGAAATAGATTCTTAGTCGCATGAACTTGCATAATCTTATTACTATAATTATATTATACTTGCATTAGTTTGTATGTCCCATATGGCGTACTGGCGTAGTCTGGCATTTGATGCCACGCGGCACACAATATTTTTCTTTTTTTTTTCATTAAGTTTTTGATGTTATTGTGATCGTTGTCCATGACTGTGTCAATAAATCTTTTTTCTATATTGAGTTTTCTCATTATGAAATTTTCTGTCGTAGCTTATAGCCCTTCGTATTACCTACCTTCATATGACCTAAAACATATGGGCAAACTGTACAAGTACCTACCCCTATGTCATACCAGTGTGATATTGTGTCTGTGTTGTATTTAAGAGGTAATTCTTTGCTAGTCAAATTAAGTACAGAGTTGTTTTTCTGTTAAATTGGTTTATAAGATGTGCATTGTACCTACTTCCGCATCTGCGACCACATCACTGCCCGCAAGTGTTTCTACTCGATAATTAGCGAAAATGCTTGAACCCTAAAGCAGATAAGCTGTGCATTCCACAACGCTATCTTTTACAGTTAATTTAAAATTTATTACAACAAAGATAAAAGTGAAAATTGCTTGACAAAGGTTTTAACAAGATTGGGAGAGGATCGTTAGTAACGTATGCAAGGATCGGTTATTAAAGCTGTATTATGAAGTCTGCTTTGTATCGAATTAGCTCTGGACAGTATCGGGCGAACTTCACTGTTGTATAATTGAGTTATATTAAGTCAAGCTTCAATATTATTGGTGTAACTTGGATAAAGTAAGTTACTTCACGGAGGAAAATTTTGACGTAAGGTGGGTGAGGCACAGTCTTATACAAAACTGATATACTGAGGCTAGACTCATTGTCAGGCTTTTTGGGCTTCTGAATACGATCTTCCACTAACGATTGTTATAAGTGTTTTATAACAACCGGGACCAAAGGCTTTACCTGCGACACAAAGGGCTCTTGATATGTGTCGTTGTATTTGTTACAAGTAGTCACCCATCCGCAGACTGACCGCGGATAATAGCACTGTAATACTCACGAGGCGGTAGAATTCTGCTGCTGAGTTCGTTTGGGTGAGTACCACTGCATTTCCAAAATATTGAGCTGCATTATTGTGTTTCGATAAGAAAGGTGATGCAGCCAGTGAAAGTGAACAGCTAGGTGAGACCTATCAACTGAGCTCTCACGTTGTCAACACTCAAGTGTTAGGTAACACTGGCTACTGGCGTTTACCGTCAAGTAACCTGCATGCTTGCTTGTTTGTCATTTTATTACATCACAACTACATACAAAAGAAAACACACACACATGGCACTGATGCAAGATATCGGAACTCTTGCATAAAATCCCCATACAAGTCGTGTTCACCTCCAACCAGACATGGGTAACAAAATTGTATGGCGTTATATCGCGACGTTCACAGCTCATTAGCCCGCGTCACTCAGCAGAGTGCCAAGTATCAGCAAGCAGTTTCTACATACAACATTAAGTCGGTACGGTACACTCGCTGATTTATATCTGATATATATTGAAAGGGAAGATTTTTCATGTTTAAATTTTATTTTATTAGGTATTCATGTCCAGCCCCAACATATTTGGAAAAAGGCTAAGATAATAAGTCTACATAACAATATATAGTTAACGATTCGACAATTAAAAGACAAAACAAAAGATGAAACCTTCTCAGTACATCTATGAGAATATTTTATATGTAAGAAAAAATTTGCACTTGTACGTCAGAAAATGTGAACTGCATGATTATAATACTAGACATAAATCAAAATTAATGCAGCCACAATTTCGTCTAGCTAAAGTTCATAATTCTTTTAGAGGGTACTGCGTTAGATTTTATAATAAAATTCCGAACGCAATTTTAGAACTTACAGAAAACAAATTCAAAAAATTCATTAAGTCTACCCTGTGCAGGCAAGCTTACTATAAATTGGAAGATTATCTTCTAGATAAAAATGTTTGGCGGAATGCTGGTCCAGCTCCACAAGATGAACATCTTGTAAATCAATAATTTTACTGTACGTTATACAATTTAATAATCTTTGTTTGTAAAAACATGAATTGTAAAGTATGAGAGTCGTGCAGCCATTGATGTTGCATATGTTGATATGCATTATAATGACTTAAAATTACATTGTGCCCTTCAGTTGCCTAGCGGTCTGAGCTTGTCATGCTCACTAAAATGTCCTGCTGATGGTGGCGTTGTGTGTCGGGTCGTTTTATTCCCTACAACATGTTTGAGTCGAACGACGCCGATACGCACGTCATACTCGTGAACGAGTGCCGTCTGTCGGGGCTGGTCAGCTCTTACTGTCAATGGCAACGTCTTTTTTTTTTTTTCTCTGTTTATTATGCTAGATTAATTTAATTGTACACATCAAACTGCATTGTTCTCATGAACTATTCAGATTTAGACTGTAATACTGAACACTGTAATCATGTTTTTTTTGTTGAAAAGAGTGTCTATGGAGTTTCTTGCCGGTTCTTCTCCATAAGACCCACTTTTTGGAACCGTGCAACTAGTTTGACCTTTCAAAAGTGCTATTTTAATGGTCTAATTGAAATAAAATATTTGACTTTGACTTTGACTTTGAAACAAATTTACTTAATATTACTAAGTGAAATAAATCTTTCAGTGAGTTTGGATGAGTGATAGTGATATGACCATTGGAGTGCCAAATCAAAGGTTTCAAGTTCGAATCCAAGGCCTCTGACTTTTTGAATTCATATGCGTATTAATAATTAATTATCACCCGCTTAAACGGTGAAGGAAAACATCTTGAGGAAACCTTCATGCCTTAGAGATTTTTCTCAACGGTGTGGTGGACTAATCCCTCTCAATCTGAGAGGAGACCCATGCACAGTGGTGGGACAGTGTATGGGTCAATGATGATGAGTTTGGAGGTGAGAGAGAGAAAATAAATGAGACCATGCAAACTCCAATGGCAGCAATACTTTATAAAACTCCATTACACTCCATAATGAAATACAATCAGTACTATAAAAAGCGAGGGTGTGATAATTAAGTGTCAGTATGCTTATTACGCCAACTCACACCGGATCTTTTCGATCGACCCCTAGGGCCACATTAGTGCGAGGACGCTTGTAATGATCAGCTCGGTATCGCATCAATGATTTATATTCCTTAATGAGTTTAATTGCAAGTGTATCGGGTTAAATATTTGATATGTGCAGAAAATAAAATATTTTGACGTCTTAGATTATTTCAGTGGGACAACGTAGTCATCACTAATCAATATACTCAGTATACTTAGTTG
This sequence comes from Acronicta alni, assembly GCA_964056405.1. Taxonomy (NCBI): domain Eukaryota; kingdom Metazoa; phylum Arthropoda; class Insecta; order Lepidoptera; family Noctuidae; genus Acronicta; species Acronicta alni. The sequence continues at coordinate 16,405,805 of OZ043923.1, forward strand.
GACTTTATAAGGAAAAAAGTTGTATTTTTAGGAACAAATTCTTGTTTTTAAGATAATTGAGTGTCCTCTAGACATTTATTTCTTCTCTAAAAAAACCAACGCCAGTTTGGAGCTACGTGATATATGTTCCCAGTAACTGCGATAGATTTCTGTCGAAGACAAATACCTACCAATCCCGCAGACGCCACAGTTTCAGTAAAACTCATTTTCCACTTGTAGACAAAACCTTCGCACAAATAGCACGAGATCGTAAAAAAGAATTCCATCCTAACATCAAAATGACGAGCGAATGTTTTCTGATTGAATGAAAACCGCGGGGAGTAGGGATGTGCCAAACAAGGAAACAGATAACACTACGTAATTACGCTTTTTGTTGCCTTGGAATTGCGTTTCAGATGATCGCGGACGAAATTATATTATCGTTACCATTATTTTTCGTTGTTTCTGAAAATTGTTAATAGAAGTTTTGGGACTATATATTTTAAATATTCGTAAATGAAATGTTAAATTATGTAAATACAGTCAGTGTAGAGCGGCATATAAAATATTCGCGTCAAAAATGCTGAACCAAAAATAATTTCAAGTGTTTAAATATTCTAGACACAAAACGCGTTCAAAAAGTTAAAATTGCGTAGCGTTTTTATTCAATATAAAAAATGTGCTTAGACCTCGATAAAGTTTTCCTTCGATTATTTGTCATATCATGATTGTTTGTCATATCCATTCATATTAAAATCCTTGTCAGTATAATTATAGCTACTGCTACAAAATGGTTTTATTTTCCTGAAGGAAAAAAGGACACAAACAAATTAGAACGGAGCACCCTTAACTGACGTCGTTACAAAGAAATAAATTAAACAATGCAATAAATATTTTTACTGTTTTATGTAACGTAAAAATGGGCAAAGGACGGCGCTTTTCCGGACGCTGCGCTGGGAGTCATAAAATTAACTACCTAACTGTATAAGGTATCCCCGAGGACTGTGGCTATTCTTTTTTTTTAAATATAAAATAATTTGTTTTGTAATAATAAATATATAATATAATAATAATAATATTTTTGGGACATTTTACACAACACCACCTAGTCCCAAACTAAGCAGAGCTTGTACTATGGGTACTAGTCAATGGATATAATACTTATATACTTTTTTTTTTGTAAATACATACTTATAATACATAATATACTTAATATATATATGAAGGAGGTAAGGTAAAGTGAGTATGTATTGTGCCACTACACCGTAAAAGTTTGCTATGGCCGGGGCACATAGCTTGTAGAACTGATGGCTGCTGGGGCAAAAAGGTTCTCAAGTAGAGACCACGCACCGGAAAACGCAGCATAGGACAGCCTCCAACGAGATGGATGGACGACCTAGTAAAGGTCGCTGGATGTCGTTGGATGCTGGCAGTATATAACCGGTCTTTGTGGAAGTCTATGGGGGAGGCCTTTGTTCAGCAGTGGACCTCTTATGGCTGATATGATGAAGTAAAAGGATGACTTAATTTAGTTTACCGATTACTTACACTCAACACATAATGTTCGCCCTAGTAAAATTTAAATATATTGAAACTTATTAAATTAAACAGATTTTTGGGTGCTGAATTATTCTTTATTTATTAACAAACAAACTACAAATAATCTTGTAAATTTATTAAAAATAAAATTGTATCAGTCTTAAATACATAGCTGTCAGGTGTTTAAACACTTATTACAGGTATATAGAAAACTTACTAAATATAAAGGTTCTTAATAATATTGGTCACTTTTTATGAACTAATCGGACTTAGGTACACAGAATAAAAAGTTATACTGTATCCGTAGCCACTTCTCAAGGGTTTCTTGTGAAGCAACTAGTGGAATTGATAAATGAGGAGTGTGGTATTTATCCAATTCATTTCGTTCCATGACTAAGCGCTAGTAAAACTTACATACATCCTTGATTATTTGACAAATACACCTTATCATGACCTTCATTATCATTAAATCAGCCAACTAACTACAACTGCACAACAATCTTTCTTTATAACTGATTCTTAAGTTCAAAATAATATTAACTTTATAAAGTAATCTCGATTTTGTGTATAAACCATTTATTTTACGTGTCATTACGTCACGCGTCATATTCGCGAAACAAACAGCGCATGTTATCGAGTTTCCCACTTCATTGGAGGCTGTTCTACTGACGAACTGTTGCTTGTTACGTACGACTATCGTATCAAAACGCTTTCACATTTTACGAGCTCCAAACGGTACGGATAAGAGTCGTGTGACGCCGTCGAGTACTGAGGCGGAACGAACGCTCCATGTACGAATTGGTCTATCGGGCGAAACAGCCGCTGATTCGAAGTAGGTAGTGGTTCGGAGCATATATATGCTCATTAATATCTCATTATTAAGAAATATATTATATTTTATAGTCTTATAGGGCAGTAGAAGAATGCCTAGTGTTACTTAAAGATGTCATGTCACTGACCCTAAATAAATTGGGACCAAGTCAGGAGGACGATGTACATTTAAGTGTTGACGTTATGGGCTTGTGAATTTTTTCATTCAAAATACAAAACGTATGAATACATTTATATTATTTGCACACGACTTCCACACGAACTCCATAACAACTGTACAAAATAATCAACTCATCCGTCCCAAAAATTATCAGCGTCCGGCAGCTCACCTCATTACGACCGGACAAACTTGTCGCACGTCCAAATCCTCGGGTTCGCACATAACAATATAAATTTTCCGCCCCGCGCTCCCCACTACTTCGCACCCCCACCTCCGCTCATAATTCCATAAAAGGTCCCGTTCATCAAAACGCGGGGTGACGGAACCTTTCCGAGGATATTTCGTTAGTTCCGATTCGATTTTCATTTTATGCAAAAGACGATCCAATTTCGAGCGGGGGACAGCGAGGAAAGACCTTCAATCGGGATAATAGTATAGAAGAATGATCCAAATTGAATTCGTTTCGCGACGAATATCCCGCCCCGCGCCCCCATCGGCTTAGACCCGCCGATCCGACAAATACCTCGATTTCGTCTTAAAGGGCTGCGATTCAGCGAAAATTTTCTTGCTCGGTTAGGTCCCTAGGATTTTTATTAAATTTTCGGGTGATGTTCTTGTGAGAGAGGGAATGATAACGGAGGACCAGTAACACGCATTGTTGCTAACACGCTTGACGTATTTATTTGGAAAAAAAGTGGGGCCCTATTATATTGTCAGTAGCGAGGTGACGAAAAAGGGACGGCGTCCTCGAATTACTTGAACGTCTCAAATTCTGGCGAGAATGCTGCGATGAGGTTTAGTTACAGTAACCATCCAACATGTGAATTTGTTTAAGATTTCTTATGCCTTTGCAAATAAATTATAATGTGCTAAATGTATAGATATTAAATTCTAATTTAAAACTTTCATATAATGTCATTTCGTGGCAGACTGCATTATATTTCCACAGAAGAAAGAAAAACAAAGTATCAGTTACTAAGTTGTACAAATAGAAAAAGTCGCTAGAGAAAACGGTTTACTTGGCTACGCTTGACGTTCTAGGACCAACAACAGTCTTTTTGTTACACTATTGCAATTCTTTCGTCGTCATTTCAAAGAGAAAGCTCCAGTTTGTTGTTCTGAAGGTATAAATAAACCGTCTATTGCAATGGTTATGTAAAATGTTTTTTGTAGTTTGTGTAAAATTAAGTGTAGACTTTCAAATGCTCTGTGAGATAAAAGATATACAATTGTAATCTTTAGATCACAGATTAACAGATATTGTTAATTTTAGATAGGGACCTGTTGGGATCCATAAGTGATTTTTCCTTCTAGAATATAAGCCGACAGAAAGTGGTTCTATGATCTTGAATCGGTGATGTCCTAATTTTGGCCCAGCTTTCTATGTTTATTGTACACATATTATATAACATGTTTTGAATGTTGAATCTATTTATCATAAAAAAGAACATTCAAACGTACGGACAACAAACCTTAAAGAAAAATTTCGTCCACGGAACGTGAATATGCTTGGTCTGTGAAGATGATAAATGGCGATCTACAGAAGTTAGACTTTGCACAATACAACGATAAGGTTACGCTCATATTTATATGAAGTAACATACCATCACGCCTGTATTCCCCGAAGAGTTAGGCAGAGATGTAATTTTTTACACCCATTACAAGGCCGGTATGTTTAGGTCCCATGTAGGTGACAAGCCTATTGCCATACGGCACAAATCCTTACTCCGAATTTCATCTCATCTGTGAAGTGCAAGACTTCCGTAGTAGCCATTCAAATTTGTTGACTGATATTTTTCTAGCTTAAAGAATGAAGTAGACCTTCTTTCTGTTCACTGTTGCGTTGTGGTATAAACGACATTCACACATCTCACAAAAAGCGTAAACAGGTCTAAGAAATGTCCGTGTATAGCCGTCCCTTTGTCAGTGGATTACTTCGTTACCGCGCGCCGCCCCTCGCACCGATATGTGAATATTTTATACGTTTATATGCTAAGTATTTGTCAAGATACCTCTAAGAACGGCAAATCTCGCATATATTTAAGTTATATTAAAGAATTTTAAGTGTATTTTTAGGGTGTCTGTCTGTACCGTAGAGAACAGATAGATCACAAAGAGAGATCCATCTACATCTATGTGTAGATAGAGCAATATTTAGAGTATTTTAAGTTCGAGTGCCTTGTCATTTATCCCCATATTTCATATGTATACACACAGTATTAGCTTTTAAAAATGCATGTAATTCCGTCAGTCTAAATTAATCCACTCAGTTTAAAATGAAAGTCAGACTTACTTCGTTTTTATTAGAAAGTACAATTCTATTATGCTTCTTTTATAATTATATTCAAACATGCACTCATTTACAAATATGGCAGAAACCAACCGATTTCATCCCCTTAAGTAAGTAGAATTCTCTAATTTATTTGGTCAAAAGAAGTCTGCAATGTAATTTACTCGATAGAAGCTGTAAAGGATAGCGAAGTAAAGCAACTTAATTTGGCATTACTAGATAGGAGACACCTGTGCACACTTCTGCCTTGGATTACTAAACAAGCATTTTGTAGGAATAAGTGTCATCTCATTTGAGACAGTATTACTTTTTCTAGCATTTATTTTCTTAGTATACATATTTTATGACGACGTCTGTAGTCTAGTGGTTCGAGTGTCAGACTGCTGAGCATGTGGTCGTGGGTTCTACATATATCCACAGGACAGAACATAAGTGTTCGTGTTTGTATGTATTTATGAAAAATAGGTAATAAGTATTATATCCATTGTATAATACCCATAGTACAAGCTTTACTTAGTTTAGCACTAGACCATGGTGTATAAAACATCCTAAATATTTATTTTATTGTACTCGCAACTGGAGATTGTGTAAGATATACGAGTATGAACGCGTAAAAAGCAAAATAAGTAGGTATACAAGAATCGTAGTAACTGGTAGTCTCTAGTTTCTAGGTGCTGACTTCTATGGGAAAATCGCTCTCTGCTACCTACTTATATTTAAATAGGCACCCTACTGTGGTTACACAATATTTGACAATCTCAACGAAGACTTCCAGCCATCCTACTTTTGAAAATGACAACGATCATAACAATTTTGCGGTTTTTTTGCTTTTTATTCAGCATTAATATCCAGTTGCCTTATTCTTTTGTGTCGGTTTAGACCACATCAATGGACCATTTTATTCATATTTCAATGTCAGTGCCTACCTTCATTGATTACGAGCTGGCAAGCGCATCTGAGACGGGAGTGACATTAAACTGATAATCTCATTACTAATAATTGGGCGCCGGTACGCGTCAGAATTAGTTGCACTAAGCCGCTTACGGCCAATTTAGGCCCGTGCGGCCCACAATCGCGATCGTATTACCAAAATGGGACGAATTAATGCCCTATAATGAGGACCCAAAATCTTGACTGTGTAAAAAATCTGCTATAGCTTCACAAAATTCATACCAGTGAGTTCCGTATAATCCGTAGGTATTAATACTGATTGTTTCATCTTGTGATTTTATTATTTAATGACAACATGATTAGAAACATGCTGTAAATTATTGTGCAATTTTCTAGAAAAATTGAATTGGGACAATACGTCTAGACAAAATATACATATATAACTCTATCATCAAAGTACCCGTAGCTTTTTACAATATTTTCATGCATTTTATAATTTGTTAATTTCAGGTTTTAATCAATGTACATATATCACAGAAGTGAATAGACATACGAGAGATAAAGAAATGATTTCTTAACACTGACTACAGAACCCTAAGGTCGAAAGAAGATTGTATCAAACCTTTGTCTGGACCAAATAGAATGAACAACCTGGCATAATATTTGGTTCAGCAAAAAATGTGGGCATTCCTAAGATACATTTGAGATTAGTTAGGACGATAGCGAAGTGCTAAGAAAGCAAGAGGTTAGCCAATCATCGCGTGGCAACGATCCCACACTCGGGCAGACCTATTAGAAAGATTGGACACCAGAATATTTACACGTAATTATTAATGTTACATAATTCGGTTTTGGTAATTGATAGTCACATTTAACGGACTTTATTTTAAACGGAATAATATTAATGATACGTTTGAGTTGGACTGGAAGTCTTCCGTCATGTTAAAAATGGGTAAATCGAGGAGGTATATACAGGTATGAATTGTTGTTATGTACTTGTACCTGTACCCTTTCCCGGATTTCAATCAAGGTTCAATTCTACTCTACTTAATAAAAGAAGAATTGTGAATATTTGAATACCGTTTAATTTCGTACAGCTAAATGTTATTTCTTTCTCTTTATAAAGTAAGGAAGATATTTCATTGAGTTAATCTCCTGGAAAAAGCAGATATTTATCTGGAAAAACCGATTGATGTTGATTCTACGTATAGAATTTAAATTGAATTTAAAACTTGTAGATATCTAGTGGTACTATTGATATCATAGTCCATTCGCCTGGCTAAAAATGGCCAGACTAAATGTCTATTATTTCGCCATGACGTCATGATCGATGCATCCTATTGGTGACAATACCGTCCCACTTGATTGTCCACAATGCATTAGCCTGTAACCTGATCGCAACTCATCCGTCTTCCACCCATTTATTTTGCATTCGCTTAAAACTGTGTAAAGATTGCGCTTGAATTGGATCGATATACACTCAATTAGTCACTCAATCTCGGCTCCCTTGCAGATGCAGCTATGAATTATTGAGTTTAAAATAGTGTTTTATTATAAGTGACAGTTTTCTTTCTTTCTCTTACTGTTATTGTGAAGGAACCCGGCAACCATTTTTCATCGGAGCTGTCATGAAACAATTTATTCTGTATTTCAAAGGGAACTTTCTTCACAGTTACGGAATGAAAGTACCTACATCACTAACTTTTACGCAGCATAATTACGCAGTTTTTTTATACTTGTATTATATACTCTCATCGGCTATCGGATCATCTTTCATGACATTTTTCAGTGATGTTAATCATTTCAAAGTACCAATTTTTTTACAAAATCTTTACTCCAATTTTGAAAACTATTGTCCCTCACGTCACTGGTATTGCAAAACGATTTAATAATGACACTGAATGTAGAGTCTTAGCCAAAAGACTAGGACATAGTAAAGGGTCTGCGATGTTGCCTTGTCTTAATAGAATCAATGAGTTTTTGATTTTGAAAATCAAAATATGGCGTTGATAGCAGGTTGAGATCCTTGGTTTTTATGATATTCTTATAATCAGATAATACCACCATCTTTTCTTCCCCAAACTGTCATGTATTTATATTAATATCTGTCGTGGTCGCGGTTTACGCTCGTGTGCACGTAAATGCTTCAGGTTGGGGGGAGGAGTTGAACGGAATCATAATGGAACCATTCATACACGTTTGTGTGCCATATTATATTTGTATGCCAGTTATTACGTGTTATTGTTTCCATAATTTTGCGATAAATCGTTTTTTTTTGGTAAATTTGAAAATAATGTTTTTTGAAATGTGTAGTAATCTTAACTATCCTATAATTAAAAACTTATCCCTACTAATATTATAAATGCGAAAGTAACTCTGTCTGTCTGTTACGCTTTCACGTCTAAATCGCAGAACTGATTTTAATGAAATTTGGTACAGAGATAGAGTTGACCTTGAGAAAGAACATAGGATAGTTTTTATCTCGGACTTTTGAAGAGTTCTCTTGGAAACGCGATATAACCGAACTCGACGCGGGTGAAGCCGCGGGCGGAAAACTAGTAATTTTATATCTTCTTTTCAGGTATGTCCATCATTGTAACGAGATTTGTAAGTAATACTTCATCGTCAACCCATATACTGTCCCACTGCTGGGCACGGGTCTCCTCTCAGGATAAGAGGGATTATAGTCCACCACGCTGGCCTAATGCGGGTTGGTAGACTTCACACACCTTCGAGAAAATCTCTCAGCATGCAGGTTTACTCACGATGTTTTTCCTTCACCGTTTAAGCGAGTGATAATGAATTATTAATACGCACATGACTTTGAAAAGTCGGAGGTGCATGTCTTGGATTGGAACTCGAAACCTTTGACTTGCCAGTCCAATGGTCACACCATTAGGCTATCACTGCTATTCGTTAGTAAGTAATACGTTACTTATATTATTATTAAAGTTTTATATGATGGAACAAAAAGGAAGACTGTAGACTTTAAAGACGCACCTGTGTGTACAATCATTTTATCATTAGTCACGCATCCTTCAATGATCTACTCATAATGTGGTTTAACTTTAACTCATTTATAACTGTCGTTTTATTAAGGAAAAACTGCCAGTGGAAGCAAAGATAGGCTAATAAAATTTCACTAAATGAAAAATACGTGATATGAATTCACAATTAATTATATCTATAATACGTATTTTGTAACTACGTTCAATATTCACGATGCGTGCTTATTTCATTCATAATCACTATCAGATATTCGCTAAAATCTGTCCATTGTCAGGCATTGTGTGTCCACACATTAGCGGCTACGTTTAAACAAAGCGTCAGTGTACAAATGAATTGCTGTATTGTTCCACACTCGTTTGGCTGCGCCCCATCAATAACTGTAGCCATCCCAAATTACAACTGAAATGCACATAATTTTTGATTTTCATGTTACATTTAAAACGTTGGCAGAATGTGTCGGAGTTTCCGAATGCTTTTCGGTTTTATTGCTAAGTGCAAACAAATAAATACAGTAACAATAATATAAGTTATTTAGAAAAGGAAAAATTCGACCGCGGGCAGGATTCGAACCTGCGTCTTCTGGTTAGGTATACCAGACCAGACCACTAAGCCACCGCGATACCTACGTGTCATGTCGATTTTTTCCTTCACATACAGAATTTACGTCTTTATGGTGACGTCATAGCATGGAAAATGCCAAAAATATACAAAAAGATAATAATGTAAGTGTTAATAAAAGCATAAGTTAGTAAATAACCTATATTATAATTTCCCCACTGTAAATGCTCAAAATTACTACAGTTACCGATTTAGCCTTATAAAAAGTGGCCACCATTTATGCTAAATTGTTGTTCTGTGTCAAAAAATTCAATGTAGTCTAGCTTTTACCCGTAATTTCGTACGCGTAGACATAGTTTTTTTTCACACACAATAATTATTGTCCATTTAATTTCACGGGATAGAAGGGTGGAAGTACTCAATATGTTAATTCTGGTCACAAAACATGTGTACCAAATTTCATGCAAATATGTTAAGACGTTTACCGCAATCAGGATTCCGGGATTAAAAAGAAAATTTCCGCATTTTTCCGGGATCGGAAGATCTCAATATAATAGTGCTCGTCGCAAACTATAATTATGTGTACTACACGAAATTTCATTGAAATGCCATATGCAGTTCTCCTATATCATATTTCCGGAAAATTCGATTTCGGGATAAAAAGAAGCTTATGTTATTCCTGATCACATATTATTTGTGTACCAAATTTCTTGCGAATCAGTTTAGTCTTTAATAGTAGGGAACAAATAAACAAAGAACCAAATTATCACATTTATAATATTAATACGATATTTAACTATAATAACTATTCAAAAATAGAACTGTATACACGAAATTGAAATTGGAATCAAGAATAGGCACCCACGCTAGTAAGATATAATGTTGGTGTGGATCGTTTTACTAAATCTACCCTCAAATTTTTGATAATTTTGATAGTAATTAGTCGCCGGAGGTACCGGTGGCAGTATGAGTCGCGTCACCGACATGTGCGTACTGCAAAGTCAATCGTCATCGTTGATTAAAATTGTCGACGTACCTATCGGTGTCTTTTAGCCTTTCACTGTAGCTGTGATGTTTGCAGATGACTTTAAAACGTCTAGTGATTAATGTGAAATGTGAGATTAGTGAAAAAGTGAAGTGTTTGGTGATGTGTGGTGAAAACCAGGCGGCACGCGGAGGCTGCGTGATGCTACCTTCAAATAACAAGGTTATATTTCTTATTTTCTTTTACTTGAATTCTAACACAACGTGCTAAAGCTAATAAGGTTTACTCTCACTGTGTCGAACCTCTAATAACATCTGTGGTCTGTCCAACCGGATGAGTTCTGACGACGTCTGTGTGTGTCTGTCCAGTAGTTCGAGTGTCTGACTGCTGCTGATCACGAGGTCGTGGATTCGATTAGCACAAGACACACAAATATTTATGTTATAAAAGTGTTTGTGTTTGTATGGGTGTTTCTTATATGTATTATAAGTATGTGTAAACACAAAAAAGGATATAAGTATTATACCCATTGTCTATTACCCATAGTACAAGCTCTACTTAGTTTGGGACTAGATCGTGTTGTGTGAAATGTCCCAAAAACTGAAATTTAAAAGGAATTTAGTTTTCTCTATGTTTTCAAGCACAAAGCAACAAACTTGAGTTGGCCACAAATGTAGCTCGACGTTTTACATCTGTCCTGAGCAGAGCACGGGCACTCAGGTACGTCGTACTCATATATTTGTCAATGTTATTCGTATGACAGCAGTTCGTTTGACAGCAACACTGTTTTCTTAGAAAACAATAGCTTCACTGGCAGCATCGTAAACAATATCGATGTTCTTTGGACCATAATCCACAACATTGACGTTATTTACCGCGTCACCGACCGCGTCGGTGACTCGTGTCAAAAGCTTCTCAAATTGTTCGTAAACCTATTCTACTGTGTTTTGTTTGTATATGTTTCTGTGATAAAGAGGTAACTATGTAGACGTGACATTGTGTTTAAAAGTATAAATGTTTTGTGTTCCAGTCAAAATCAAAACTAAAATTAATGCAGCTACAATTTCGTCTAGCTAAAGTTCATACTTTTCTTTTAGAGGGTACTGCGTAAAATTTAATAATAAAATTCCGACCGCAATTTTAGAACTTACAGAAAACAAATTCAAAAAAGTCATTAAGTGTACCCTGTGCAGGCAAGCTTACTATAAATTGGAAGATTATCTTCTAGATAAAAATGTTTGGCGGAATGCTGGTCCAGCTCCACAAGATGAACTTCAACAACTTCTTGTATTTAAATAATTTTAATCCTATTCGTATATTAGAATACTGGTGGTCTTTACAATATCTAATATTTCAGTCATCAAGATCACAATAGACCGAATACTGTCGCAGTGATAATAAAGCCACAAATGATACAGTCAGTCATACAATATACTTGTCGCATTTTTATTCTAAAAAAATGTATTGGCGTAGACTTAAACTATAACGGATATGATATCATATTGCAGATTTTACCTTCTGTATATTCATAATCATCGTATCAGCCTATTGCTGTCCACTGCTGAACGTAGGCCTCCCCTAAAGAGTGCCAACCATCTCGGTCTTGGGCAGTTAGCATCCATCTGCTGCCAGCCACCTGTATATTATAAAAAAAAACCTTTGTCTTGCATTTCATTTTTTTTTTTAATCACTGGCAGAGCACTTTTTGCGCAAGTAATCAATATAATCAATAATTAACAATGTGTAATTAGTTGATAGGTCTTTAGTATTTTTTTTTATAATTATAAATGTTTTATTTTTAATTATTATAAATTATTTTCATCCTGAGTATGAACAGTGCATTGAATAAAATATTCACGTTCATAGCTATGTTATGTTCACAACGCTTAAATCCTTGTGGAGCAATTGTGTGCAATGTTCGACCGATTGTAAAATCCCATTATCTACACGTGTGTGCATGAATTGTTACTGTAAACGGGTAAGCAGAGTTCTAAGGGTACTTTAAGATATTACTACAGTAATGAGTTTCAAAATGAAAGTAACGGGTAACGAACCGTAGAGAGATTAAAAACATGAAGAAGCTTACTGCTTGTTGCTTTTTTATTTTTCATTCACATGACACAAGCTCGAACTCCAAGCTGCTACTGCGTTACGTACTACGTTTTAATAACAGTTTGCTTGACCTGGGAATCGCACCCATTACCTCTCGCTCAGCTGCCGCTCACGACCACTGTACCTATAAAGCAGTCATTATTAGGTAGATGACACATATTATTGTTAATATCTTTAAACATGATATAAACTCACACACTTATTTTATTTTTCTTTTCTCGCCTATCAGCAGTGTAGTAACTGCCTCATTAGTCAATATAAGCGCAACTACTACGCTTGAGGTCTTGGGTTCGATTCGAAGCACTGTGTTACTAGTTTTTTCTATAAAATTCTCAGTAGCACCTCTGAGTTCGGATTTGTGCTTGGTTAATAGCAATATATTTATGGTCGCTCCCTATTACACAGGACCTAAATTTATCAACAGACTGTGGGTATACATTAGTACACACTTACACACATATGCCTAATCCTTCGGAGAATGTTTGTTTTGTTATGTCTTTTTTTTTCTCCTTAAACTTTATATGTAGCTTGATGTGCAGGATCCTTTACGTCGTCGTCGTCCCATCTCCGTTTGTAACGGGTCAGTGACGCGCAACAAGATAGAAAAACTGAGCTGGCTTCCCTCCCCCGGAGTAATAATGTACTTTACAAGATTTATCTCATATCACTATTATTTCATGGGTACGACAAGATTTATAAAATATATGGTTCTAGTGTATACACTAGAACCATATATTTTATAACATAGTATTTATTGTTATTGATATATTGAAGGACGGCCTCTTATATGTTATGTTATGTTATGAAATAAAAAAGAACCTGTCAATGATCACAATTATTCTGACCATTCCGCTGATCTGTGGGCACGGCAGTGCCCCCGCCAAGTCGAGCGCGAAGCAAACACTGCCGTACCATCCTTTACTGGAACCATTTCGACCAAGTCAACGGCCAAGTCACACAACATTATCTATAAATAATAAAGAAATCCCAGTAAGGAACCTTACACTTGGCACGACGTTGTCTAGATTTCATTACTAGAGATAAACAAGTAGCTCCATCGAGACTTGGCTAGTTTTTTACAGAATGTTTTTGATGGGATCCAATATTCACGAGTCAAAGAGAATTCGTATGGTAACACTTGCCAAGTATTATGTAGATTCAAAGACATATTTATATTAAAAAGTGAATCTACTTATCATATAGGAATATATAAACATAAAGTTAAACGTTATTTTATCATAAGTAGCTGTTTTGGTCCAATCCATTTTTCCTTCCTAACGGGTTACTTGTTTAGACAGACACTCCTCAGAGGGCCGACTTTTTTTCTGACGGAATAATAAGAGGGTTATGATAAATGACTGCCGTTACGTCACTCACACTAAAACAATATTAATATTTCTACAAGAACTCACTTTGACACATGCGGGAATAAACATAACCGACACTAGGCCTCCGCGGGATGCTGTACCGTTATGATGAAAACATTTAATATCCAAATAACTCAATCATTTACTAAATTAAAAACATCTGTGGATATCTTAGGTTCATTGTGAAAAGTTAGAGAGAGAGAGAGGGTAGGACACTCAGTTCTGGATCCGATTCTTCGTGACTTTTACGATTCCTTGATATGTTAACCGTATCAATTTGACAATATTATGTAAACACTTTGTAAGAAATCAACATGGGTTTGAAGCAAAGAGTAGCTAAGTATTACAATATTGTGATAATGTTGTAGAACTGCCTTTGCGTATGACTGTCACCTAACTTTATGAGGTTCCTGAAAGCGTTTGAACAATTAACATTAGGTAAGCCATCTACGAGTTCAAATACTTTAAAAACAAAACCTTGTTAATTATAAAAAAATATATATGTAGCTTATCCTGTCATCTTCAGGTGCGCAAAAAAGTTATTAAAAATATAACTCGAAACGCTAAAGGCAGTGGTGCAAATTGACAACGAAAAAATCTTGAAACTAAATTCAAAAGTAATTTAAATAAAATACGATCAATTTAACTTCGCAATAAGTTGATGAAAAAATATTTTTAAAGGCTTGCAGTAAAAATGGAGACAAGCGAGCCAAATTAAAGAAAATTACTTTTATTTTGAAATCACAAATGATTTTGAATTGTTTAGCGTAGAGTTTTGTCTCGCACAAATCTCCTCCATATAATTTAGTCAGAATGAACTTTGACAGAAAGACGACAACCTAACTTGAAAAATTAAAAAAATAACCATGGCCCATGACTTGCCACCACCTGGAACCGGTCTGGTTGCTAGATTTTATTTCTTTCATAATATATAGATCCATGTGCTTGTTCACTCTACATAGACTCAAGTCACAATGTGAGTGGGGCTAAACTCGCTCACCATTAAAAAGAAACTAAACTGTGCCACATCGGACTCCTCTGATATTATAGGTGTATAGAGGATTGCCAGTCGTTTACTAAGCCTTTGGCCAATCTCCCAGAAGAGATTTCCGATCTCTTGGAGTGTAAAATACTCAGGAAGATATTTAAAGAATTCACTACTCAATAACTTGGTTTATATCGCGGCAGGTGCCCTGAACTATGCTTATTTCAGAATATTGCGCATTCAACGATCATAAAAACTTACATATATGTACATATATTATATGTTTTCTTCTATGATACAGCTACACGACCCGATTTTCAAGATGTTTTATTATAGATAATAAATAACATCATATTTTCATAATGTGATTTCTATTTGAGTATTAACGTTCATATTTTTATGAATATCCCGAAAACATTATGTAACTTTTCAAATATTTTTTTATTCTTCAGGATTTTCAGTCATTAGAAAAAAAAGCGTGTCATTATTTCTAACACGAAATAAATATTTGCATGGACTAAAAAGTTGTTCTGAATTTAACTATTTATGTCTGTGTGAGATTATTATGTTTATTATCGATCTCAAAACATAGGAAAATTCCCACTGTAGGTACTTTAAAATAATTTCAATAGCGACAGACAGTTTATCAAACGGAAAAAATATAATCATCGTTCTCGCGTCTCATTTTTAAACCCACAAATAATCTTAAGCCGACCTCTCGAGAGTACTCAAGACCCCTTCAAAATATTATTGACACAATTTCAATAACATTTTTAATTTCGGTCGGTTGAAGGCGCGAAGTATCCAATATCCGGCGCTTAGGGCCCGGGCAATGTTATGTAGGATAATACCAGCCGCATTACCCGGCAGCGTGGTAAAGTGTTCATTCTGATATGATAATTTAAAATAAGTATGTAACTTGTCTTTGTCATTTTGGTGTCAATAAAATAAGACGGCATTAAATAATTAACGGCATAATATAAAAATGATGTTTTTTAGTTTCCTAGGGATGCTTATAGAAAAAAACTAGCCTCTATAAGCTACAGTTCGTTATATAATTATTTAACAAAAACGTAATGATTCTATTTTATTCATATGAGAAATAAACAATCTTAAATCCGTAAAAATTTACTTTCCAAAACAACACTAATAAATTGGCAAAGATTTAATATAAAAAATA
This sequence comes from Acronicta alni, assembly GCA_964056405.1. Lineage (NCBI taxonomy): Eukaryota > Metazoa > Arthropoda > Insecta > Lepidoptera > Noctuidae > Acronicta > Acronicta alni. The sequence goes on from OZ043923.1 coordinate 16,421,691, forward strand.
ATTGTTTCATATATTTTTTATATCTATGTTCCTATAGCCCAGGTCGTCCCACTGCTGGGCAAAGGCCTACCTTCCCTCTTTCTAAGCCGCTCCGTCTGTTGTTTTAGCGGCCAAATATCTCGTAAGAGTCGAGCTCGTAGCGCCCCCTCCGCTCCCTTTAGACCGACCACACTGTCGATCATTTCGCTCCATGCTAAATCCAATTTCTCATAACTTACAATGAATAAAGCGATAACAATCTGCTATTTTACATACATATTATGACGATGTAATAACGAATCCGAAATAAAGTGTCATTGTCTTTCTTTTTGTATATTTTTGGCATTTTCCTTTCTTTAAAAAAACTTTAAAATGTCATTGTCTTTTTTTTTATCGCAGAAATACATTCACATGATACTTATACTTATCTGCCCGGCGCACAGAGGCATAAGCTTGTAAAATAAATGTCAACCGCTCCATGCATAAAATAATAGTTTCCTTAAAAGCCACACAACACAACGACATTGGAATAAACCCTTTTATTAAAAGGTCAAATCGGATCGCGAATGGTTGTTCTCACACAAGTATTCAATAACATATAGGTATATTTATTTGCAAACAAATAAACACATTACATAGGAAAACGAGCCGAAGGATCGCTTCATGCGATGCATACTATGCCTGTTACCATAACAAAAACCATAATGTATGTATTTGTAGATAAACATGTTTCGCGATATCCATTACGAAATACCTAAGTATGGTCCATTTTATTATTAATTTTCCTTTGATTAATTGATTGAAGACTAATTATTGTGTATTGACAAACAAAAGGCATTATCATGTTGGTTCTAGTACCTACCGACTTTTCTATATTTCATAAATGGATGGCATCCAAAATTATTCCATTGCAATAATAACATCCAAGCGTTTTAACTTTCCCTCGTCTTGAATAAACTCATTTTCGCCAGAAAGTCGGGTACAAAATTGTGTTAGGTCCTTAGTATATTACAATATATACTGTATATTGTTGTTTTGCATTACTATAACAGTATCGTAGCTCGTGGCCATTCAATTTAGTCAGACACGCTTTATGTAGAGTTATGTTGATCCTTCATAATATTTGAATGTTGCCTATATTGCTTCAAATATTCTTGAAGATTTCTTATTGCTGCAGTGTTTAGTAAATATAATATGATTGAGCATTTATGTGTATGATGTTAAGAAGCATGGTGTGCTAATATTATATGCGATCTAATATCTTTTTGCAGTGTATCGAGGCTTTGTTTTAGGAAATTCAACATGTTCTTTGTATATTTCAAATATCTTTGTTTCAAAACATTATACTTGCGTATGATACACAATTTATTGGGACCATTACATTTTGCAGGATTGGATAAAGCTTAAAACATGAAACTACAAACATATTTCTGTGTAACATTTATTTCTAACAAGACAACTGTATCATAACTTTTTGAACATCTTAATTTAATAATGCCAAGAAAATATTTGTAGGTATCTATCGTAGTATAGTTAGCGGAATGCCGGCAGTTTCAGTCCATTAGAGGATAAGCCTGTATCAAAGCATAACTGCGATCATAAATCATGTTGGCTAGGTCCACTGCGCGGTCGCCATTGTGTCTCCCTGCCGGCTCTATTGAAAGGCAGCAATGAATGCGCCGCGTGATTTACTGGTCCGTTTCATGTGGCTACGAGGATACATTTGCTTGAATAACCGAAGGTTAACAGTATTGACGTCGATAAGTTTCACAAAGTGAATGAATGAGAGAATATTTTCTTAGCAAAGTTCGCAATTTTGTGGTATAGTTGCAGACGTGTGTTGGAAGATATTTTTACTTTTTTGACTTATTATTTCTATAACTTTATTATAGAGAATGAGTTACGGGAAATATTGATCGGAGTCTAAAGGTAGATTTAATTCCTCCGTGATATGTAATAACTTATACTACAAAGATGTATTCATGTTTTTTTGATCCTTAATACTACACACCAACGAGAACAGTTCCGGGAAAAGTAGGTCCAATATCATATCATAAAACCATAGCAATCAGAATCATCTCTTCGAACTTTAACTTCAGATTGAAAGTGTAACCAAATTAATGAAATGACACGATCCGATAACCAAAGGGCAGTGTTGCCGGGTGTCGAAGCTTTAATAAAAGCCGCTTGTAAAGTGTCTGTTGATTACAAAGTTTCACAAGTAATCAATTTTGAGTTAGCGTCGGGAACGGCTGATACTTTAAGTGAGTTTATTGGCTTAGCATGACTATTAATTATCGAGGGGCGAGAAAATATTTAGAAGTATTGGAAGCGCTTTAATGGTGCTGAAATTTGTAAATGTAAAACAGAATGCGACTGTGTTGATAAACTTTATCAAACCAAATTCTCTAACACTTCTGAAGAAAGACGAAATACTTTTCTGTGGATTAGGTACTGCAAACGTTTGCGTCATATATTGTAACGAAATGTTGGTTATTGTTCGCTTTTCGTTTTCCAATACGTTTTCTACTTCTATCTTATTGGCATAAACTACAAAATACTTGATCATGCCGCAACAAAAAGATCAGTTAGTCAATGGGTTGATGATGGTGCTCAATGATTATAATATATAACCCCTTGTGCTCTTATACTCCCAATTCACATATAACTGATTTTTACATAATTGCTTTTTAGATTACCCATTCATTCCAAACTAATAAACTTCAATCTTTAATATTTTATAATATTTTAAAGTGCTTTCATATCATCACTAATATTTTGAGGAATATTAGCAGCAAATATTCAGGATTTTTATACTCTAAGCGCATCTCGTTTATCCTCAAACATCTGAAGCGGAGCGGAGTCGATCAAATATGCACGGCGTCAGGCAAGTGCATTAGCACAAATGCATAGGTGTATGTTAACCTTTTTTCGTTCCCGATGGAGGATCTTCGTGAAATGGTTAACGATTTAGATTTGAAAGTTCAAAATGTATCAAACGTATCGAAGTTAATGGATGAAATGAATCCTTAGTGATTCATTTCAGATGCGGATAGAATACACATCTATCTGAAGGTTTTGTAATATAAATTATGGACTCTGTTTCGTTTGAATTTTATTTTTATTTGTCTTAAAAATATAAAAATAGTTTTATTAGAAACGAGGTTTATTTACTGCATCTGCAATCTACCCATGAGTGAGTATCATTTAAAATTGATATAGTAATAGTAAAATATTGTGTAAAATTTTACAAATATCAATCCTCTCACTGAGAGAAATTCCTACATATAGTAAAAAGTTATTATTTCTATCAGTTTTATATATGTATATAGGGCGAGATCTGCTCTCCACGAAAACACCCGACAAATCACATCCCTGAATGTGCTCGTATATATATATATATATATATATTTGATATAGTGAGCAGTATCTCAAAAATCAGCAGACAATAAGTTAGAGAGTGGGTGGCAGTGGAACAAAGCTTCTGCGGTAACTAGTGGTGCCCCGGGGGGCTCTCAGGACCCAACATAAATCGGTTATGGCACGCCTCCGGACGCGTTCACATTTAGACAAGGAGGAAGGTATAATAGGAGCACTAAGATGCATATAGTTTCTGTGTGAGGTATACAGCGTACGAGATTTGCGATGGCAGTAGGGTCAGTTGAGTCCATAGATAAAAAAAAACTACGGATACTGGCTGAAGCACGTCACACGGCTCGTTGAATATGAGGGTGAAGTGTGAATGGGTATAACAGAAATTTTAACAAGTAAATAATATGAGAAACCTACATGTCTTGGAGATTTCTCCACGATGTGTGAAGTCTGCCAACCCGCATTAGGCCAGCGTGCTGGACTATAGAGGAGACTGGTGCCCAGCAGTGGGACAGTATATGGGTTGATAAGAAGAGGATGAGAGACAATAACGAGAGATAAAAAATAAATCATCGCGAATGTCAAATTGATAATAATTTGATTCACTATTTCGAGATTGCTTCACTGTTTTACTACTCTGTGTTTTTAAATCACCACGCCCTCCTGAAACTTGAGGATAGGCGTTAGGTTATGAGACTATTACTGGTGAGGTAATTTTCAAGCCGAATGTACTGACCCGTCGATGATCTATAAAATAAATTACTCGGTGAAAGAAAATCTCTATCTTGGAATCCTTGAAGAGGACATAAAATATATGAGAAATATGAGATTTGTGAGGAAGATTTTAACTTTTGTAATAAGAACTTAAGAACCATAAAATATTTTTAAAGGATTTTCCCAAGTGGGAGATACTGTCTCAAATTTCCCTTAAAGTTGCTATAATATCGTATTACTATTTTGTGAGATGTGTAGTGCTTAAACCTCAAATTTCTTACTTGGGTAAGTCCATACATCAGCATCGTCAGAAAGTGTCTCGAGAAATCGACGTTTCATACGCGGCGCGGAAACGATATCGCGCCCCATAAATCTACTGGCTTTTGAGTGCGCAATGAATAAATTGTGCAGTGTATGAGTACGCGGCGCGGCGCGGCGACGGCAGCGCTAGGCCAGTCGGCCGTGCGATGTGCGTCCGTGAAGAATGGTGTTTGTAAATACGCCACCGCCGCATTAAGTCTCAATTTCGTTGAATTTAGTATACGAGCCCATTTTATGAAACCCTAGTATTTCACTACGCTGTTACTTCGTAGAACATCGCTATTCTTATCTAAACGGACACTAGTAGTTACTCAAATTTTACAGGTTGATTTTAGCGATCGGTGAAATTGTTCATTTAAATATCAAGCATTAATTTGCCTGTAGCAAGTCAACCCAAGATGAGGTTGAGAAATTTATGTGATTGTGATCGCCGGCATCCAAACTCTTTAAATAGGTGGCCCCAGTTTACTTTTCAACTAGATACTTTATTTTACCATGATTAGACCTAATAGCAAGATTTTCAATCGTATAGGTAAAATATAGGCCTAAAAATATCACAACATAAAACACCCTTTTAACAATGTAGATACTTAATCATCCTTAAGAATATCAGAGAGACAATTAGTTTCAAATATAACTCTAGTCTGTGACCGCGTAAATAAATTGTGTAGACATTGTCCGAGAGCGAGTGTCCTTTATTATTTTCGTGTTCCGCCTAATTGCCTGTTGTGCCGACATTTATCAGGAGCTGGGGTATGGTCTTAGTTAAAAGACCAGGAGTTCGACACTTATAATGTAGAGAAATAAATGTTCATATGCAGAAAGTATTTGGTATCGTTGTCGTGTAAGTTTGATGAAAAAAATAAAGCAGGCCTTTACTTGGGAAGCATTCGCCAGTAAAATAAATCTTGAAACAAAGATACGTTAATTTTCTGCTGAGAAAGTTTTCTCCTACGAAAATACATTGAACACCTAGCTCGGCTATTAGGTTATTTGAATGCCTATTCCAATATATTGTTCATCGCTTCATCTCCCACCTTGCACTACACCCTTACAAATTGTAACAACACACGTGTACAAATCGCGAACCAATTACTTGCGTGATCACTAATACATTGCGAGCTGCGTACCAAACCCCTACTCACAGCACCATGCATAACTATCAATGTATAACAAAATGGCCGCGTAACATATTGCTATCGCACTTTGGCAATTTCAATTCTACTGGTTTGCGTGGGTATTGTTCAATTTAAATTAACTTTAGCATGGCGACAAGACAATGATATTTATATCTGCATACATTACTTGTGAATGTTTTTTGTTAGTCAGTACTTTATAGCTGTTTCTGTAAATGGTACGGTTGTGAAACGGACGACGACGTTTTCATTGTTATCCATACTTTAGACCTACAGTATATGGAACTTGTTATGTTGAAATTATAAGGGATGGTTTACTCTGCCGCTGAGATCGTGTTAGTACCGTCACATTCTGTCACTAATTAGCACTGTGTTAAGTTTGAAGGATATTTACTTTATTGATATTTTATACTTAGATTAAACATGAACACAAACAGTAGATAATATTTTAAAACATACAATGAATTACAATATTACAAAACAACCGATATCTCGCGTCGCGACGCATCATATGAGTCAAAGGTGTATAAAAAATTTAAAGAAGGGCTTGTCACAGAGTACTTTTTACATTTCAGGGAAATAAGAAAACTACGTAACGGTAATTTCCTAATAATGTCTCAAAAGCAAAACGTACGTGCTATTCCATTGGCAACCCCTATTCCCGGAATACAACCCTAACACTAATAAAAGTCAAACTATTGACTGCTCTGAAGAACATAATGTTTATTTATCACTAAACAATCTTTAAAGATCACTTCCAATGGAGCTGTCAGTCACCAAGTGATTTAAACATAAGCACACATATCCTATCCCTATGACACTCGCTATTTATCTTGTACTCTTGTCAATCACTCCTAAAAATCATTCAGTGTCAACACTGAACACCACGAAATTAAAAAACCAGAAGGTTCACTGAAGGAAACAAGAAACCCGAATTATGTAGAATACTTACTTTGTGGTACATTTTTATAGTGAGGAATATCTAAATAGATATCCGCCGCATGGAGCATAACGAGATACTATTTTATTATACTAATTTATATACCCTGTACATGGGATTCGCAAAACACAACCATAATGACATTATATTTTATACCTTAATATCGGCCCGCCCCGGCGTCGCACGGACATATTATTTAACCCCCTTAGGGGCGAAATTTACAAAAATAGACCATGAAAGACATCAAATACGAAAATTTCAAGTTCGAAGCCGATTTAGGCTTTGCACTGATGAATCAGTATTTATAAAATATAATAAATATATATGTATAAGATCAGATGTACCATTTTTGACACAATAAAGCGAACTTATATAAGAACGACATAATTATACAATTCGTTTGAGCACGGTAGTGTGTGGGTTAGACCTTCTGAGATAATATTGTACACTGTGTTGCGGTAAAACTTGCGAGAAAATATCACCTGCTGAGTGATAGACGTACTGATTGATACTACAGCTGGTTCCCGAGTCCGCTTGGAGTTATTTATTGAATGCAAACGGTTTATTTATAATCACTTCATCGGGATATCGATATAGTGTAAATGTTTATTGTTGTACATCTCTGCCTTATCCTTTGGACAGGCGTGATCATATGTATTTTATTCTTATCCTTTGGGCAGGCGTGATCATATGTATTTTATTTAAATCTTCCTTTTGAGTAAATGTTGTAGCAATGAATTGAGTTTTTGAACGAATCGATTACTTTGTGTCATTATGATGGTTAATAAAAATATGATGGAAAATAACTATGAAAATGTAATATAAATAATTTCAACGTAACGGTAGTTTCATATTTTTATACTGCAATCATCTGGTAAATCCAGATGGTTTTCATTTCTCAGACGTTTATTTTTTAGTAGGTATAAGAAGAATATTCTAAAGAAATATTATAGTAATCGTATCAGATTTACTAACACGCCTGGCTACACCAACGTTTCTAGCTAATGCCTAATCATTAGTAAGTACTGGCTATATCAGGAATACGAATATCAAACCAGTGAATCGACCAATTGCTTTTAATATCATAATTATAATCGACAATACGATAAACAAAACCGTACGTAATAATTAAAATCACGAAATTGGCAAATATTCAAATATTGAATAGAAAAATATAAGTAGAAATGTTTTTTTTTTCTATGTAAAAGAAAAAAGTTCTAAATAAAGAAAATAAGTAACTCAGTCTACCATGGACGCTGTAAAGGGTCCGAAATGTCGGGATTAATAATATCAATATACGCGATAAAATCCGTAAAAAATAGTTTTATTTCAATGTATAATATTCGCGTAAATGTCATAAATCAATAAATAAGTAACTATTTTCTTTTACATATTATATAAAACTATTTCTTACGTTCATCGCTTTTTACTACTATTTTGCTGAGGTAAAAAGGTGCAATAAACTTCCTAGCTTTATCTGCAATGGTCTTACGCGGCAACTGAGCGTGAGGGAGTGGGCTTTCGAAATATTATTGGATTTTTTTTATGAGAAAAGGCTCATAAGCAACTGCAAGTTTAATAATGAATATGGTTATTATAAACAATAGATATTAAAAATCCTCTCAACAATTTTAATATAAGTACCTCCGCATTGTCAAAATTGTTGCATGATATTTTATATTATAAAGTAGTCCAGTTTATTATAAAATAGTCTTGTTGTTTTATTACAAGAATCGTACCATAATTTCTTATATTTCTTACCTTTGTTTGTGACTAGATGGTGCTGTGTGAATGTTCCACGAATATTTATTTATAAGAAAAAAATCAAAAAATTAACTGTGTTGCACGACTCCTCTCTTTTGGTACTTATTCTTATTAACACTTAATATTTTAGAGATATAAAGGGTTCAAAGCTGCGTCATTTAGTGTCCTGCGTCGCCGTCCGGTTTATTTAACCGGAAGTACTCAGGATCGAATCCTGCCTAAGATTGAATGTTTCTTTCATTGAAATGTATATCCTCTATTTTCTTTAAACAAGCAAAACAAAGCAACCCTCTTCCTCGCAACTTCCTTCACTCGTGTCAATCATCGAATCTAAGTCAACATTGTGGTAACGCAATGCAAACTATCATTCCTCAAGTGATCGATACCTCGAGTACTGCTCACCCCGAACCCTCGTATAGACAGTTTATTTCCAATCGTGTGTGACTTCAAATATTGGCTTACCGAGAAACCTCCCCGTCGTTGGAGCCACAAAATTTGCGAAAGGGTTGAAGATACAGAAGGCGTACCCGTCTTGTAAATAGGGTTTGCTTGCTTATGTAAGTGCTCTCTTCCGGCACTCGAAAGTGTATTTACTTACTTATGAGATCAACTTGAACAGGCGCCTAGGAACAAACATTTCATGCAATATAGTTAACTCAAAACACATATTTTGAACAAATTATATCCTGCGATGACAACGTTTTGAATAAGTATACCGAAAACCTTAATTACACAAAACATCCTTACGTAAGATGTTAAAAGATGTTTCGTGCCTCAGGCATACGCTTATTAAATTTATTTCCCCCAGGGAAAATCTTTATCACAATACTTGGCGCCCAAGATATATTCGCTAAGACTATTTTCCAATTTTCTTATACAAATTAAAACGTTTAAAAACCAATTCCATTTTCCTTTACGCTTCCGGGTTAATTATTGTCTCACAAAATAAATTTCTTTGAAACGTTTTGGTAAAACCTACTTCCATAATCAGGAGAAGCAATTTGTAAGCCGCCTGTGTTCTGATAGTTCTTTAATATAATAAAACAATTCTTACAATAATAATTTTCAGTTAGTTAGGTAGTCGTCAGCAGCTCATGAGTGACATTCGCTAATGAACCTATTATCCTTTACATCCAATAGCCGCCGACCCTCTGGCCGCAACACAAGTGATTTTCAAGCCGGCTCGTTACCGTGTATATAGTGAAGTAGTAGTCCAGTCCAGTAATAGTTGGGAACCAACAGGCGTTGAGCTACTATTTATGTAGTTATGAAAATGGAAATATTAAAAAGCACATCATTATATTTTTATACCTAACTTTCGCTTGCTACTCTATCTTCGTTGTGTCATACGACTGTTCTGACCCTTATCTCAATACTTATAAGGTAAGCTTAGGAATAAAAAGGGGGTAATAATGTCTTAATACCAAATTCAGGTCGATGCGGCAGGTACTCCCAAACACACGTTTGATAACAAAAAACCCCTCTAAAAGATAATAATCTATGATCTCACCGCAGGCGACCTAGCAAGTATCATCATTTTTTAATCTATAAACTACAGCAGTTTAATAAAACGATCGTCCCTCTGAGCTCTATTCAATCTCTCTACGATTATGATCATGTAAACACGGTTATCTCGTTTCAAATTGATGTAAAATTAAAGAATAACAGCGCTGTTTATTTTCTCGCGCAATATCAAAGATGAAGTTAGCGAACATTATGTAAAATCTTTGTGAGTGTTATGAACTCAGCACATTATGTAGATTAGAATTAAAATAGTTTCTGACAGATATCTATTGTATCTTACTTGCAAGTTATAGAACTGAATTGTTTTTTACAGATGAAACTTTATCGGCACACTTATCAAGTACTCCTTTCCTCTCCAAAATCCGTCTTGTTTCGGCTTGATTACCGACCTTTTGAAATGCTCGAATGATAATGATATCTTATGTAGGTTTAGTATATTAAGTATTAGGTATTAGTCCGGCCATATCCTTATTTACAATGAGTCTATTGTGAGGAATTTGAAGAGCCATTCTTGTGTGTGTATATCGCAGTTGATTATTAGCGGTATCCGCGAAGTGCAGCGGTGTTTCAATAATTAGAGCAGCGGGGGATGCGCAGGCGGTGATGTATTGCGAGGGCACCACGATGCTGGCGGTTAGGATCGGGAATTGTTGAGTAGTTGAGTATACGTTAGGCAGGGTAGTGTAGGTACGGCTTATAAGATGGATCAGGAAGACTTTGAAATAGTTAGGTGCCTTTCGTCCCACTTTTGATTTGATTAAGACCGTACAAAATGAAATACCAAGATTAATTTACACCATGTTTCAATAATTTATCAGTTATTAATTAATGTCATTATAGCGAGTCAATCAGTTACTGGTATCGAGCAACGATCACTCTGCTGTATTCCTCGTTTATTGATTAATGAATTCCTAAAAATAGCTGTAGTTGAACTTACCAAAACGATACGATACCTACTATACGATACTAAAACAGTAGAAAAGCACACATTACGTTCTTCCTTTGATATTAAATCCGTGCCTAAATAAAGACAATGCTACGTAACTGTTGTTACCGAAAGCTTCGCCAACTGAACCTAAGAATTAGTTGAAACCCAAATTGACTGCCTCGTTTGTTTTTTTGTTCCACTATAACTATTGGTCTACACAAAAAAAGCGGTGAACAGCCGTATTCATCATGTGCATTGTGCATGAAATTTTGTATTCAATATTGTCAGATATAGATTTGACTGACATACATAGACACATGGGACCTAAACCTTGAAACTTTAGGTCCCATCTAATAAGGGGTGAGCCCATTGTCGTTCACTGGACAGCAATCCAAATTCCGGGCTGTCACAGAGAATTTCATAGAAAAATCCAATAACTCTTTACTCTAGAATCGAACCCAAGATCGCTCGAAGACTTGCTCTGAACCAGTAATTTAATACGTATTAATATTTTACTATGTCTCCCTATAATTCCAGAAATCATTTGCACCATACTGCTCACAAAAGCGGTGCATGTGATGATATACGAGCGCGTGCGCTTTGTACGCGTGCTGCGTGGGCGCACGGTAACTGCGTCGCCGCGCGCCGCCCCGTAGACTCATAATAATGACCTACTGAAATGGAAATCACTTTCACACCAACCAGTAAAAACAAAGAAGTTTTTGTTACTTATGTATTTTCATACATAATTCAGGTTGCATACAGAACCCGTGTAGTCAGCCTGGCCAATAACCTGGATAATCTCTATCACAACATAAGCTAAAGGTTTAGCTCAAATGAATATTTAAACCAGTTTGTTGCGCCGCTTCTTCCCAGCTAAAACACTAGAAAGCGGTGAGGGGCAAGCGTTTTTGGGGCTGTCTTAAATGTAAAAATGACGTTCTAAAAATACTACCAAGTAGTCTATCTTGATTATTTTGACTTTGACTTATATGTAGAACGTATTTATATCAAGCAAGAGTAAAAAGAAGAGGTAGCTGACAATATATTAGAAGTACAAGTCTTAATATAACCTTAAAATTAATGTCTCATAGGCCTATTGAGCTCCAGGGTAGTACTTTGTACCTTTCCTGAATTTCTGAATTGCCCGGATATTCAGCAATTCGTTTTTATGGTTTTCTGTTTCAGCTAAGTCTTAGTAGAATAGTTAATTAAGTGAAGTTTGGACTTCATCTGTCTATCCGTAACGTAGCCCATTTTACTGGGCCTGAAAGTGATTGTTTATTTAGTTTCCATATCGACACACTGAAGTGCATCGCTTCAGATAAGATCAAAGGACACACGCGGCATTTAAGTGTTAAAGTGATTTATGCGCTTGCGATTGTTTGGATGCGTAGGCGCATGTCAAGTGCGTCGCCGCCCCGCCGCACAGTGGGCTGAAACGGGCCGGTAAAGGACTTAGCATTTAAAAAAAAAAAGTTTCTTTTTCTGAAATTTTAAATATTGTGTTGGATTTTTCTATCGATTATAAGTAATTATTTCTATGAGGGTCGTTCAGATAACTTAGTATTTCCAGAGTTATAAATATCCAAAGTAATTTTTGTATGAAGCAAAAGAAAAAAATGTGAAAATCTCGAAATTCTCAAATTTTCTCAAAGAATTGACTCTACGTATGCATAGTACGTATATTTGTCCTATTTTAGCGCCTATTCTCGGGTTGCGATTTTCTGCGATTTGGTCGCAATTTCAAATTTTGTTCTCTATTCCACACCACCATAGAGGTTAAGAACTAGGCGCGTTTTTTTTATGTAGTGGTCTCCCCTTTAGGCCTAATCCACTAAGGACTAATAAAATAAATAAATAAGTAAAAATCACAATCACTACTGGCCACTGCACTGTTTTAATCTAATCACTGTCAAGGGTATCCACATTAACGAATGCAAAATTTTCGTATTCGTCATCATCAAATGTTTCCGCTTGTTCAATTATTAATAAACTTTGTGCTTCTACTGACAAAGTTTTATGTTTTCTGCGAAGTTTGTGACGTTTCGCTGAGATGAGTGGATCAGAGCTGGTCAATAAATTATTTAAAATGTCTTCATTTGTAGTTTTTCTACTGCATTTCCTGGAATGGTGTTGGCGGTATCTACGAAAGTCTTTATTTCTAGCTTCAGCAGCTTCTTCAGATAGCTTTCCAATTGGTATTAGACCAAAACTTTCAATAATAGCTGCACCATGCATAAGAACTTTATGAACACTTGAAGGCATATAATACCAGCTATATAATTCCAAATACAGTTGCATGGTCACTTGAGCATATTCGTGAAATTTCGCTGTGTCAATGTGGTAACCTGATGAAATTGCCTCTAAAATGATTGCAAATCGCCTTATTAATTCTTCACTAACACCAGTTATCTCAGCAGTCATGTTTGGATATGCAAAAAATCTTCTAGCAGTATTTCCGTCATTCGTGGAGCCGTGCCCTTGTTTAACAACATCAATCAGAAGTCCCATTCTATTTTTAAAAGCGTCTTGTATGTCTTTCTTTCTTCTTTCCATGATGCACTTGTTGTCTCCCTTTACTGTCCATGTCTGTATCGTTAATCTGTAGGCTATATGCAGAATGCATTCCATCATTCGTATCCAGGTATGCAATGATGACAATCCGTATTTACAGAGATCTGGATCAGTCGGTTTTGATGCAATTAAGGGCAAATTATTCATCTCTGTTGGAGTGGCTTTACAAATGTCGCATCTCTGAGATGAAGTATCACATAAAATTGATGTTGCTTTTCCGTCTATCATAGTCATTAATAAAGAGTGTGAAATTTTTATTTCTCCAACTTCTGTTTTCACTAAATTTACAATCTCTTCCTCAATAGCACTTTTTTCCCGCAATATCGTTATTTTATTTTCTTTCACAAATTCGAAAAAGATTGGACGACACCAGTAAGATGAATTTGGTGAATCGTTTTGCCAGATAACTTGTTCGCCGCACACTAATTTTATTGGCACTAAACTACCCATAAATATGCTTGAATCGTCAAGTTGACTTTCTTGTTCATCGTCTGTTTGCATTTTTTGTTTGTAATTGGCTTGATTAGAAGCACCGTCAAATCCCCACTTACTGATTAGTGTAAATTCTTTACAACCACTATCTATGACGAGTGACGTCATTATTCTTGTTGTCGTTATATCCAATAGAGCTTGTAACTTTATTTTAGCTGAGGTTTCTGTCACTGTAATAGCATCTTTTGGTGGATAGCATTTCTGTTTCGCATGTTGCACTTGATAATAAGATGGAAATATATTACTGTCTTTTTCGTTAACACTTTTTCTTAAAGTATTGTATTGCCACTTGGTCAGCTTAAGTGATAAAAATAACCCTAAAGCCTCATCCGGAGAAAACACAGGTTTTGTTTCTTTAACAGATATGCACTTTTTAACTTTTTTTACATCTAGGGGATTCTTTAGTAAATGTTCTAGTATTTTAGCAACCTCCTCATTCCCATCCGCTTTCAACTGCTCAAAATATGCATATTTTATTTCGTCCGAAGATAAATGAAAGTTTTCTGCACGTCTTTTTTTCTGTTTAGGCGCTAATTCACAAAAAGGTTTTCTTGGGGTTTGTTCGGTGGAGACACCGACAGAAACTTTTGATGGTGATACATACTGAGTTGATGTACTCGGTACTGGTTGATCTTGATTACTGCCTATTAAACACTTAATAATGTCTGGCCATATTATGTTTTCTTGTAACCATTCACTATTTTTAGTTCTGAATATATTTTCTTTACGATAAGCGTTTTCCCATCTTCTATTTAAATTATAACAAAATTTTGCACAAAACAACTTTAAGGTCTTTTCGTGATCATCACTTAATTCGACTAAAAATTTAGATCTTATCTCACTACACAAACTGTCATTATTTTTAATACTGCCACTGTTTTTTAAAATAACGAAAAGATCAAGGTTTGTCACTAAATTTTCAAACATTTTCACAAATACAAAATAACAAATAAGTAAGTAATGAATGTGTGGGGGTAGTGCGTCTATTATGGTGGGTAATAGAACACTGAAGTACTTTTGAATGCAACCGAACATTCCGTAGGTACCCTATCATTGTACCAATCACGTTACGACACGTCATAACTTGTTGTTGCGCTCGCGCACTCTTATCCCTTGATTCCCGGAAATAAGTCTCAAAACAAATTACGTCATACCTGCCTATGGTGGTGGAAAATGTCGAACATTGTTTTTTTTTTAAGAACTAAGTAGGTATTGAGGTTTTCAGGCCATTTAGTATACATTATTTTAAATTTCAATTTAATTGGAATAAATTGCTTAACTAAAATAACATGACTCTTCATACAAATTTGATATGGCTATATCTCCGAAAGTACTCGTTAAATTAAAAAAAGTCAAAGAATAAAAACGTTTTAAATTTATGCCTAGATACCAAAAAAATACATCTGATCTCTTAAGACCCAACCTTGTAATCCCAGCCCACTGTGCGCCGACACGCCTGACACCCGGGAACAACACATTTGTTCTCATTTTACTAAAGTCGCTGTAACTTGAGGTATCATGATGAAGACAATGATTTTGTGTCCTATTGAATTACCAGATTCTATGTTATTTTTCTTTTAGAAGATCAAATTTAGTTTTTAAACGACAGCTATTTTTCCAACACTTAGGTGTTTTTTTTAGCTACTTTTATTATTTATTTAATGCCTTATGCACAAATATAGTATGAAGGCGGACTTAGGTGGTATTTTCTTTATTGGGTGATTTTTCTTCACTTCGCAGTTAAATATAATTCAATCGATATCAAATATAACAATATAACAATACAAGAATACTCCAGTTTGACTCGTACCATGTAACCGTTCCAAAACATAAGGCAATATCAATAAAACAAATCACAAAGCCGTCTGCAGGGGTACGAAATAAACGGGCTTGCCACACAAGGAGATCGGCAAATTTACACTGCCCTCAACCAGCAACACTAACTATTTTACTCATATACAACGACCAGTCTATCTCTACCTTTATATCTACAAAATCTAGTAACAATCCAGCCTTACTAACTTGTAATACGGCTGAGAATCGCTAAACTAAACTAAAAAATAAAACCAATTAATTTGTATTTTTGAGTTCCACTCACTCTCTCTGAACTCGTAAGTTTACTTTTGAAAGCTGTCAAAGGATTATGGGCTTTGCTATTGTGATAATAACGATCCTTTTAAGTGTGCTGCTTAGGCGGGTCCCGAAGCGAACCAGTTTATGAAGTGTTCGTATGCAAATGTTGCCTTCATGTATTTTTTTTTTGTTTGAATAATTTGACACGGTTTGACTTTTTAACTTAACCTACCATCAGGTATGTAATGTTACCAATAAGGATAATAATGTGTTTTTACTAAACTTAACCTGTCAAGGAAAAACAACTGTTACGACTATTTGGAGAGGTTAGAGTTCTTTAATGAATAAATTATTTAAATAACTACCTTTTTAGTCAGTCCCAAGCGCGACTGCTACGCTAAAGGGAATCGAACCCAAGGTTTATTCCCAGGTCGAGCAAAGTGGTATTGGTTTTTTTTAATTTTCAGTAGCAACTTGTAGTTTGGATTTGTGCGCGGTTAATGGCAATAGGCTCGCTCCCTATTACATGGGACCTAAACATACCGGCGAACTCTGGATGTACACTTGGTACACCTCTGCCTAACCCTTCAGGGAATACAGGCATGATGGTATGTTATGTATTTATCTAATTGTCAGATAGTAGTAGTTACTAATCAACCAAGCCAATATTTCAATGTTAATTACCAACTAAGCCTTAACCTCTGCAGGTCCAAATACCTTTACATACGGGATACAGCCATAATGCCTTACATAATACGTATTACTTACGTATATACATAATAGTGTTGGTAATAAGATAGTGTAACTGGGGTGGCACAGTTATACCATCTTATTATCTAGACTATGACCACATTGAAAAGAAGACTGTGTGTTGCCCAGTCAATTTGTATTAAAATGTTTGTTGAACTCCGTCTACAAGTAAACAAGGGAATGCAGACAAAGCGGTGCGTTATGCGGCAGTGTCGATGCGCCCCACACAACAATAAACGTTGCACCACGCAGTGCGGGGGACTTGTCACACTGATTGTGTTATATGAGCCACGAGCCATCTCCAAACTACTTGTGTTTGTAATAACACTATTGTGGAAAATATTGAGATACTTAGCTGTTTATTGTTTGTTTTGCAGGTAAGCACTAATAACGCACCGTGCATGTGAGAAAGTAGAAGTGGTTCATCAAGTAGACAATATTTACAAGTAAGTCACATTATGTATTTTAAGATTCCAGACTAAAGTTTCAATGTCATTTTTTAATGCAAAACGTTAGGTTAGGTTAGATAGGTCTTCAAGTCACGAATAGGTATCTCCTAGGTAAGTGTGCTACATCTAAGACCACATCGTCACTTAGGTACCATCAGGTTGAGAGAGATTGTGGTCAAACGCTAACCCATCTCTTACAAAAAAAATAATTGTATAGACAAAACTTGAATCACACACATGACTCTCTTTCTTGTATTTTTTGGCATTTTCCATGCTAAGATTTTAAAGTTATTAAGCAAAGGAAGAATTTTTCCTTTGCTTAATAACTCATACATATGAATTGTTATAAGTAATTGATTCGCGTTTGGTTATATTGGAAACCGATCAGGACACAATATGCTTTATTTTCCTCACGTTTGAAAAATATTAACAATAGTATTCATTTACAGGACCATAACCAACTGACTTACTATGAGATTTAGCAATAATAGCCCATCAGAGAGACGTTCCTGTCCCGTAACATTAAACTATGAATATTGTAATACTAGCTCAAATAGCTTACATTTGGCATATACCCAGAACAGGCATAATTAGCTATCAATTTGTAGCAAGTGAACCAGCTACAAATTGATAGTCTATGACGTATACTATAGTAAACATAACAAGCTTTTGGTTAACATTGATCATTATGTATTAGGTACGGAAAATCACTCGTAGGCGTTTTAATTTTTGCTTTTACATTACAAAAGTAAGTAGAACTTTGATAATGACAGACAATAATTTTTTCATGATTGAAATTTTCAGTCTGACACTGAATTAGTCACTGACAAATGGATCTCAGTATTTTACACTCAACAGACGTTTGTTGTATTTATATTGATAAGCAAAGGTAAAGTTGAAATTCATGCAAGTGTCAAATTAACAAAGGGACAGTAATAATAAGGTAAAATTCTGTCTTAATTACTATTTATTTATCTCAGGTTTATAATCTCAACTTAAGTATACCTACTTACCTACTTAAAACTAAATTACATTGTAAATAGCACATAATAACAAATACAATCAGTAACAAGTGCAGCATACACGAACAACCAAGTCAGTGATACACCTCACTAATGAGTACCGACCTACTAAGCAACACTTCAATAAAACTTAATGTACTACGATATTTGATAACTTAGTTCCGACCAGAATTACATAAATTCATCAAGTTATGAGCGATGAGCGATTATTAGAAAGCTAACGAAGATACTTACCTATCTCGCTACTGGGCACGTGTCTCCTCTTTGAGAGGTTTCCTCACGATGTTGTACTTCACCGTTATAAGCGAATGACAAATAATTAATAATAGGCATATGATTGCGAAAATTCACAGGTGCGTGCCTTGGATTCGAACTAGACACCTACGGTCTATATTTCATATTTTAATAGAATATATCACCAATTACGGCAATCAAGATGAATTCTAAATAAAATTATGAGTTAAACGTTGGGCTCCTGAGAGGGTTGACCTGTGAGGGTAGGCTATAGCTTACAGGTAGGTTATAGGTTATTCTGCAGTAGATTTACTGGTCTACAGCTTTCTTCGATCTTGAAGAAATAAGCTCAAATTTATAGCTTTGAAGCTACATTTCCAAGGCAATAAAGTAAAAATGAATACCAAGCTTATGACATCAAACAGTGTTTGTGCAGTGTTGATAACAATATCCCTCCCTACACTACAATAACAGAAAAGGGCAAAAACAAACGTTCACTAATTCAATTAGCTCACCCCTTGCACCATTCGCCAAGCAATAAAGCCCGCGTCCCACTGGTAACGGAGTATCGTGTTGAAATGTTAATGCCAGACCTGTCGTTACGTGTTATTCAATGGACACTAGTGTCCGACACCGATCTCTTACAACTGCTGAATTATGGGAAATTAAGCTGGTACTTTAATGTTTAATGCGCGAATGTTTACGGTTCAGCTCGGTGTACACGGTAGTTTCTCCGTCCTACAACAGCGACACGACTAAATACTATTAAAAATCCTGTTCATTATGGCAAAATGTCCCAAGTATTTATTTATTTATTTAAAATGTGACAATTTCAGGTAATGGCAGAAATGAAAGTTGAGCATTTCATTACCTCACTTTAAAATTAATGGACACATTACTTATCATTTATAGTGTATCTAGAATAGAAATTGAATCGACGCAATGTCCATTATTGTATCGGTAGAAAGTAACAGTTATGTATTGAGTTAATGGCAAAACAATACTAGTACTGTGCGGTGTTGAGCTATTTAGTCGATTTCCGCATCAATGCCATTTGATTCAATTAAGAATTGCTATTTTTGTTTTCCCAATATTTACCGAAATTTAATGGTATTTACAATGGTCACCAATGTCTGTTTTAGCATTTGATTCAGATACTGTATAATTCGCGTATTTATTAAATCTCTATTTTTCAAATAATAATTTTACTAAACGTCAACATCTTTTACAGCATATTGCGTTACACAGTCTGGACTCACCCCAGAATTTTACTATTTGTACTCAGTTTCGGCCTACTTTAAATGCTCGTCATCCTTTCAAAATATATTTGAAGAATGTTCGTTGTGTGTCAAGTCGCAGTACGCACAATACCGCCGACCTTCCAGCTCTATTTATATTGTCACTCAACGAGATTACACAACAGCATTCAACCAATCAAAGTAACACGTATCGCACTAATAGTGCCACAATGACACCACCACACGGTGAGGTAACAGAAGAGACACCGCGTTCAATTATAAAACCGAAAATTACATTCTTGATTGTAGTGGTAGAGGTTTTATTTTCAAAAGGTTTTTTAGATAGATTACCAGCCTTATCGAGAAAAGGTGACCACTTACAGATACAAAATAATAGGTTGATAAATAGCAATATTTAGTATGTACTGGCAACCTCCCCAGCTTCTCACGAGTGCAATTTACTAATAACACGTAATGACAAATTACAGGAGGAATTATATAAATGATAAGTAGTGAAAACCGTATCAAAATCAGTTGCGTATGTAGTTTAAAAGATCTTGGCGTACAGAGGGACAGACAGCGGTCCGAACCGACTTTTTATTATACTTATTACTCCCTGCTACAACTGAGGTCATTTAAACCGTAATTTTACGCAGTGCACATAATTATATAAATACGTCACAAATTAAAAATATTAAGTTAAATTTGTAAAAATATCACCGAGACGTTTTGTTGAACTAAAAATTCAAGAGGCTATGTTTAGTTCAGTTTTATCCGCTTATCATCTTGTAACATGTTGCATATAACTTCTGCATGTATCTGCATAGTGTCACGAGTGTGCAAGCTCCACGTGTCGACGTGTGCGCTTTGTTCAGCGCTCGTTGTCAGCATCGGCACTCACTGTTCATATAGATCATATCTAGGCCAATTGTTGGGGATGCTACACTTAGTAATTCCTGTTATTTTTCATTGGAAGGTAATGTAACAAAGAAAAATGTATTTTAATTTGATACACTTTAGAACTAAATCCATATAACCAAATTTAGATAATTTAGTTATATACATTTAGCTGTAGTTTCTTTTCGGGTTGACTCCTAAATTATATCTTCTGGTGATACCTGAGATGATGAAGATAGTTTTCATACTGAATGCATGTAAGTGCTCGGAAAACTCTCGGAAGAACTAATTTATATAACAACAGTCTCCGAACTGGAAATTTAGTTAAAAAAAGGTAGAAATAATATTTTTTCTTGAAAGACGCAAGAAAACTAATAAATGCTAGCGAAACAACTGTCTAAAAACGTTTATAGAACATTAATATTGATTTGCGTCAAACAAGTAACTATGTACCACTTTCTGAACTGGTAAATTAGTTAGAATAAGTTATAAATAATGTTTTTTTTCTCGCAAGACGAAAGACAACTAATAAACGCTAGCGAAACAAATATCTAAAAACGATAATGTTTCTATCGGCTAATGTTATATTTTTGGAAAATTTGTCTAAAAAAATTGCAACCACCGTGCTATTAAGGAGCCATTCGAAAGTCTGACATTTTAATGACAGACAATCAGCCACACAAATTCGCACAAGGAATATACAATTTCCAATTCGTGACGAACTCGTGTTCGAAAGCCCAGTAAGTCACGACCACAGCCGATGATAGCCGAACGAGTGCGCCACTAAAAACCCCTCATTACTACAACATTCTTCAAATGTGGGCGTGCGGACCTTTATAGTTGCGTATTGACATTTCAAAGGTTAATGCGTAGGAGTGTCTGTAATTCATTATTTCTCAACATCGTAAGGGATGCCATTGTATTTTCTCGTGGAATAGCGGAGACATTTAATGAAATGTAAGCCATTGTAATTGTTTTTGCAACAATTGAGGAAAGCTTGGTATTTAATGTTCCAGCATCATTGTTTGTTTGTTATTTCCGGTATTAAGATAAGGGCGGTATTTGAGTTTATTTATTTACACAGCTTATAATGGTCGTATCAAAGAGATTTTGCGTCTCTAATGGCTTTTAAGATAGGATATCAAATATTGCGAACCTAATTCTAGCTTGGAATATCTGGGACATGTTGGATATGTTGAGAATATCTGGGATCCAAATTATGGGTAACACTTTTAGTATGTTGGAATAACTTTGTTATTACTACTACTATAAACGTAACCTATGTACACGACACCACCATGTCTCCTTGAGACAATGATTTAAAAAATAATCTAGTTACAAAATTGTAACTCTTGTATCGAATCTGTTAGCCCAAGACAAGATTCATTATAAGTAAAGTCTGACACGAATAGTCTGTGATTACCAGTACTGTTGGTAAATGGTGATATTAGGACTGAACAAAAGCGTAATGAAAACGCTCATTATCTCGGAGACGAAGGATAGTTGAAGGTAATGACCAAAATCGATCCATTATTATAAATGAATCCTGAATCTAATACGACCGAATAAATAAATATATTGTGTTCTTAGTAAGGAACATTCTGAGAACATTCACGTGGAAGACAAACATTAGATAAAATATACTGTTACGGATAGCTTTCCTGTTTAACTTTAGTTGATTTTTGTTGGTAACTAGGGCTGTAACTTGCCGTAACAAAGAAAATTATAGAGAAAATTTAAGTAGGTATATAACATAAAACTTTCACTTCCTGAACGTTTATAAATTAACAAACAACTTTTTTTTCTATGATAGCACTAACATATTAAAAGGTACAAAATATAAAGGTTTATTCTTAAAAAACTTGGTAGACTTTTTCATTTTAACATCACGCCTGTATTCCCCAAAGGGTTAAGTTTTACCAATGTACTCGTACACCTATATAGTTCCCCGGTATGTTTAGATCCCATGTAATAGGGGCGAGTCTATTGCCATTAACAGGGCACAAATTCAAGGTTCGACCAGCTACTGAGAATTTCATAGAAAAATAAAATAACACTGCTCAACCTGGGCATCGAACCTAGGAGCTCTAATGTAGCAATCAGCGAACAAGCATTCGCGCTTAGAACCACCAGACTAACGAGGCACCTTATAAAACTTTTTCATTCATAAAATAATAGTCATAAATCAGTAAATTCAGCAATGCATCCGCTTACCGACGACAGCAATCCAATAAACAACTCAACAAGAGCATACATTTGCATTAACGCAATATTTACTCCGGCAATTCATTCAGCCCTGGTACTTTCCGAGACAGATCTTACAAACAAAGGATGGGACGTCTAGACGCACCCACACATGAGGACAAACGATTTATTGCTAATGGACACAGTCCATTACAAAAATAGTGGAGTAAACTGTTGGTGTCTTTCCGGGAACCAGCCTGGAGGAAGTTCACTATTGTGGTAAATACACGGACTTAATGACCGCCACAATTGGTTAACTGCTTGATTCTGGTGATGAAATTCGTCTGATATGAAAAGATTAGTTGTTTTTGAGTAGGCGTGAATTTTCCTATTGAGGTAGACTTCCGCATTCCTAGCTACTTCTATGACGTGGTAAATAACAATAATAGCGGCATTGCCCTCTTTTTAAACTATATAATGTCATTGGTCATAGCTATTTATAACACAATTGGGTCCTATCAAGCCTATTAATGTAATTATTACCTCACATTATTACAGTAGCATTTAAGTTGTTGGAACTGTTTTTTTTTATTTAATTCAAAATAACGAACTAAAAAATTGTCTTTATTAAAAAAACAATAATATATGATGTGTATTACCTAGAAATCTCTGTAAAATTACTGACAGACAGACGGCTTCAATAAGTAACTATGCGGAACCACACGGCTGAACAGGAAGCGTGTTGGTACAAAATGTATGGAGTGGAGCGACAACTAGTATCGTGTCGTACCGTATCTTGTCGTGTCGTATCGATGCTGATATTATAATCGAATGTATGCTCGCGCTGCGCTGACAGTTGTTGAGAAATAACGCACCAGTAGACTATGGCTTCGAGTGTTTCCAGTGATTCAGCTTGTATCTTCAGCTATTTTTTAAACTTTGATATTGTTGTGATCTCAAATGCAATAAGTATTATCTAGAAATTTATTATTGTGATGATTTAAAAATGGAAACATCTAAACACTGAATAATTATGTTTTTACTGATGTTATCAGTATCACTGGACGTAACAATGTGCACTAACGAGTTAGGCTCGAATTGCCGAATTACTTTATTCGATAAATTGCAAGAAATTGTAAGCAATATAAGGATACTTTCAAACGGTTCAGCAGTCGTTAGATAAGACCTAAGTAGCATAAAATGGTTTGAAAATCTTGCACGAAAAGAATATATTAGTACGCATTAATATCTGTATCGATGTACGTATACTTCGCCCGTTACTTTAATGAACTCTAAACCCCAAAAATTCTCTTCAAGACAATTTCAGCAGCCACCTACTCATAATATAAAACTCCGTCCTCCGGTACAAGTAATAACAGTACATAATACATCGCAGTGTATTTACGAGTACATCCCATTCACCCCCTAAACGAGTTTCCGTGGAGCCGGTCATAACTCAACACCCTTTCACGATAATTTAATCCGTTGGTAATTCGGGCCCTTTTGTCAGATATTCTCGCGTACAGCACAGGATGTCCAGGATACTGCATGAATGGAAACGACAGTGCCAAAGGTGGCAAAGCGAAATTCATTCCACGTGGTCCTCTAGCTAGCCAGAGCCGTGGTGGTGATGCCATGACCAAAATAACGAGTAGGTAGTTTTAGGTACGAATTATCTTTTACATTTTTCATGCTACCATTTTAAATACATTTTATCGAAGAAAAAAAGTAAGAGTAGTTAAGAAACTAAATTTGATTGCTGGACAGGTTAGAATATTGGTAATTTCCAGTAGGTAATTATATTACATACCAGAAATTATTGACTGCAGGTCAGGAAGCCTCGCGTTAATTATAATATTAGTTGTATCTGGTTAAACTGGAAGTCGACGGCAATAATAAGGAATAGGTTACGGCGATAATTAGGCAGTAAATACAAACTAACTACGCCCATTCATTCAGACGAATAAATTACATATTTAATGCCATAAACCTCAAACTTTAATTTCTCTTAAAATTTCTCACTCATTCAAGTTAAACCAATTTTAAGTTTACAGTATTAGTCAATCTATAAAATAAATCCCTAAAAGCGTTCGACAAGACGCGATAGTAATAACAGAAGTTCAATAAACAGCGAAGTAAAATTTATTTGCATTCAAATTCTATCATAAGAACTACCTCCGAACTATCGCAATACCTACAATCTCATCTAGTAGCTGTTCATCAGATCTGTGTCGGGTATACTAGGATGCCCCACCGGTCGTCCGCTCGGGAAGTCCGGGAGTCAGGCCGGTAGTACACCGTTAGAACGGTCACACACCCGAATTATTGGAACCGTGCAACCTACACTCATTGTCGCTTCATCCGCATTGCGATAGTGGCGGTGTAGATTGCGTACAGAAGAACCATGGTTTTTGATGTTTATATTTTATATGTAACCTGCGTATTTGCACTCGTAGGTGAAGAGCGCTTCAATAAGATCGGTAGGCCAAAGTATTTTTTACAAACTAGTACCACTCATAGTCTTTTGCTCTACATAATATTAAATAAATGACACCATGGTTATTAATTACTAATACATAAAGAATTAAAACTAAATATATCAAAACAAATAGGGCTTTCTTTTGCCCGGTTTCGAAGACAACTCTTATTATGCCATATCACACGACTAATCGTACCTACCGAATAATAAATACTCTGTAAAGCAGGTAAGTATTACAGAGTAGCTGGATTTAATGGGATTTTCCCATACACAGACTATTTCAAGTGTGAAAACAAGTTCAAGCCCCAGACATAATTTAATCACTAGCAAAATATGTTTGCTTTGTTCGAAGTCTCGACCACTACGAAGTCTGCTAAGCTTGTTGAACCATTGTTTGCAAGGAAATTAACCTTCTGTACTTTATATTCTAACGTTAGTATGCATCGCCCTCTGGAATTAAATTTATTTTCAACTTCTCAATTAACAACGGAAATTACACTTCCTAAATTCCTAAAAATATTGTGTGTTTAAAACAATGCTCTCACTTTTAATGATATAGGTATAGCTAGCTAGAGATTAAGTAGAAGCTAAATTCATGGCAATTACTATTGCAGCCAAATATTTTTCCCATAATTTGTATATTACTGATACTAATAAGCTATAAACCAAATGGCAAAAGAATATTACCAGAATACCAAATACGTAACTCTCTCAAAAATCATAGTGGGACTATTAAAAAAAGAATGAAAATTTAATTTTGTCATGTCAAGGTGTGTCAATTGTTTTTACATGAAATGTCATTGTAGTGTTCTTGCTGTGCAACTAAATAATAAAATATTATTATATCTGAAGATTGTTTTCTCTAAGGCCACCTTAATCCTAACAGGTTATGGGCCCAGGATACTTTGGTATTAGAAATTAGAAGAATATCGAAAGAAAACAGCAAAGAAAAATTTTTCAATCATTGTTGAAATAATTTCAAAATGGATCCCACACGACCAATGCAGTTAGAAAAATTTGATGGAAATAACTTTCGTCAATGGAAGTTCCAGATAAAATGCGCTTTAAAGGCAAAAGGAATTGATATTGGAATGCCAAAAACAGAACACAATACTGTTGAATGGTTGAAAAATGATGGTATGGCTATGTACATTATAACTTCGTCTATGGATTTCAAACAAATAACATTAATAGAAAATTGTGAAACTGCCAAGGAAATCATGATGAAACTTGAATCGATATATGAACAAAAGAGTGACATGTGCAAAATGTTTATTCATGAAAAGTTTTATCAGTACAAGATGGCGTCGGGTGATAATGTAGCTCAACATATTTCGAAAGTGGAAACCTTGGCAAAACAACTAAAAGAATGTGGTGAGACGGTTAGTGACATGGCTATCATAACAAAAATATTGGGTACATTGCCGCCCAAGTACAGATCATTACGTCAAGCGTGGATGTCATTAGACTCTAAGCAACAGACTATTGCAAATTTAACTGCTCGTCTGTTGGATGAAGAAGCAAGTTTTTCAAATGAAGAAGAACAAGAGACTGCTTTCCTTGTTGCTAATAAAAGTTGGAAGATGAAGCCAAAACAAAATGAACCGATGCCGTGTGGTAGTGGGATGAATCAAACTAAAAATTTCAAACATAGGTTTGAATGCTATAATTGTGGAAAGCGAGGCCATTTTTCTAAAGAATGTCGTGCTCCAAAGAAATCCAAGTACAGAAAACCTCAGCAAGAAGGTGCAGATAATATGTTAGCATTTTATGTAGAGAATAATGCTTGTAACACTGAAGAAAATACTTGGATTTTAGATAGTGGTGCCTCTGCGCATATGACTTTTAGAAAGGATTTGTTTTTTGAACTGCTTGAATGTAACCAGAAATCATTGACATTGGGAAATAAACAATCAGTGGAAGTATCTGGTGTTGGCAAAGTATTAATACAGAGATATGTCAATGGACAATGGGAGACAAGCAAATTGCATGATGTGCTGTATGTGCCAAGCTTGAGAAGAAACCTATTTTCAGAAGGTGTGATAATACGAAAATCATATTCTATTGTCAAGAAAAACACAAGTGCTTTAATTTATAAAGAAAATGAAGTTGTGATGAGTGCTAAGATCACAGAAAATAATTTGTACCAGTTGAACATAAAAACAGTGATTCCAGATACCTGTAACTTGGTACAAAACAATCACAGTGACATTAAAATGTGGCATGAGAGATTGGGACACATTAATTTGAAACAAATTAAAAGCATGAGTGCAAACAATGTTGTTGAAGGTTTAAAATTGAATGACAATGAACAAAATAGTTTTGTTTGTGAGGCATGTGCATATGGAAAGCAATGCAAGTTTCCATTTCACAAATCCGAGAGAGGAGAATTACAGCCAGGTAACCTTGTATACAGTGATGTATGTGGTCCAATGAGTTTCTCATCAATTCAGGGTATGAGATACTTTGTATTATTCAAAGATGCTGCTACGAGTTACAGGCATGTATATTTCATTAAAAATAAAAGTGATGTCATGGAAGTATTTAAGAAATATAATGCAATAATAAAAAATAAATTTATGCACAGTGTCAGAATATTACATACTGATAATGGAACTGAGTATGTGAATAAAGCTTTCCAGGAATATCTGGACAAAGAAGGAATAGTTCAGGAGCGCACTGCACCATATACGCCAGAGCAGAATGGACGTGTAGAAAGGGAAAAAAGGACGATAATGGAGAGTGCACATTCTATGTTGTATGCACGAGATGTACCATTGGTTCTATGGGCAGAAGCGGTAAATTGTGCAGTATATATATTAAATAGAACTTCGTCTACCCAAACTCCTAATACAACACCTTTTGAACTGTGGAATGGCATCAAACCCCAGTTAAGTCATATAAAGGTGTTTGGCAGTGTTGGTTATGTGTATGTTCCAGACCAACTAAGAAAAAAATTAGAAAAAAAAAGTGAAATGATGATACTAGTTGGCTATGATAATACCAACTACAGGATGTATGATACAAATACAAGAAAAATAAAGATATCAAGAAATGTCATATTCGATGAACATCAAGTTCCAACCACAAGGAAAAATATTGCACAAATAAGTATTATTGATGAAGAAATGCTGATGAACCAGAGTAATGACCAAGACAGAGATGTAGATAGTGCTTTAAATGAAAATTCATCAACAGAGAATGAAGACAGCTTGTTGAGTTGTAATAGTGATGACCCAACATATGAACCGTCTCGAGAATTGGATGATTCAGTGGTACGGAATATTAATTTAAGACCACGACATAACAGAAACATTGAAGCAAATCTTGTAGAATTGTCATTACCTCAAACATATGATGAAGCACTGAATAGTCAACAGAAAAAGGAATGGTCTGAAGCTATTAAAGAAGAATTATCAGCACATAAAGAAAATAATACATGGACTACAGTTAAGAGAACTGATCAGAGAACCCTTACTACAAAGTGGATTTTTACTATTAAGAAAAACGAGAATAATGAAATTGTACGCTATAAGGCTCGTTTATGTGCACGTGGGTTCAAGCAGATCAAAGATATTTCATTTGCTGTAAATGTATTAAGCAGATATGTTACCAATCCAGGCCAACAACATGTAAATGCGGTTAAACGTGTAATTAAATATCTAATGAGTAGTAAACATAACATATTTAATATAAAATATGGAGAAAACAGTGGTCTTTATGGATATTCGGATGCTGATTTTGCTGGTGACCTAGATACACGAAAATCTACCACTGGTTATATTTTTTTAATGAATGGAGGAACAATCACGTGGTCCAGTCAAAAACAAAAGACTGTTGCTCTCTCCACAACTGAGGCAGAATATGTAGCTGCTTGTGAATCTGCCAAAGAGATAATTTGGTTACAGCAACTGATGTTGGATTTAGGTGAAAGTTATGATTGTATTACATTAAATGTTGATAATCAGAGTTCAAACTTTTGCCTATCTGAGAGATCAGTTTTTATCTGGTTAAATAAAATGTTTATTTTTATGAAAGTTAAATTTTAAAGGGAGTATTAAAAAAAGAATGAAAATTTAATTTTGTCATGTCAAGGTGTGTCAATTGTTTTACATGAAATGTCATTGTAGTGTTCTTGCTGTGCAACTAAATAATAAAATATTATTATATCTGAAGATTGTTTTCTCTAAGGCCAAATCCTAACAGGGACGCACTCACTCAACGAACACTTGCTATTTCCGAAACATCTTTACAGCAGTCCCTTTGAAACCAAATCAAAGTAAATCCACTGAAACTCGAAAAATCTCTCGGATTTAGTTAAAAAAAGTCAAAGATTAAACGTTTCTTTAAACTATTCCATCAATCTCGTTAATCTGGGCGTGTAAATAATGACAGGTCGGGAAGGGACAGAAATAGAGGGCTTTCAAGTCCCACAGGCAGTCAACGAGGATCAGCGCCATTTAATTTGAATTATTTTAGATTATGGTATACTTAGACTTGTTAGTGTTCTAGATACGGTTGAAAAAGAATTTTCAACTGGATCCTTGAGTGACAGACGATAAAGGTTTTGGTTTTGAAGATGACATTGTAGTTAATTTTGGACAGTAGGTACTTAAATATCAAATACGCAAAGTAGAAATATTTTTAGTTGGATTCAAAGACAACTGACTTAGAACTCAATTGATTTGAACCTGAAATGAAATAAACGACAATGTTGTTCAATCTAATATAGTAATCGTTTCAAATAGTCTAACTGTGATTGTGAAAGTTAAAATTTTAGAAATTTATCATTTGGTTATACGGCATTTTAGCATCCGATCTCATGATGATTGGTGTAAACTATAGCATCCACATTATGTAAA
Organism: Acronicta alni; assembly: GCA_964056405.1. Taxonomy (NCBI): domain Eukaryota; kingdom Metazoa; phylum Arthropoda; class Insecta; order Lepidoptera; family Noctuidae; genus Acronicta; species Acronicta alni. Next base: position 16,451,626 of record OZ043923.1, read on the forward strand.
TACACAGATCGTTAATGATATATGGAGAGGTTGAGGGGGGGTGGAGGGTTAATTAGGGGGGCTGATGCAGTTGATTAAGGCTCGTGAGTTTGTGGAATGTACGCGTCTGAATCGCGGTATGTTTGCACTTGTTCAATTGACATGGCAGACAGACGTGTTCCGACAGCAGACGAAATGCCTGATAAAACTTTGGCATACCGGCGGAGGTGAGTCGCGTTTGGATTTAGTCGTACGTAAATCAAACTGAAAGGGTTGGAGTTGAGTGAATTTAACAGGGCTTGAAACTATTTACATAGGTTTTGCTGAAATGTTAGACAGACAATTCAGTTTATATCGATCAATGTGATTTCTGTCATATTCAAACTATGCTCAAATGATACTAAGTTAGTATAATTTGTGCATAGTTTGAATAGGACTCAGCTTCTTCTTGGAAAATGAATTTTTAGTCCGTAATAATCAGTCTTTTCTTCCAGTTAACATTACTTTCTCCTTCACTGAGTTTTGGCTGGCACCAAATGAGAAGAGTTTTTTTTTTCATAGTTTAAGGGCGTCCGCAATTTTATACATTAAATTTATAATGGTTGCTATGCTATATATTATACTAGTAACCGGACAAACGTTGTTCTGTCTAAATTTCAATAAATCATACAAAAATTCTACAGAAATAAGTAATTTCAGTTATTCTGGATTTTCATAATTTTTCAACTTTTTCAATTATTCTCCTAAAAACCTTACTTGGATTCTTTGGCAGAATTCTTCTTCCAAATCGGAACAGCCGTTCTCAAGTGATGCGCTTACCAATGAAGGTTTCCTTTAATCTTCTACGCTTCTATGCAGAAGCGTTAAAAAACCGCGAAGATTAAAGAAAACCTTTTGTTTTCTCTAAATTATCGAACAAAATAATTATTATGTTGTTTTATATACATTTTACACAACTTTTTATATAAATGAACAGGCAGAAATGTATTGCTGGGGAGTTTGTTGCGTCGCTTCTTCTTCCCAGCTAAAACACTAGGAGCCGGTCAAGGGGGCGTTCAAAAAATATCCTAGCAGTCAGTCTTGAATAAATTCTTTGGAGTTTGACTTTATTACCTGATACTGTTATAGCCCCGTGTCTAACATTTCCTTATACATAATATACTGATTGATTGACTTGGTACACACAGCACCGCGCACTGTGATCGTCGGGTTACACAAATATTTGCCCTGACATCGCCACGTCTGACGGGGCCTACAATGAAACTTTAAACTCTTCGCGCAATGTCATTAATTTATATTATGCTAAGTGGTGGGCGTTGTATTTTTTACTGTTTCAGTTGACATTATCTTTCATAGGTCTGGAAAACTACTTGGTTTTCTAGATCTATAAAAAGAAACAAAAGTATTAACAAAATGTTAAAAATCTTTTGCCTATGACTACCTACTTAAAATAGGCCTGTGAAATTGCGGGACCAACGAAAGCAGGCAACTGGGTGCTAGAATGAAATTAAAGAATGAAATCCTGATAACCGTTATCAAGATTTCAGGCTTGACAGATATTATGTTTTGGCTACTAGTCGTTATAGATTAGTGTTAATTTTTTTCGTTTAACCATAAATAAATTTCTATCAATTAACCACTGCTATCAGACTTCCGCAACCTAATTACTAGGAAACTATTTTACCACTAATAGGCAAACACTTTTATTTTTCAGATAGGTCGCTCATTCTATTCACACTGTTATACTAGAGTCGTTTCTAAATAGTATGTAATAAGATAAAAGCAGCATTACTACTAAATTTCTAATTCAGAGAAAATTCTAAGCACAACGTGAAAAACATTTCACTACTTAATTTTGTTCACACCCTTTACTCAAGATGAACAGTGCAATACTGCACGCATTATTTTCTAAGTGTGTTGCACATAATCTGTTCTTTCTCAAAAATGTACCAACATAATATTGTAACTATTGTTGGATTGTAATTATTGTTGTATTCTTTTGTTGTCTTACTGACATGGAGAATATCGAACATCAGTATCCAAGTAAGCAGTGATAGCATAGGGGTATGACCATTGGACTGCCAAGTCGAAGGTCTCGAGTTCGAACCCAAGGCACGCACCTCTGACTTTTCGAATTCATGTGCGTATTAATAGTCAATTATCACTCGCTTAAACGGTGAAGGAAAACATCGTGAGAAACCTGCATACCTTAGAGATTTTTCTCGACGGTTTGTGAAGTCTGCCAACCCGCACTAGGCCAGCGTGGTGGACTATAGCCTAATCCCCCTCAATATGAGAGGAGACCCGTGCCCAGCAGTGGGACAGTATATGGGTTGATGATAAAATAAGTATCCAAGTAACCCACGGGCACGGCCCCTCAGCGACAGAAATGTAATTACGTTCGTTCGTTTCAAAGCATGTTAGTGATTATAACTAGTTATGTAGGTACAAATAACATAAAAATGTGATACGTGATAAATACCAAGCGAGTCCTTACATTTATGGCCCTAAAATAAAAAGGTACAGATCTGTGCTCTTAAAGTCAGCCGAATTAGTATCTCTCAGGAAAATAAATAATAAATATTAATTCAAAGTTTAACTTACCTCTTTAGCAAAATGAGAAAAAAGCGACTCTACGTGTGTGCGAGTGGTTTTTAAGAAAACACAAGTAGTGCATTACTGTGCACGATCAAAGCGGTCGCTAATGAGCCGCCCACTCCGCGACGCCTAGTGCCTTGCCACAACATGCGGCCACATGCGGACATTCAGATACCATAGCGTGCCATACAATTTGCCCTCTTTGTGTACAGTATGATGAAGTGATTTGTCACAGAAAATAAAAAATAAAACTTAATATCTCCTCTCTCCTAAAAATAAAACTTAATACCAGTAGAGATATTTGAAAATATTTCTATTAAAATAAAAATAAATCTTAATATCCTTACACCCTTTAACTTAACTTACATGGGCTATAGTTATCGTAATGTCATATACAGATTATCACATAAATTCAAAATGTACCAGTGTTTAGTGTAATCAACCTTATAATTTTTGGGACATTCTTAATTCCACCAAATTTCGGCCTTGTCAACAAGGAGCGGGGTAAAGATGTTACAAATATAATTATAATAAAGGATCAATTTAAAAGTCCTGGGGGATTTGACTTCTGAAGTCCGACTCCGATGTCAGCCGAAAAATTATTCGATAACGCTTATTACTTCACAGTATTTTGATCACCAACACTACGATAAACTTGTTCAAACAATAAAACAACAGTCAAGTATTATGGCTTATTAAAATTAATGCTGTACATTGTCACAACTAGTTTAAGACAGCCCTCGTAAAATTATTATTTTCACATAATATAGCACGAAAAAGATAAGTATGTAAAGCATAAGAACATCGCTTAAGGAGATAAAATATTTGGAATCTTATTAACAATACACGGAAGATATATTTTCCCTCTTAATAAAAACCTTTTTGGCGCTATAACGAGAATTTATACGCCAATAAATCGTATACAATGTACATTATTCATACGTACATAATTTTCCGGAAAAACACGTTAAAAATGTATAAAAACGCTACCAGTTTCTTAAAAGAATGAGATCGCTAAAAAGCGAGATAAGAATAAATTATGAGAGAGGAGGTGGCATTAAAATAATATTAATTCGTTTGTAAGATACCCTCTCTTTGCGCGTTTCTCCCATCTCGTTCCCGTGTCGTCCCCATGCCGTCCAAGACACGTGGCGGGCGGTACGCCGCGGACCGGTGACGCGAAGATCTTATCAACGGTCGTCTGAACTACGAACTATCGGATGCGATTTATAGTTGTAATACAGGTATAAGCTTAATGTAAGATGTAATAATTATGTTTGTTGCATCCTTGTCATGAAGCTATGATCCATCTACTACTGCACACAGGTCAAAGTTAATGAAAGGCCAATAATAACAGAACCCATTAATAATATAATTAACCCCAAGGACCAGCTATGGTCACTTATCCTAACGCAATGACTTATTATAATCGATAATTTTCAGTATGCTGACTTTTTTTGTACGTATGTAGGTACATCTAATTCAAAGACTACTACTACTACGATAAATTTTACATTTCTAAGTCATTCAGACATGAGCTGGCTTTGAGTGACTGAAGAATAAAAACAATTATTACTTGGCGGCAATAGTAGAAATGTTCATGTAAAATTACTTCTTATCATCATAATGATGGGGAGGTCGACATGGTTCGTGTAATATAACATAGGCTACTTTTTCTTCCTACCGAACTTGGCAGGACAAACTGCCGTGTGTCTGGTATCCTAGTTCATTGCAATTTTTAAATAAACCATAACGCATAACATGCACATTTTTTCTATCATCACGAACATCATATTAGCCCTCCACTGCTGACCGTAGGCCTCCCGCAAAGAATGCCAACCATCCTGGTCTTGGGCAGCTCGCTCGCTTTTTTTCTATACGAATAAGAAACTGGTCTCGTTCTATGGTAAAGATCCTCATCCCTACATTGGAACTCGTTACAACATAAAATTTACATAAAATCGCGAATTTCACCCGTTATACTTCAGAGATTTTACAAGTTTAGTGACTGTACGTTTACAAACTTCTGCAGTAACATTTTGCATTTGCTATTTTAATCGGGAAAGGGAGAAGTGAGATTTTTTGTAAACGTTCATTACATTTAGAAGCAAGGGAGATTAAGTCTCATCCAGAGGGACTCAACTTAGACAGGCAAAGGTCGGGGAACCCATTAGGATAGAAATCTTAGACATCTCCGTCTTGTGGTTTTTGTGCAAAAAGCGGACGAAGAATTCTATAGTTTTAGTTCTGAATATTAATTTTTTTTGACTCGGTGCACTTGATTGTTCACATTCATAATGAAATGCATTGTTAGCGTTCTTCGCTTCTACATTTAGTGTAAATAATGAAACTTTTTCTGAAATAAGATTTAAAAGGGGGAGGGGCTCGTGGCTGAGTCATAACTACGCTAATTAACCGATCTGCAAGATTTTAAGCTGCGCTAGCTGCAGTGAAACTGTGAATGGTGACCATTCTTAATAAATCAAGAGCCCCCCGTGCCTCGATGAGCACGTAAAACCGTCGGTCCCGGTTTTCATATGAAGACATATAATAGCAGTAGTATAATAGTAGTAGTCAAAAGCCCAAAAAACCTGACAACCAGTCTATCCACAGGATATCAGTATTACCCAGAAATTGGATTGCTGAGGTCTGATAGCAGTTGCTTCGTTTAAAATACTGATATTCAGCCACATTTATGGTTAGACTGGAAGCTGACCCTAACATAATGTAGTTCAGAACAGGCTAGGAATGTCAATCTGAAATGTGATATAATCTAATTTAATTTTTTTGAAGCTCTTTTTTAACTCGTTTTAGTTTAGTTTACTAGATAAGTTTATTTTTATATAATTGTTTATAAGGCACTTTCCAAAATAATATGTTAGAGATCAAGTAATAAATCCCCTTACCTACAGCTTTAAATTGCAATTGTTACCTTACAATTTTGTTAATTAGTAGAGATCCGACTAATGCATCATTTCTCAAGAGGTTACCATTAATTCTTTAATGGGACAGACGAATATTTTTATGTCATTTTTTTATTGTGTATAATGTATAGCGGGTCTTCTCAGACGAGATCCGTACACAGCAGTGGTACAATAGTTATATGAGTTGATGATGATAATGTATAGCGCAACTAGTTATTGACATGTGACGGTCTAATAAAAAAAAACATTTGAGGTTGAGTTTGAGTTTAGTTAACTACCGTCATTGATGACCAAGAAAAGTCATTGCCTATAATATTGCCATATACAGTCGTGGTCAACTAATTAGGGACAATCTCTAGTTAAGCCAAATTGTGAATTATTTTTTTATTTTCCAACGAGTCTTAACAATATTCCATATCTTTTACATGTAAGTGTAATTAGTCATTTATGTGCGCGATTACACAAACAATAACAACTTCTTAAATATTAAACCTCTTTACAGTATAGCTGATAGATTATCATAGTGCTATTTGTTCAAAGAATGCTGGCTGGCGATTTAATTAGGGACACTGAGGTATTGCGTTCTAATTTCTTAATTGGAATTTTAATACTTTTTTGTTTCTTTTCTTATTTTTTCGTGGTCGTTTTGGCGGCAACCCAGATTTTTTATTTTAAGTTTTATTTATTTATTTATGTACACACTTAACAAAAAAAGTAAATTGAGAACATAGGATTATAGAGTACAAAGGTGCTGCTTATTTCTAAAGAAATCTCTTCCAGCAGACCTGCGAGAGGAGAAATTAATATAAGAAATGTAGACATTAGTGTGAAAGAAAAATAAGCACATAGATATTTATAAGTAAACAAATTTTAATAATATTTTATTAAAAAAATATATATAATACATATTTATTATTATTATAAATACACAAATAAGATATATATATATATATATATAGCAACATACTTGAACATACATACTTACTAAAAATAAATAAATATAAAAATGCAAACATATGAAGTTATGGTGTTAATGAAAGATAGTGTTCTTTGACTCGCTTCTTAAAAACGGAAACACTTCCACAGTCACGAACTTCAGGAGGTAGCGAGTTCCACAACCTAACCGCGTGCACAGACAGAGAGTAGGAAAAGAAGTCAGTTGAGTGGGGCTGGAATTTGAGGAGGGTACGGAGATGGGACCTGCAGGGCGAGTCAGTAGAATGAGTGTAGGAAAAACGATCCCGCAGGTAGGATGGGGCTAAAGGATTATGTAGGATATTGAAAAGGAGACACAATATCCGAGTATTCCTGCGAAAGCGAATAGGGAGCCACTTGAGTATCTTGCGAAAGTCAGAGACATGGTCGTACTTTTTAAGGTTGAAAACAAAACGGATACATAAATTTTGCAGTCTCTCAAGTTTGTTTAAAAGCTCCTCAGTGGCATCCAAATAGCAAGCATCAGCGTAGTCAATAATGGGCTGAATTAAACTTTGAGCAAGTGAGATTTTAGTTTTAAAGGGCAAGAAGTTCTGGAGACATTTCAGCGAATGGAAAGCGTAATGCACTTTCCTACTGACATCAGCCACTTGAGCACCACATGATAAGTTGGCATCAATGATCACCCCCAGGTTTTTAGCAGTAGCTGCGTAGGCAATCTGCACACCGTCAAGGTATAGTGGAGACAATGAAGTAACATCGAGCCTGTTACGAATATTCCTACTGCCAATGACCATAGCCTGGGACTTGCCAGGGTTAATGCGCAGGCCAAAAGACCTACACCAGAGACTGACAGACTCCAGGTCACGATTCATGGCAGCAATAGCTATATCAGCCTCAGTACAAAGGAAATGCCGATAAAGCTGCAAGTCGTCTGCGTAGAGATGGAAGCTAGAGTAAATCACCCTGGTGACAGAGTTTATAAAAATAGAGAAAAGAAGAGGGGATAGAACCCCACCCTGGGGAACGCCCGCAGCGAGATCACACCAATCAGAGAAAAACTCATCAATGCGGATACGCTGCGAGCGACCGCGAAGATAGGAATCAAACCACGCTATAGAGGACGAGGAAATGTTAATAGATTTAAGGGTGCTAAGAAGGACATCGAAATCAACAGAGTTGAAAGCACTGCTGAAGTCTAAGAGGACAAGGATGGTAAGGGATTTGTTTTCCATAGCCCAGCGAATGTCGTCAGTAACATTGAGAAGTGCAGTAACAGTGCTATGGCCGGGGCGAAAACCGGACTGAAATGGACTCAAGAGAGAATAACTGGAAAGGAAAGACGATAGTTGCTGATGAACGATATGCTCAAGAACTTTGGAAAGGTAAGGGAGAATGGAAATGGGACGGAAATGCGATGGCAAAGAAGGATTGGAGACTTTAGGTAGTGGAATAATAAGCTTGTTTCCAAGCATCAGGAAAAGTACAACAGGTTATTGAGTAGTTAAAAATATGAGTCATGGTAGGAAGCAATACGGAACAAATAGGAGTGATAATTCTTGAGCACAGGTTGTCATTACCAACAGCAGACGAGGATATAGCAAGGATGGATTTATTAACTTCGTCCTCAGAAACAGTACGCAGTTGAAAAGTGGGGCACTGCGGTGCTGTCAGACTTGAAAGCTGAAGTAAGGTATTAAATTTAACGATAGGGTCTAAGGTGATAGGAATGGAAGAGAAGTGCGTGTTGAGCATATTTAAGTCAAAGCTGTTTGCAGCAATTGACGGAGAATTGCCGATGCCCACAGATCTAAGGAATTTCCAGACATCAGCGGGGTTGCGGTTGTCAAGAGAGGAGTGGAAGTACAGCCGTTTAGCATCCCTACACAAACGACAACAACGGTTTCGGAAGGCTTTATATCTAGCGAAATTGCTTTCAGTAGGGTTTCGCCTATACCTCCTTTTGGCTCTATCCCTCAAGGACATGGCTTCCTTAATATCCTGAGTAATCCAGGGAGCTGGGATGTGTTTCACCTTAACGCGTCTCATTGGTGCATGGCGATCAAATAAACCGACTACAGAGTTATTAAAGAGCTTGACCTTTTCATTGATATCTGAACTACCAATGACATCAGTCCAATCAATAGTGGCCGCCTCACATCGCAATGCCTCCAGATCTATACCCTTATAATTACGAAGGAGAAGGTATTTAGTTGAACGTTTAGGAGGACGCACACGATAGGACAGGTAAATTAAGTCGTGATAAGAAAAAGGAGCAGGCAATTGTCCGTGAAATGAGACTTTACTTGGGGAAGAGACGATAATAAGATCAAGAAGAGAAGGAGTACAGTTAGGGAAGTGATGAGTGGCTGAGAGAGGTAAGGTGTCAAGATTAAAAGCTGATAACAAGGATAGAAGTTTATGAGCTCGGAGATCATTTTTCAGTAGACATGTGTTAAAATCGCCCATCATGACCACGTGATCATATTTAGGACAGAGATCATAGAATAAAGTATCAAGAGCGTCGAAATAATCAATAGTAAGGTTAGGGCTGTAAAAAACGCCCAGAAGCAATTTAGTGTGATTTAAAGAGATCTCTAAGAACATATGCTCCGCCGATTCCGAGTACGACGATGATGAAGCGCTTATCAGTTTGTAAGGTATATCCGCGCGTAGATAAATGGCAACCCCCCCCCCCCCTTTTCCCGTTCTGTCGTTACGTATCAACACATACCCAGGAAGAGAGTAATGCATAGATAGAAGAGAGGGTTTAAGAAAAGACTCTGAAATCAACAAAGCATCAAGTTGTCCACCGCTAAAGGAAGCCAGAAGATCGGAGTAATGGCCTGGAATACTTTGGGCATTAATGTGTGCTAAATTAAGGTCATAGGGAAAATCGGAGAATAAGGAGGAGATTTGGTCGCCTAACGTCACAGGATTGGAAGACTCGCTGTCTGCACTAATAAAACTGTCACATGACGAAGAACACGAGAAAAAACTGTCATCAGGATTAAAATTGTTCATAGTATGCAAAAATTAAATATAATATACTAAATATAATATACTAAATTAAATGAATAAAAAAATAGTATTAAACTAAAGATACGATTTGACTACTAATTACTTAATAAAGTATTAACTCACCAACTCGCTCGCTAGTGGGAGAGATTAACAACAACTTAAATGGTATTATACTATCCCAATAAAGTAAAACGTTAAACAAATCAAAATTATTATCAAAAATAATAACATAAAAATAAAACATTAAAAAAAAAAAATACGACAAATAATGGAAAGCAAACGTCGATTGACAATTTCCGAACGAAATAACGAATGAGATACATTCTACATTCATTGTTGACAATTGAGTTTGACATAACCTACAAAATACATTATCAGACACAATAAAGCTACCGGCCAACTTTTTATTTATGTTTGAGAAACATAAATAAAAAATAACCAAAAGTAACCCAAAGTGGCTAATTTAAAAGTAAACATTGGACAAGAAGGCAGAGCACTACAATTTACCTACGAGTCTTCCTAGGGACTTTTGCAGCCGCTTGAGACACCACCTTGGACGCAGCCGCTGCTCCGGTCTGTAGCCGATCAGTATGTGCAGCGGAACTAACCGGGAAGAGAGCTAATAGAGGTTCCAGCTCACCCATGGACACAATACTTCGTCGAGACTTGTCTGGAGCGAGCACGATGATCTTGCCTTCAGCAGACCAACAACTGTTAATGCCGAAGTGTCTACGAGCGGCCATGAAAACCTGATGTCTGGCTTTAGTGAGGAATTCAGATGTGGTTATACTGCTACCTTTGAGGGAAGTCTTGTTGTCCCAGACCAGTCTCCTGTGCTCCATATCACGGAAACGTACAAGTACAGTTCGAGTTTTACCACGGGCAGCTCCAAGACGGTGACACACCTCAAAACTGTCTGAATTCACATCATCCAGCTTCATATTTTTGGACATGATATTGGAGATCGAGTCGCGCAAGTTCTCATTTGGCTTTTCAATGACTCCGTGGAACAGCAATACCTTTCTCCTCAAGTAGGTTTCATGCCTATCAAGACTAAGTGAAATGAGTCCAACTTGAGTCTTCAAGTGCGCCAGTGTTTGACAAACAAAGGTCTTGAACTCAGTGAAGTCCCGAGAGAGTGAGGAAAGGTCGGAATGCAAGGGAGTTGCTCCAGATGTGACTTTCTGCAACTTGTCTTCGTAGTCATGCATACGGGAGCTGAACATCTTCTCGAGATCCTCGATGCTTTTAATCAATTTGTCAAGGAGTATTTTATCTAATTTTAAATTATTAATAAAAATTTACAGAAAAATATGAGTTTACTTATCTAGCCTACCCTCACAGAAAAAGTTTTGAGAATTATTTTGAAGAAAAATGGGCAATAATAAAAGTTGCGATCCAACACTACGAAAAATTATCATGAAGTTTGTCGAGCGTGGTTGGTCATAACCGAAGGATAGCACAGCATTTAAATTGTTCAAAAACTATGGTATGCAATGCAGTGCAACATTTCAAGCGCTATAACACAGCTTTAAATGTGTCCAGAACAAAAAAATCGAGAAAAACGACTCCGCAAGAAGATAGAATGATAACCAGGTTAGCTAAGAAAGATCCGTTTCTAGGCTCTATTTTAATTAAACACGAAGTGTTTGGGGCTAACGAAAGAGCCGGTGTATCTGCGAGAACCGTTTGACGACGTTTGGTAGAAGCAGGGTTGTTCGGAAGAGTGGCTCGCAAAGTACCGTTGTTGAAGAAGGAACATAGAAAATGCTCGTTTGGCGTTTGCACGTAAATATGGACATTGGACCTACGCCCAATGGCAACATGTACTTTTCTCTGACGACACCAAGGTTAATTTGATTTCTTCAGATGGAAGGCAATATGTACGGTGTCCTGTAAAAGCGGAAATGAATCCAAGATTCACAAAAAGCAGGTGAAACATGGCGGTGGAAACATTAAAATGTGGGGTTCATTTTCTGGACGTGGAGTGGGACCTGTGAGGAAAGTTCAGGGTAACTTAGACGGGAGAAATTGGAAGAAACTATGCTTCCCTATGCTGAGGAGCATCTCCCTATTATATGGACGTTTCAGCAGGAAAATGACCCGAAACATACCGCCCATTCAATCAAGTCGTTTCTTACAGTCAGTCTGTATCGGTGCTAGATTGGCCAACAAATAGCCCAGACCTCAACCCAATTGAGCACCTTTGGCACGAAATCAAGAAAAAAGTTGCCACTTATCGTAATACAAATTTGGATGAACTTCATGAAGCTTTTTGTGAGGCATGGGCAAACATTCCTGTCGAAACATGTCAGAAACTGATAATGTCTATGCCACATCGGTGTCAAGCGGTAATTACTAACAAAGGTTTTGCTACTGGGTACTGATTTTACACGTAATAAAATGGAGCTGTTAAAGATATTATAACACTGCAGATTATAAGTTTTGTTTAACTGTATTTTTAATTATACTTTACTGTCCTTAATTAAATGTCCACTACAGAATTGTACCTTAATATTTAATAAATGTTTAATCTTTGATATTAAATACTTTTTCTATTTATTTAATCTTTTATTTACAGCCATTTATAGCATAATAATCGGATCACATTATGCAAATAATAGGTGCTGAGAAATCAATAGGGTTTTATATTTATCTGTACATAACCGGTTATAGCCCTTCACTATCTTGAATATCCCTAATTAGTTGACCACGACTGTAAGCTTTCTTATCTCAAATCACAAATATTTGCACGAAGAACTTCTCTCGATGGTCTCATTAGAAATTAAAACTATTATACACGGAGTATTGTGGTTATGTTAGTAGGGCAGTAAGTTAAGTGACCAGTAAAATGGTAGCTTTTATAATGGCAGCCCTATCATCTCGCGCACGTGAACGAATGTGGAAGTGACAGTTTATTTCGTTAGCCACTTTACCAGCTGATTGACCTGGGAGAGCGCACCACTCACACATTTCACACGACGTGACTCTCGACTCCGACGTCCTGACCTTTACGGCCAATTCCAGTAAGTTTTAGCTTCTACGATTAATTTCTCTGGGTATCTATTTTTGTACTTGGGTTGCTTGACATTTACTAGTCTTACTAACTAAATTCAGCAGTAGGCCGAATATAATTACGGCCTAATTCAGCCTTCGTAATTGTAGCCAAAATGAACATGATAAAATATAAAAGTGTAAAAACCGAATTCCTTAAAGAGCCATGGCACTCGTAGTAATATGATTGTACTAGAACTAAAATAAAATTGAAACTCGTATCCAAAAGTGCTCTTAAAATTCTTCTCCAGAAACGTTAAAGCAATCGTCAGTCGAAAAATAAATCGCTAGTTTAGTGAAGTTTTCACGTTTTCAAAGATACAACGGCTCCCGAAGTTTGCCGGGGCTCGACATTGTTAGTTTTCAGTTTAGAGATCGCGGGTTAAGCTAGGATACAATTGAGATTGTGTGGACTGCGGCTGGCGCAACCTATAAGGATCTATATTGGGTTTTGTTTTAAAACTCCGAGTTTTGCTGGGCCCCTAAGATAATAATACAATAATAAGAGCCAGTGATTTGTTTACTGCAGATTTATATGAGTTAAAATATGGATACCATGTTATTTATTTTGTGATAGACTAAATTTCTATCTTTATCCCGTACTTTAAAACGCCACATTAATAATTATTTATCTTCTTTAACAATATGTATAAGACAGTACAAACAGACCGCTTATGACCTTAGTCGTGCTTAGAGTTCTTAACAAAGCGGTCAGTGGATTTTAAAGGTTTCCGTCTTACAGTAAATTCCATTTAACCTCAGAGTTGGCAATAAGTTTCAGTTAATTTAAACTTCACTAATCGTGCGTTTAGTTTGAGCAAACACAATATCGGCTCATGTACTTTGAAAGCTACCTACTCAACATCAAGAACATTACTAATACAAGCTATGTAAATACCTAATTTGAAATTTTCTGTCGGTAAACATCTATGGTCTACCCAGTTGAAGTATATTACTTTAAGTTATAAAGAATCATAATAGTCAAATGATAACAAAAATAGTGAGCCTTACGATCAATCATAATAATCGACATAAACGAATTAGTGGAGGCGCAGTGATCTCTGACCTGACCGATGCCAATCAATCAACTTGATCCCGCTAAACACCACATTCTGTGCTACACGACCATACACCAACGAATGATTATAAACCGTGCGACAAAAGAATTAAAGATCTATTTTCTTTGATCAATGAACATGCGCTAAGTACCCACATTGAAGTGATTAATGAAACAGTTCTCAATGTATTCGGGGAGGTGTTTAATCGTTGCATTGATGTATTATTTCAAACAATAGCGGCGCATTCTAAAAAAACTTTTAAACGAAGATATACAAGGAACTTTTTAATCTTTGTGGAGAACCATAAATCAGACAATGCAGAAAAACAAGGATCTAACGCGGGAACAGTGATAAGACAAATGCGAAATAAAGCTTCTCTCCGAGGATATAAGAAGTAATGCTCATTACACCTATGTTTAACAAAATAAATATTTGATTTGATTTGATTTGATTTAGAAACAAATGTTTCCTGGTAATAATCCGAAGGCGGATATTTTATGTTTTTCGCTACAGACGATGTCCAGACGTTAGCGGAAATTACTTTCTTACATTCTGTTTAAATTCTGTATTCAATTTTCTTACTGCACGTCTAAAACTTTTTTGCAGGGGTAGGTCTAAGACTGACAGGCAGGGCCTGCTTAGAACCCAACTACATGTATTTTTTTCTTTTTATAATCTGATGCCTTACTCTAGTTTAAAACAGATGCTTTGAAGAATCCTCATACAATTCGAGTTCAATTTTATGTAGGTACAGACGCCAGCAGGTCAAGCTATCCAAAACTGTCAAATTTTTCCAATTGAATATGAACCTTATTACTTTATATTAGAATTTAAAATCAATCAAAGAAATTTGACAGGTTGTGGTAGCTTGATGTGCTGGCCTCTGTACAAGATGAAATATAAATTTTCATACATTTTGTAAATAGAAGAACTTTTAGATTTTCATTTTTTTATTAGAAAAAAAGACATGAATCAATTAGCCGTGACACTGATAAATATTTGCTTCAGGCGGGAATCGTATCTTAACAGCTACACCGAAGGAGGCAGAACCATAAATCTATGTACATGTTCGATGTTAATGTAGTTAAATAATATCTAGAGTAATTTGAGACGGTGGTTCTGTATAAGCCAAACAACTAAACTAAAGCAACACTCAAGAATATTTCATTTCTACATTTGAATACACACCATCAAGAACTCGTTACGAATAATATAAACAAACGCCTCCATATATCGTAAGCTTTGTTTGTTGAACCTTAACCGTATTTCCTTTGATATCAAAGCTCAATGTATGAAGTACATAGTGAAGCGTTCTTATGTGCGCAGAACACAAACATGGCAATAAATTAGTAAAGCGACAAGCGCATTGACAAAGCGAGCCACCACATTGATCGATGGCACAATTTATCAACTATTTACTGAACTATTCAGGGGCCCTTATCGCACCGAAACAAAAACATCTCAGCGATTTGCAGAGGTCTCAACGAGACGAGTTGGTATTTGCATAAATTTGCGTTAAGTAAATGGGGTCCCATGACAAGTTTAATCTTGTCTTTAGAATTTATTGCCTTCTAGTGCCGGCTGCAACGCTCCAGCATTTGCATTGGCTAAATAAATATTTGCCCCCAGTTTAAACTGAAACGTCTCCACTGACTTTCTTTCGCAAACACTGTTGCTTTTGTGGATTATAAACTCCATAGGCTAAACTGATGCAACGGTCCAAGTTATTGAAACGTTTTTGTTTTACTTAAATTTAGGTAAGTACTAAAGTACCTAAATTTCGCAGTGTAACTCTTATGGTGTTATTATAATTTTATAACATTTAAAGTAGCACATTCGCTTACAGATTAGTCAAATCTATTACAGATTTTAATTACTTTATTTTTACTGTTGAATATTAATATCATTATGAATTTCAATTAATAGCTCCTCAAGAAACTCACACACGCTACACATAATTATATATAGGTACTTTATTATTTATAATGATAAACCATAGAAAATAGATAATTTGAATTTGAAGTCATTTAATCTTCTTCGACGCAAACATATTGAATTACATTATGAATTCGTAAATATTCATAATAACTGAAACGTTAACCTTTGCTTGCAGACTGCTAACTCCAAAGATCTTCGTCTCAATAATTAAATTACTTAAACTCATAACTCTTTTAGCCTTCAAATAAAAAACTTGTGTTCGTTAATATCATTTCCAAGCACGCCAAAAAGTTCCCATTTTTATCCATAACGATTATACACTCTATGCTTACTGTTTGAATGTTAAATTTCGTTTGTAACTCGTGAATTTTGGAAGTTTGCAAATGTCTAATTTGCAAATGGAGGCATGTCGTAGGCCGCGCAATTTGGCTTAAGCGAAAACTCTTAGCACGCCGTTTGCGAAAGCAGTCCCGTGGAAAAACAGTGCGTATTTATGAATATTGCTGTTTCATTGAGGCACCTGAATTATTTTAATCTCAGTAGGTATACTATCAGTAATTGATAAAAGTAAGTAAGATAAAAAATTCCATGCTTACAGTACTATACCTATGTTTGGAAATTTGTCTTCACCGCGGTTTGGACGCTCGAAGCAAATTTATGTTATAAATAATATATGATACTAGCTGCCCCCGCAAACGTTGTTTTGCCATAAAAAAAAATTTAGGGGTATGAAAAATAGATGTTGGCCTATTCTCAGACCTCCCCGATAAGCACAAAAAATTTCATCAAAATCGGTCAAGCCGTTTCGGAGGAGTATGGCAACGAAAACTGTGACACGAGAATTTTATATATTAGATTTATTTCAGTAAATAAATCTTTAAAAGACACCTTGAGAAGTCAATGTTTTACATATTTTTTAAGCTAAATGGCTCCGGCATTTCCTAACTGTCGATTATTTTATTTTTTTTATATTATTATGTCACATTGATTTCCATGTCCTCGTGTCTGTTTTCCGGCGTGTCACGTCAGTAGTCGACCGTAGTTGAAATCATCGCAGCTATTTATTTTATACTTAATATTAATTGATAAACCATAAGCAGTTTAATTCTTTAGATCCATCACCAATGCTGCCCGTCTCAACTGAACTGTGCCAGTTTATCGCAGTCCACCCCTGGACATAGCCTCTCCTAGCTTACGCCACAACACTGTTATCAGCACTCCGGATCCCGCCGACAC
The DNA here is from genome assembly GCA_964056405.1 of Acronicta alni. Taxonomy (NCBI): domain Eukaryota; kingdom Metazoa; phylum Arthropoda; class Insecta; order Lepidoptera; family Noctuidae; genus Acronicta; species Acronicta alni. The sequence goes on from OZ043923.1 coordinate 16,468,370, forward strand.
AACCCTCTTTTTTGCTGCCCATCAGTTTGGACTTAAACAAGAAAATCTATGACTTTCCAACAAGTAGAGCCTTTTTTTATAATGTAAATCTAAATTAGTTTACAGTAGGATATTTCCTGTATCTATTGTGGGTAATCACAAATTCTCACATACCTGGAACCGCAAAAAGCACATGTAAGCTATGCAGTAATTTTTTTGTTCTTAGAATCGAACCCATCGCTCCGTCCGCGTCACTGCGCCAGCCAATCATACCGCTAATCTTCATAATGATATTATAGAAACTAAAATAAATATAATAATTAATCATCATCATACATACATATACGATCACGCCTGTATTCCCCGAAGGATTAGGCAGAGGTGTTCTAATGTACACCCATATTTCGCCGGTATGTTTTAGGTCCCATGTAATAGGGGGCGAGCCTATTGCCATTAACCGGGCACAAATCCAGACTCCGAGCTGCTACTGAGAATTTCATAGAAAAACCCAATAACACTGCTCGACCTGGGGATCGAACCCAGGACCTTTAGCGTGGCAGTCGCGCTTAGGACCACTAAACTAATGAGGCAGTCTTCTTGAGGCGTTAATCATCATCATAAATAATAAATATTCTGTCGGCAGTTCGTCATTACATTACTTATAGGCTATCACTGTTTTTTATTTTTGTATAAATATCTTATCTTAGCAGTATATACCTATGTATATAAAAGCATATGTGTATAAAAACGATAATAGGCTGAAGCTATGACCATTGAGTAGCCAAGTCAAAGATCTCGAGTTTGAATCCAAGCCTACGCATCTCTGACTTTTCAAATTCATGTGCGTATTAATAATGAATTATCACTCGCTTAAACGACATAATATAATCTAAATGGATGTATAAGTATGTATTGTCAGTAAAAAATATTTTAATAATCAAAACAAGTGGCAAGTAAAAAGAACTAGCCAACTACATATCAGTAAAGCCATCATCTAACTCGTATAGTAAATACACAGTGGAGCGCCGCCGCCGCCGCCGTCGCCGCCGTGCACACACCGCACAACTTTGCCCGCAACTAGTCGCGAGCACGTCGGCGAATGTCTATAATAGCCGGTCTTATCTCGTTACCCACTCTCATTTCAGTTCTTGTTCGAAGAAAGCTGGACCTTGTAGACACGCTTTGTCTAATGTTTAGTGTAACGAACTTCTGAGTTTTTATGATTCTTTGTTAAGTGAAGATATAGCGGGTGCATTAAAAGTGGTCCTTTGATACGGGTAATGCAATTAGTATCGCCTCGGGTTATAGATACAAGACTGTACCTACTATCTGCTTTAATACGGTTGCTTGTATTTCGTGGCGAGCAGCATTCACCTAAAAAGAACAACTTTCAAACTTTCAGTTTCTGACTTATTGCAAGTACTTACTCACTCTAAATTATGTTCTCCTTTTTTGTCAATTATAGGATCCAATTTTCTAAAACAGTAATACACACAATTATTTAACACTCCACTTCCAGAGTTACCTACATACGATCATAAATTACTTTTAGACATTACCTACAACCCAGGGTTGTTAATATCACTAATTACTTATTTGTTGCCATATGTAAGACCAAAATGTACATTGGGCTTTTTCTTTGATTTCCCGCAAAAATTGCTATGCGGTCAACAGTGCCGGAGGGCGAGAGGAGGGTACGGGAGGACGATTTATATCCTTCTCATCCCTTGAGGATTCTCTTATCGACTCAACTCATACTGCCTGATATATGATCGGGTAGTGTAACAGAAAATCTGGTTTATATGTTTCATTTAGATTATCTGCCTTTTATGATGGGTGGGTTAATGCGAGTGCAGGGAGTGATTAACTGACAGTATCAAGTTTGTCGTATTTTTATTAATTGGTTGTCTTGTCGTAATAGTTGAAACATTAGCCGTTAGATTAATGTATTATAATCATTATTTTGTGTTCGTTGTTCTCTTGATTTAGTGTTGTCGATTTATAAGTGTGTGTTGATAATAATGTAATGACTGGATACGGATGGGAGGAGTCTCGGGGTGACATAGAGACAGGTATAGAGTCATTTAAGGTCTCAAATTGATGTTCAATTAATTTGGTGTTTTTTTTTATTCTACTAAGGTGGCAAACAAGCATACGGCCCGCCTGATGTGAGCGGTTACCGTAGCCTATAGACGCTTGCGGCACCAGGATTATCACTTGCGCGTTGCCGTCCCTGTATTGAAAGAGGAATAGTTGATTTGCCAGTATAAGGGTCAAAGTCCCCCCACTGCCAACACAACGTTTCCTCGTAGAGCACTGGTAACCTTGCTCACCGTAAGAAACACAACACAGCTCAAAGCAGTGTTATTTTACTTCGATTTTCTGCAAGGCGGAGGTACTTCCCCAGTCGGGCAGCTCCAATTTGAGTGGAATTTCTCCCACTATGCCCTACCTCACTGTCATAAGTCCACTACTCTTGTGCATAAATAAATGTGCATAATTATATTATTATAAAGTGTACTCATAATCATAGGAGCATTTGAAATACTTTTCTTATTGTGAGGTTAAATAGATACTTAAACTATTTTTTACAATCATTAACGAAGTTTGGTTTACAACAACGTCGCCTCATTACCTACTGTTTCCCTATCACATGTGTGGCTTCAAAAATATAGAAGAACACATCTCACAATGCCCTATACATTTTAAATTTCTTTACTTTACTTATTATGTGTGTGTATTTATAAAGTATAGGTACATAATTTTATGTTATTAATTGAGGCTGAGCGGATTGTGGTGACGTCACGCGGTTCGCGGCACCTCGCTCATACATAATGCTGGTTGTAATAAGCAGATGCGGTTTGTATTAACATGTTACCCACCATGTGGAACGTGCGTTCATTCGTTTGAGAGGATTGCGGCTACGACACATTATATTATTAGATTCATTCATTCAGTCTCTGAAGCAGCCTATAAATATCGTTCGACATTTTTTTTTTCTAGTACTTACTGACGTTTTTAGCAATCAACTTTGCCTTTATACCCAACTGCTTCGCTCGAAAAGATGAAATTGTTTGAGCGTTTTACATTTTACAACGTTATTTTTAATTTGTAAATTTGCATAGATAAACTTGTATCTCGATAAATTATTGTTGTTTTTATGGTTCCTTCAATAGACTTCCTTCAATTCATGTTATTCCGTCAACATCAAACAAACAAATCAAATACGCATAATTTCCAAACAAATTCAATTACCATCTACATCATCATACAAAATCCATCAATTTCTGAGCACTACATTCATTCAAACCAAGCTCCTTTCATACACGTTATCTCGGCCATTTTTTACGTCATATCCGTGGCTTCCGATGATCTGGGAGCGTTTCATCACACGTCATGTTCCTCGGTAAATCATCCCGCGCCGCCGGCTATCTTCACTCGACCGAATAACACCCCCTTAAACCTTATGTTGCACAGAAATATACAGAAATACCAAATGTATTTGTATTCGTTAGTAGAATAAGAATATATTCATAGCAAAATAATAAAGTTTGATGTGCCACAACGTTATGCATTTAGGCCATCTTGGAGATCATAAAATAAAATTTAATCTATCTGACAACCTCATCCATAACGGCGGTCATACGTAGATATGATATTGAGCAACAGCATCAAACATGATATTTGCACGTTATAGATAATTACATTGCTCTCACACACATTTTATTGTTTCAGGTACGTATATTTCCTTAACAAATTAGCTAGCATGGAGGCTGGCCAATTTGTTGCGGCACCTCATGGTAAGTGTTGCCAACTACCAGTAAAGGCTTATTATTGATACAATAACATATACTCCCTTAAACCAAAAAAAAATCTTTAATTAATTTTTCGATTCACATTAATAGTTACGATTACTAGATCAATAAATTATGACACCGACTTTTAATTGCTAAAAATTCTTCTGAAATATTTTAAATAGAATTGCTAAAAATTAATTTTACATGACGATTTTAAACCTATACTATCATGAGCATGAGTAGAAAATAGAAAATACTCTTGCTAAATTGACTGTTTATACGAGATTATTACGATTGTGTTTAGACGAGTGCAATAGCATTCACGAGAGGCACTAGAAGAAAATAAATACTAAATACGATGCTGCGTGTTTTTCTTTATAAAATAAAAAGAAGGAATTAGTGGCGACAGCTTACCTTCTAGGTATTACCTGTGGAACGCCACTCTCATTGCTCCCCGGAGCCCTCGAGTGGTAATAAAAACTCAGCGTTGTATCCGCCTCCGCGATGATTAATGCACTTCTGCCAACACCCATGGAAGCCAAGGGCCCTCACAATGGATGGCTTTACAACCATGTGTCTATTATGTATCACTAGCTCCTGCTTAAGACCCTAAGTCTTCAAGTTGGCATAGATGAAAGGAGACTCCGGGTGAAAAGAATTTGCTCTGTGTGTTTTTTGATGGGGCGTATACAAAATACGAAAATGACCATAGAAAAGTGATACCCCTTGCTCATAGCTTTTAGGAGTAAGTTTCTATCATTTTTTGATAGAAACTTACTCCTAAAAGCGTCAAAACACGCGTAAAACGTTTGAAATATTCTTATCAGCTTATATCTTTACAAAATATACATTTTCACTCTGACAATATTCTAAAAAAATCTCTGTATTAATCTCCATGACCATATTATTATCCGAATGCAGCTACATACCTATCACAACGTTTTAGCGTGATAATTTCCATCACGTCCATAATATAAGGCTTTCAAAATATTCTTACTTCTATGACAAATGTTTAATTTCTGACCCCCAGGTTTTTTAAACTGTATACATTATTAAGTATGTCAGTAAGTTTGTATCTCCTTTTACTTATAAAATATTTCTCGTTCTCATATAATTCAATGATCCGAAGCATAAATATTTAGTACATAAATTACAATTATCGTAATATTAATTAGTAAGGCGAGTGAAAACGTTTGAGCGTTAGTCATAAATCAGAGGCTTACGTCTTTGTTATGATAATGTTATATTGTGGAAATTATCAATTAGTAAGCCAAGGCGGGCTTCGTGCGGATTAGGTTACAAACTTGATGTAGTGTTTTCATATGAATTATTGGTGTCAATAATTGAAACGTTTTAAAGTTTGTATTTAATTTAAGAGGAATTATTTATAGAGTATACTGACTTAAAATCCCGGTAGACGTCGTGCCGAAACAGTTGACTACGTCTGACTCCAAACACGTATTTACTACTTGGTACTAGGTTTTATTTCCATCAAACTCTTACGTTATACAATGTTTGTATTGAGACGGTGTCTGCAGCTGTGTGCTGTATTAGTTGAGCCACCTTAAAATAATTACAGGGAACATATAATTTTGGATTTTAAATCCAACGGCAAAGTATTTGATATAGCTGTCAGATCTTTTGTTTATTTACCCTGCAAGGAGGTACATATTTTGGTTTATTAATCAGCTCCTATATTATTTTTTATCATGGACATAAACGAGATTCGAAAGCGTGCCCAGTTCAAAGAAATTTGAATATCGTCACAGTGCATTTGTGTCACATTAATAAACCTGACCCCAATATCACTAATACCATCCCGACATTAATATTCCATTTAAAAAAATAATAATTGGACGATAAATAAGCTTTCCTTACTGTATTTAATAAGTAATAAACGGCTGCGCAGGCGCCGATGACGTCATAAATGTCATTTAACAGCCGCGACTCCACTCAAAAGCGATGATAGCACCGTTATCACTTGGTTGTAGAATTAAAAGGGAGTAAAAACTGTGTTTTACAGTTAGATGAAACATAATGAAGCGATAAAATTTACGGGACAGCTTGTAATGACCCACTATAACGTTATGCGTTCTTTTTTAATTAGCATTTTATTTAGATATTGTCTAAATTGGTGTGTTTGTCAGAACGTGTATCATGATTTTTATTATGAATCTTTAAAAAAATACAAAGTTTAAACATTGTTATAAATTGTTATAAATAGATGCCAGCAGGTCAAGCTATCCAAATCTGTCAAATTTTTCCAATTGAATATAAATCTCATTGCTTTGGATTAAAGTTGAAAACCAATCAAAGAAATTTGACAGATTTTGGTAACTTGATGTGCTGGCGTCTGTACACTAAAAGAATATCTTTGTTAAATATTATGTTAAATGAAATAAGCAAAAGGCTACTGGTTTCTACCAGTAGCCCAGATACGAAAAACCGAGGACACGGTGAAATGACGCACATTAGGGGAGGCCTACGTCCAGCGGTCCAGCAGTGGACTAATATAGGCTGATGATGATGATGAATAAGCAAAGATTTTTCTTAGTAAACATTTTGTCAGTGTCAGACGTCAGTAGTAGTACTTTACCATACTCAGGCTACGTACCTAGATGTCATTTTTGTACAGATCTACCCACAAGCTTTTAGTGATAAAGCATAATATATTGTTATTTGTGTACCTGGAAGACTATTCAATTTTATTAGATAATATACATATTAGAAAGATTATGCCTAGGTTATATTTAGGTAGGTACCTACCTATTAAATTTAACATTTTTTGAAACTTTACAGTTTTTTTTAAACTTGACATTTAATTCGTGAACAAATCCAGGCGTCACGGCTAGTACAGCATATCACCATAAAGCTGCCGTCGCCTATGAATGTTAAACCATTTATGGTAATGCCAGTAAAGACATAAAAACGCCTCGGACGAGTTTGGGAAAGTCGCCGCAACCGTCGATTGTACCTCTGTTTATGATCGACCGACTGACGTGATGAAATGTTCGAAATCGTGAATATACCACAATGAAATTATTTAGGACGATGGGGCTTAAGCGTGGAGGAATATGCATGTATATATGCTGTAAAGAGGCTAGCTATCCCGCGAGTGGCCCCTCGTGCATCTGCACATTTCTGGCGTTTTTTATTATGTTTTTAAGCTTTTTTTTATGGCTTACGGATGTTTGTACGTTAAGGCATAACTTCTGCTTACTAGATACAGGACTAGATATAATGTCTAAGACGACGACATCGAGATTTCGTGACCGTGTGACAACAACGTGTTAAATCATGGCTACGTTATCACTACGCAGCACAGTGAACTTTTACGTTATAACAAAAGTAAATTATTATATTATAAATGTAAATTATTATATATTCCTCTAGAATTAACATGATCTTAAAAAGCTCAAGTCGTACTTTTTTGTACAACAAAGTGTCGGTACCAAAGATCGCCGTTTGGTCTGAAACTCGTAATAATCATTTCCTTTCTTTAAATTATTTCCTTTATGAAAAGTTTTTATTGTGGAGCACGGAGGGCCCAGAAATAAGTTGTTGAATGCAGTGGAAGTTGATAAGCGTGCCCGTTCACTTAATGAGCTTAATTTGCAAAAGTCACGGGTCAGATAAATTCGTTTCGCTAATACAACTTTGTCAAAGAGTATCCAGCGACTTGCTGTCTCTTGTTGAATTACAATTTGATTGGGGAAATTAGAATATTTTGTAGCTTTGTTATCTAAATTGGGACTATCTGTTAAAAAATAACTTAAGATTCATTCTATTAGTAGATTTATTACTATAATGGTAAACCTATAGTTTTATTCGATTTATGAAAACTCAATAATAGATAATTCTTAGTGTTGTTTATGTTTAATTGTTATTTTATTGTGTCAAAATAATTATTAATTGGGTCGTAAAGTCTCTCATTCGTAAATAATTGGCTTTATGTTTTTAAAATATAAATATAATAAATAAAATTAGCGAACAACTTATAGAGCTTGTCATAAATTTATAACACAACCTCCACAGGTCAGTTACGTGGGCGAGCCACGTGTCATCAGTAACCGCGAAATATGTAGAGGTCAACGAAATCAAATTATGAAAAATTTTTCACCTTTGCTGTGCACCCAGTTAATAATATTATACTTAATTTAAATATTTATGGTATATTTTGTATGAATCGCAATGAAATGTTGCTTGGTAATACGTTGGTTATATCGTAACAAAACCGTTATAAATAATAATAAAAAAATTGTGACATTATAACAGCACCATCCAGTCCTGAGATACTAGATAATCTATATAATACTTATATACTTTTTTTGTAAATAAATATTTATAATGCATATGAAACACAACGTCGTAATCAACAGTCCGACACTCGACTCACTAGACTACAAACGTCGTCAATATATTGCTAATATTATTGCGGATACGAGCGGCTCCAGTCCTGTCACTGACATGAAGCTCAATATCGTGCGCATGTAGTAGTTATACTATTATTATGTCAATTATTTGTGTGCCAGGTGAACCATTAGCGAACTCGCGGATAGGTGCTAACGAAGCTTTGCACGAAGCAACTCACGCGCACACAAACAGGGCCAAAGGCTGCATGCTCTTCGCATGAGTACCAGGGAATTCAAAGAGAATACATTATACTAAGACTAGCTTTTGACCGCGGTTTCACTCGCGTGCTATTGGAATCATAAGTTCTGTTTAGACGTGAATAGACAAACACAAACCGACCGAGTTACTTTGGCATTTATAGTATTAGAATGGCTAATGAAACATCTAAAAATGATACATAATAGGCTAACCCTTTTTTTAGGTTACGTAAAATCATCATGTATCATCTTCCACCTATTAGTATATCGTATATATATTCCACCTAGTATGTCGGATTCGTACCGATTTAAAACCCCACTTGCCTTCACTAGCTCTATAACTATGGGATCCACGAAATTCGCCCCGACCATGACGGAAAAATCGGATATAATAATGGATAATTTTACCCTATGGGAAATAGGCATAATATGGATGAATATATGCTACTCAGGATGTAAGAGATATAAATCACTAAAGTGGTTGCAAAACAGTAACTTGTCAGCTCGCGTGACATGCTGGCAATCAGCCGTTCAACTCAGATCGTATCAGTTGAACAAATTGTTGGAAAACTTCCTGTTGTATCGAAACCCTCAACTCCATTCTCCGGTCTCATGTACCACTTTAGTTCAAAATGGCGTCTATTTCAAAAACCCGATGCTATTACAAAGCCTGCTATTAACGTAATGCTCTTATAAATAGTGTGATTTCCTACAAACCGTGTATCGTACGAACGCTCCTTAAACTGGATCCTTCGGTGATGGGATCAATTTGTATAGCTTCCCTCAAAACCTTCGAACAACTTCCAATCGACCAAATTACGACCTTAATGGGACCGCTTAAAGCTAAATTTGGCTCATAAAGTGTGATAGCGGTCTGCAGTCACAATAAACCGGCGGATGGGGTTTGGTTTGGAGCGACCGTTACAGTTTGATCCTTAATTCGTGGGGGGAGTACGCGCAGGCATGTGGGGAGGGGATGTAAATGAATTAGCCAGATCAACAGACTTGGCTGGATTGTCTACATGTTTATTGTAGCGAACAAAGCAATAAGTAGGTACTTAGTTTACCTTTAGGGAATGGTATACCTACGTTTAAGAAACCATTTAGAAAGTAATACATTTTGAGCTTAACACCACATGACACATCACGCTAGGCAAATTTATGACTGCACCGATACTTTTTGCATCAGACCTGAAAAAGATTGTATAACCATCCCATCTTTATTCCCAATCTTTCTTTCTTTCCATCCGTATCCTCTAAAGAGTTTGAGCAGATTTGTACTAATGTACACCAAAACAGTTCCCCGGTATGTTTAGGCCTCATATTACTATGGGACAAGCCTATTGCCTAAACCGACCCAAATCCAAATTCCGAGTTTATACTGAATATTTTCTAGAAATCCTAATAACACTGCTTGACTTAGGTTTCGAACTCAAAACCTAGAGTAGCTGTCACGCTCACGACCACCAGGCTAATGAGGCACTCTAATCTATTTACAGCTATACAGCTGATTAAAGTTACATTCTATCTTCTAGCCTTTTTTTCGCAAATATTACAGAATGAACATTTCGAGATCCACTACGTCTATAAAGGTTGGCAGATAAAAACTGGGGCCACAGTTAGTGGGCAATAAAGCAGTAGCCTATACGTTTACTGCGGAAATAAAAGCAAAGTCGGGGTTAGGCATTTTTTTATTAGGCGGTGAACTCATGGAAGGAATTCTGGACAATATTTAGCAAAACCCCGAAAACATTTAGTAAAAAATAGTGATTGTCGGAGCCAGTAGCCCCGATATCCTTTATTGTAAGCAGCAAGTTAAAGGGCGGACAGCTATTAGTACTCTAATTAACTTTAGTGATCGGAGAATTTCAGTACTGCTCCCTGAAATCATAGTACGCACACATCATTTACGGTTTTGTTGACCAGTGCACACGCAGCTTAAGTAGGCTGACGGTATACATTGGACGTTTCAAGCCGCCCGCGTGCCAAACTGCCGCATGCCGCCGCGCAATACCGCGGATAACACACCATTAACGAGCCGTGGTTTATGTGCCCACAATAATCATGTAGCTCGAACATGACAGACGACTTATGGCCGCCTAGTAGACTTACATGCATGTATTGTAATGTGCCCCTATTTAATTAATAATGTCATTTTGTTGTTAAGTTTTACGTAAAAACGAACTTAAAATCTCTATTCATATTTACCTAATGAATATGCAGAGATAGACACTATATATGCATATTGTATATACTTCCCCGCCACCGCCAGATAAATTAAAGCTGAATAGGAATATATTCAAACGTACGTTCTTTAAAACAATGCGCCAACTAAAAAAACGATAGGTACACTTCGAAACGTGCTCTGTCATAAATAACGCATTTATGATTTACTGAAAAAGTATCGTTTTTAACCAGGCGATAGCTAAATAAATTCGTATACGTGACGAATTATTTTTGCACCTGAAAATGTTTATGTATTAAAATCGATGAAGCCTTAATTTATGATTAAATTTCTAATTGACTCAATTTTAAAGAAAACTAAAAATTTACCTGCACCCCTAAACTTCAATTTAAACAATTTATATAAATCACCTTTTTTATACATAGGATCCCCAAAAAAACATAATTGACTATAATTTCGATTCAGTTAATCGCCCGACACCAATTACGTATTCGAGGAACGACCCATTCGATTTGTTTGTTACAACACAAACATCGATTCTATTGTATTCGAATATTATAATCTATTCAACAATCGATTGATAACGATCGCGATCATGTGACATCTCGATTGGATGCGGGTGTTACGGGACTTATCTACATGAATTTATATGACTGTTTTGTTAATATAGTGATGGAATATACAGTGCGTCAATGCGGGCATGTCTTTTAAAACTTCAACTTTTTTTTAAACAAACTGATAGGAATAATGTAAATAAAATTTATTTGAGACCATGCATAGTATCAGTATATATTAAATCATGTATAAATATAATCATGCCACTATAGTCACTGCTCCAAGGTACATTTAAATCCAGGTTAGCGTGTTATTATAGGTTTTTTGTATGGCTTGCTAAGATTGTGTATTACCATTGCAATACGAGCTCTTGCATTGTGATAAAACAAACAATTCTAAAATTGATAACGTGATCGAGTGCGTATTAGCCTGCGTGGAATAGTTTAGTCCGCAGGCCTAAGTCTCCGTCACAGATAGGTATATGTATTTGTATTGCATGAATGAAGTTTCAATAAATAGGTGTTCGTTTAAGAATATTTATTTTGTATCTTCTATCATATTCTTTTGTTTCGTGCTCTTTTTAGAAGCTAAATTCAGTGGTGTTGTGTAAACAGCAGACAATCCTTAAAGTTTGCTGCATTACAGTTCTAGTAGTCTGTTCAGTGTCGCGTAGTTTACGAGCATAAGCGACTCACTTATGCAAAATAGCTGATTCCAGTTCCACCGAGTTGGCAAATGAAATAGGAACAAAATGACTAGCCGGGGACTGGGGATCTATTGTGTGGCTAGTAATCTTTAAATTTAATTCAACTTTTTTTTAATAAATATTCCTGGTTACTAGATCCTTATTTACAAGGCAAATACTTGACGAAGGGTTTATTTGAAAGGACAAAGTCAAATTATTGTTTAGAGTAGGTACAGTACAGTACTCTATCAATATTAAATTAACACGTTTTTGCGATTAAACGAGGTACTATTTTACATTGGATAGGATCAAGCACTGCCTGCCTCATTAGCCTAGTAGTGGTAGGCGCAAGTGCTACGTGCAAAGTTATTAGGTTTTTGTATGAAATTCTAGGTTTGTGCTCGGTTAATGGCAATAGGTTCGCGAACTGTAGGTGTACATTTAGTACACCTCTGCCTAATCCTTGGGGTGGTATGTTATGTTAGGATCAGACACACGTTTTGATAGTTAAATTATGTCACATTTACATCAGTAGTTATGAACTAAAGAACTTAATTCATAAAGGATGTAAATATTTCCCACACGTTGTACTGCTGCCTATACTTCAACTATGTTTGTGCCTCGTTAAGAGACAATTCGTTGCTGATCGTTGGTTACAATATATATCGGTAGCCTGTTAATCTTTTCATCTCGCAGCTGGCTATATTAGCTCTTTTTAGTGGCACACGACTAATTGATTGACAATCGTGGTTTACAATTGATTGAGCCTTGTGTATGTGGGAGATAATTGCGGGTACACGCAGCGTTTCATGTGGTTAGGTGGTATTTGTATTAGATAATAGTATTATACTTATTAATTTGTTAGATTGGCTGAGATACTGTAATTATTTTCCACAAAACATCAATGCAATAATGTCTTAAATTTTATTATTCATCCGATATGCTTAACCGAAAGAACGCAGATTCAAATGCTGTCTTGATCGAATTATTATGCCCATATTCCTTTCACTATGATTAATTCACATGAAACTTATAGTATAAGCCAAATATTCCTTTTAAAATCTGATCAATACACGCACATTAATTATGTCGGGGTATTTTATTTAAGTACATACAAATTTAAAAATATAACTTGAACTACCTACCCAGTTATAAACTCATAAAACATGACGTATTTGTTTATACGATGTGATCCAATTTATGTTATTTTAGCTACGAAAAATATATCATTTGTTTGAATTTATAGGTTTACTTAACTGTTGAATGTTTAGTCAGGATATTGCTGCTTCGACAAATATAATAACATTCTTAGAATAAAATACTACAGAGCACATGAAGTTGTGTTCTATGTTTTTTACTAAACTGTAAATATAAAAACAATCATAATCTAATGTTTGTAAATGTAACATGTTTATTCTTGATGGTATATAAAATACATGTAACAACAATAGTAATAAACAAAATAATGTGAGGAATAACTAACTGCCAGGGTGAAAGGAAAAACATCTTTTAGAAATTAAAATAAATATTTTGTTTTGAATTGGCCAGTACCACCGGCAATTCCATAGGTCATCATTCTAGTCCCAAACTATGAACTAACACAAATCTTGTACAGAGGTGTACTACATCTATACTATAATATTATATAGTTTAATGAATCAAATAATATTTATATACTTTTTGTAATATACTGATAATAAATCAATTACTGTAAGATAATAAATTACTGTACACATAAATATAAGTTTAAATGTAAAATTCATGACATATTTTTCGTTAAATTGTTTGTAGGTAGATACAGTTTTCTGGCACGCAGTACTATAAAATGTTAATATTTTTAAATAAAAACAATTGCTATAGAGAATTTGATGACAATTGTTGGGTGTGCCTTGGTGGTTTATATTCACAATTGAACCCGGTAGGTGGCGCTCCAATTAGTTTGAAGGACAGCTTCCGTCGGGTCAGCTAGTAAATATCTATACATAAAAGAAACCCAGCCAAACAACACTTATGTTCGTCACATAAATATTTGTCTCCGGTGGGATTTGAAGTTTTGAACTCACGACCTCTTTACACTTAAATTTGACAGTCCGACACTCGAACCACAGACGCCGTCAAAATCAAATAAACATGAACATGAGAGCAACATTGAGAGTTGTTACAGTAGTGATAGCCTAGTGGTATGACCATTGGACTGCCAAGTCGAAGGTCTCGAGTTCAAACCCAAGGCACGCACCTCTGACTTTACGAATTCATGTGCGTATTAATAATTAATTATCACTCGCTTAAACGGTGAAGGAAAACATCGTGAGGAAACCTGCATACCTTAGAGACTTTTCTCGACGGTTTGTGAAGTCTGCCAACCCGCACTAGGCCAGCGTGGTGGACTATAGCCTAATCCCTCTCAATATGAGAGGAGACCCGTGCCCAGCAGTGGGACAGTATATGGGTTGATGTTGATGATGATGATGAGAGCAATGCAAAGGAATGTTTGGATTGACCTCTAGAGAAAATTAGTAAAAACTAATCTGGTCTCCAAATTTAAATGTTATTATCAAGGCAAAAATGCACCATATAGAGATACTAGGATATACTTTGATGATACCATAGGATAATTACCTTATTTTCTTCTATCATCGCATGAAAATTTCATGTTTGCATTCCTCAGTTGCATGAAAAACACTAAATTGTAGACTGTCAATGGTCCATCTCCAAATAAATCTTAATTAAAGATGCCAGCTCTAGCCAGACATCTCTCAAGACACAATTACATAACAATTTTAACAATCGAAACGGAACAAGGAGATTTATCTGCGATCAAGTCGGGTGCGTCAGCGCTAGGAGCAGTCGCAATGCGTGCCGTATCGTCGCCGGCGATCGCTCGTCTGATCCCGCCATTAGATTGCTCCGTTCTGTACATTCCATTACCAACAACGTACATATTTGACTACGTTATATTGTTATTAATTCTTGATATGAGCTTTGTTTGTTGGTAATGTTCAAATATTGCTCGCATTAAAACGAATTCGGTATCTGCGGAAACATCGCCTCTGTCTGGTTTGTTCACTTGGTTATTTATGTCCAATGTATAAAACGATGTTATCTGTTATGCTCTCAGTATTGTGTTATTTCAAATGTACAGTTTCCCTCGCGATGTTTTCTTGTAACGTTAGAAGGGTTTGCACTAGTACTTTGTTCTTCAAATTACTTGAGATTGCTGATGTGTTTATATTGATTGCAATATGCAATATTTTGTCTATGCAGTGTTTTCTAGCTTATTGTAATATTTAAATTTACCAAACTTGATGGTGATTTTTGTGTATAAATATGTAAAACATTGTTACAGACAAGAGTTCGATAGATTTACAATACAATACAGATTTATGATTTGAGACTGAATAGATAAATGATCGTCGATAAGATCCGACCAGCTATAAATTGACCACTTGCAAAACACGAACCGCGCTGTTTTGGAGCACGCTTCCCGCTTAACAATTGTGTTGGGAGACAAAATATACAGAACTGGTGATATTAATCTGCGGTGATCGCCCCGGGCCGTGTCCGGCGACTGATAAATTGTTATGAAGTTGAATAATGAAGTACTTAACCTTGTAATAATGGTGTTGGAGCTTCAATTGTTATAAAATCATGGAACAACACGTTTGGTACGATGAATATTTCCGATATCGATATGACGATGGTTCCTGCGAGGCTATTGATGTATTATTTACAAGGTAACCCTGTATACTTAGGTACGGGTCGCAGGTTCTACTCGCTTTGCAATAAATATTTCTTATCCAGTCCGAGATACAGGCGATATCGATTTAGATGATTGTACCTATATTACATGTTTAAACTTTTGTATTTTTAATTATGAGAAATCCCGGTGTAAGCTAAAAATAAGTTTACTTTTCCACGAATAGCATGAGGAGCGGTTTAGCCAGCAATTTACGAGAGCGAAATATGGAAAAAGTTGCCTCTCGCACAAAAAAATACCTTTTGCGAGAAATAAGTGCCTCCATATTCCGGTTGCCAGGTAAAATCGAAAATTTGGTTTACGTACAATAAAGTTATGCCGAATTAACAGAACCAGATAGGATAGCAACTAAAATAAATCTGCTGTTGAGCCCGGGCCACCACTCAGAAGGATTAGGTAATATCTAGGATTAGGTTCTAGTATTCTACCACTGGTGTAATTCGAATTCGCTAAAGTCACACACCTTCAAGAACCTTGTCCTCTTTCAGTGCTGGTTCCATCATAATATTCTTTCTACCTTCATCATCCGCTATCGACAATGAACATATTTCCAGGAAGTTTTAACTGCTTTTCTATCATAGTCTTTTTTACAGTATTAGAAATCGCGACTACAGAACAATCGAAAACCATAACAATTTCAACGTTTGCGCCTGAATATGTCAGGCTCGTACTTACTCGTGCCGTCAAGGTACCTCTGAACACCCACAACCCGCCAGGGTGCTGTGGTGCCCTCATAATAAAGACCCCCTAGGCGCAAACATAAACATTTTAAAACTCTTGTTGTTATTTTCATTACCTTTCTGTAAATTAATGTTAATCTGTTTAACCTTTCAGTATTACGCTCACAAATTTCCAAGAACATTTTTTTTTGTTTCTCTGTTAACGAAATAAATGGTTTAAAACTTGATTTTTAAAAAGAATTCGCTATTTTTATATTTTAAACTCGACCCTAATCTGCTAAAGTTAATTGTAAAAAATTTAAAGTACATCTCACTCCTACAGCGCAAGTTCATTAAAATTAAAGTTAACGTTAGAAATGATCGACCAAAGCTATTGTTAACGTTATATTTAAATATAACAAATTCATTTAAGTAATTAACGTACCAGATATTGTATCGTAGAAACCCATTTAAAGCAATCACAATTTCGTAAGACCAACCCTAAACAAATAAATTATTGAAGTAAAGGGATACTTCCATATCGTTAGTATCACGCTGTAAGTAGGGGTGTGTGTTGGTTGTAATGTAGATTCCAAGACAAACGTCTTCATTCCCGGCATGTTTGTACAGAGCTATTGTTTCCACTTGTTTGACGAGGGATACGGGCGAAGCCATCGGCTGTCTTATGTACAGTGTTTGGGTAATCGTGGGGAAGCTCATTCACTGGTTTTTGTTTAGGAATATTGTTTTGTGTATTATGACTATTAATTACTTTAGTACAGTTACGTATAGTAACTCTGCCTCATTAGCCTAGTGTTTCTAAACACGACTGCTATAGTAAAGGTCCTAGGTCGTGGAAAATGTTGTTGAGTTTTCTATAAAAATCTCAGTAGCAGCTCGTATAAAAATCTCATACCCGGTCAATGGGCATAGGCCTCCCTATTACGTGGGACCTAAACACAATGCGAACAGTGGGTGGTGTATCTACATTATTAGACCTCTGCCTTCTACCCGTCAGGGAATACAGGCGTGATGATATATGTTATGTCTAGTTTGCGTTTACGTTTTAATGTATGATTCGGTTGTCTAGTATTTCTATATAATATTATATCAACTTACACGATATGTACTGTATGTATCTGACGTATGAATATTGTTTGCCTTTCCTTTATCTCCATAGTGGACGTATTATATTATCTTGCTATTCACATAATATTTTGGTCACGCAGAGCGGGCAGGGATCCAATCTGTATCTTTGGACAGTTTGCTTTAAAATTCAAACAGAGCACAAATATTATTGTTCATTTGTTCTTCTTTACGTGGTCATAAAAGATCTTTTTGTTTATTAAGCTGTTCTTTAACGATTACAAAGCCATCTATGAATACAGGTATTCGTAGTACAGATACTTATATTCGTATGTGCCTGTGTATAAACACAGGGACATACGAATATATGAGTATCCAGATAAGTATGTGGAACTGCAGATCTATTATTTACTAATCAGCAATAACAAACACAGTTTTTAATTTCTTAGTTATGAATTAAAGTGCAAAATGAACAAATTAACGTAACAAATATATAAATAATATATAGTACGTATTACATCAATTGTACAGCCTCTGCTTAGTTTGGGGCAAGATGGTGTTGTGTATAATGCCCCTTATATTTATAATGTAATAAATAATTATTATGTTCCCAAGTTTCCCTTTCCACTAAATATTTAATTATAATAAATCCAGAAAATAACGCGAATTAACCGTATACATTTAAAGTTCAATGTATTAGCCTCAATTCCGAACACGCATTCAACAAATTACAGGCACTGAGAACGCTGAGCCTACAATTTAGTGTGCCTCTCCGACCGGGCAATACCAACAAAAGTACGTTATGTGCTGAAAGAAGTTAAGTCCAGCGTTATATTTGCCGCTTCAAGTAATCCCCACGTTTTTGATAACAACCTTTATTAGGGTATCAAATAAAAACCGTTGACACAGATTAGAAATGCGTGATGGAAATTGTTAGTAACACTACCTTTTGCATTTAAAATTTCCTTGTAATTAGTTTAGGCTGTGCCACAAAATTTTTGAAATCGAGCAATGTGAACGGGACACTCGCGATTCGCATACAATTTCCCCAGTATTTGGAGCCAGGACGGGTCATACGCAAACATTTGCCCTAACATTACCCGGTGCTTCCAGAGCCCCCGGGCCGGCTCCACTAAATTATTGAGACATCCCGGTTTTAACACCAGATGCTATTTAGATGTTCTCATGTTTATTAGTTTGTCCCTCGTAATTTGTCATAGCACCCGTTGATGGCTGTAATTTAGGACATGCCCACGAAGCGTTGATAGAATTATGTTGGAGAAGTTTGTAGACGAAATATGTTTTCCGAAACATTAATCTTCCAAAATATTTCGTCTTTAATCTTAGGCCCCATTTCAATCTCTCGAAGCAGAATCTAAGTTACAGAAAATATAAATTTGGAATTTTTACCGTAAGAAATCACAGACCAAAGGTCCCGTAAAGTTTTATTATAAGTATTGATTGCTGATTCGACATCGATTCGGTTAAAGAATAGGTCCGAAACCATCGCTATCATGAATGAGTCTGCCTGATAAAGGGGAATACCTGTAGAAATCAAACGGTCGAAAATAAATGTCTTCGGAGGCGAATGGCGGGGAGTCGTCATATCATATCCGTCGAAATCGGATCGGTGCGGGCGCGGATTTGTCGCTCTCCTATGACATTTGTTACTTCGCTACCTTTGTTACTTTATTTGTCATTGTCACGGTGTACGATTTCTCTGCTTTGTCAGTTTTTTCTTCTGTATATATTTTGTGTAACTTTTTAGTACTTGGTGGGCAACATTCTTATTTTACTTGAAAAGATAGAAACTTTGTAACACTTACACGTATCCTGGGGAAGGATACAATCTATCTTACAGATAGTATAGTACTTTAGGACAGCGAGTGACGGCGGCTTCACGCAACAAAAAGTTAAACACTAAACCCATTATCAATCCATATACTGACACACTGCTGGGCACGGGTCTCCTCTCAAAATGAGAGCCATTAGGCTATAGTCACCACGCTGACCTAATGCGGGTTGGCAGACGTCACACGCCGCCAAGTAAATATCTCAAGTACGCAGGTTTCCGCACGATGTTTTGCTTCATCGTTTAAGTGATAATTCATTATTAATACACACGATTTAGAAAAGTCAGAGGGGCCTCACTTGAATTCGAACTCAAGACCTTGGACTTGACAGTCAGTCAATAGTGGTCATATATAAAATTTCCTATTTTATACATATCTAATGATTACTGCTATTGCTTACCTAATGAGCTACTTGCACAACTCCTAAACATCTTTAAATCAACCTAGAGATATCGCTTTATGTTTATTCCTAATCGTCAACAACCATCTAAACGGTTGTTTATGACTGTTTTACAATCACCATTATAATATCAAGATGGGCGGCGTAGAGATAACTAACCATGTAATTTTATTACCACCTTCATTCATAAATATACCTACTTACTAACTGAAACTAGGAAACAATTTTGTTCAACATTTCATTTTATTGATTGTAAAATCAGACGAGTTTTATGACTGCAAGTGTCGGGAGCGAGAGGCGGGTCGTTGAAACAAATTGAAATTTTAAAAAGCGCTTTTAAAATAAACAAGCTGAGATCAAAGCGAAAAAAGAAGATTACTGGGCAAATGAAAGCAATTTATAAAGGCTAGATAAACAGGCTGGTATAAATGAAATAGGGGAGCTGTATCTTTTTACACAGCTCAATGAGTGCGAACAAAGTGCGCGATGTGCGTGGCGTTGGTCGGCCGGACCTCCGCCGCGCCGCGCTGGACGTCCCCTTGGCTTGCTTATCTCGATTCATTTTCTCTGTTAATATTTATTGCTGTACTGTGCACTGCTCACTACTGTTGGAACGTATATGCTAGCTATAATCTGTATGTTGTGGAATTACAATGTTTTCCTCTGGCTAATTGTTTGGATTTGATAAAATGTTGGGCAACATCAATTGATTACAATTTCATTACATTACTTCCATATTATAATTTGGATTTCCCACATGGCTTCCTGAACGATTGATTGGAATGGGCTAATGGGCATTAAAATAGAATAATCTTTATTGCACACCGTGATAAGAAGCAACATTATCTTTACTTAGCAAATTTAACTTAAGTAACAACTACACTGATCAATCGATTTACACATTATCGATCGATTTACATTCCTAATACATCGGTACTCCTCCGTACCTCGGAGAGCATGTTTTGCGGAGATCAGATGACATTAGTTTCGTGGAAATACTGATATTCGGCTTTATCGAAACCTCCACTTGGAAAAGGGTTACGATACCCAATGATGATTAATTTTATCTTTCTTCTTTGGTCTGTAAAATGGCAAGTCGAAGTATTTATTATTAAATTCAAAGGGCTTACAATTTTACATAAACATTATCTTCCGATATAATTGTAAAACCATTTGAAGTCCTCACTTAAAGCCGTCAACAAAATATAACTTAGTACAATATAACTATCTCCAATCTAAATGGTACCAGAGATATTGTATATACATCTAAATACTAATCGTTCCATCTCAACGTAATAAATTGTCAAGGTAATGAAAGTAAATAAGATTAACTCAAAATAATATCACGACTATAATAAAGGAGACAGTTTATGATGGCGGCGCTGCTACAAATCAGTAATAACTCGGCTTGATGATAAATTTAACTAAATGAGTCAACGAAGCGTGGGCTTCAATAAACTCATGGAATTTCAGGACTCCACTTCAATCAAACTTGAATAGAGATTGATAAATTGATAAAATAATTCTTGTTAAACATAAATTCTTAGTTCTGATGATATAAGTCGATTTGTATTAATGATAAACATTCAAATGGATAAAATCAATTGAGGAAGAAAAAATGTGTAAGTGTATAGAATATTATTATATTATAACCTTATCATTTTTGGAAATGATGGAACATAAATAATAATATTTAAGAAGAAACATGGATTGGATAACTTGTTAGTTAATCAGTGTATACTAACTGTTTTCTTTGTGACAGTAAAAATATTTAGTATTGTTATTATAAGTGTCTCAAAACAAATTTTCCAAGCTATGAGTAATATGATAAATGATATTTATTTCTGTAAACAGATCTTTTAAAGACACTTTTACAAGTCAATATTTTACACATTTTTTTTTAAGCTAGATGGCTTCGGCATTTCCTAGCTGACGACCTCTGAGAAGAAACGCCGAAACAAACTCAGAGAATCATAGTCTCTTTTAAAGTATACGAGTAATCAGTAATATACGAGTTAGGTGTAAAACAAAATGCAGGGTTATGCTTATTCGGTACTTTTTAACTAGCAGTAATTATACCCTACCGTCATTTGCGTGCAAAGTATAATCAACCATTATGAGGGACGCCGATAGACCTTTTTGAAATCTGTTACCAAAATAAACTGACACAATCCTAAAGCGCAAAATCATCAAAACATAAATGCGTGTATAAATTCCACAAACGACAACAAGCGACTCAGGAAAATTAAAGGCCGGCCCGCAAATGTCGCGTGCAAGTGTTGACGCCGCCAATCTAACGTGACCTCTCACACATCTCCACATTTCACAAGCGACAGCCATTAGCAGAGGAGCTTAATGAACGGTCTCAGGTCTTTTTGGATTGGTCGAGGTAAATTTTCTTAACAGCCCAGTTGGTGCCACACGCCGGTCCTAAACACACACACCCTTCGTTGCGGACAGATAATTTGTCCAAACTTTGGCGGTGTTAAAGTTTCCGCTTGCATAGTTTCTTTATCAGTTTATATCACAGCCCCAAGTTTAGCTGTTGACGATCCGAGGGATGGCCTCCGCCGCAATGTTATTGTTAAATCGATTTCTACTGTGATAGAAAGTGTTTATCTGCAATCCAGATGGTTTACGATTGATATTCTTATAAAATTATATAAAGAATGAAAATTAAACCTACGCTAAGATTCCCACGCAACATAATAATTTCCAAAACAGGAAACATCATTTTTAACTCCATTAAAGACAGACCGGTGCTCTGTTTTAGACATAACAACATATTAAGGTGTGGATAAAATAAGAACAGGTAATCAAGAGAACCATATAAAGTGACCATTAAGCTGAAACAATGTATCGCTTCTCATCACGAGTCGTATTAGAAAGCAGGTTCGTCGTACAAGCCGTAATAAACACTTGGACGTTGTTGTGTATCAGTGAGTTCCCGTGGCCACGAGCGCCCGCGCCACCGTCACCGACTGCGGGAACAGTTCCCGCCGCACTATTTCGGTGGGAAATGCGAGAATCGACACAAGTACGAAGTTACTCTTTATGCTCAACCTCTTCTAGCCGCTGAATAATTTTATTGTGTTACTTGTTGTTTGCTGCTAATTTTGTGTGTTGTTGGTAATCTGTTCTAAATTTATATGTTGTTTAGTTTTCAGTGGTCGTTGGTTGGTCTATTTCAACGTTATGTAAAGTATGCCTTTTCTGTAATTAACAGAGTGGAGAATGAAGACACCTACACATAAACATAAATGTATATTTGCGAAACGAGCTTTATGAAGTTTTAATTTCAAGATAATCTAATGTTGTTGAGGTGCAGTAAAACCTTTGGTCATGTAAACAATACTGACCGATATTTAAGCTATTTTTCGATGTCATACTTGTAGGCCACATTAACAAACTGTTTACCTCGTAACTTCAATATTGCGTCGCGTTGCTCTTTGTGATTTATAGCCTGGCGTCCGTCTGCGGCTGCCTCGAGCTACGTTATATCTTTATTGTTCTAATCTTCACTGTTTACAAACTATTGTACCATTTTAAAATTATGTACTGCTCAGATAGCACTCATAATGCCGTCATTAATATCAAAGTTTTCCTGATAAATTCCAACTTTACATTGACTTTTAAGTTTAATGGTTGTTATTAGAATTAGTTCAGCAATGTTCGGAAAATATCTACAATATGTTACTGTTGTTCGTGACTTCAGTCCCCATTGTATTCCTGATCAGATTTTCGATTGGTTCTGTTGTGACATTTAGGTCACAACAGAACCAATCGAAAATCTGATCACCACTTACAGAACACAAACGTGACTAACATTTGCATATATCCTCTCATAAGTTTTATATCCAGTAACAAAAGTTTGTACGTATAATGGGGATCCTAATACTTCACAATTACAATTCGCAAAATCACACTGATCGAAGTTTGGTCGTGAGGCCGCAAATTGGAGCGAACCTCTGCTCCGGAGTGATTACATTAGAACATCACGCGTCACCTCGACTCCAATTTGAAGGGTCCAAACTATTTGTCCCAATCGAAACCCATTTGGAATTCAGATAGAATCGAAACGTCTAATTGCTTTTGGTTCAGCTCTTCGCATACTAATCTGTGACTGTGGTTGGTCCTGCATATACTACGAGCGTTTGTCGACTACATATTTACGCGTCAATTGCCTTCTTTTTTTACTAACGTTAATTATAGTTATAAGGAACCCTGCTAAAAATTTATCTAACACTTATTGCTAATATTCGAAACCAAACAGAACCTTTAAGAGCAAAATATTTCTTGAACTTTTCCGATTAGCATCTCGTTTCAAATAAACACGACTGAGAGTTTTAATCAGTGACACAAAACAAACAAGTAATAACAGTAAATATCCGCAACCGCAGTGCGGAGTGCAATTTTTTCCTAAGTTCAATATTTACGAGCGCGAAACATCGAGTCGCGGTATTGGTGTCGCCAACTCGCAAGTAGGTGACCGCTCGACGACAATTCATAGAGTGCAGGAACTGGCTCAATCTACACCCTCACCCCTACTTCCTCCATTCTCCCCTCTACAACTTTTCCCAATTCCACCACAAACTCTAAATAAAGCAAACGATCCGATAACGTGGCTGCTCCAATTTGGTGCTTGGACGAAGGGATATTTCACTTTCGTTTCGGCGATACTAAGCTATTTACATTTCGCGCCACTGTAATATTTACGCCTTCATTCGAGTGAAATTGGAATGGATCTAACAAGGTCAAGGCACTTTTGATTGTTTTTAATACAACCTTACAAATAATTACAATACGTAGTTACGTTCGTACCTATTGCAATTAAATCTTGATAATACATAATAATATAATTTAATCAACATAACGACGTTGATTAAATACCATGAATTGGTTTTTATTTCATAAGAAAGAAACAATATTTTTAGTATATCGTGACGTGTGTGAGGCAAAGATCTTTGCCTTTGAAAATATATAATACATATTTACTATTCTAACTTCAAGTTTGATTTGATAGCTAACACCTGAAAACTAATAAAAGGAAATCTTAGTGTTTGTGCGCGTTCTAGTTCATAAATGCCTCAGATAAAATCATGTCTCTAGGAGTATATTATACAAACCTTATGCGAATGAAATCAATTCCAATAATCTTGTGTACCTAACAAGATTACGAAAGTCTATAAATTGTATCGTAAAATCAACTCTATGGTCACTATTTCATAACTTATCTATTAAATATCATAAAAGTTCTAAATTTCGACTATTTCCAGCCAAGTTAAGAACCAACATAATTTTAATTCGCCTGTGAAGATTTCCCTTGACACTCGTCGACCTTCTATAATGATTAGACAAACTTGAAGTTAAACAAGAATGTTCTTTGGACAGAGCTCGGCTGCGAGGGAGCAAGCGCTGCTCAATTATTCAAAAGAGTACGAGATTAAATTAAAAAAATATAAACTGTCAGCACGGGAGGGTATCTTAAACTCAACGTTTGACGAAGTACAAAAGTTTAAATTGAATTTATAGTAGCGGGCGAGCGGAGATGGATCTGCGCCACCGGCCGCACACGTCCGCGGCGCGCGGCGGTGCGGCGGTGCGGCGGCGGCGCGGCGGTACAACGCTACAACGCTCCTGCTAAATAACGACAATCTAGTTTTAATTGCAGCCATTTGTCTCCACTCCGATGTTGCAGATTGCGTCGCCGATGGAACAATTTTGCATGCTCTTAACATATTAATTACGGTACTAACAAAAATCAAACGCTACTCAGAATTTTTAAATGATCGGCCCAGTCTTATAATTTGTAAAATCATCACGTCGCCTGCACCTCTGTGATCAGCGTTTAAATATTCACAAAGGCGAGCTGAGGGTGAGCATTTAAACCAGTCGCACGACGCATCAAAAATAATGCTATCATTAAATTTCAAAACGCCTTTTTCAATCCTGTAAATATTTCATTAAAATTTTATGAAATCCAATTATAGAGTCGTAACTTTAAACCGAATTGTAATGGTCGTCGTAAATAACAATAATAAAATTCTTAAAATGACCATTTAGATGTGTAGGGTATTGATAACGCTGCACATTAGAGGCGCAGTGCCTTATTAGATAGGTATGCGCGCGAGGAGCTGCTATCAGGATTATCTTTTAATTTTATTATGAGTGCTTTATTACAAAGGCTCGTAATGCATGTCAGGGCTCAAGTGGCGTAGCGTTTTTTGTGGCAGTCGGCGCTTGCGGCCGCCACTCCATATTTAATGACTCTATTAAAGAGATTAATAGCGTCTATCGTTTAAAAAACATCCGTACTTTTTTCATTCTTTACAAATTTAATTAATGTCGATATGGATCTTTTGTTAGGACCTGCTTTTAGGCGGAAAGGATTATGACCATAGCTACGTTTAATTATATTTCTAACTCAGTATGTCTTTATAGTTTGAGAAGATATTATTATGATCGTCCGCCACCAGGGGAGGTGGCAGGGTATGTCAGACTCGTACCGACTAAAAATCACACTTGCCCTATGCTCATGAGTCCTGAGATTCGTGATATACACCTCGACCGTCACATATCTTTAGGACTTGTTCGATTCAGATTAACTGCTTTATCAATAGGTGGGTAACAACTCACACAATCATTCTATATTATATATAACAAAGGCGTAGGTCTACCTATGAATAAACAACTTGTGACTGCACATTTGACGTAGTGGTTAAGGTGGTCACCTCGCCACTACCGGGTGTTGTGGGTTCGATTCCCATCTAAGATAAGTCCTAAGTTGTATTTTTTGTTTCGAGTCTCGGTGTACTTTGTATCCGTTAATTGTATCTTTGTAAAATCCCCCACGACACAGGGTCTGTTCTCTAGTGCGGTAACTGTCTATTCTTCAGAAAAAAATAATAATTTTCTAAACAATACTTACGGGTCTTGCAAAATTCCATATAAGAAGACTCTATAACTTATTATTTATTCATAATAACAAAATCGGAAGCACTCATCTCTTATAATTTGTTTTATTATAATTACGTAATAAGATCACGTTTACAATTTGAAAGCTCTTACCAATTTACATTTATATAGTTTAAATTACACAAAACAACACTTTTTTCCACTAGGAATGTAAATTAATCGTTTGCTTTAGCTCCTATTCGTATTAAAAGATGAGACAGCGTAAGTTGTAGTTAAGCCGGGTGCTACGATCCGGTGTCTGGGTACGGGGGTGAGCGACTAACTGGATTGGCGTCCCCCCTCGGTTCTTCCGCGCGAGCTAGCGCCCAATTTGGCGGCTTGCTCGGGCCTGCACGTTTTTGCACGCATCCCCTTAATATGGACCTTCCGACGAACTCGCAACTGCCGACCATAAAACATGCCCCGCAACGCTGCGAAACTTGATTGCGATGAAAAAAACTTCGTCAATAAAAGCGCCAGTTCGATTCTCCAAATCGGTTCCGAAGCATGAGAAAGGTTAATGATCTACAACTTTGTGTTCAGTTGTCCTTTCAGCACCGTTAATTAAATTTGTATGCAAAGTAGGATTTTCCCCGTTTCACAATCATTAGAACTTGTTTCGGTGCCTGCAGAACTAACAGCTTGTTATTATTTATAGAAAAAAGATACAGTCGGAAATACATTTTCATCGGATACATAAACATCACCATATTCAAAATGCGAGGTAAAAGAAACGTGTACAAGCTTTTACAAAATTATACATTCAAAAGAAAAAAATACAAATAGACTAACAACATATTTAACGAGAATTCCCAAACGCCAGTGGATGTCCCGCGTACTCCCGGCGCACGCCTGCCTGTCTGCGGAGCCGCGGAGAGTTGATCCACTGATCAGCTATTCAGTGGCGTTCTGCCTGCCGACCAGACACTACGTTCGTGCGTCCCTCGCGCGTGAACACGACGAATTCAAACACGATCGCGTCGTCGACAACTACGACCGCTACGCAACATTCATTATTTTCCGTGTTCCTTTGATTTTCACTTTTTTCTTTGGTGTGTTTTGTTTGTGTTTTATTTTTTCTGAGATATTAGATTTCGTTAAAATATAGAGAAGGTTGTTACCGTGAAAAGCTCGGCGCTGGACGCATCTCTTGTGAGTACAATGTATCGCTTCAACGCATATCGGGTTTAGCATTAACTATGGGAATATTCACAACGATGCCGCAGACATTCCGATCGGATGATAAATGCTATACATGAAATATAACATCCAGGAAAAATGATTTTCAAGATGGGAGGGAAATCGCCTCCGGGCGCAAAAACGCCCTTAGAAAAAGAAGCAAAAAAGGAAGAAAAGAAAGAAACAAAAGAGTCGAAAAAGAAATGGGAGAAATGTGAGGAGAGATGTCCAGGAGACCCATGGGCGTACTGTGTGGTGTTATGGTGTGCATGTGCCATGAGCTTGATCTCGAGCGGATACAGTCTGTACAAGCAGCAGGCGCTGCAAGACAGGCTGTCTCTTCTGGAGGAGCAGCACCTGGCGTTACGAAGCGCAGTGCTGGAACCGCAGCAGCCACTGGTGGAGAGGTTGCGGCGTGAGGTGCTAGCCAGGCCGCCCATGTACTGGAGGCCGAGGAGGAGCATCCGAGACTATGGAGACTGCGTCTGTCCACCAGGCAAGTAAATATTTTGACGTAACATAAAAATCATACTTTTAAGAGGTACAAACAAATTTTTTGTACCATTACTTTAGCATGTTTTAGACCTAATATTATTTTAAAGCTTACATAAAAATGTCTACTTTAAAAAATGAACCTGAGGAGACAATAATTATCATGTAATTTAGAGAGCTAAAATGTTATGTTTTTAATTTAAAAATCATTATCTGAATAATTTTATCTAAAGGCATGAATGAGTTTGGCAAGTATCCACCGGTGTATTTACGTTCCCTTGATAGCCGTTTTAATACCTTACTTTATAAATATTAATTGTGTTAATAATGACTATTGAATTAACTAGCGGGTCATTCATGATCTGAATAACGCTAACCATTATTCATAATGCATATGCGCGTCCAGTGATTATCAATTTTCTAAATAATACATCAATTTATATAAACGTTCATATTTTAACAAATTGCCAACTGCGATGTTTAAATTGTAGGGTCAGAAGGATCGCTTGATAGTAACTAACACTTCACGCGAGGGGATCGAGCCAATCTTTTCGGAGCTATTAAATTTTTTCCCTCTCGGCCGCAATACGAAGTTAATCCGGAGTTGAAAGCTGTCACTAACCCCATGGTTATCAGGCGGTGCGACTCGAGATGAGAAAAATGATAAACGCCGGATGGTGCGAATACGTGCCGGGTGACAGCTCAGTCTGAGGGTCCGGACCGACTCCCAATCCTGGGTAATAAAGGAGTTGAGCTTTTATTACGATTTGTTGTTTGGCCCGATATTGCTGTTGAATTTGAATTATGCCGTTTGTATTCTGTCCTCGATCCGCCAGTTTATTTTGATGATTACGAATCTTTTGTTTTGTTTTTATACTTATTTTAATATTTATTTTACTTTATAATATATACAAATAATATGCAAACATTTATTAAACTTAATAGGCACGTTTATTAGCGATCATCATTAAGTTCAATGAGGCCTAGCGACAATGTTGTACTTACGTGTTCAAAGCTATAATTTGGGTGAGTTAGCAGTGTAATATGGGAACTAATGGTGCAATCAATAAAACCCGGTCGTGGCTCGGGGTGGTGAACGAGACCGATAAAAGTGTCGCGTGTCGCTGACAACGTGGTGTTTATTTGGATTATTGGGTGCCGTCAAGTGGACGGCTCGCCGCACTACGACGATACGACGGCTGTGCCGCCGCGCCCGGGGCCGGACCTCAATAGTCCGCATGGCGAGTCGCTACCCATTGTACTATCTATATACAAACGTTGTAAAAAATATGTAATCGATTCTATTGAACTAAATTTAAACATGGACATTGTGCAATGGATTGATACTTGAAATTATTCATACATAATTAATTCTTACTTATAAAGGCACATACAATTTCATTCATATTTCATATTCATATTCTTTATTGCAACCATAATGTACAAAGGTGGTATAATATATTGACAAGAATCAATTATGGACCCTGTAGGGCACAGCAATTTAGGAAGAGAGGAGGATTTATTTTTTATGTCTTTATTAGTTAATTAGTATAATTGTTATTATTGGGTATTATAAGTATATAGTATGTATTAATATATGTTATGTATTATTATTAATTAGATATTTTATTTTATTATACTATGTATTATTATTTTATTATATATTTTACTGTATTATTATTTTAACAATTGTAATATATACTTAGTTGTATTAGTTATTTAATCGTAATTTATTTTATTGTTTGTGTTTATTTATTTTAAGTCTTTATCATCTATATATTCCTTTATATTATAATAGGCTTTATTTATGAGTATTGTTTTTAGTTTACTTATAAATGTATTGTTTTTAGGTTCTTCTTTTAGAACTTCTGGGAGTTTATTATATATTTTTATCGACATAACGTACGGGCTATTGGAATGAAGGGTCATGTTGGAAGTAGGTAGCATTAATCGGTTTTTGTGTCTTAGGGTTCTTTTCGTATGTCTATCTCCACGTTTGGTAAAGAAGGTAATATTATTTCTAACAAACTTACATATTTCTAGAATATAGATGCACGGTAAGGTAAGTATATTGTGTTTTTTAAAGTAGGGTTGGCAACTATCGGTTTGGTCTATGTTGGTTAAGATACGAATTAGTTTTTTTTGGAGAATGAAAAGAGAAGGTGCGTCCGTGCTATTACCCCACAAGATAATTCCGTAACTAAGCCAAGCATAAGCGTAGGCATAGTAGGTGGTTAACGCTGTTTGAAAGTCAGTGGTCTTTTTATTTTCGCAATTAGTGTACAATTAATAATTCGCTTGAAATTCAGTACCTACCATTATGTACTTAACTGTATTACAGAAAACTTAATTGAGAATTTAGTAGATTCAGTCACTGCAGGGCCTACCCAGCGCGTGATAATACTAAAGGGTCGTGTAAAATTGTAAATGCTGCAACCCACATACCATATAAAATGACGATTTATGGTAATAATAAAGGTACACCTATCGGTAAAATCACACAATGTGTAGGACGATTCAATCATTCACAATCAGATTCGGAATGGTTAAATGTAGGACAGTCGTCTTAAATCTGCTGATACGTAGGAGGTCTTAAAAGGACATAAAACAGATTAGTATCGAAATTACATTATCTCTATAAGAATGACACAGCTCATTGAGCTCTGAAGTTTACTCAATCCACGATCATAGTTTAACTAGCTATCCAACAAATAACTATTATGTAAATTGTCCTCTTTCAACAATATCCTATTCGGTTTGAGTTAGTACATTGTGATTGCTTATTCTCTCAATAATTCCTAAATAAACTGAATCTTTAGAAGCCTATTCAACATTGGCTTGTAAATTTTAATCTGTCAGCGATTTATAAGGTGTTTTGCCACATAAATAGTAGCCAGTCCGTAGCAATAACGGCTTAGCTTAAATATATATTTCGTAGAGAACTTAAAGCATTGGAGCTCGACTGTAACTTCGATGAATTGGTTCCATAGCAGATTTTTTAACTTTAACTTTAAATAAACTGTAAAGCTTACGGACATATTTCTTTATTCGAACACTTTTTCTAAGACATGGTGCATACTTATTGTAATTAACACGTACCTATGTAAAAAGTTCATAATAATATATTATAATAATTAGTAAACGAAGAAGGACGAAAATTACCTAAGCAAAGTTTTATAGAACCAGTGAAAGAAAGAGGGGGAATCGAATCGTATCAAAATTTGCCGAAAGTACGACAAATTTTGACGAAATTATTTTTATATATCGATCAGGGTTCAATGTTTTAGATTATTCAATATATGTATGGCTCAGTATTATTAATATTCATAGTTATTTGTTTGACATTCACTTTAAGTTCTACATACTTACAACTTCTTATTCAAACAACCAGATAATTACCTACATTACCAATTCAGCCAACCCCATTACGTTAAACACCGTAACACATAATTATTTACAATTTGTATGAATATCTGTAGGTATGTTCACATGTCGTATTATCTGCACTAGTTAGTGCAAGTAACTGGCGCGAGTGCTGGTCGCAGTGCAATTATCTCGCTTTTTGTTCCGCGATTCAGGCATAGCTAATCTGTTCAGTCTAGCTCCATTGTTAGCTCAGTGCGCTATGGGAATGAACGAACGTGTGGAGTATGTGTTCACTGGTTTTGAGTGTTTGTTATTGCGACGTCATTATTATTTAAAATTGTATGTTATATATAATACATTTAAGTTTAATAAATACATAACGTTACATTTTTATTTGATTATCTTTATTAGTTAATATGCTAGAAAGGCAGTAAGTGCTATAAATTGCTTAATAACTGCCTATCTAAACAAGATAGAATTAGAAAATAAGATATCAAATACATAAATTGGTAATTATTTCTCCCCTTCAGAATAAAGTCACTACGCCAAATACGGGTCGGAACACATCACACATAGATCAAGTAACGTCAACTGTATTCTTCCAGTTTATATCATTATAATATAATAAAACTTTCATATCAAGAAACGGATTTACAAAATCAGTGCCAGACGACTAACTTTCAGGCTTAGGCATATCAATCATATTTAAGTAAATACATATCACTGCAAAAACCTTCGTCCACAACAAATTAGCAATAATCTTATTAGATAATTGAAACTAACGATAATCGCACAATTACTGCACTATCGCGGTTACGTGATCGCGATAACTGGTTGCAACGGAGTCACCTGCGGATGCGTTTTGCATACATGCATGTTAACCAGCCTTGGAAGATGTTCGGATAAGCAGGAGTTAGGCGGAAAGTATTAAAGGTATTCGTAGACGTAATTTATTTTAGTAGTAAGTTATTACTATACCAACGTAAAAAAGGTATTAACGATACATTTTTCAGTCAATAAATCATATGAATTGTCGAGTCTAGGTGCACGGTCCCAAATTAGTCGTTTCCTACGGAGAACAAATTTTTAAATTATCTTTTTGTACAATGATGTTCGATACAGTTAAGTAAAATGTTATTCTAATATGGGCTACTTGTCGTAGGACTTGGGTTCATGTGGTCTAGGAAGCTAATCTAGGGCCTCATTTTTATATATGCTATAGACTACATGCTTCAGTAAATACAAGGCATGAGTGATATCACTGGTGTTGTTGTCGTATAAAAGCTAGTTGCCCTTTACCATCGCCTGATGGTACAACACATAAAACAAGAGTATTAATTACTATAAAAACACAATCACTAAACAATCAGTTGGTAGCACATAAAGTTGGATTGCTAAACCCCGCGCAAGCCCCCCGAGACCGGCGCCGCGGCGGCTTTCACTTAGCTGGGCACATCGCGATTGATAGCTGACCAGTGCCTACGTTGGACTTGTAGTTACTGGACCGCCCCATGTTACGTAATTATGAAACTTTGGTTTCAATAAACGAGATCTAATTGTTATTAATTGGTAATTATATCATAGAATTGCAATGCACCAATGTAGCTAGGTATATAAATAAATAAATACATTTTATCCGGTTACTTAACTACTAAAGTAATAAGTCAACCTTAACAACACGTATACGGTACGGTATTTGCTTAATAAGCTTGTGTGTAACAAGCTTATTAAGCAAATACCGTAGAGCCTCATTTATAGTACTGATTTTTTCCCCTACAATGTCTCGTGGGCGCGGTTCAAATGCACGTAATTGTAAATATATTTGCAGAGCATCGCGGGCACATTACACGCGAGTGACATCAAGGCAGTGATAACCTACCCCCACTGTCCCCCACGGATGTGCTGTGCCGCTAACTGATTTCTGTTTGATTTGACTTGTTTATATCCGTGATTGCAGTCCTTTGATGAACTCTTTATAAGGATTAGTCTTTTAAAATCTGTTTGTGGCTTTAAATAGGAAACCGTACACATTAATTACAACCATTTGAGCGATAGTAACAATGAAATGAAATGTTAAATTAATAATTATTATTACATTGAATATGTTGTAATGGTTTTAAACTACCTTTTACCTTATATTCACTAAAATCATTTTAAGTGATCCAAAGAAATAAAACAAGAATGATTCATGATCACTTTGATGTAAGTGTCGACTATTTGGACAATAAATTAAAGAAGAAAAGCCCACCAATCTTCACGGCTACACCAGAATTCGACAATAAGATCAAGAGAGCAAAGAATCCACAGTGCTATTCTAGCCACTGATTTATTTCCAGCGTGTACTTCGTCACTAAATTAAGTTACACGATATGCGGTAGTCATCCACCAGTTCCTGGTAATGCAAGAGTGTAATATGACAGAAACAGTGACATGCATTTGTGTTCCGCCTACACTATTATAGAAACATCAATGTCGTAGAGGTCAGAACGTGTGTCGCGGCGCGGCGGCGGCGGCGCCTGACTAGAGGAACTGGCCGTGTTGGGTCGGACTTACGTTGAGACAAGAAAAATTAAATAAATAAAAAAAGAGCTATTTATGCCCATTGATAAGAGATAGGAATGATAAATCCGGCATTTAGTTGTGTGCTCCTTAAATATCAAGTTCTTATACAAAAAATTGTATTAAGGACTCACGTCCACCTATTCCTTGCATAAATACATTCGTGATGCTATTTAAAGGGTCCTTTCATACAAATGTATTGTTGACAGCCTATGATTTGTTAGTAGAAGCGGCATTCAAAATATTTCTATTGATAGACGTCTGTACCAGCTGCGCGTGCACCACGCTGCATTTAGCGCTCCATACTCACGAAGCATCATTCACACAGCACCAAATACATATACTTAAATAATAAGGAAATATAAATAATAGAAAAGAGGACAACTGAGAAGAGCTTAATGAATTACATTAATGTCCAGACAACTACGAAACAAAAACACACAACGTCTAATTTACAAAGATTAGGATGTTGTTTCATTGATATTATCTGCCGACAATGCCGACTCAATATGACACGAACAGAACTGAAAAAAATATTATTCACTCTATTGTGTAACCGATGCGATAATATTAATCGCATTAACAAAATGAAAGCCTAAACTTTTGTAAATATTTAAACACAATATTGTTTCATATGGTTTATAATACAATCTTGTGAATCAAAGAAACTTTGTACCTGTATAAGTGGTTTAGAATTAATTGATTACTATGCAGAGCAAGGGAGGCATTAACGTCTACAACGGTAATGAAGTGCGCGCTCTAATCTATAACGTGATAGGTATTATAAACTGAACATTTACAATATTCAATCAAATTAAACGATCCTTGAACATTAATTGATTCCTGAGAGATCTAAATATTGAAATACTAATCCAAGTTTATAAAATACAGCACTTTTTACTCAGGACTATGTATTTTGTACAAATGAAAATTATGAGTTGTAACGTTATTTAATACACATAAATCTCGGATTTATCATTACAAGGAATTTCATGTCACTAAAATAATACACGGGTCTTCCACGACAGTTTTAGGTAGCAATTGATAACTTTCACTGATAAAATGACAGAAAATTAAGCAGTAAAAAATTAACTTTAAAGAAAATCCCAAGGATCGATAGTGGGGGGTGTGGCTGGAACCTAGATCAGTTCAGAAGTAATTGATTCCTTAGAGACGAAAGTTTTAAACTTCAATGGAGCTAATACTAACAGTTTTAACACGTTCCACTCTACATGCAGCATATACGAGTAGCTGTGTAGAATCTAAGTAGAATTGATTATTAAATGAGATGAATGAAATAACTTTAGCAGCGGAGAATGGAATGGAAAGTTATTAACCCTCATTTGCTTTGACTATAAATTTAATTCTTTAAATACATACTGCCATTGACCTAAACTTATCATCTCTTATAATACCCTTAAAATAATATTTTTTTAGTTATTTTAAAATTTTAAGAACGAGTAGCTGATATAAAGTTTTATTAAAATCAATAAATTCCTGAGAAACACAGATTATATAACAAGTTTAATGGGGATCACAATAAAACATAGTTTTAAAACACCTCGGGTGAAGCTAATGCAGCACGAACTATTGGAAATAGATTACTTTATAACTTGACGGGAGTTAGAGAAAGTTTATAACATTTTGAGTAAACGAAGCAATTGAATCCTCCTAGAGGCCCAGAGAGGAGTTGTACCTTTATTCATTGATAATAAATGCAGAGGTTTAAAAGTTTAGAAAAGTAAAACTGAAATAGATTACAAATAAATAATATGTTATAGAAACAGCCTATCAATTAAGAGGTAGCCTTCTTCATTGACGGGCTGTTAAAATGACAATTGCAAAGAATTAATTTTACATACAACCTCGCAAAGCTTCGAACAAGGCGTGTAGATGAATACGTAGTTAATAAACATGTTGCAAGTCCCTATCTCGTTTCAATCGCAATCTAGTAGGAAAGTACAACATCTACGTAAAATTAATAATTTCGCTTCACCTCAATGTGAGGGAAAGCGGAGGTAATGTCGGAGCCGTCGAACTAATTGATTCGTCCGTAGTGCGTACGCGCTTGCCGTACTAAGTAGCGGGACGCTAGAGCAATGTTAACTAAGCTGAATATTACGGAGGGTAATATGGCGTGAGATTTTCGGAATATTTTTAGTCGGAGCTTCGAATTTTAAAAAGGTTTGCCTTACTTAAATGTTTGTAATTAATCTATACAGTTCAGGATTTTTTGCTATGACCTTCTTAAGGACCATTGCTCGATATTCAATCATTAAAATTTATTAATAATAATAAATCTAAAATTATATCTATATTTTGACTATATTTAAAAGACCATATTATTATGTGTGATATTGTTAGTTTTGTCTTCTACTTCAGAAATGAAATTTCTATAAAAAATCAAATACACTCACGACCAAAACAAACAGGTAGGTTGCTTACTAATTTAGTTAAACACTTTAAACAAAAAGGGCAGTGATGCTCATAAGCGGTGTTGACTCAATCAATTGTTGAGCAGCCAGCACTGGTGCGGTTCGAGTTTCGTAGCTCAGTAATTGAGAGCTCAACCATGACGTAACCAAGTTGTAGAAGGTTCACTAAGTTTAAAACTGAAAAAGAATACACCTTTGGAGGCCTACACCGCACATCGGTCATGGCAATAATAATTCCGATGTCTCGTTGATTTGTTTTAGTTTTCTCTTATTAATAATATAATAAAATAAATCATTTTATTTCATCCATAAAATTGTTTGTAACAGACTTGCACTTTAAACACTATTGTAAGGAACTTAAAACTGAAGACGGAATTTATAAGAAGACCACGCCTTCACATAGACAATGATTAACAAGGCTGATATTTTTATCAAAATTTTTTTTGTACAATTTTTGTACAGTTACATATTGAATAGAAAAACATACTTTTACATAGTGTGTTGGACAAAATTGTTAAATAAAAATTATATCAATCAATTGTGACGCATCAGGGTAACTGCAACTGCGTCTGCAAATTAATACAACAAATATTTCGCCATTTGAAAGGTTCGTCACTCCAAATGGACATAAGCTATATTTTATCTTGCAATGCAAGTGAATATGTGCGAATACCAGCTAGTTAACTATATTTTTGGTTCTGTCCCTTGTTATAATTGTTTTAACCTTCTGCATGCTCATATGCCTTGGACATCAATTCTATCGCTCGTGAGCCCCTAATTAATGCCTTACGTGTACAATACGTTTCTTCACTTAAAATTCTTGGGTTTGTTGACTTTGTACGGTAATAGGGAAATTGCTCTGGATGCTCTGGAGGCGATCGTCGAATTGATGCTCGATACTGTTCAATTAAATTTTAGCTTTGTTTAATTAAATTGCA
The DNA here is from genome assembly GCA_964056405.1 of Acronicta alni. Lineage (NCBI taxonomy): Eukaryota > Metazoa > Arthropoda > Insecta > Lepidoptera > Noctuidae > Acronicta > Acronicta alni. The sequence goes on from OZ043923.1 coordinate 16,505,859, forward strand.
AGGCTTGATTGCTTTGCCTTTACAGGTTTATTAGCTAAATTATCCTATTTTAAATCTTTTATTTACATTTCAGATATACAGATTGAGAAAAAGTGAGTTGTTTCTCTTAATATATTTGTGTATATTTATGCTTGGTGGTCCAATTATAGAGAACTCACACAAATTATTATTTGACTCCAAAATAAAACATCAGAAGGTTAGGTAAAACTTGTTGTCTATATTGTACGGTAAATTAATAACGTTACAAACACTGCACACGAAAGCTGGGAGACGACTGGAGGCGGGGAGCGATCGCTTTGCTACCAGCGTTTGCTAACTTGTATTTTCAATTGTGTCACTACAATATAATAAACATATAAATATATTTCAATAATCCATAATTAAATTAATCTAACACATGAAATAACAAACAATGCTATTACGGAATACACGCTTTTTTACATTAATATCTAGGTACACTGCGTGTTTTAGTGGGTAGCAATTAGCTGCTAATGAGTTTAGCAAGCGTTGGGCAGAGTATATCTCAATAGAGTCAAATGGTCATTTTAAGTCGCATTATTGACTGCAGAAGGATCAATTCTAATAAATTTATCAAGGCCTCTTTGCTTCAAACTAAGTATATCATATATGTATAAGTTAAATTCATGCTGCATGGATTGTAACCTAATCTCGTTGACTGATTGTCATAAAAGTCATTGAGTACGGCAATAGCATGTTATTGGTGGGTCGTTTTCATGTAATTTTATAACCTACTTGCAATACATTTTCTTGCTGAAATTCTACTCTTACCATATACAAATAAGTATATACATAGTAATACCACAAATTTACAGTTAAATATCGCGTGTTTTATAGATACCTACACATTATATATACAGTATATAACTTAAGTATTACAAGGGTACTTAATGAAGACTAATGATTTTCGTACAAGCTATTTAGACTAGACTAAGGGTTAAATAATATAAATCTTGCTGTAAGTTTGGAAACATTCATATACTTACATATATATTTGTATTATGTACCTTCTGAACCTTCTGATACAGTGGCATCACTGTTAGCACTTTGTAGGATTTGGCTAGAAATTTACCTGGAAGCTGTTAGCTCGTAATAGACGCGGATATCGCGCGTTATACCCCGTTCTTACTATAGCCGCGCGTTTACACGATAATAAATACGTGAAGTAGGCGATTTGTGGAGCCAACAATTTATGACTCGTTTGTAAGAAATAGATTTACTCGCTGCAAGTTCTATTCATAGACATATTAAATCCATAAAACGCTAATTGACTGAAATCGATCTTGTATTTGATTTCTAATAGTATTCTCGCTTGGTGGTAATCAGCCCGCATTAAGTAGGTGGAAACAGGGGAATATAATTATTATTTGATGTTAAGGCTACATTTTTTAGTTAACTATAAATATAATGTAGCAATTTTGTTGTTATCTAGAAATATTGCTGAAATAGGTGCCCCTGTTATCGCTAAATATCTATGTGTAAATACACATAGATAATGCATAATTATTGCACATGATGTAAATTCATGTAAACTTTTACAGTAAAGGTAAAGTACCACAAATGGCATTCCACTCGACTCTTACGAGAGAGATTGGACTGCTAACACAGATAAAGTGACTTGGAAAGAGGGTAGGTAGGCCAGCAGTGGGACGAACCGGCAAGAAAAAATAAAAAAGTAAAGGTATGTAACTAAGTAAACTAACGGATATTCATAATATGTCATTGTGTATTTACAAGAATACTTGTTAGATGTAAACTTACATAGTTAAATAAAAACAAAACAATTAATTAATAAATTTATATTCACTTAAGTGTAACTACTAAACAACCGCTTGAACCACTCAATTATGCGTCGACTAATGTTTCAAATATCTTGAATTAATTAACTTAACACCAAGTTTCCGGATTACTTGGTGTTTGTTACGTTATCAGATCGAGCCAGCACGTGGACTAATGGCCTGCCCAGGCGGGTCTGCAGACCAGGGCACGTGCGGACTAGTGTTGAAATCAGGACTCGGCTTAACTGGCCCGGATTGTGATCGTAATTAGCTAATTACTGCTGGCTTGGTTCTTAACGCATCATTTACGACACTCTCTGTCCTTCAGGATAACGTATTAGAGGAATAATAGAGGTATGTATAAGAAACGTTACAGAAATAAGTTACATCAAACCGAATTCTGATAGGTTAGTATTCTTCTAGAGCAGTGTTTTCAAAGTTCTTGAACACACGACCCCTTATTACAAGCAAAAAATGTGGCGACCCACCAGGTCTATGACTTAATCCTAAAAATACTGTATTTTACTGTAGTAATTTTAATCCTTGCTTTTTAGTTTTACCGGACTAGTAAGCGTGACCCCCCGAGATGGATTTGGTGATACCCCTAGGCCTGGGGGTCGCGACCCACAGTTTGGAAAACACTGTTCTAGAGGATGTACGCTACAGCGCAAGTTGACTAATGTTTTATCCTAATCCTGTCTTCCTAGTAGTACCTAGTGTAAGTATTTATCCTTTCCTATGTGATTAAACTATGAAGCGGTGATACCTAGATATGTACTTGTTCTCTATCTTAATCTATTATTCAATAAATGAGTTTGACTTTTGACTTAAACGTTAAAGCGTCACAAACGTAACGCGTACATCTGAGTAGGTACGAAACGTTACCGCGTCCGAAACTTATTGCATACCAAACGTTATTCAATCCCAACGGTGCATTTATCACGTACGCTCTAAAACAAATCCTTTTGAGGCTCGTAAAACGCTCACAAAAATAAAAGCGAGTCGCCATCATGGTAGCACATTGATAGGCGCGACACGACCACATCTATTTGTTTTATTTTTCCACGTTGATTGCTTGTTTGCGCAGCGCTGCGGACTAACGACGCCTGTGTAACTACGCAATGGTTACAGATTAACTATTAGCTGAATTTGTGTCGTTAAGCTCAATCGTTGTTTTAACTTTTTATGCAGCTTGCATTGTAATTGTATAAAGTTTTTAATCGATTGTGAGGTCTATCACACTTCTAACTGACATTCAAATAGAAGGACCAGTAAAAACAGCAATAACAAAGTAAGTACGGTTTTCCCCCTTGATAGTAAAGATTAGAGCTAAGCTTCCGTATCAACGATCTCGGATCTCTAAATAATGAAGATGGATGCGTGTTCACTTAATTTATAGTTAACGACGCGAGTGAGTTATAATGTCCTGGTATTGTTTTTTACTCATAAAATATGTATAATACTTGCTTACGATTTATATTAACATATTATTCGAATGACGTTGACTTAGACAGCGATATTAATCACCTATATCGTAACCAGGAGTTAAGTAAGCAATTGAATAAGCTCCTATAAGTACACTTCCTTGATAAATCAATAATATTGGAGACTATAGGTCGTTCATAAGGTTATGAGCAGTTCACAAACTGCTTCTCCTAAACTTCCTCAAATAATAAGTTGAATTTTACGATACCGCTGGCGGTATCGTAAAATTCAAAAACTCAACTTATTATTTGAGGTAATAAACGACACTAAAAAATACGCCAATTAAACTATGTAATAATGTTTTTGTATAAAAAGATGTAAGTATCTTTTTGTATATTTATGGCATTTTCCATGCTAAGATTTTAAAGTTATTTACATCTTAAAGTTATTTAGAAAAGGAAAAATTCGACCGCGGGCAGGATTCGAACCTGCGTCTTCTGGTACGGTACCAGAAGACGCAGGTTCGAATCCTGCCCGCGGTCGAATTTTTCCTTTTCTAAATAACTTTAAGATGTAAGTAATGTAATGTAGTCAATTCTGAAAAAAAAATTAGTTACAATGGGACCTACTTGAAATTGAAATAATTTAAATTCGATTAAATTAACCAATCCCAATAATTTCCCACACATACGCGCTGTGCCTAGCAGCCCAGAAAGTTGGCACGCAGCATGTGCGTTTGCTCGCCAGTTTGGCTTGTCATTGTAATTTAACAACGAATTAGTAGTATTGACAGAAGGTTGATACGAATAGAATGCGTGGGAATGAGCTCTAACACAGGCAGATCTGGTCTCAGATTCAAATGGAGTGGCTCATGTAAAATTTGGGTCATTCGACTGATTGGATTGAATGGTGACTTACTTTAATTTTTACCTTTCAGTCAACAATACAGTTCAGCAATACATGTTTTCATAGTGGGCTTTCTGTACCTTTCTATTCTATAGCGCCCTATGTTACCCCTCACATTGACCTCAGAATCACGCCCTTTGTAAAAAAGGGGTGCATTCGGACAGACGCGGCGGCGGGCGGCAGGCGGCGGGCGGTGATACAACCCTTTTACTTCAATAGGAATGTTTTTGTTTTGATCGCACCGTTGTGTAAATAGTAACTGGAATCTAAAATGCGAGTTGTTTTACGTTTGAATAGAGATACTAAACTGCTTGTTTGTTTTGATTTGTTAAATGTATTTATAATATTTGATTATAACTACTTCAAAAGGTTCTGCTAGTGTCAGTAACATAAAACATTTATTCTCAAACAAATATTTCTGATAAACCATAATAATTAATATTGCTCCTAGCTACCTTTTTTCATTTATTCTTTGTTCAACAATCTAGTACAATACAAAACAAAACGGTATATTTATTGCTGGTTATTGGCGTGGCGTAGCTGGCGTGGATTTTTATCATTACCTGTTGTATCTCATTGATTTTAGCGAGACGACAAATTTGTAAACATCATGTTTATACATATTATCTACATATACATACACTCACGCCGTTATATATTATCTATCCTAACTATTTATGGTTATTTAACTATACAAGGTGTCTTTTAACCGTCTCGCTTAATTTAATCGCATGCGCAGCTGCCCCAGTGCACCATATCGTTATTGTTTACAATTGTACAGTGCAGTGCCCATTTACATGACAAAATGCCCAGTTTTGGCCACTATTTGTTTGTGCACAGCCGGCCACCACCGCGCACCATTCACCACATGTTATTGTTGTACTCGTACACGCACTCTCATTCACCACTCAATCGACAAAACTCTTTTGTGAATATAAAGTTTGATTTAAATAAAGCTTTTTAGTTCGATGTCGATCGTAATTGCAACCGTGTAAAGTATTTTTTGTAGCCATTAAAATTTATATGCAATGCCTGCGGTAGGTCTATAAAAAACGATTAAAGAAACTTAAATACAGGTTGCGTACAGCTTCTGTAATGAACATAAATTAAATACATAAACGAACAAATAAACAGTCAACAGTTTAAGTCCAACGATCGTATAAATAAGCAAGTGGGATTTAGTTAACGTATTTATTTTGAATGACGGGAATACTTAAGTTTTATTTGTTTCAATCTAAATAAACGTAGAGACGAAATGTTTCAATTTTAGAATACACTTCACAATAAACCGTTTCGTTAAATCTCAGCAAACGTTCAAAGTGAGTGAATCAATCAACTGATTGCACTCAAACGAAGCTATATCAATCTAAATTCCTAACTTTACAAGTCTGCCAACAAGCTGTACAAGAGACTATTAAAATTACCCGAACATTGCGTCATAACCATAGAGCAATAACAAATGGAGCGCCAAACGCTAAACAATTAAATTATTGTTAAATTATTAAAAGTCGTTGTCTGTCTGCAGTAATCTTTTTATAATTTAGATTTGTAGCACGCAGCACACGGTGGAACATTTTGACCCTATTTTAAGCGTCAAATGATTTTAATTTAGTAAAATATATATTTTATGTAGAAAATACCTTCTACATAAAATATATATTTTACAATTTGTCACGATGATTTGGTCGATTCTTATAGTTATTACATGACCTCACCTTCCACTTACTAACCCCTCCATAGTCACAGCTATTTTCAAAGTCCTCGTAAAATAATTTACATATCTGTTAGTGCAGAGCCCCTTTGTTGCGCGATATTCTGGATCTTAGTTAATATCGCTATGCAAATACACCTTTTGGATAGAGATTAATAGTTTATTTAATCTGTGCTGACGGCCGGCGGGGGCGTTTGGAAACGTTTGAGAAAGCCCTTTATTGTCTCAGCTGGAGGCTGAATTGCGTTAAGGGTACTAATGTGAGAATGTCCGTGAATATGAAATAGTTGTCGCTAGTATAATTGATTTATCTTAATAATTTAAGCTACACAACATGCCAGAGATATATAAAAATTGTAATTCCGAATTATTTTAAGCAATCTGTACAGTTTTTATAAGAAATAAATTCTTTGATCCCAATCCCATATCGCTACTGTGCATCTAAAATATTAATTACGAGCAATAATTAGTAGAAAATCGAGTAAAGTAACCAAGAGGCTGATGTATAATGTACCTACCTGTGCGGTGAAATTAATAAGAACGACTTGATTGGTGTCTGCAATGCAGATTTCAATTCTGCGTAAATCAAACATGATTGCCTGAGTGTTAATTTTTACAAGTTTAGAGAGTTTTTATAACTACGCTAATTATTTAAAATTACAATGCTGACTGCATTGTTACTGCTTCTCAATCTTTTAAATAATTATTATTAGTCAAATCAAGTAGGTAATATAATTCGCACCTCGTCTACCGAGGACCGAGGTGCAAACACATAATGAAATCTTTCAAGAGGCGTCCTCTACTCACCAAGTCACCACCACACGCGTCTCCGTGACAAAGCGGCATTCGTTCCGTGAATGTGTTCAATGAGCCGTGTATCGCATTCGTCGCGTGTCACGGTGTGTCGTGGCGCGACATGCCCCGTTGTAAGCCGCCGATGTAATGAACGTAACTTTATGTATTCATTAAAACACCGTCACCTCGTCAAACGCTGAGACGCCTCGAATTTTATTTGTCATGGTTATTGAAAAACTGAGTCATTTTTTGTGTTGTTTTCTTTTGTCACATTTACAAGTCGTTTGGGTCTCTTAGTGAATGCTGGCAACAATTAGTTAGTGTCGGACTGAAACCAATGGTTCTTTCCGTCATGTATGTAGGTAATTACATCTCAATAATATGTACTTGAACTCTGAATTTAATAAAACTAGCTATAAAACGTTTGATGAAAACTTATATTTATTTAAACTTATGTTATATAATTATGTAACATGTTAAAACCCGGTTATATCAAAATAAAACAATACAATTTTCATTACGTCCGTTCTAAAAGTTGTTGATCGCGTTCACAACCCTATCCTACTATCTTAACTTTGACTAATGAACTCCTGCAGTGACTAATGGTACTTAATGACTAGTTAATTCTAAAGCACTCGTTCAACAACTCCGCGAGGTATTTTATACCCTCGCATCTATGTACTTACTGGCTTGCTTGCACTTTTTAGCTTTTATTATTTATGTTAGTAAATAGGAATTCTTGTGGATTACTTCATCCAACTAAACTATGTTTGTACTAAGAGTCGGTTGACGCCAATAGTGCAACAGTATATTAAGAGAGCTAAGAGATAGAGAGCTAACACGCCAGTCCGGTGCTTTACTATGGCCTTACAGACGAGGAAGACTAAGTGATGCATGCGGTCTCCATGCATTGCATGACATTACACACCCTGCGTATCCCGTAACGTAATGCAGATGAGCCATTAGGCAGGCGTGTACTACTGACCATTGTACAATTCACAATGCGGACGGCGCCTTACGCCGGTTTCTGCGACTAGCCGCACATGAAAGCGACACTGCCTCACTTTTATTGTGCCCTAGTAACTTAGAAGGCCGTAAGCAGGATCAGCCGAGGACTTATAATAAATGTTGCCTAGTACAATGGGTTGGTTAGCCTTACTTTTATTACCGCGATGACACAACAGTCCTTGTTCAGGAAGAGACAAATATTTACTATAATATTAAAACTTTTATTTATATTTAAGCCCAGTTCCACTAGACAACTAAAGAAATAGCAAATGATGAAAATCGCAGTTTGATGAAAATTTAACAATATAAGCTTGTCTTATGTCGTAAAAGAAAACAAACAAAGCCATTTATTAAATATAAACTCCGATAGATGTAAGTGTACTCGCAACTCACTTCGTTACTTCAATTCTCTCGTATATTTTATTGAATTTGTCTTCAATTCCTCCACATAAGAGCATTACAACGAATCTTTGTTTCACAATGATTTACGACGCATGTCTTTAAAGGGTTCGGTTAATTTATTATACTTTTGTTTCATCCCACCTTTTGTTTGTGACGTGGTTATTTTTGTGATATTTTATACGAGTGCGTGTCACGTACGTATAATACTTTCATTGTTTGCGTATTATCATCGTCATTGTTTAGAAATTCACGTTAATTTTACGACATAAAAACTGAAATATTTATAACAATAAATAAAGCCGTCATTGTAATATACCATCACGCTTGTATTTCAGGCAGGTATAGGCATAAGTGTACTAAAATACACCCACAGATTACGGGTATGTTAAGGTCTCATGTTATAGGAGCCGAGCCTCTTGCCTGCATTAACCGAGCATAAATCCAAACTCGAGCTGCTTCTGATAAGTTCATAGAAAAACCCAGTAACACTTTTCTCGACCTGAAATGGAACCCAGGACCGCAAGCGTAACAGTCGTACTTACGGCCACTCTGCCAATGAGACAGTTAGCACATTGTATTCATTGCAATACTAAAATATCCCGAAATTTCACGGGATTTCACAAACCGTGAGTTCGACAACAGGGAAACGCATGTAAGTGGTAATACAGCTAGGTAGGTACTAGACGCATACCCATATTGTGACTATAATAGTCAATTGACAATTTTATTGTCACATAACGAGGACCATTCAACAGCCCATATCCCGCAATTGATTGTCACAATAGACACTGATACTCTATAGTGCATTATTATAACATTCCCCATTCAAAAACAAAGTACCATTTAATTCCAAACCTTTTTAAACATCAAAGGGATAAACCGTTTCATTTGTGTTCGCAAATCCAAATCAAATACAACTCTCATTTTTCACCCCCAAATTTAATAGTGTTGTAATCTCGTCTCGCCGGGGGACAGACGCAGCATTAACGTGCTTAACTGTATGAACACCCCCTGGCTAGTTCGAGAAGGTTCATTATCCTGGTCATAACATCACTGGGGGATAATGAGTGCAAAATTATGTTAGTTTCACATTTGGACTAGCATATTTGCCTTGAAGGGAACTTGGCCATAATCATTAGTATCAATTATATTTCTAGGTATAAACTCTATAACTGGTCCCGTCTGTATCTGGACGCTTCGTACAAGTTTCTTTGAGTTGTTATTGGAACTACTTTTTCTTTGGTTTCATTATTATTCAGACTTTCCAAAGTCAAAGTCAAATATTTTACTTTATAATTATTTGGATCGCGTTATATTTACACTGTTCCTAATTCCAGCATAAATACTTTGAGATCATAAAAGCTACATTCGACTCGTTTAAAGCACAACGACGTTGTCTACGCCTGAACGCAGCCTTTTCATATTTACAAATTGTTACGAACGCACCGTAACAACAGCGCTCGCTGGGTGCTTCACGGCAGAGGAACTGCACTAACTTAACTACGCACGACACGAAGATCTGTTCGCACCGCCATTTTGTCTCGACACACAAATTGTATAATTTTAAAAAATAAACCTTTAAAACTTCGAGGTGTGATCTTTAATCTTATTGTATCGCCCACAGACGTTTAATTTTGATCACTAAGCTGATATTCACTTTATTTTATACGTTATTGCGTAACAAAACAAGTTGAAGAAAAATTGGCACAACACAACGTCGCCTAATGTCGGTTCCGTTCAGTTTGGCTCGCGACAGATGTTTGTTTTCAATACTTTTTCTTGTGCCGTTTGTTCCCACTTTCTTTATTAAGTTGCCTTTCATTGTAGCGTTCGTTATTTCTCCGGTCGAATCCATCTGTTTGATACTTAATAACGTCTGTCTTATTTGGTGCTCGCCTTATTTAGAACTGAGTGGGTTTAGTTTGTTCGTTTCTAGAAATTAATATTTAGCTTGGTTTTGTGGAGTAAATATTTTCATAAATTACTCAAAACTGTGGTCAAATTTATTTTTTCATTAATGCCAATGAACTTTACTATTCGGGTGTATGAGGGATAACTTTGTTACAGCTGCCTACAGCATAAAAAGATTTCACACTTATGCTTGATACTATGTCAAAAACATTGCATGTTTATTCGCGTAATGAGAAAAGGGTCAATCTCAATGATCTTATTCCTAAAGAAATGTAGTAAAATTACGTGGCATCATGGTAATAAACAAACAAAACATTATCTGGAACGGTGTAGCGGGGACAGTCGCCCTCCAGCTGCAGGGTTCCGCGGGCTATAACAACGGAGATACCGTATCATAAGATATATACCTAGGTGCAGAGGGGCCATTTCATAAGAACTGAGCGAAGTCAACCATGACCTGACTAAAGCGGAGACTAGCGACTCGATTGAGGATTTGCCATTTTAACCCTAAAAAGTTATCATGCCAATTGGTATGTTCACTGTAAAGGGAAGCAAAATCGCAAAATAAAGGAAAAAAAACAGCAACGATGTGGGTTGGTAAGAGTATTTTTCATATTAATAAATTAATATATCTACAAAGTTTAATTATGTAATTTTATACTCTGTCGAGCTTCTCCCTCTATGCCATAATATGCTGCACCATTATGTCCCGTTCATATTTAGGTTTTTAACACTTACTTATTCAGTTTGTCTATTATATATTTGCTGGTGCTGGTTTCTCAGGATTCACTAGAAATCTATTTAGTTTTTTTTTATAAAATAACCCACATACCTTGTTTATGCAATTTTGTTTCTTTCGCGCATTTTGAGGGTGAAGCCCTCTCCAGCTAGTTGGTATGTGGCACACGGCGCGGTCTGCCCGCGGGACCCAGCCACTTATCTGCTGAATTAAAATCTGCTTATCTTGTGTTATTTATGTGCCCAGTTATGTTTCATAAAGGTTATATATTACAGTTAGAGAACGTAATAGCTTAGTTTGTATTATGCGAACTCCTTCGTGAACACTAGTAGACCGAATAAAACATTATCTTAATGGAGATTAAGGTTACGAAGTACTTATTGCTTCACGATTCGGAATAATGACGCAGACAATGCTAGAGAGCTCTAAAAAATTACAGTGATAGGTAAATAGAATAAGAATAGAGCGATGTCGCAAATAGACAGTTACGTGTAACGTCAGACATCCCGAGAATGCGATCTAGCTAATTATATTCTCCACGGGGCGGTGGCGTAGTGCATTTGACACTGAAATATCTACAAAGGTTACAAAGAATAAACTGTCACTACACGACACATACAGCTAATTAATCAAACATTTGAACTTGATTCACCGAACAACGCGTGTTCGGGGAAAGTAACAAAGGGACGGTATGTTTACACATAACTGTCACCCCAATATAACTGGGAACATTATCTCTCAAACAAAAAGCTTCGTCCAAAAATAAACTTTAAAGGGGAAAGATCGTAAAATTTCAATATCCGTTCGGCGTCTCGTTTAATCTTGGGTAAATTTGTCGCCTGTTATTGAGTTAGGAGATCTGTCGAGCCATCGCCCCCCAAATGAGTCGGTGTGATGATAACAATCGACAATCGAGGCGTAATGACGCGCGGGTGCAGGGGGCGCCGGGGGTGAGGGGGCGGGGTCTAGCAAATGTAAATTGTTACGAGTTTGACGAAATGATGCCCTCACTACTGTAGCTTCCTCGTAATTCGTTCATTGTTGGAATTTTATCGGATTGTCGCGATCCAGACGTCTTTGAATTTTTTAGCATCGCCGCTTTTGTGACGCTGTTGAATTCAGTTCGTTGAGCGCGTAAATGGAATAAATGAATTGTGTTCATTATTTATGGCTGAAACGATTAGGTGAATTTTATTTTCAAACAATGTGTTGCTACATTTTGATGTTATCTGATTTAACAAACCGAAGGGACACGCTCTAACACGAAATGACACTGTCATTTTTGTCAACTCCACTACCAAAATCCACACGTGCAGGAAATGAGTATGATAAAATAATGTCAGAACGCGCCGCGAGGTGGCGCCTATGACAAGTGAGTTGCAACGGAAATTAACGAGCCCTTATCGCGAACCCTAAATTAACCACTTCCAACAGGAAATGGAACCCCGGACACGACGCTGGCAATTAATTACGAAGCCGGTGGGAGTTTGTGTTTCTATAACTACAATGATTTCGAGGTTAGTCAGGTAAGGCATGGTTTAAATGTGAGGGATTGAACCAACCTAATAGGGTCATCAATATAAGAGATTTGGACATAATAAATCTTCTTTACAACTTCAGGTATAAAGTAGATAATATGTAAAAATACCTAAGTATACCAATTGCAACTTTAACAATTAACATGAAATAGTCTACACTACAGAGATACTTAAGAATCCCCATAATAGGACTCAATGTGTGCCTCCGAGAGTTTGTGCAAAGATTACACGCGCAGCGTTGCTACACAAGTCGAAGTGAAGCGGTAACATTAATAAACTAATGTGCCGATTTCACTCGAGCTATAAATACTGGGATTACATGGAAAGTCTTCCAGCTTACTACAATGTCTTCCTAGGACGACAAAGATAAATTAGGTCTTAAGCCCCGCTTACAGAGAATAACAAACAAGTCAGTACTTAGCATCACAAAATCAGAACATCGGCAAACTTTTTAATATATATCCATCCTGCCGACTGTTTTAATTCAGAGAATCAGATGCCGTGAAATGTTTTACCATACAATAGATAAAAGGTTCACTAAATCTTCTATCTATGTACCTTCATACCGCTACATGGTCACATACTCCCACAAGTCGACAAGTTTTTAGGTGTTCAGAATTTAGTATTACCTAAATTTCACAAAATCGCAGGCACAGAATTTCATTTAAGACAAATTTCCTGTGCAGTGAAAATTCAAACGTTCATAAAAAAACAATACAAATATTGATGTAGGTATTATAAATATATTGTACAAAAATGATGATGATGAAATGATGTGACGTACGAGCACTTACATGTACGATCCACGCCTTGCGCCTTGTGTGAATTGAATTTTTGCAGCTCACTCGTCACGTAGCTCAGCCAAGCTAGCGCAGTTTTCACTTTTGAATGAATAAAAGTCTGTCTCTACAGTTGATTTAAATTTCGAAATGGACGACCGAGTCGAAACTATCGAGTCGCACTGGTCTGACTCAAACGCTTCGAAGTTTGCGATTGCGACAAAAATATTGTCGATAACACTAAATCTTGAGGTTATTTAATTCTCCCAAACACTGTAATAGAAACCTAATTTTCAATAGATAGGTACTTCAGCACGCGGTGTGGGACGAATAAGTTTTTTTTCTTATAGCATCAGTCAATCAACCTCTCCCGACCATTGCTTGACATAAGTATTTCCCGGCTTGCTAGGTACCTTACAGCCATACCCAGCCTCTTTCTAATGTTGTATATCCATTTAGCTGGTAGGCATTCTTATTTGCAAAAAAATACTAAAATTGACAAAAAGAAAAAAGAAAGTACCTAAGGAAAATTATTCTGACATCTGACACACGCCACAAGACAAAATAATAGATTTACGGTATAACCTAATTAAGTACGTATCTTGTGTGATGTCAGAATAGGTCAAAAGAGTGTTCTTCTCTGTACTCTAACAAACATAACTAAGATTCTGAAACCATAACAATTTTTGGTTACAATATCTCAGATTATTTAATTTACTAAATACATCCATATTTTTTTACCAACATTAAAACTAATCAATGAACAGTATTTCCATGAGAGCAGCTATACTATTGAGGCGTCAAGACAGCGGGAGCACTCACCATCACCAGCAGCAGAACCCATTACCGGCGAGATGTTTTCTCAGCCAACACAATAGAATTCAGCTTACGTTTCTAATTCCCGTAACGCTAAACTATCAGGCGAGTACTATTCTGTTATTTGAACACTTTCCACTTAACTAAATAGGATCTGGTATAGCTTCGCAATCTCTTAAGGCGCTAACGTCTCGCTGATACAGCTATTGTGCGAACAAACACATTACTATGCATCCCTCTAACTCGGCGGTAATTTATTTAGTGTATGCTAACATGAAGGCTTCGGTACACACGGACAGTGGGGAACACTTTCATGGTATATTTGTTTGTATGGTGACCCGAAGATGAAGATGTTTTAATAGGACCTATCTTTGTTAATATTCTGTTGCCAGTGCGGTTCAGTATGCACAAACAAGTAGTAAGTAAATTTTTAAAACCAGTTTAGTGGTGATAACAAGAAAATTATGAACCAAATAATTAGTTTTATAATCACTTACATTATAAAGAGGCCTGATAGTTATATTCACAAATATCTATGTTCAGGTATATTTGCTGGCGGTTCCGCTGGGTGCACTACGGTTACGTGTGTTTACACTGCATCGCATGCAAATGAATGCGTCTCGCGTCTATTTCCACTTGCATTTAATTTGCGAGCGCACTGCTCGGCGCATTCACGTTGCGTCTGTCTGTACCCAAGACTTGCTTTTATTAAACCGTGTTATTATTTGCAGAGACTTCTAAATCAGTTAGCTCTGTACACTAACATGATTCTATCGTCGTTTAGCGATGTTAGTGGGGAGTAATGCGCAAGAACTGCTATTAGTTGAGCGTGGAACACAAACTGTCATGTTTATACTCCTACGAGGTAGAAAGGGAAATGTAGTGCGCTAAACGGTTACCATAATTTCGCCACCTACGATTTAGTGGGAAATATGTTTCCATTGGTAGTTTTATGAATAACGCTTTAGATTTTAGTTACATAATTTAATCGTGTCTTCTATAGTATAACTTTTGCATTCCAGTCCTAAGAGACAGAGATGAGATACTTTTTCTATCCTTTTGCGTACAGTCTGTAGATCTCAATGTCTTGTAATTAAAAAAATATGTTTATTGCAGCAACCGCTACATCAATTAAAATTTTAATTACACCGAGAAATCACAGACTGTTGCAGACTAATGTATGCCGTGTAACGCGTCCATATATAACAAGACAGCGCACATGTTCAACATAGTCTTTTATATTTCAAATTAATTGGAGTGTAGAGGAAGCGATAGTGAATAATTTATCTGTCACTGTCGCGGTGAGAACCGCTCGGAACAGTTGCTCGGATCCACCAGTGAAGTATTAAAATGCCATTACGATATTGATGGGGGAAACAACTGTTATTTATTATCTGGTGTTACGTTATTTTAATTAGAGGAACGTTATTAGTTTAATTACGATGGTGTGTTTCAATCTCGACTCGAGTATATGGTATTTCAATCACATGATACTGTATTGTGATTGGTACCAATAGCTCAAAAGTAATGCAGGTACTACTCTAATAAATGAAGTTCAGATTATATTCAAAAATGAGCCTTGATATGGGAAATTAGAATAACAAACAAAAACAGATACATTCAAAGCAATAAAAAGGATTTAACTAAATATTGTCACAGACAGAACACCAGTATTTAATTGCAATGATGTTATCAAAATAGTTGGTGACGGCCTGGATACATTTGCACGTGAGGTTAAAATGAGAGAATAACCCATCACGACGCAGTGGAAATCAACTACATCAATATATTCATAGTCACTGTAGGTACTTGCAGTAGGAACATTCAGACTTATTTCCAATTGCTACATTCCTGGCACATCTCTTTTAAATCTATATTCATTAACCTCCTGATACATACTACTATTGATAAAGTATCAGTAATATATAACTATATTCTATTAATAGGTAGCGGAACATTCACCGATCGTACATAATTTCCCCACACTTGTAACAAATCTTACTAGACAGAAGCTAATGCTAAAAAAATAATATTACCTTTTATAATATGTACCTAACTTAATCACTACTGGACAGTACACGTTCGATCGTAATATGTATTTTGTTGTCAGCGATACAAAGATACAACTTCTCCCAGCCTATTACGATACCCCAGCGTGGAGATCTTACACTAACACGGATGACCTAGACGCCCTCAGTCTTCGGAGAGACGTAAGCTCTCTGTGTGCGTTTTATCGTCTGTTTTATGGGGAGTGTTCCCAGGAGCTATATGAATTGGTGCCTCCGTCACCTTTTTATCATCGCACCACCCGCCTCAGAAGCAGAGCCCATCCTCACACTCTGGAGACCTGGGTCTCCAAGAATTAACATTCTGAGCGTCGCGCAGTTTTCTCCCGCGCACCTGCAAGATGTGGAACGGTCTCCCTGCTGAGGTTTTCCCTGTATGCTATGACATGGGGTTCTTCAAACGGCGTGTATACAGGTTCCTTAAGGGCCGGCAACGCATCAGCAACTCCTCGTGTGTTGCAGATGTCCATGGGCGACGATGACCACTTACCATCAGGTGGCTCGTCTGCTCGTTTGTCGACGACAACAAATGAAAAAAAAAAAAAAAAAAAAAACTAACACCTGATATTCAAAAAAGGATTATCATCTACATAGGCAGCGCACTCCACTGTGAAAACTGCGTTCACAATAACCTGAAGAGTATCCTTCCGGGGCACGCTTGGCGCGGCGCCAGCGCAGACAGACGGCGCGCAGACGACGCGCGACGCCCTCCTCCACCGGCCAGTGTGCACGTGCATGCACTTACAATCCGCACTAGTTGATTAGATAGTAGTATTTATAGTAAAAATAATACCATGTAGCTTATAACCTTAGTAATTAAAAATAGAAAATAATTGCTTACACTAAAACATACATGGTTATTGATGTCAACATCGATACATTTAAAAGTGTAGCGATTACTCATAGGATAACACTTTTTGGTTAGAGACCCACATGGAACTTAACTAGAATTTAACAGGTATGTCCACAGAATCTTTTAACTTATAGTTCATTTATACAATCATAATATTCATAGAATTATATGCACTATAGATAGTAATTTATCATCAAAGTACTGTACCGGGTGTCGAATTAACCAATCCATTAATCACATTTGAAATTTTGTCCTACAAAATAGAAAAGATGAAAAAAAAATTGTTCAGTTAAAATTGGAATCTTTTATCATTACTGTTAAGATTGGTGCACGTTTACCTATTTAGATTGAGCGCCACTAACACTAGCAAGCGCACCGCCCCGATAGGATTAAATCAACGCCCTGTGTATGCGGCTCAGCAATAAATAAATACATAGATAGTCCCATATTATTGTACATTTGTGTGAATTTACGAGCATGGCCCGTGAATAAAGATCCCGGGACATAACTCAGAGAGCGGGACTCAACAATAAGATGTTATTTGAGCGCTCACGGACTGGCGTTGCATCCAAATCGACGATTTATTGTAATAATATTATATTAGTCGTGGAATAATGGCGCACTTTGCATATTTCAGGTTTTTATTATGAAAAGAATTTGAAATGAAAAGAATTACAGCAGTAGGCGGTTTTGGAAATATTTAAATTGTGCCTATGTAAATTTATTTATTTACTTATTTTACAAAGGCGGTCCATAGGCATATTAGTTTTGTTATGATGTCGTAATTTTAAGTAAATCTGATATAAAATTTATATAATATGTTATACGTACTAAATAAACATAAAATAACGTTCACATGTATTTATGGATAACTTGAACATTTATCTAAAAAAAATATTATAAAGTCAATGCTAAGTTTTCTCACGATGTTTTTCATCACCGTTTAAGCAAGTGATAATTAATTATTAATACGCACATGATTTCGTAAAATCGTGCATGCCTTGTATTCGATACCATTGACTTGGCAATCCAATGGTCATATCACTAGGCTATCACTACTCTCTCACCACTGCTCTTTCGTTTACAATAATATTATGGCTGTGGAATTGGAATTCACAAGTGCTCCCTCCGGAATACCACTCCAATAGGCCAGCACTCAGGAAAAGCACGTCCCGTATTTAATCATCGAAAATCTTCAGAAACTCATTTCCTTGCTATACCTAATAATATCCGCAAGCTTTAAGCATCGCAACAGTTCAGTAATCGCCGTTTACTTCCGAACTACTTTGTCATAAAATTGAATGTTCAAACTGTCAGCTGAAGCTCATAGTATACGCGGTACACTCGCACATGACTTCGTGCCATCATCAAATATGCGGACATAGAAGAAACACTCGGTTACGCCTTATAAAATCTGCAATTGAAAGAGGATAGGAGCCAGCCGATGTGTGCTGCAGTGCTGGGTAAAGTTCATCGCGACGCTAAGTATCATAGCAAATTAACTGATTTTAAACGAATAAAAAACTACGATGATTTTTTTAAGGACACGTTGTAGTTGGCAATAATGTTCTCTATGCAGTGTTCCTTCTGTGTTTATTTTGCATGTTTGTCAATATAGTGGATGATTAAAATGTTAATAGTCGTCGATGGCGGCGGCGCAGGCCCCTCATGAATAATTCTCTTAGCGCTACTCGGCCGCATCTAAGTTATTGTTGCTAATACTTTGAATACTTACTTACTTGTTAATGTTCTACAACATCACGCTTAAAGCAGCTTGAAGGTAAGCAAAACTAAATGATTACAGTGGCATTTTGAAGTCCTCGGCGGTTGTGGGTTTAAAGTACTTTTTACCTGAAGGCAAATGTATTTACAACCCCACTATAATAGTAGGCACTGAATTCCCACATTTCTATAAAATATTTATCAATATTCAATTAAGTATACTGTCCTTTATCATTTAGATACAATTTTATATAAGTTAGTTACAGTATAAATATCATACATTAGAACGTTTTACTAATTGCCGTAAATTAAAAGGCAGTCGCTTGTTTGAATATTTAATCAAACGTAATTAGTTAATTTAAGTGATTTCTTTACGTTTCCACCGTGAGGATAATTATTTAAAAGGAATTATATTCGTAGTATATTTCACGTACAGTATGTTGTAATTTAATAGTAAAAGGTCATGGTGTTTTATTTTATATTTCGGTAAAATAACGTCTTTATAAAATGACATCAATTATCACTATAAGTCTCCGAGTTCTTATGGAATCAAACACAATAATCCACCTTGTTATCCAATACTTTTTTCGGTAAATATAAACCTAAATTCAGTTCATAGTTACGAGAATAAAAGAGACTTACATATTTAATTTAACATTATAAAATTACATATTTAACTTACCCATCGATAATACCTACATACGTGATGGTAGGTAGTACTGCTAGGACGGTAGGTATTATGAGGATGAGGAACAATAAAATATCAAATGATCATGTCAATCAATCAATCAATAAGCTCTCTATCCTGAACTCCCGTCTGTTTTGAAATGTTTGTTTTCCTCATTTAGAGGATATCTCTAAGTTCAGTGTGCCTTGGCAAAGGCCTCCTCTAACATTTTCCATTGTGTTCTATCTCTGGCAACCCTTCTCCAGTAAGGGCCCGCTGTAAGCTTTAACTCGTCTTCCCATCTCTTAAGTTGTTTTCCCCGCTTCCTTTTTCCATCTCTGGGATACTAGTCTGTCACAATTTTACTCCACTTTTCCTGAGTACTCCTTAACATGTGACCTGTCCATCTCCATTTTAGTTGGTCTATCTTCGTAAGTACATCCATAACTCTTGTCTTGGCTCTTATAAAGGTGTTTCATTTCCTGTCTTGTTTCTTGACGCCTATCATGCTTCTCTCCATCGCTCTTTGACAGCCTTGCAGCTTATCTCGGTGGTGTATTGAAAGAGACCATGTTTCACAGCCATATGTGATGCAAGGTAGAATGCAAGTGTTGTAGACTTTCCGTTTTGTACTGATGCTAAGGTCGTTGGCCTTCATGATTTCTTTAAGTGACCAGTATTTTTCTCAGCCGTTTGCTATTCGCCTTTTGATTTCCTTGTCTGTTTGATCCTTGAACGAGATGATCTGTCTTAGGTATATGTACTCTTCCACATATTCGAGGGGTTCGTTATTTATTGTTATAACTCGGTTATCAGAATTTGTCAGAAGCTTGGTCTTGGTGATATTCATGGATAGCCCTATTTTCTAACTTTTCATGGTTTTCTTCGACTACGACAATATCGTCTGCGAATCTTAGGTGGTTCAGCCTTAGTCCATTTATGCTTAAACCAAGTTGGTCCCATTCTATATTTCTGAATATATTCTCCAATACTGCAGAGAATAGCTTGGGGGACAGTGGATCTCCTGACACCTCTATTTATATTGAAGGTCTCACCCAAACTTTCTAGTTGTATTCTTGCTTTAGTGTTGGAGTAAATTGTTTTGATGGTTTTTATGTATTGTGTGGGGATTCCTTGGTTTTCTAGACTTTCCCATATAGCTGTATGGCTAATGCTGTCGAAGGCCTTGGTGTAGTCGATGAAGGCCATATATAGGTGCTTGTTATACTCGTACTTTTCTATAAGTTGTTTAATAGTATGTATATGGACCACTATGGCAAAGTTTTTTCTAAAGCCCGCCTGTTCTATTGGTTGGTTCTCATCTAGTTTAGTACTTATGCGGTCTAGGATGATTTTGGAGAAAACCTTATAGACGTTGGACATCAAGCTTATTGGTCTATAATTTCCTATATCTTCTTTTGGTCCTTTTTCGTATATTAGGATTATATGAGATGTTTCCCACTGTTCGGGTATTAGTCCTGAAGTTATAACATCGTTGAAGATTTTAGTCAGAATAAGAGTGAGTTCTTCTAGTGTTCCTTTTAGCAATTCATTTGTAATTTTGTCAGGGCCTGGTGCTTTATCTGATTAGTATTGCTTTTCTGACTTCACTGGGTAAGATTTCAGGCTCATGCTCACAAATGATCATGTACCTTGTTTTAACATAAAATATACCTACTTGTACACCATAAATCCGTAATAGAAAAGGTGACCCATTTTCTTCTAGCTTCACGTTACTCGAGAACTAATTTGTCGATAGTAGAAACTTTTCTTTGAACAAAGTTCTGTAGCACTCCCGAACTTATGCCAAGTATTTGGAAATTTCTTGTTAGTCCAATAATTAGGGTAAGTTTTAAAGAAAAAAAAAAGACTAACTTAGTTTAGAGGCAAAAAGAAATGGAAATTGTGTTCTTAAAATAATAATGAAAATGAAGTAGTTTTGAACTGAAGTATAATATTATAAACGAACTTGATAAAGTTTGTTAGTCACTCACTGAAAGAAGAAAACATTATAATAGCTTCTGTCTGGTATATTTTGTGTACAATACAAATAAATAAAATGTCTTTATTTTAAAACTGATTATCTTTCGCAGACTGATTATTTGAAAATTTAAATCTATACCTAGAACGGTCAATTTAGTGTTGAACAGTAAAGAATGAATAATGGACGAAAAACGGGTCAAAAACTTGTTTCCAATAAAATCAGTTACCGATGCCTTTAATTGTACCTTGCAAAATACTCTATTCAGTAGGAATAGGTAGATACCTATATGATACATTTGTGGCTCAAAAACTATTATTGTTTAGGTACAAATTATTATTATACCTAGTTTGCTATGATATAAAGTATCCAATAAAGAACCGGTATATTCTCACCGGTATATTCTCTCTCTACCGTATAAGTATACAGTCGGCCATTAGTATTAGTATCAAATATTCACCTGTCGCGATTGTGGCGGCGCGGCGAGCGGGGAGCGGGGGCGGGACGAGGGCTGTTCCCACGAAATAAAACTAGGTTGTAGTGGTAAACCACACACCGCACTACTGTTGCTATACCTATTACTCAATACAACGTTTTAGAAGGCAGCACATTGATTTCAGGACTTCGCTAACGCAATTAGGTAAGACAAAAATAAAATATTAATAAAGTTTTAATGTCTTATACTAAGTGGTCAAGTCATCACAGTGACACATTGCAACCCGGGAAAGAACTAGGTTACTATGCACCTCGCAAACGTTGTGGTGTGAATCAACCAACTCGTCGTAAAAACAAAATATTACCTACTATTGGAGGTGTTTGTGTAGGAGTTTCGGTATGTAAGAATTTTGTTTGCAATTTTATACTCACGATACAGGAGAAAATCCTAGAGCGGGGCAACGCTTTCATTAAAAAAGAAAGAACAACATGACGATTTCAGTACATTACTCATTCAATACGTAATTCCTATAAATTTAATCTGATAGAAACCCTTTAGAAACGTTATGGCGTTGTGTAAAAGCCTGTAAATAATAATCATAAAAAGATCTATCTCACATTGAATTCATAAGTAACGGTTTGTCATAAATGAATATCATAAAGGAAATACTTTTTTAATTTACAACGCATAACTTATAAGTTGACGTCTATTGCTGCATATGAAACACATTAAAAATATCTATACATACAGCAAATTTGAAGAGGTGACCAGAAATGCTTCTTTTTTTTGTTCTATCCGTGTCATTAATAAATACATTATATAATTATAAATTAAGTTTTTTAGTTCCTCGCGCTGCAAGTTACCGTGGGAGAGCCATGCTTCGGCACGAATGGGCCGGCTCGACCGGACTTGATACCACGGCCTCACAGAAAACCGGCGTGAAATAACGTTTTCGTTGTGTTTCGTCGAGTGAGTGAGGATACCGGACGCCCAAACCCCTTAAAAGGGCGGCAACGCACCTGAAACTCCTCTGGTGTTGCGGGTGTCCATGGGCGGCGGTAATCGCTTACCATCAGGTAATCCGTCTGCTCGTTTGCCCACCCTATCACATAAAAAAAAAAAGTGTATGGACATTTTGACCATAACTAGAGTATGGTCGCACTTAGTGATGGAACACAGAAGTGCTGAGCCTGCAATAATATTATACGTCAATACTAACAGTAATAGTTTATTAAAGAACTTATTTTTCATCAACACCTTTGTAATTTTTGCTTAAAATTTGCAAACAAATTGGTGTTGGCGCTCTCGAAGAGTGGCGATCACAATAGTCCGGCTACTGTCGCAGTGACACTATAGCCGCAAATCAACAATAAAAAAATACCCTCGGGCGCCTTAATAAGATGTAGGTAGCTACGTTACAAATTGCGATCAAGTTATAACATCAATACCGACACGCACGCACGCACAGATATAACTTGATTGCAATTTGTTACGAGTTGCCAGTTCATAAAAAGTGGTATTACCTACGCCCAGCAGCTCACAGCTAGCCTCAAGATCGTCCTGCTGCCATCACCAGCAAATACACTAGCATGATAAAACTGGTTTGACTATTTTAGTTCAAGTTAAATCTAAAGTGTCGTGTAATAAAAGAGTTTTGCAGATAAATAATATAGAATTTTAAAAAAACTCGCAAGAAACAGTTCACAAACAACCAACTTAGATCAGGGTAATGAAAACATGAAAACCTACAGTAAAATTAAAACACCTAATAATTAAGTAACAGGATTTTTTATAATTTCTGAAATTTACTAGTGTTTAAAAAAAAACAAACTCTAGTCTCTGAACATATCAAATTCTGCAAATCTGTGTATATTTTCTAATCGTTTTGCAATAAGGTATAGGTATAAGCTCTAGGGGGCCTTGTAAAATATCATGTTTATGATACCAACATGACATATAAGTCTCGTTTCTTCGAACTAATACAATATCGATTTAAAAACGGAACACCTCTAACGCAGAGATTACATCGCGCGCTCCGAAACTGTGTTACAGTTAATTACCGCACAGATTTAGTCGCGCGATACCGCGGCGCGGCGCGGCGCGATTAATCTTAATTTGTCGCTACCATGGTACACGGGTGCTTTACTATTAGCTCACTGTACAGGAACGTGTAGAAGGTCTACTCTTGTTGCTTCTGTAATACAATAGCAACAACGACTAAACTGTGGATCTCATGCAGGCATGATACAAGAAGACACAGCCTATAAAACTATAGTACCATTCTTACACTGTCGCAAAAGACGTCCATTTTAGTCTCACGTTTTATTTTATTCTCACAAAAAACAAAATGAACATACTAGATATCACTCCTGTATCCTCGCGGGATCACACAGGTTCACCCTTCATTCGCTAGTATGTTCAATTATATAGCGAGTTTTAGTAACTGGGTACAAATTCAAACTCCGGGCTAGTACTGGAAATTTCTTATTGGAAAACCCCAATAATATTGATCGACCAAGGAATCGAACCAGGATCTAGAATAAATACCAGACCAATGAGGCATTCCTAAAAAATCTTAGGGATTAGCTAGTTATCGTGTAGTCTTTTAATAACTTCTACACTCGTCTACATGGTAGCTTGTAGCAATAACTGTGAGATATCTACAAATTGAAATTCATTGCAAATACTAGGTTAGTGTAATGTTGTGTGTTGATCACAGGACCTGCGTGTAATAGCTGCCTCTGTGTGTTCTATTATCATTAACTTGGCAATGGTAAGCCGACTGGATGTTATTGGATTAATTAATTCATATTGTATTATAATCGTTATTATATTAATTATATACTGAGAGGTTACATGTAATTAACTCTTATTAAACACAAACTCAGGTGTCATCTGACGGCTTTATCTGATGAAGTAAGCTAGTGGTAATGTATTACTAAATAAAAAGGACTGTCTAATCCAAAGGAACTACACAATAGTTTTACTGTCAGAGCTGAGCCACACAACGAACTGATAGCGCGGCTGACTGACGTGGAACCTGACGATGGAGGGTGGAACATATTTTAAAATAAATGGAGAATGTTAAATTATTATCATCTTTCAGTTTACTTGACTGCAGTAAGTCAGTACTGTACAGTCAAGACAGTACAGTACAGTGAAGTATGTCAATGGGAATTTCTAACATATTTCACAATAAAAATTATATTACTACCGCGTGTGGGCTAAAGAGCTATAAACTAGAATTTATTACTTTTAAATCACATCACATAAAATAATTGCGTTGGTTATAGCCAAACATTCTCGATACCTCCATAACAGATATAGCTCTACATAGAACAAATATATGAATAATGTATATCACCGTCTAGTTTTGTATGACATAACAGTGATTATTTTGACCGTTATGTGATTGGCAACAAATGGCCGGCGAACTGGAAATTCACATATTCATGAATACACGTGTTACAAGGTGTCGACAGTTACTGGCGGCAGTAGCAGCATAGGTGTACTAATTTGATATTCTTAAACAGGTTGATGATCATGCACCTTCGCTGAAAGAAAACCTAGGATTTATTGCACTGGCACCAGTAAGCCACATGTCTGACAAGTGACACAGTTTCAGGGAAAACGGGTCGGAATAGTTGCTCTAGTGCTGCTAAACCGTTTTCTATCATGCGCCAACATGTCACATCGGGTAGCTGGTCGCGGAGGGTAGCGGGATCCGAGGCACGGTGCACCGCTGGCCGATCACAGTTAGTAGGGGGCCCAAGTAGTGAGCAAGCTTTCATGGTATGGCTTGTCTACCAGACCCGTAGCTTAAATATCAGACTTCCTGAGGAATCGATCGATACGAGTCGTCATTGATGACTGCTCGTCTGATCGAATGGATATTAATGCCGGTGTTCCCCAGGGGTCAGTGCTCTCTGCGACACTCTTCCTGCTTCACATTGATGATCTGCTGAAGCCCGGTATCTTTGGATACGTAGATGACAGCACCGTTGTAGAGAGCTACTCATCCAATGCGCGGACTGGTGGACCGGAAATCAAGTATCTAAGAGAGGCCATGGTCGATCGCATGAATTTGTCCCTTCAGGCAGTCTCCGAATGGGGCGATGCCAATCTGGTCAAATTTAATGCTGCAAAGACCCAGGCGTGTCTGTTTTCCGCCAAAAAGAGCCCATTCCAACTGGCTCCTACTTTCCGAGATGTAACTATTCAAGTAACTGATCGGCTTGAGCTCTTGGGACGTCTCTCTGACGTCAACCCTCAACTTCGGCTCCTATATTGAGTTCAAGGCTCAGGTAGCTGCCAGAAAGCTGAGTATCCTCTCAAAGGTGCGTCGTTATTTCACGTCGGAACAATTGCTTATATTGTACCAAGCACAAGTTCGGTCGTGCATGGAGTACTGTTCGCACCTTTGGGATGGTTCGGCTAAGTACCAGCTTGAGGCGTTGGAATCCGTTGAGAAGCGCGCCAAGAAGCTCATTGGCAACAACTCGCTCGTCCGAGCTAAACTCCAGAGTCTGGAACATCGCCGCAAAGTCGCTAGCTTGTCAGTTTTTTATCGGATGCATTTCGGAGAGTGTGCATCAGATCTCCACGATCTTATACCCCCTTGCCCTTTCTACTATCGGATGACCAGAAGCACGAAAAAGCGTCATCGATTCATGGTGGACATCCCAAAAGCCCGAACGAAACGCTTTAAATCAAGTTTCATCATGTGTACCGCTGAAATGTGGAATGAGCTTCCTGAGTGGGTCTTCCCCAATAACTATAATCTGTGTGTCTTTAAATCTCGAGTGAATCGGTTTCTTCTAGGCAAGCGCGCCTCATCGTAGATCGCAGTGTCGCTTAACATCAGGCGAACTAGTGGTCAAGCGTAGGCCTATCATGAATAAAAATAAAAAAAAGACAGGTCAACAAAGGTATAAAGTAACCTAGGCTATGTCGATATCGTGGTGGTGAAAAACAACTCGTTCAATACGAAATCGATCATTTTATTATCTATTAAATAGCTGTAGGTACCCGCGGTGCATTAATATCATTTTCCCAATCCCGTGGGAAATTCCCAAATTATAAAAAACCTTATCTTGACAATTACTAACACGACGAAAAAGAAATCAGCCAAGTCGGTTCACAATTTTTATTTATGTACCCTAAGTAAGACTTTTGCATATACCTAGACCTAAACCTACGACCTATTCAATTGGTGCTACGACATGGTCCACGATTCCACTGTGTCGATTCTCATAATTCAAATATTATAAAATAAAAATACTATGCTGTCTTTTCTAGTGTGGTTCCATAACAACCCTGTGTGTGGTCCAATCATTCGACACAGATCTGTTTGCCGTCCCGGCCAGTCATTCATTCAACTGAATAGCTTATTATAATATTTTTATTGGCCCTTCACCGAGTAGCGAATGCGATACCAAACAAATAACGTTTTAATCCTTCTCAGAACTTTCACCGCTAAACAAATAATAAAGTAAAACAAATATATGAGTGGGAACATAAACAAGAAATCAACAAAAACTCGGTCCCATTATTATTGGAATTGTAAATAAAAACAAACTGAGGTCTTCATCGGGGCAACATCAGTTTGTTTTTGTGCACCGGTCCCGTGCCGCACGCCGCCGCCGTCCCGCGCCGCCGCCGCGTCGCGCCGCGCCGCCCGCCGCCCCTACAAGGCGTTATCGAAAACTGTGGTACAAACACAGTTTCGCTTTTTGATTCTCGATATAGATATATGTGCGGTCGTTGTTGGTAATAAAACGACGATAAAACGAGATTATCCGACGATTCCGAACACAAACACTTGCGCAGCCTCCATTGTAATAAAAAGTTAAATTATCAAACAACTACGGACAGTTTAACGCGATGAAACCGATATTCTGTGTCGCTTGTAACAGAACCACTAGATAAAACATACTATTTGTGGAGTATCATATTTTTATTCGCTTTTATTCGAAATAATATTCAATCCTACTTACATAAATAATTTATTTTATTTATCAGTGAAGTTAAACAGTTGCATTCTAAACTCTATTTGTATTTTTTATATACATATAATCTGTTGCTCAGGATACGCATTTGTCATTAATAATATAATTATAATCTTCGCCACATTTATATCTGCTCCCATGTCACAGGACATCCATCTGTTTGAACCATCATCATTCACCATACATTGAACCAGTCATAAACTTACAATACACAATGGAAGTTTTTTATGTCGCATCGTGTCATAATAACATCGTAACTAATATAAACACCATTGACTCCCGGAACTGAACAAAACATTATAAATCACTGCTAGAGGAAGCATGCTCACTGAACTTTTTTCGAGGCATTTATAGAGGGCTGGAACCCCGCGGGCCAATGTATTGTATCCTTGTGCGGAGCCACACAATGCGCACGATACTATCGCAGGCGAGGGTTAAGAATTCTGACGCACCGATGTGGTGTGTGATTATGATGGGATTATAGGGTAACGCTAGTGGAAATGCAGGTATCCGAATGTACATGTGTGTTAAGGTTTATATTCACTCGTGCAGCTGGTAGCCCTCATTTCCAACGCTATAGATACACGCTATAGGTAATCATGTTTTGAAAAACATGGCAGCAATCAATCTAATTTCAGTATTACATTTAAGAAACTTCTCCCCGTAACCCCACGCAGCCAAATAAATATCTCAATTATCTACTCGATTGGTCCTATTCACGGCTACGGCGAACAACAAATCAAATTCGACGGAACAATTTTTCAATCATATCTTGATTTTTTCTTTATCGATTCTTTGTTCTAATAGAGGGCGAATAAGAAAAATAAAGATTATATTATTCGATAGAAGCCTAATGGTGTTGCGGGCTAGGTCTTCGGGTCCGCGCAGCGAGAGGTCCACGCCGGTGGTCCGAGGTTCGGCGGGCGGTCTGCCCCTCCGCACATATATCACAGGCGATGCGTTCGCTTGCGACTTTTATACGCGATCGTTATTAGCAAAAATGCAATCAGGAATGGAGTGAGACAATCCTTATAGGAAACCCGGACGGTTTTAATCTTGATGACAAATCACCCTGGAGCGCTGACCCGCTCTTCCGATGTGTAGGTAGAACCGAAATAAATCATTCTGTAAACTTATTTTTCTCGATTTTTTATCATTATAGCTAATGCGTGTAGTTGTCGCAACATTTAGGTTCCAAGCTCATCAATCTTTCCTATTGGTAAGTAGATGGAATCATTAATTACTACCTACTCGAGCTTTCTGTTTCTGTTTTACTTATTTTTGCTCATTACAGGCTCGATCATAATAGAAGCGAATGTTGGTCACCACTGAGTATCGCACAAATAATATTTAGAATTCTGTCGCAGTGCTTTTGTTTTAATGTATTACCTCATCATTAAGTCATGCACGGTCGGTGACCTCTGCCCGCGCTAATGCTCCTGATTAATCACTCGCATGGTATTCTGTAAGTATATAATGAGACAGCACCATTCATTAATGGCAATTGATACATACAATGGTACACGTTGTATCGACCGTCCAGCTAATTACTTCATTAGGTGCCACGCTGTTAATTAGTGACTGTGCGGACACTATAGGTACTATTATTAACTTCATTATTTATTAAGTACGCAGGTATCAATTATATCTACTGGAATTTCTACATTTGATCTTATTAAATGTATTCTTCTATAAATTAGTGTCAGTCATGTTCAATATTCAATATCAAAATGCAAATGCATAATTTAATTTTAAATCTTCTGACTCGCACTTGATTAACAATCTTGTTCGACTTGAAAGACATTTAAGACCGTAATGCTATCAATCACGAATTGAATCGTAACAACATTAAGTCTCGAAAAGTGGTAATAAATCATCTGAAGCACGGAGCCGCTCTGAAGGGATCAGGCGATAATGTTATCAATAACTTTTATCACAATACACTGTTACTTGTATAATCGTATTTCATTCTAAACGGTTACGTAAGCCTAGTAGCCATAGCCAAGCTTATTATAATAATAAGTTTTAGTAAATAAAAACTCATTTAAAGGGAATGTGCTAAATCTTTTAATTTAAGGCATAATTGTATAAATTCAGTACAGAAGGATGTCATTATATGAAATGAATTGGCAACAATAGCGACACTCAACGCTTCATAAGTAAATTGTCAACACAGTTCTCTAATCCGCCCCATTCAACACTTAACGAGGTCAAGAGTCAAATATAAAATCGAATTAACGAACATAAAATGTGAGTACTCAGTAATCCCATCGAGCCATCCGGCGTCACATGGAGAGCCCTCGCGCCGACGTGTCACCATGAGTTCCCACATTTATCCCCTAAGCTAACGAGCTCGGTGCTAGACTGGAGTGTAATTACCGACCTATTGGTTATCACGTCAAGTGCAATTAAACGCAGTTATAACTTGGCCAGTTAGTTATACACACAATTAGTTAATTGCTGCCCCAGTCCGGTACGTCGCATCGCGTGCGTGACAGCCCTAACTAAACAAGATTATTGTGTTTGTTTTTTTCTCTTTTGTTCGGTTCGTTTGTAGTTTTTGAAAGTTTTGAATTTTACTTCCAAGTACAAAGTACAAAACTTTGCACATAGTTTTTTTTAATAGTATCTAGCATGCTCTAGCTGATCTTTTATTCATTCATTTCATTTCTTTAGTCATCATGATATCACGATTTTCAGTATTCACTTTCAAAATTCAATCGATATCCGTCTTCATATAATAGCATTCTGTGCCCCGCGGATGATACTTGCGTTGCTCTCGTATTCCCCAATCAAGTGAGAAATCACCAAAATCGTTTCTTACGTGATGTCGACAGTTAACACTCTTTTTTATGAACCTACATGCCTGTTATAAATAGTAATATAATTACCAACAATATATTCTAATAAATTCAATATAACAAAACAGCATTGTTGTGACTTGATTTATTCCGCAATGGTGCATTAAACATTATGTATATCGAATGATCCCCTCGCTGTTGCCAGTAGCAAAACATGACATAATAAAAAGGATCAAGATAATAAAAAAACCAAAAGCAAATAAGAATGTCAGTCGATACAATTGAGAAAGTGAGTGCGGAGGGAACCTGCGCTGTTCCCGCATATACCATTTGGAAGCAATCCGGTTAAATGTGAAGTTCCTAAGTATCCTGTCCGACCTTTGTCAAAGTCAGGCCCACATGTTCGCGTATCGATACTGAATTAACTATTAATAAACTTGTCATCTGAAATAATAAGTAATTTCGTCGTGACTTATAACTAAGGAATCAATATGAACAAAAGCTTGTTTATTTATTTTTCATCCAACCGTTATCCTAAACTATGAAATATCAAGGAAGGTGTACATAAAATGAAGTTCATGTTCCTCAATCCCATTTATTAATTCAACGTACCTGTTGTTTATAAAGCAAAACAAAAATACTAGTAAAGTAATCGTACTCTTATCCACCAAATACACGACATTAAAAAATAAACACTTCGATAGCAGAATAATCTTAATAGTGAGTGAGTTGATTGAAGACCCCTCGTGGCAAGGTTAAGTGCAGGCTGGAGATTTCAGACAGTACATCAATCAGGATCATCCTGGATTTACTTCATATTTATTTATTTGATGCTGCCAAGGTCTGCGGACCGTGGTATCTTCCACCGCTTGCTATTGAATTATAAACATTGAATATTAAAATAACAAAGATAAAAATTAACTATTTTATTGGACGAAAATAATAAAAAACTAGTCTAACAATCATAGTTGATAACATATTGGTTTCTAGAAACTCAAAATCAAGTTAAAACACCAGGAAAGTATAAATAATATGGTACTTTGTAAAAAGCAATTTGCTTTAAATATTTATTCAATAAGGCCCAATTTAAATCAATGCAACTCAAAGATGGTATTGAATGATTCATTACAGATGACTATAAAAGGTCTTATAACAGATGTTCAGAAAACGGTATTAAAATAAATGGATATTAAAGAGAATACATCAAATTTAAGACTTCTATTATAACTCAAGTACCTCACGATCAATAATATCTTAGAATAGTGAAGTTTATAAATCATAATATCTTTCTAAGAAATGTAATAGAATCCGTCCATTCAGAAACAGGTTCAACCGAGGCGTAACGTAAAGAAATGTAAAATAATTTTAAATCCGTGGGTCTCTGTGCGACGACGAGGGATTGTATTTCGAGTGATAGAATGGACGAGGGATGTCACCCAATAATCCGCGCGTTTACCAACCGCATCAATCTTGCGGCTTTTACAAAAGGTCTCTCAAGATTAGCAGCAGACATTACACGTAAGTGATACGAGTTTAACCGTGACTTCAAATCTATTTGCGATATTTTTAAAAGTAGTATCGAAAAAGTGATGTACATTATGTTTGACTTTGTACATACGTATCGTGAATAAAACTTTTATAAATAATTCCATTTCATTCTTACACCGCACATACTTTCAACAACTTTCCAAAAAGATTTTCATATCTACGGGCTTGACAAAAAACTATTCATTAACTTGTAATGTTGTGCTGTCACCACTAAATATATTTCCTAACCCGATAAACAACAAATAGTCTATTAATCACAGGTACAATTGTCTCCATCACGATGCGATAGTGTTCCATTATTCCTATTATGGGGCACTATCACTTGCGCGGCTCGGCTGCGACGTGAGACAGTGGATACTCTGGACACTCAACACTCGCCAGATAACCGCTCCGCGTGAATTATTCACGAGAGCTGAAGACACGCACGTCCATCTCCACCGATCTGAGCGGTGTCGTGAGAGGTGTCGCCCGACACTTGACAGTATTAATGAATCGATGTTCGGACAGCGTCAACGTTTTCAGTTACTGAATGTGTTATTGACAGTTAGGTACAAAGCAGGATTTGGGAGATTCAGGACATATTTTGATATTGAAACGATGGAATCGAGTGAGGCTTTTAACGTGATGATTTAATTTAATTGTTTCACATGTTTTTTTATAAGGTAATTATGTTAGAATGTACTATAGTACATTCTAACATGCAAGAAACCCTATAGGGTTTCTTGCAGATACTTCTACGTGGGATCCGTCCCATAATTAATAACAAACTTAAAATTATACATTTCGATTTTACCTACTAGCAGTTGTTAATATTGTAAAATGTAACGATTATAATGTACTTGCACCTACATATATAATTATACAATAGTAATATTCGTTTTTTTATCGCAGGTATGTGCAGTTAGACATCTGTTGCAGTCCGGGCAGGTAAAGTTTTGACGGCTGAAGTCCTTATTTACGATAGTAAACTTAGCTCAGCTATAGCGTAGAGGAAAACTTGTAAATTCTGTACAAACAAGACAACTGACTGCAAACGATTTAGAACAAAATACAAATTTCCTACACCTAATGAATGTTAAACTTTGTTACAAAAGGAATAAGGATTATAATTTACCCTCATTTCATCACTATTTTGTAAGTGTTAGTTTAGTTGTTAGACATATATATCGGAACATGTTAAGTTGGTTACAGCTTTTGGTGTATGTTTACTATCGTGTTCAACAAAAAGACAATCGTAGTTAGAAACTTGTCGAACAACATTCGAGGTATGGGTGTGTTTATTAAGTTCGAATATTTAAACTCTAATAACCAATTTGTCTTCGTTTTGTTTATGAATTTGGTATGTTTATTGTTGTGAAAATTATAACTCCACGATATAACATATTAAATTTAATTTCATATATGAACGATGCATTTCCTTTCATTCACTTAATTAATATATCACCTGTGATACATAGTCGTGGTCGTGTCGTGTGTCGTGCATTCTACAAAACAGTGTTTAGTGTCCCCTGTGAAAAAAATAAGATCACTGTATATACAAATAATTATGCACAACTGTATGAAAATAACATAGGGTACAATTTATCTGGCAGAAAGTTAAATAGAAGTGGACTGAGAAGAGTGCCCTGTGGAACGCCGCTCGTACCGCATCACGGTCGGCCACTTGTCTTTTCGTTTTTCTTGCAACTATTTATCACTTCCCACTTGCAAGTTATAGTTAACATTTTTAGGTAGAAATTGTTGGTTTTATGGTCAATCATGTCAAATAAAACAGAGTGGCGTAAATCATATTGTCACTCGTTATATGTATGTAAAACTGTTATTGATAGTTTAGTTATTGAACTTTAGAAACTATAAATTGTGAAACCGGTTTGCACTAACGTCATAACCAATGCAATAAAGCAAGAAGGCAGGCGAGAAAGTTCATTATGAAGAATGTGTAGGTTCAACGAAATCTTGATTGGTTGGTAGTAGTATCTACACAAGAAATAGTATAACGGTGTTATATCATACATAAAAAAGCTAAAACATAAAAGGGTAGAATAGAAAAGATTTGATTGAAAGATTTTGTATATGTTTCCCATCAGGCACGAATAAAAGTGAAACTCATTCAATATTCATTCATTAAAATTAATACACCTGTTAATTTGACTATAGTAATTGTCAAAGTGAGAGCGCTTTAGTAGGATCGAAGAAATTTTGCATATGTCACCGTCGGACCAAATCCGTGTATCTGTGAGCAACAAAGACTGCTAGTGTTTCTGTTTCCGAGTCATAAAGTTTAGTGGCGATGGCAGGAAGTGTACCAACCTGTAGGTGCGGGGGTGAATGTTCGCGGAATTGTGTTTCGTGTGACGTGATCTACCGGCGAAAAGGATCAAGACTTGCGTGTTGTAGAATACTAAAATATTTTCCAACATCGCTTCTAATTTTGACCTTTACAACTTTTGAACTTATGTACGAATAGTTGAGTTCAAATTTTGAAAGGTCACCTTTAGACAATAATGATCATTTATTATGAAAACATTTATGAGTAAACCCTATATCAACGTTTATCAGCCATAACTCCGTTTGTAGCTCCGTCACAGTCAGCTGTATTATTAAATAACTCCCGCTTAGAAATTAGAAGGCACCTCATTTATTCACTTCGACTTATTTTTATATTAAAGCTTAACAAAAGTTTATTACTCGGAAAATGGAGAAAATTTCAACTTTATTCGCCCCTGATTAACTGTAGCTTTGTTTCTGAGTCGTAGACACACACTGCTGATAAATTCTAAGTTTAACGCGCGTCTCTCTCTCGTCGCAGTAAAACCGCACAAAGCAACATTAAACCAGCAACCTGTTGTAAAACTTTTATTTCTGCTCTAATGTCACGCAGTTGCAACTCAATTCCAAACCTAATCCCTTACATTAAAGTCGGTTTATGCTCAGTAGGTTGACTGCAGTGTCCGTTTAGTAAGTACTATATTTAGTTAGTAAGCTGACTAAAATATTATTAGACATAAACAGTTGAAATATTTTTAATCACGGTAAGTACTCACAGTAGAAAAATTCCCTGCAGTCAATGCTGTGAAATCGATTTTTCATTATCTTAGCTAAAGATAAGTACTTACCTACCTACCTTAATGGGTAGGTAGGTAGTAAGGATAATTCCTTCAACATTTCTGAGACCAATATTTTATTGGAATGCAGTTGAAATACAATAGAATTTTATGTTGCAACAACAATATAACGTCAAAACATCCTCTTGTCCTATGTGCTGGTGGATGACTGCGGTCTTTGTGGACTTACCAACAAGTGAAGCAAACGTATAACATCCTTTTATATGGAAAATTGTCATAACAGGAACGCGAACGACCAAATGATATTTGTGGAGCTCTCAAAAACATTCTAACAAGAGTTTTTTCTCAACCTTTCTGTAAATACAAACGATCAACTTTATAAAAACTTTTTTTCGAAAAGGGACAGTAAGTAGAATTCTGTTTGTATGATACTTAGGGGCGTGTTCAAGAGTTAAGAGTTACATCAGTTAAGTTGTTTCACATACACAAGTTGATATTCAAAGAGGGTACATGTTATTAGGTACTTCAAACGTATTAAAGATCACGTTTACTTTAGCAGTCGCTAAAACAACTTCGTGAAACATTTATCATTATCGTAAGAATAGAGCCTGAATATAAGCTGTTAGGGGAACCAGTATACGTACACAAACATCAGCGTCGCTTGTGTGAAAGTTTGTTTTAAAGAGAGATTTAATCTAAATTGCCCTGTATATAATGTTGGTACCTACCAATTCCCTCTCTCGCTGTATCAATTCCCTCTCCGAATGTCGATATTTGAATATATGATTCAGTTATCGGGTTCTACGTTACCATAACTAAGATTATTTTAAGTTATACGACGTTATTTGACAATATCTAAAGTCTATAAACTATCATGGATTATGGAAAAGTCTTCATTATAATGTTTTGAGCTAAAACATAACAATTTTGCATAGATAGAATACAACCATTAACCTTAACACTAGAAAGCCAAGCAACTTGTCCGAAAAAGGCTCGCGCTTGTGAGGTTAATTGTGTTCGAAGAGTTCGCGTTGGTAGACTGCAGACAGATACAGAAAGTTTACTACAAATGGCACCAAATAATTTGTCCAATGAATTTGTTATTCATTTATTAATACAAATAATAATAATTGATTATTGCATGTAAAAAAATAACTATTTCCGCGGGTTACAGCAACTTTTCTTGGGTAGTTGCGGGTTGCTCAATAATCGATAATAATAATCGATTGAAATTGAGAAATTGTAATTGAAAATAAATGTTTGTATCATGTGGGAATCAAACCCACGACTTTGTGTTTAGCAGTCTGACACTAGAACCACTAGACCACAGAGGTTAAGGTTAAATTATTATGATGTAACAAAAAGAAAGAAATAATCTAAGAACAATGGTTGACACTAGATGACATGAGTGGTCATGTCGTAAATGTTCAGCCATTTCATGATGAGATTGGTATACAATATATTCAGAATTCTATACACTTCATAAAAGACTGAGTTTTCTGTACCCGATTGTGAAGTGGTGCGAGGCCCACGCATGCGCACGACGCTCCCTGCGTAGGCGGCGCACTTAGCCTAGTCGAGTATTGTTGCAGCTCTGTTTAATTACACAGCCGCGTAGGAAAGGAATTGGGATGGAGGCTATTAGGAAATTACCTCGTAAACTGTTCATCTCCAATTGAGATTATGAGTGATAGTCGGATACGCCTATTTGTTCTGTACTATGTACATAGTTTACCGAATTGCTTTTGTGCTTACGTGTCACATTTTCAATTCGATTTTATAATTAAAGTTATATTCAATGTAACATTATTATTTGGTACTATCTATTACAAATATATTTAAGTTCGGCACTACTGAACCAGTTACCTACTAGAGTTCTCGTATGATAATATTTCTGTCAATTGCAATTGTATATTAAAAATTTAAGTTAGTACTTTTTGGTAAGTTCTGTATTATTAAAGCACTAAAAGCACACTTGGTTCCCAGTCGTTACTTAATGAGCAAACTTCATTACTCCCACTGGCCATAAGTAGCCGATAAAATGCTCGGCTTGCATCCCGAATTAAAGCGCAGTGTACAATGCTCCAACTTCGGATAGAGCAATAAAGAAAATAATTAAATACATAAATAAAGTTATTTAATGAACAGCTTGTTTACTTGTCGCGTTATCTACTAAAATGAATGATTTAATTACTTTAGTACTGTGGAACATTCCTTTGTTTGTGAAAACTATCTTGCCAATCTTGTTGAGATGCACTTATCATCAGCGATACATTTAAAGTCGCACTGCTATGCATCAGTCGTCTCTCAGAATGAGATGAGTTAATAGTGAGTTAATCATCATGCTGGTCTAGTCCAGGTAAGCAGACTTGACACGAGGTCAAGATAATCTTTCAAGCATGCAGGTTTGATCAAGAAACGAGTGAAAATTAATTATGATTACGCACATGATTTCTCAAAGTCAGTGGCTTTGAATTCGAACACGAGACCAATGACTTAGAAGTCTACAGATAAACCTAATAGTCTGACCATGGACAGGACACTCCGTTTTGTACCACTATATTACGTCTAAATAACTACCTTCTTATCCCGTAGTCTTAAAGATTATTATGTACCTACGAGTACCTAAGATTAGGTACCTACTTTTTTTATTACAAATGGGCTTGCTCTTGACTTCAATCTTGTCTCCGGAGCAAAGATGAGGTTCACCCTTCTTTTCAATTGATTCGGGTTGTATGTACTCGGAAATACAGAGGAAGGGAGTTCCACTCCTTGGCTGTGCGCAATATTTCCTCAAAACTGTATTATTTGACTTCTGTTTTTTGCATGGCGGAGGTATTTCCCCAGTCGGGCAGTTCTAATTTGAGTGGAATTACTCCCACTGCTTACCCCTGCCTCTCTCTCCGAATCATATCAGTCAAACCCAACTGCCCAAAATCGAAAATCTTAAAGATACCCTACAGGCGTACCTACACTCCTACATACTGCATCAGCATATAAGTAATAGTATGTGCACACTTATATCATCAGTATTCCGTACTCCCCATACATTAACTGTTCGTCGTCACTCGCGTGGGAACACTGCAGCCGGTACTCCGCACTCCCCATGTTTTTGTTCCATCCCGAGATCCTGTATTATAAAAAAAACAACCTCTGTAATGTTTCTTTTTCTACAATAAATAAAATTAATACTATATGTACATGTATTTAATTTAAATATTATGACATAATTTATTTAAAGTAAGAAGTCTCACAAATCAGCTTGTCTCTGTTTATTTTCCAAAATAATCTAACATTTAGGAACACAAAGTCGAACGAAAAGTATATATAAATATAATTATATATCGTACTTATTATGTTTTTAATTAGCAAAGCAGTAAGTTTTTATAAGCTTATTTAAGTTTACAGTTGTAGCTACTTACATTTTAAACTACACGCTTCCTGACATCACGTAGTGTCTATGTGACCGCGTGGTTATCACACATGCAATATTATGTTACATATCATAAACGGTATAAAAATCTTCATATCCACGTCGTAACCGCGGGTTCCGCAGCTATGGCAGTCGTTCCCGTCTTATGAGATGATGCTCCTAAAAACGTGGTTCATATTAAAGTTTGAGCTTCACAATAGCTTCTTTGTGCAGGATATCTCGTTCAATCTACGTGTTGTATCTACTTGTATATTGTAAAACAAAATGAAATGCTTCTTTCTGTTTTATAAGAAACTGAGCTACGAGAAAATGTAATACAATTTCAGTTGTAAAGTAAGTTTAAACTCATACATACGTACGTTCTTTCTCAGAAGACTACGGAACCATGAAACTATGTATCGTTTTAGGTAGCTACTTATTTTCCGCATCACGTTTTAGGTTCTTTTTTTAAATCTACGAATATTTTACATTGATATACGCGGCGCAGGTGGAGACTTTTCCTCGTGTAGTCTTTCAAATGTATTCAACGGAGTATCGTTACGTTTGTGGTTCTTATGTGGTAGAGACTAGGTTCACAATCGCGTGCGGTGACGTGAATGAATGTAGTGAGAATCGGATAGTATGAAACAGTTTGTACGCATCGATGATTCTCTGTACCATGAATAAGTTAGCAGTTACCACCCTGTTTTTGAGGGGGGTATGGAAGTAATGTTTCTGTAAAGAAAATATTGTGTACATAATACTCGTTCACCAGCTTTTTAAGGAAATTGCAGCAACACAATACGGCGCAAGGAAATGACGTAATCAATACCTACTTCCTTCTTTTTGCCGGAAGACAAAATGTTTACATTTTATACATACCAGTTGCAGTTTTAGTACGGCTTTATTTGTACCTGTCAACTCACTGAATTATAAATGTCAATAAAATATCCTTGTTGTTGATGGATATATAATATACAAACACACTGTAGTGGTTTGCAAATTATATATCCATCGGCCGTACGTTAGAAAAAAGTAATTCAATTACAGTTTAGTTAGTTAAAGAGGTGTGAACACGCGATCAGTTAATTTCCTTCGCAGCACGCAAACATGTACGGTTTGTTACGTTTACTGTGAAGTTCTGTAACAAATGTTCTATACAACGGGAGCAATTACAGATGGGCAAGTCGCTGCTGAAGTAATTGTGTAAAGTGAGTTGAGTTGCCACTGTTCGAGATACGCCACTGAGTAAAGTTAGGTATACGAAGTTTAAATAATTATTATTTCTTTGATTTCCGTACAAAAACATGCACTTTATTATAATGATTCAATTTTAGTATTTGTAAAAGATTTAATAAATTGGTAAAGGTTAGGTTAGATTCTCATAAGATTTTTTCGAGTGCATCACTTAGCATTAAATCTTCATCAACACCTTGAACACTTACTTCCAACACTTTACGAGATTATTTGACTTCTTGAGAGTTCATACCTATATTGCAGCACAAGTGTTTGCGTACCAATGTTTGCTTTTAAAATTATAGTACGCTGTGATATATAATATATATATATACTCTTCTTTTTACCTAAAGCTTAGATTGGGAAGTAGTTTTATGTTTTCTCAGTAAATCAAACGGGTCTCAAGCTAAACAGTGTGGGGCTGAGGTACGTTACCATCGGAATGTGTTGCTGGTCGCGATGTGTGCACTCCGGCCCATTGTGCCGCAAGCCGCGACCATTGTGAGCATAACGGTTGACTGGCGGGTGCCACGCCACGAATCAATATTTGTGTGTTTGCGGACGCACCCGCCACTGTAAATACTCGGACAAACGACAGGATACGGATAAAATTACCTTTTAATCCTATGACAAACCACCGAAGGGAAATAACATTAAAATACATTAAAAAGCGACGGCTCGGATTACTTAAAGCGCATAAATTGTTTGCTGGGATTCCAGTATCAAGTTTTCAAAGGTGAGAATGATTACAAAAAAATAATCCCTTTTCATATTTCGGTCTGTATTTTGTGTTCTGTTCATGTTTTATTTACCTGCAAAACGCTTTACGTCAGTAGGGACTGTTTACTCTTCTTTTATAACTTGAGTAAGCAGTAGCAGCTATAATTTGGTGTATATTGTAAGGTATCTTGTCCTTTGTGCCGACCCCCTCTATCCCCACGGAGCAAACTTTGTCTATAAACGACACTTTTTACACTTTTTATGTGTATCCTCTATTGTACTAATTTTATTAAACTTTTGCTGCTTTGCACAGTTTTCAAGTAAATCGTTATTGTATTAATCATGGACCATTGAGTTACTCTCTTGAATCGTTTGATCTTTCTTAATTTTATTGAGTAGATAAGAATTTAACAGACTTTTGAAGAAAAACTTCGTAAAATGTTTGCTATCTTCATGATTAATAAAGGAGGAAGTAAAATGTCTTGAAACCACTCTAGCAAACTGTTATTTATCGACCGTTCCGGAATACTGTATGTGTTTTAATTATCATTTATAAAAAAAAATCGAATGATAAATACTCGAAGTGAATAGAGTATATGAACATGTTTCATTTAAAACTTTGCACTCTGTAGTAAGGACTCACCACGACTCGCGACAATTTCATATATTTTTACTGGTTATAAACTTTTATTTGAGCGCAGCGAGTTAGTGTTGATGAGATACTTTATAGCGAGCGTGGCTTTGAGCCTGATATCGTAAACTTTGGACAAAACTTCGCTCAAGATGTAGCCAGTGTAACAGGGACACAGTATTGTGGTACCTATTACTGTTTTCCCTAGGTATGTTTTGATCAAATCATGTTTCGTATTGTAACTGTTTACAAATTATGTAAAGAATAATAAGCTACAGTACAATTTTGTGACTGAATTTGGTGTATTTTCGTTCCAAGTATGATTCGATTTCCTGAATTCTGTATTGATTACTTTTATGAATATCTCTTCTTATTTCTATTTCTTTTTATTTAATTATCTTCTAAATATAGCGCCTATTTTAGAGTTATACCATTCACAGCTATCCGTCAGTCAAGGTCCGGACGACCACAACGTCCAGGCCACACTGTGGTCGCGGCTAGTGTGGGTGCACACAAACCGAATCAGTTTATAACCGTCCGAGTTATGAACGCGTTAAACGTCACAGCGGCTGATTGAACCACACAAATACTTGAATTATAGTTCTTTATTCCCTCTTTATTTATTATTTATTGGCCAGTTAACTTCTTGATTCGATATGATATTTTATGTAGTATTTAATTTTATTATACAGTTAATTTTAAGCATCAGTATTATTTATGAGCTGAACAAAAAAAGTAAGAATTTAATCTATGTAGGTTAAATTCGTAGATTTATTTTGTACTTTAAAATACTGAAGCAGTAAATAAGAAATCCTTTATTCTAAGGACGGGTAATGTGGTTGATTGTAATTAGCTCATAAATTTTATAAATATCTGTGCATTGTGGTTTAGATATGAGCTCTCACTACCCGTAACTATCTCCAAGTACTGAATCGATTATAAAGGTCAAAGTAAATCCGTGGCCCTCGCAGCTGCTCTCCGGAGGTCCATAAAGGGAACAGCCGGGAAGTTAATAAGCCTAGTGCTCCCCCAGGCTGCAGCCACTCCGCTTGTATTGTTATTGCTACCAACGAAAGTGGTGTTCAGTAACCGAATCTACTCTAGCACCGAACAACCCTTTATAGTGCTGGTAATATTACAAAACAATTTGTGCTTTTTCTTACGTGATAAAACTAACATACATAGAAGTACTGTAGGTACCTACTTATAAGGATGATTCTGGCTTCTTATTTTGACCTATATCCATTAAAAAATCTGAGCTAGATTTTTTAAATAACGTAGCCTACGTCCTTCTCCAAGGTCTAATCTATACCAAAATTCATCAAAAACACTTCGACGGCGTAGGGGTGCAAGCGTAACAGACAGACAGACCGACAGACACAGACACACAGAGTTACTATCACAATTATAATTATTATTAGTAAGCATAAGTAGGGAAGTAGGAATATAAGACATGCCATGTTTGAAATTATACCCTAAACCCAATTAAGTTTAAATATTTATTACCGTCGTCAATCGTACATACGTATATACGTTTACCAAATGAATTATTTTACTGCCAGTTACCCCAAGCAATTGTCAT
This sequence comes from Acronicta alni, assembly GCA_964056405.1. Classification (NCBI taxonomy): domain Eukaryota; kingdom Metazoa; phylum Arthropoda; class Insecta; order Lepidoptera; family Noctuidae; genus Acronicta; species Acronicta alni. The sequence continues at coordinate 16,548,413 of OZ043923.1, forward strand.
CCTAGAAAAATCTAATCTCTCCTAATGATATTGCGTTTTTATGTCACAAGTTCCCAGCTTAAGTAATAGGGACATGTCATGTTTGTGTGTGGGAAGGGAGGACGTCCGATCCCGCGACCCTTCAGCAATCGATCGGTTCGATGCGCCCGGCGCGGCACCGGCGCGGCACCGCTCTGTTCCACGCGGGCCCATCGGTTCACGTCTGTAATTAGCACTGCTTTATACTCAAATGGGACGTCATTAAAGGAACCATTAGGATGGTATTTGTGTGGGACCCGCAGACAATCTCAGGAGTATAGTTGAGCTAACAATCCATATAAACTCATTTATGACTCACTCTAACGTGTTCTTAACTAACGCTTGGAAAAATCCTCGAGTGGCAGACAGATTAGCTGTATGACAAATGGTACTTCTAATTAGAGGAAACAATTTTCATTACGCGTTTAATGTAATTAATCATTGCGGTTAATTGACACCAGGCGAGCACGTGTATAGCCGGCGCCGGCGCGTGGATACAGTAACAGAGGTAGTCACACCAATAAATAAAGCACCATATAAAGCTACTCATGTTTATGGCACGCGACAATAAACGTCAAATCGTACAGTGATTGGGATTCTTGGGCAGAAACGTTTAGGTAGGTACTATGGTAGTTATTAGCGGAGCTTACAGAAGGTACCTGTACTACTTAAGTCCGGGTCCCGGGGTAATGTAGGGAGAGTCCGTCTCTATAGCCATAACGGTAAAATAATGATTGATGATTGTCTCACCGAAAGTGTAATAATGTAGTCTTTTTTATGGATTTTACCGTTAGCATTAGGTGTTCAAATAAGAAGCTCTAGAATAATATAAATATACATCTTAGTATTAAAATATAATAATTACAAAAAACCAGTAGCACATTACAGTAGTCATAATTATGTTTAAAGCCGTTAAAACAATTCAGAACTCTCCCCACATCGCGTCGGCTGAGTTTAGCGGAACATTCCGCATACGGAACCAGGCAGCTCCGCGCTGGCCCCGCTTTATAGACAATAAAACCACCATAACCCTTCACCGCTATCAATTTTCTAATGCAGTTAACGTCACAACTGCACTCCGGGGCCAGTGGTTACGTGGTACGCCGCTCGCTACCGCTATTATAACCGCTGTATTTTTATCCACTTCTAAAGCTCGTGAGCTATAACTATCTCTTTTTCACCTTGTGTTGTAGTACGACCTTAAGGTGTTGGTAGTATTACTTAGACGCAAAAAAAATTAACTGCAGACTTCGACATAAAAGTTCATAGCTTTGTACGATTGCCCCTTAAAAGACCGTCTGAATTATTGTTTATGGCTTTCATTTTGAGACATTATTTTCTTCGTTAACAAACAAACATCAAAGAAAAACATCTCAGTTTTATAATATCCACTTTAATACCGATTTGAATGATGGTTTCTATTATAGTGCGATCACAATGTCAGAACTAATCGTAAACTCGACTGCGGCGGCGGCGGTGCATTTCCTTGCGTACATTTTAAAATCCTTCCGGAGGCCATTATGAATGTTATATGATGTCTGACTGCTGGGAAATTACTGTCTGTTAGTCAGTTGGGAGCGAGTGTGTGGCGCCGGGGACGCTATTTATAGGGCCATGGCTAAGGCCCCACACAATAATAGTTCAGCAATCATAATCATATGTTTACGCAGGTATGTAATACGCCCTCACTCTTGAGGGGAGAAATATTATCGAAACATGTTATCTGGTTGTCGAAAGCGAAATTTAATTGATAGGTTTGCATAGTCAGTTACTTAGTTCCAAATAGCGATAAAAATAACATACATATCACACCCGTATTCTCCGAAGGGTTAGGTAGAGGTGTAATAATTTACACTCATAATTCACCGGTACCTATGTTTAGGTCCCATGTAAAAGGGGGCGAGCATCCCAAACTCAGAGCTGCTACTGAGAATTTTATAAAAAAACCCAATAACGCTTTATTCGACATGAAAGTCGAACCCGGGACCTCTAGCGTAGCAGTCGCGATTAATATAACTAGGCTAATGAGTCAGTTATAAATAACAACAGAAAATAATTTTCTTGTTTAATTTTTGTTTTATCGTATCCTTCCAAAACTCAATTTTAGTTTAACCGAACTGGATATAAAAAAAAACTATCTATCTGCTTCAAAAATCGCAAGCGTAATGGACTACCCTCACAATCAGTAGCAATATAATCTGCAACCGTACCTCCATTATTCGGATCCGGCAAATCCTTTAACCGCGTATCGTTTAAAATAAAACAGCAATTTACCGCCGCTCAATGTATTCGATGGAGGTTGGACACAATAAAAAAAGCCCTATTATAAATTCAGGGCGCGGTATTGAGGAAGTTTGCCAATATAAGCGGTCGTCGATATAAACTCGCAAGTTACAATAGGCCCTCGAGCATGTGTTATTGTCCATTTCATATAAAATAGTATTGGAAAACGATTTGGGAGTCCAGACCGTATCAACGCAACAAACGGAGCCCTCCTCGTCGCTTGCAACTGAAACAAAGAAAAGTTTTTATATCACATCGAACTGACGTTACACCCGGCACGATCGAACTGTTAAGAGTTCTAAGGAATAAATAAATAAATAATCTTAAATAAACATTCTTGGACAATTTTACACAGCACTATCTAGTCCTAAACTAAGCAGAGCTTGTAGGAACTATGGGTACTATAAAATGGATATAAATACTTATATACTTTTTTTTTGTCAATACATAAGAAACACCCAGACAAACACTTACACATTACATAAAAATTTGTTTTCTGTAGGTATCGAACCCACAACCTCGTGATCAGGAGTCCGACACGCGAACCACAGGCGTCAACAAATAATCGTCGTCGAATAATATAGTTTTAAGCTATTATCATTGTATTTTAAGCTATTGTGTACTGGGCGAATTTTATATTTCTGTGTTTCCCACCAGTTTTATTTCTCACCAGTTCAGCAGTGTAGCTTACCGAAACACTTCTATGGAAAATGCAACTAACATGAATACACTATTGACTTACTATACTTACTATTGAATTTCCTCTTCCTTATCTCAAAGTCCCTATATTGGCGACAGCTGTTACTTTTTCTCAAATTGCACGCGATTCGAGACAAAATTATGCAGCAAAATGTTGGTCACGAGCTCAGAGGGCGAGCGAGTCCTCTGGGACGTGTACTTCCCAACCCTCTTCGCTTACGTGGACGGGGATTTTGGGTCTCACTTGATTGCCGTTGATTTGCCTTACATACATTAACTGCTTCGTTAGTCTAGTGGTCCTAAGCGCGACTGCTACGCTTGAGGTCCTTGGTTCGATTTCCAGGTCGAGCAAAGTGTTATTGGAATATGTTGGCTTTATTTTCCTCTTTAATGGCTTTGGGTAATTTATTATAAATCTTAATATACATAACCAGGCTAAAAGAGTATATTTTAAGTTATTAAAGTTGAGTACTCCGTTAAAGGGTCAACGGGATAATTCTTAGGAGTGTAGAGCGATAATACGGTAGTTCGGCCCCTGATGACACAAGTTCTTGATATGTTTTCTTTTAAAAACGGAAAAACATTGATCACCAAACCCATGTTATGTTGACAGACTGGTTGGAGGACACGTTACTTTCTAGATTGTTCGCTTTATAAGAAGCAGTGCATATTTAACATATTATTCAAAACTCGAATAAGACTAAAAGGTGTGAACTTGGATACAAAATCACTTTGTATCCGAGAGTCTCAAGAGTGCGATGTACTTATTATTCTCATACAAGATTCAACGCCTGACGCGTCATGATGCGTTAAAAAAGGTGATGTTTTAAGTGTGACGCGGAGGCACGTCGTAATTTTACGAGGGCGATACCTCAAGCTAATGAATTTTTCAACAGCTCCGTCAGTTTGGTCGGTAACTTGTGTTACGAATCTGTGCTTGTCTCGAGAGTTCGCTCTCACTTGTTTATTGTTTCTTGTAAATGTGGAATTGAAAATAAACATGGTTTGTAAGTGCAAAAGTTATATTGTTTGTATTGTCTGTTTTTTTCGGTAGCATAACATTCATTCATAGTGTTCGAGTTTTACTGCGCCAACTTCCGGTAATTTAATATTTTTTAAGTAGATCTAAATCTATTTCAGAAATGTGATACTCACCTTTTTAATTTTGAAAGCATAACTATTTTGTCTTCAATTATTGTGGGCGCGACCGTGTACTGACACTTTACTAGCCCTTTTCAGCTGAAAGCCGATGAAAATCGTTGTCAATAGGCACTCGGGCAGCCTGTAATTTAACACCGTTTCAGCGAGTTAACGTTAACCTGTAATTCACTGTATGTCTGGCTCGGTACCTGCACTGGAATCTTTAAATAGCGCGTCACACATAATAACTGTTTTCTTATTGTTCTATCTAACTGCTTTGCTCGTTATTGGTGCGGTTTGTTTCTACGAAGTGGGTTTAATTGTATTATCGTTAAGTCATCACTAAATTAGTCTAATAGCTTTATTGAAAGTGTTTTTCGTTTTAATATCACTAACTACTTAAATCAATTTGTAAACTTTCGCGCCTACAGATGTGCCTCTACCTTCTCAAATAAGCTTAACCTTAAAACACCGATAGTTGCATTTAAGCACTTTTTCTGTAGAATTAAATAAATCTGGTGGGCGGAAAAGGTTCTGTGAGCCATACTCAAACTCACTTTTACTTAATTTCTCAATAAGAGAAATTAAGGCAGTAGATAAGCGTGACTCGGCGGTCGGCGCGCGGCGATCGCTCGGAGACACAACCAACACTTAGGTACTTGCAGTGTCGATAAGATTGAATTTAAAGATCGCAATAAATTGCTTGTAAACAGATTGATAGGGTCTGCTTCCATTTTATTCACGTTACATAGATTCGATATCTTGACTGAAATACGAACATATAAGTAGTTAGGTATATGATCCTTAGGCAGTAGTGCCTGAGGATCCAGTTTTTCCGATTCCAACCGGATGTGCTGCTATTATCGTGAAGCTCTGAATTCGACTCCCAATAATAAATATAATTGGATTTTTTGTTGCGAGATTCTTGTTAACTGTATATGTGTCCAGTTAATTGCCAAATAACTCAGCCGCTATTACATTGTAGGACGACAAGTATGTTTTAAAGAATTTATTGGACAATATAAATCCGAAGGTTATTTTGTTGAGCAGAATATCCACATACCAACTACATAGTACACGAGTACCTACTATTAGAAGTACAAACACAAGCAAAAAAAAACATCGGTGTTCACATCTCGACACTAAGTAGTCCCACGGCATTAAATAGTGGCACGCGCTGTAAACCAGAGGACTCGGCCTTCAGTAAAAGAGATCGTAAACGGGAATCTCCACAGTGCACAGTGCACAGTGACCGCCAACACTGGGCGAGCGCGCGCGCGCGGGGCGGGTTGTCATTTGCATGTACATTTTATTGGTGGCAATAACGCGTGGTTGCGATTGATCGCGTCCAGTGACCGATACTGCTACATGGTAGTAAAGTTCGGTATTTAACTTGATTGTTGTAGCATACAACTCAGCGTACCGGATCACGTGGGGTCGCCACTATAAAGTAACAATAGCACTTTCGGTCAGACAAAGGAAATTCTGCGTTAGCTTCTATCAGTTCATATTATAGGTAGGTACCTATATTGTTACTTTGATGAAATAAATCTTTTAAAAAGCATAGTTGATGACGAATAATTCAATAAGTAAACTTGAATATGCCAGAACTCATTACTGTTCATATAGAGTTATTAAGAACTAGTTCGAAACTAACTAGAAATTCCACGTCAGTTCCAAGAGTTAGTTGTGCTATAGGTACCTTCGCTAATACAATTGTATATTTACCTAGAGTTCATATTTAATGAAGGTGAATTTACATCTATATTAGTGCGCAATGAGGTTTCTCTCCGCGTCGAAGTGTTTTGTCGAGTCATCTATATGGAAATCACTTATTACATTATTAACTGTTGAACTGACTCCACAAACTTAGAACTGCTCTCTCTTTGCTAGAATATTGCTTGTTCTGCTCTTATCTAAATATTTGCATTTGTTGGTAATTTTACTGTCATTGTTAATCATGTTTTATCAGTTATTGCTTTAGTTACAGTCTACTTTGTCTTGATTTTGTAATGAATTGCAGCAATTCATTTTAATTATCGCATGGAAAGCTTGTTGGATGAAGTGCACGAAGATTTTCCAGATGTATGCCTTAAAATTATTACAAGAGCGTCAGTCCTACACGCTGTCGTCCCACATTGTGTGGTGTTTCGTCTCGATAACGACACTCATATTTTCGTGTTATGGTGGTCAGTGACAGCGCAACAAATCAAGTTTTATTGCTACTATAACGTTTATGTTATTGGACAATTATAAAATTGGACATATTAATATATCATTATGTGGGTCATCAGAAGTCGTTAAAAATCAACCATTAAATATTAATGTGGAAGTTAAATTTTGTTTAAGTAACTTGAGAAATTGTATTTTCAATTCAAAAGAGAGAACAAGCAAAGATTCGTCTTAGGAAGGGCAGCAAACCGACCCAGGGAACTCGACTTCAAAAGTACGCTCATTAAAAAAGACAATTGCAGCGAGAAATATGTGCGAGACAACTGAGTCAAAATGGGCGGACAACGTGCACTCATATTATTTATGATCATATTTCATGGTTAGTATTCTTCTCGTTCTCATCATAATTTTTGAGTCAATGGTCCTTAGTCAAACTGAATCGTCAACCAACATTGATGATAGCTTTTATTCGAAACAACTACATTACCGTATGCACCATACTCACGCGAAAACTTTTAAATGTAAATAAATCACTCCAACTTAGGGGCAGTTGGTAGTTTTTGATTAAATCTACTTCAAATTCCATGCCCCTTTTAGGGTATTATTACCTTCCCATGGACTTTATCAAAAGCTGTTCCCGCGATACAATCTCCCCCGAAAGTGTTTCTAAACACGCTCTTTTAGTTCAATAAATACTGTGACACGGCGCGGCGCGGGCGGAACAGGCGTTGTCGATGACGGTCGCACTTACTTTTTGTAAAGAATCTGAAATTACATACGTCAACGCATTCAATGGGGCGTTTAAAAGCATTCCTGTTTGCACCCCACGTGTTTGTGTAACTTCAAGTTATTTTCGTCGTCACCGTGACAGATGTAGATTCTAATGCCAATGCATAAAAAATCTGTGAAAAACTACTTAATCTAACTGTTCCCGCACTTAAGGTCTCGACTCGCGCCACACACGTCGACAACGTTGCGTTTCGCCGTCAAACTTCGTTAGCAACGCTTTCGCGAGCCCTGCCGCATCTAGCTACAACGGAAACTATAAATAAGCCAGTTTGTTATCTTAACATCTATGTGAAATAGTTCAGCTAAGTAATTGAATATATAAAGAGATTGATCAGTTAAATAATAACTGGGCTATATTATTCGCCAAGTATAAAGATATGTATCAGTATAACAGTTATTCTGGTCGTATGCCACATTCTTTTCTCGCCACGTACAAAACAATGCAATAATTTTATCACAGCCATACGGAGCGGAGTGACAAAAATAAAGTTTGTCAGAGCTTGACACACGAGTGACGCGGTGTCGCGGTGTCGCGCCGCGTCAATCTGTCGCGCTAATTTACGACTTGTCGCATCACGTGTATTTTTGGAAACCCTAACCATTCAGAGTGCCCCTATCGGTTACTGACGCGTTGTTTTGGTTTTCGTTGACTGTTTCGCTTGACGTTTTAATGAATGAACAGTAGCAGTTTGGGTTTGACGACCATTAACATAATATATCATTACAAATTATACTACAGTACCACAGCGAACGTTTTAAATGTGCGATACGTTTTGGAATAGAACAGCAAGCAGTAGCTGATCTACTCTACGATTATTTCAAGATGGAACATCTCGCGTCATAAAAAGAAATCATAAAATATGCGAACACATTTACAATTTGATTGAAATCGTCTGCCACCTACCGCAAATTGATCGACCCCAAACGTGCGAGGAAAATAAAAATAATGTGTCGTTCCGACCCCATTTCTAATATAACTTTATAAACTCGATTTATAACGCAAATGGAGTCGAAGCGATGCATTCATTGAAATGTGGAGCACAACCATTTGTGATTGACTATGACGACAGTGGCGTGATTGATATAACAAAACACTGACTTACAATGCAATTCAATGACAAATTTATTATTAACCAACTTCAAAAAAGGAATTCTTTAACTTCTTCGACATTTTGTAAATAATTATGTAGGTATATACGAATGTTTGCACCTCATCATCATCATCATCATCATCATCATCTACCCATCTTTTGTGCTACTGCTGGCCACAGGACACCTTTCTGTTCGCATGATGTTATGATGATGATATTGTTTTGATTGATAAAGTTTATTTCCGCGATAGTCTGTATGTGAAATATATCTATGTACCTACATTTGATTGGAGTTTGATAATTGATTTTCATAGTCTAAAAAGTTCAGAATATCTCTAATGCTATGAAATCAGTCTTTGAAAAAAATATACCTAGGTAGGTACTATTAGTTATCTGGTCTAGAAACAGCTAAAATTGTCAGTACATTTGAAATTTTGAACACCTTCATTACATAATATTCCTAGCCGGCTCCCCTACTACACGGTAGGCCACGGCGCGGCGCCACGTAGCACACACCCGCCGACTGCTCCGCGCGGCGCGGTGATCACATTCGTACTGTGACACCTGCTGCCCTTACTCGTCGAGTGCACTATCTTGTATACTGTTCACAAGCTCTCTCAAATAAAGTAGCACTTAAGCTGAAATACAGCTGAATCAGCAAACTGATTTCCTCAAGTACTGTTTTCCAATATTCGTTCCATAAAGTACTTATTGTTTCCAGTGGCGCTAGACACTGCAGCTCTGATAGGATGAAATATAGAACAGAAATAATGTACGTATCGGACCGAGGTAAGTTTTCAATGCACATAGAAACCACTTATGAAAACTTGTACACAATTTCATGGAAACATCCATGTATGCAATAATTTTATCACAGCCATATGCGGAGCGGAGTACCAAAAATAAAATTTGAAAAAATTACAGTTTAGAATATTGCCTAGCAAGCAATGGTGCTTGCTAGACAATATGCTAAACTGTATACAAAAGGTTACGTACAACAAAATATGATACTGGAAGTAATAACTTTGTATGAATTAGCACTAAAATCTTTACGGCCACTTGACTGTCAAGCAGACTCGATGGTGCCTCGTTCTGACGGTACAGCCCACCACTCGACCCGCACTACGGCCACTACGGGCTGGTAATAAATTTAGATTATTAAAGCCCTAAACAGATTTAATATAGTCATCAAAATAGTAACAGATATACATTTCGCCGAAAATCGTGAAAGGTTAACACATTACAAGTAATAATGTGTTTTAAGCAGAAGTGAATATTGTTCCTGAAACAGGTGAACATACATTACCTGATTAGCATTATCTGATGATGAAGATTGTAATAATACATAAATATTGAATTTAGACAAGTAGTCCAAGCTGGTCGTTTATGCAACGTTTCTAAGAAAAATGTTGACTTATAACGCATCTGAATATTTTATAGGTTTGCATCTGTGTAATAAAATCACGTCAAATGTTCACCGTCTCACGGCAGACGCCATTGCATGAGCATGGTATGAAAAGTTTTAGTTGCCATTAAAATCGCGACTAATCAGAAATTTTACTACTTAAAAATCCGTTTTATGTGACAGTGAAAATTCGTCGTGAACGGAGGGCGTCGTACGTATTGTCGCATAGTCAGCAGTCGCGTGTCGTTAAGTTTTATCGCGCCTCTCCACACATCTGCGTTGCTCGTTGCCGCGCCGCGTCTATTTGTTGCCGCGCCTTGTCTCACCCGCCGTAACTATCCAGTACTAGCTGGTGTCCGCTATGCTTTATAGATCTCACAGTTGCAAATAAATCATGTTTTAGTTGCATTTCTCAGTTTGTGAAAACTAAAACGTGCTGAACTTCTTTTTTTTTTAATTTTCCCATAAGTACTAGGATTTTCTATCTTGAATGCGTTTACAAACATACATTTTTAAATATTTTTTTTATTACATTTAAAATAAAAAAATATAATAAGTACGTAATTTTTTTATGTTAATATTTTTTATTCTGCAATTTTGATAGACAAAGAACTTCCAGGCTTCACTCCACTTCAGGTTTAAAAACGTATTTGTGGTAGATAAAAAACAACGTAGGATCAACGTAACTACAAATTTTTTTTAAATATTTACTAGTCTTCTTCTTCTTAATCGGGCACTCTTGACAGAGTGGTCGTGGTTGGTCTGATGGTGGTACACGGTGGGTCTTCAACGTCGTCAGTCTTCTCAGCGGCAGTGATTACTGATCTCGCATTGCTGACTGATTTACTAGTATTATCTACTATATTATATTATGTATCGATGTGAAAACATTCCATTCGCACCTGTTGTCGCGTCAGGAAAGTATTTAAGTTAGGTACCTACTTCTTGTCGTTGAACGAAATGCAAATATAAACAGACAATAAAAATGCCTCTGACAACAAATGAGAAAGCCGAGCGTTTGTTGGGCAAACAAGACACCACTGGACAAAGGCAGGTCGCAAACACGCGGCGCGATACGTGACGCGCGCGACACACGCGCGACACAACACACCGACAGGAATGCCGACACCTGCACTTATAAATCCTTATAAGTCAACCTGCTGATATCAGATTATAATCTTTATATCTTACGGAATAAGGAGCAAAGGTTCACCTTACGACACGCTACCATATATAGCAATATATTTATTTTGACAAGTATAATCCTGGTAGTCTACACGAAATGTATTTGATGGTGATCGTGACTATCAGATAGAAATAACTTGTAGATAACTCGTGATGTATCTACATGTTGAGTAGATAAACGGTTATGTTTGAGAAATTCACAATTTGTTACGGAAATGGCGGCGATATTTATTTCATCGAAGAGTCACCCGCTAAAGTACCGCGTTTGTCATGTCCTACGAACCACTTCCTACCTACGTAGCCATGGCTATTATTGGAGATATTTACGTGTAAATTAAAACATGCTCGCTTAACCTTCACCGTCGCTACCTCGTACATCAAACAGCTGCACTCTTTGAACTCTTATTCAGGTGATCGCCAAATGTTTTCAATGCATTTCACCTAAAATATTATCTATATTATTGCCGCTACATGTCCGTGCGAATGCGCCCAAGAGGTCTAGGTTTGAGTCCCGGATGCTGATAACGTCACTCCGGGACGATGTCGAAGCGTTCTGTAACGTTTCTAGTCGCTCGGAGCCCGCCTCGCACTGACAGATTTCACGCTTGGACATATTTTTAACTTGAAAGATTTTAAATGGGACGAAAGTTCTGATTCGGACGAATTTCGTTAGATTTCATTTTATAATCTTCTTTTCTGATTCACGTAACATAAAACATGGGGAATCTCTATCTATTTGTTATAGTGTGGTCTAATTTAAAATTCAAACTAGGTACCTATTAAACTAAGTTCTAATTTTTTATTCAACTAGTGACGCGGGTACCTACCTCTCATATAGCCCATGTTAATCGTTGATAATATATTTTTTGGTTACCTACCTATCCGTTACAAACAAACATTAAAAAAAACTCGTTTAATTAAGTTTTAACTCAGTTTTGGCAGTCCATTTTAAAATCAATTTTTAATTTTACATATTTTTATTCGAAATCTGTGATTGTTCTACTAAGATATAGTGTCGAACTCTGTAGGGCGCAGAACTCCTCGGTCTGGTCATCATGATATCATCGGGTAAGTGCACAGCTGTCTGATCCGTCTGTATAATTATCATAATCCCCGAGCCGCCACGGAGGCGGCAGATAGCATTACGCGCAAGCTTACGTTTGATTAAATTAAACGGTTTGATTTCTAAAGCTGGCAGCATCTTACATTTATAATTCGCTCTAACACGAACATCACATTAAAACAACAACTTAATTTTCTATCAAAACAGTACATCATCCCTTTAGCTTTAATACAACCCTTCAGCGGAATCCTCTTCAACATCTAATGAACGCCGACACAATTCGTTTCACCGATACGTTGTACGTCATAGCTGAGCACTTTGATCAGACGGCTCGGTGCGTGAAGCTCGCCCCGGTCTCCGGCCCCTGCCCCCGCCCCGCGCCCCGGGGATGATATTTTAACGCTCCCCGGACGTATTAATCCCTATTAAGTCCGTAAATTATTCAGTTTACTAAAGCACCAGGTTGAGCAACAACGTCTTTGGGGAATACAAGGACTGACTTAGTAACTTTTTAGCCCTTTTGTTCTTAATGGCATTTAATTTTCTCAACTTGGTGTTGCTCTGATTTGCATCTTGCAAATATAATTTAAGAAACATGAAATATTACTTTGGTGAGGAAGTCTGATTTGAGTTTGGATAATGCGAAAGTTTTGCGTTGAGCGGTTGTGCGCTCTTAGAAACAAGCTACGTTTGCATCCACTCGGTAGTTGTTAAATAAGTGCTTTGTACTGAGAGACTCTTTGTCAATTCAATAAGAAGTGTAACTGGATACATGGTAGGTAACTATGACAAATTTGTTAGGTTCATTATAATTTTCCAATGTTAGTCCAGACTTAAAACTATATAGCCTTACTAAAAGCCTGTTAGGTTTCTAGAAAGAAAAAAAAGGAACGAATACGTCGAAAAAAATCAAGTTAATGCCTATGTTATACTAATGACAATTCAGCGATGTTTCGTACCAAATCAACGAGCCTAGCCCACGCCAGACGCCAACATCACGATTCCCGTGCCAAGTCCATCACGTGCCCGTCACAGTGCCGTGTCATCACACATCATTAGCGAGATTGCGCGTGTGAATGAGCGGCCCGTCGTATTGTATCCTTTTGAAGTCTCTATTACTATCTCCAAAGTCATAAAAGCCTGCAACTTCCAGGTTGATTTTAAAGACTTATACCACCACACCACGAGGCTAATTCACTACGCTTCAGATAGCTGACCAGACTACTAACCTACTTTCCAATTCTCACACAAAAACAGAACAGCTGTTAGTTGAAAACCAATACAAAACTGGATGATCAGTAATAAAGCTAATGGGTAGCTCGCCTTGTTTTGTAACGCAATTAGCCTGGCCGGCTGCCGCTGCCGCCATGCCGGCCCCGCGGCGGCGGCGCGGCCCTGATGAATATCTTAGCATATTGCTGCACTAATGCTGTTATGGAATTATGCTGGAGTTACTGCCAACGTCTTGCAATTCAAAGCTGTATCTGTTGTCTTGTGATATAATTGCAAGGAGAAGCAACTAATTCATCAAAATTAAGAGAAAAGTCTAAGACACGACAAGCAAGAGGGCTCGCACAGTTCAAATTCATGGTTTTGAATTATCAAATGGGCTATAACATACATTGAAATTATGTATTTAGTTAGATAATTCCAAAAAAAATATCTATCTTAGACCTAACGAGTCAGAAGCTCTCGAAACTTGACGCCAACTTGAGACGACCAAATTAGGCAGCAGTTATAATCTGGAGACGAAGTCTGCGAACAAATCTAGTAATATAGTACTAATAAAAGAAGCGGTGATAGAATACGCTCTAGTAAAAATAGTCTCAGATAGCCAAATAAATAACGCCGAGGAGGCAGCTGTGGCCAACAATGAAGCTAAACAAAATGATTGTAACAAAGATCAAAGATCCAACAACTTAGAAAACTTGAAATCGCAAATACAATACAATATGACGATATTAAATCTTATTACCTTATTGTGAAAATAAAATATATACTTAATATAAAAAAGAAAAAGTTTGTATAAACAGGAAATCAAGTCGTGCGCAACATCTGCAACTCAAACAATCACCACTTGTAGATGTAAGTTTATTCGTTATTTCGGAAATCCTCTCAGGAAACTGAATGTTTTGTATTCGCTCTTCCACTCACCGAAGAAAACTAATTAACAAAACTTCATTACGAAGAGTTTATTTAGCTCAGCTCGATGTCTTCGCAAACAAAGCTCCGGCGAGCGACCGCGGGACGCCGCCGCCGACGCTGACTTCAAATGTTACTAACATTATTTCAGAACTAATGAACTAACTAATCTAAATAATTATTCACATTTTTTGGGCATACTTATTACCACAATGTAGGTATAGTATATTTATTCAACATCAGAACGTTACATATCAAACTGCCGATATGCTCCTTGTTATGTTTGAAATATTTTCAACTTATTAAGTATTATCATTACGGACTCGTCTCTACCCACCGCTGGGTATTAAAGTCCTTTTGTTTCGTCAATTGTCTCAGCTTAGAACATTTCATTCATCCCGCCGCCGCCCGCGCCGTCGGTCGGTCGTGTCGACGTCGTCAGTCGAACAACGAGGTGTTTATACACTCCGCACTGAATCCCGTATATCTCCCGTGCAAAACACTAAATACCTCTTAAACTAACCCATTATAAATTCAATTACGGGCTCAAGACGTAGACAATTTGCGGAGCGGGTGTACGGGTGTGTCAGGGGGTGTGGGCGCGCGGGGGCGAGGGAGAGGGTGTAACTAAACATATTGCGGGCCACTCGGGGTCTAAGTCAGGGTAATCCGACCCGCTGCTCCTTTATTGTAAGGATATAACTAAGCCACTGATACTATGAACTTCCGAAGTGTTTAAGACATATGCTACGATTACATTAGCTTAAGCTTCGGGAACCAAAAACATCAAGGTACAGAAGCAATGAAATATTAATGACAATAGTTGTGACAAAACCGTTGTTTTTTAACAGAAAACTGAAATATTATTGCTGTGGCGTGTTGAAACAATGAGTCACGTGAGTGAAGCGTAAGCTCCAGCATGAGTCACATTAACATTACAAGCACGCATTTTCTGAGAAGTCTAGTCAATGTACAATTCATGCGTGTAAACATGTTCGATTCATTCTCAACTATAAAGAAAGAAAACGCAGAGTGTATCAATGGCGGACCGGCGACCATTTCACATTCCACTTAGAAGTGAGGATTCTTTGTGAAACCACAGAGTCTTCAACTAGGATATGTATGTACGGACTTCATTCAATAGTACTGCAGATATGAAAATAAACATTAAAGTGGTACTTAAAACGTTACTCAATCTTTCTCCTGGCTGAAAGTGTTGTCCTCAGACTAACTACAGACAAACGCTTTATTAATTGGATTATTGCTTTAAAAAAACTAAAACTTAACTTGCAATGTCCAAGTCCATAGTTTCGGTGTGAGTGCTCGCCAAGATTTCGGCAGTGCCTTTGTGCGGTTCTGATAAAGGCATGAGCCGAGCGTCACGTCGCTGTCACTCGTGTTATTACAGTGTGACCGCCATGCGCCAGTGTGACACCCGCGCACCCTCCGCGGACACCAACTTGTTTTGTAAACTATGAGGTTCGCTGAACGTACGGTTTGTAAATAAATCCTTCACTTACTGTTGTTATTAGATCGATAAATAGCTTAAAATGGCGTGAACGTACCTGTTACACTCAAGTATAGCGCCTGAATACTTAATTCAGTTGTTAGTACATGTAATAATGTACCTCGGAAGAGTTTTTAAGCATTTCAGATTGATGGAACGGATTAATCACAACTCAATTAAACGTACTTAACTAGATCCGTGAATGTCATGAAATCACAGTTTTGGATTAAAATCCTGGAATAAACAATTTACGTTTGCATAATCTTGATATTTCTTTATAACTTCATTAGTAGCCTCCTACTATACTAGTACTCATACCGACTAAAACCTCACTTGCCTTCAATTTTCCTATATTCATGGCCATGGGATCCGTGAAGTTCGCCACGACCAGGACAGGATTAATATAGGTACCTAACTACGAGTAGGTATGAACACAACATTATCCTTTGTTGTGGATATCCGCACAAAATGAGCACATGGCATCAAAGTGTCAGTAGCTCGTCTAATCCGCGTGTAGTGACAGTTGACGCGTGCACCAGTGTTGTGACAGCACCGGGATCACGGTAATACCGCACGACGGCGACGCGCCTGACCGCTCTCTACACTAGCTCTCACTGTATTGTGTCACGGGACTACTCATGACAGAGGCTCAACCTTACAAACAAATGATGGTGAAGCTGTACAGTAGAAGTAGACCTAAAGATTACCCTCTCATTCAAATCAAACTGAAATTCTCCTGAAACAATGAGCGGTAACGTGCTAAAATTAATCAATTATTAAATTTAATACTAGCGACCCGCTCCAATTACGCACAGGTGCAATGTACTAATAAAACGCATGATATATAATCTAATATATAAAATTCTCGTGTCACAGTTTTCGTTGCCATACTCCTCCGAAACGGCTTGACCGATTTTGATGAAATTTTTTGTGCTTATCGGGGAGGTCTGAGAATAGGCCAACATCTATTTTTCATACCCCTAAATTTTTTTTATGGCAAAACAACGTTTGCGGAGTCAGCTAGTATGTATATAATAATATGATATAGGATATATAAACCTTTCGGAAGAAATCTAAATGTTAGTGAACCGTATTACAATCCATTTCGTAGATTAAAAAATCTCAGCGAACACACAGCGGGAAGCGACTCAATACTCAATATTTATTTCATAATGTTATAAAAAGATGGACTCTAATTAAATTTGATCACTATGGACCTTGTCGGGCACAGCACAACTAGGAGACATTTTGCTGTGTGTGTGCTGACTGCTGGGTTTAGCTGCAATTTGGCAGATTTATTGCTATTGTATTAAGTTATATTGTTTATATATTTATTATCACATTATTATATTTAGTTTTCGTATTTATTATTCTTTGTATTATATTTATTTATGTTTATAGTTGTACCTATTAATTTTCTATGTTAGATATTTTGTTTTATACTACGTAATTATATATAGATAGTAAAAATTGTCTACCATTTGTATTCAAACACAAAACAAAATATAGATGTATAGAGGGCCGCAGTTGTTCTCTCTCTAACATAACATACAGCATCAAACTCATCCACTGCCTGATTTGTTTACCCACTCTTACTCCTCAGTTTGTGCCATCCATCAGAATAAATAGCACACTATTTATTTTCATACAAGGACGTTCTCCGACTTGAACTATTTTGCTGACCCATTTTACAACTGTACATTAACTCGTCATCAACCCATATATTGTCCCACTGCTCTCGGGCAATGGTCTCCTCGCAGACTCAGAAGAATTATGCTTTGTCCCCCACGCTGGCCTACTGAGCGTTAGAAGACTTCACACCCCGTCGATAAAATCGCTAAGGCATGTAGGTTTCCACATGATGTTTTCCTGCACCGGTTAAGCGAGTGATAATGAATTATTAACTGTGGACATAGGTAATATTAATATTCTGTTAAGCTATAATGACGATTCGAGAGGTTACATGTTGGGATTACCGCGCTAATACACCGCATTGACCGAGCGCCGCCGCGCGCCGCCGCGCGCCGCTGCAGTGGCACCGCTCGCTCTCGCTACCGAACGCTTTGTACTCGCAACTTAACTATTGTATATTGTTTGTTGGAACGAGAAACTTCGACGTGTGCACTGAGGACTGGAGGCTGGAGCACTTATGTGTGTACTAACGAGCTACGAGAATTTCAGTTAGAGCGGAACCATGATCGTTACGCATGCATGATTAACAGTAAATAATGTGAATAATGTGACCAAATTTGAGTTCACTATCACTCTTCACTTACGTACGTACGTCATAAATCTAAAATGTTTCTCATGCTCAAACATCTTCATCGATTTTAAAAAGTGAGTGATTAAATATTATAATGTTGAGAGTGGGATACCTACCTTATATGCAGCTTAAGGAAATCAAGTTATCGTATATTTAAAGATAAGCAAGAAACTTGACATTTGTGTCAGTGTACGAGGCATTACCTTGTAAAGAGTTCTTTAAAGCAAACACCAACAAGTAGTAACAAAACGCATACACATAGGTGTTGTTGTTAGTGGTACAATGACGTCAGCTGTTGTTGCACGACTACGGCACAACAGTAGGATAAAGCGACTAATCCGCGCGCACGCACCGCCTAGCTCATGACCGCACGACGCACCTCACCGGTAAAGGCCATGGGAACGCAAAACATTTCAGGGCAGAAGGTCCACTCTATTTCATGATACACGAATGTACCTGGATCTTTTCTTAGTAACGTCCGAGTCTCATTATACGATAGTGTATCTTAGCTGACTATTCTCAACTACACTGACATAATGTTGTTAAGATTACATTTGCATGCCAGGTCGGCGGAACATATACATAAAACGTGTTACAAAATACCCCGTAAAAAATAGAATTCATTATCAAAGCCAAAAATGTCAGCCGTCATGTCAGGGAACCAGATTATTTAACAGAAAGGCCTACGTACCTATTTTACCTAATAATTGTCTCCTTTAATAGTTTTTCTATTTTTCATTCATAAATGTTGTTGTTTTCCTTTTTTTGGGGTATGTTATACAGCGTTACTAGGGTTCTTAAATATTGTGAATGGACTCGTTATGAGGCCCCATTTAACCTCCTCTCGGCTTAACGAGTAGTTTTGTAACACCCTGTATAATACCTAGGTACTCAACTTAATGTATTTGTGACCATCTATCCATCAACTCGTATTGCCGAGTTTGATGTGAATAAATAAATAAAGAGTGTGCCTACTGTTCTGCTCCTCTATGGTGCGACTGCACCATTCTCCCGCACTCATTGTGTTGTACGACTACAACTGCGTTTCGCCTCATTGCAGTGAATGTGAGACTTAAATGTGTTGTGTTATGTGCCGTACAACTGTAAGCTGTGTCGCGCGGAGCGGCCACTGTGGGCGGACATTATTGTAATACGAGGATTTTAAACTCGTTTCACGTTAAATACGAGGCAAGATTTTATCAATACAGCTTTACAAACGTTACACCGAAATTATTTTTATTCAGGTAAATAGAAAGAGAAAAAAACACCCCCGTTAGCAGAAAAATATCGTAATGATACTAATTCGTTACATTACCGTTCCTTTTATTCGTATAATTTGCATTTTGTTTATATGTTAATGATGAAATTTTTATCTAAAATATTCTGCCATTCTGTTATTGTATAATGAGACATCTCGGACTCTTTGCTTCAAATATAACGAGACAGAGGGGGGCAGGGCTTTACATGGAGTTCTTTTGCTACATAGTTTTGGTTGTCAATTAGACGAACGTCGTCCATTGTTCCAGTAGCAGACGATCGCTTGACGTTTACCACTAGGTATACCGAATATTCAACCCTGGTACCCATGGATATGATTCAATATAAGTAATGGAGTCCAGACTATGTTTTAAGCATGAAATAACAAGCTTATGCCAAGTATTCTGTTCCACGAAGCCCCACAACTACAACATCAGTGTTGCCGCTGATTGACATCTTCAAATTATGGAGATCTTTAAGTCGTAATTATGTTACTTAACTATTTTAACAATATGTATGCAATGCTTACGTATAAGTATAAATTACTTATCAGAAAAAAACATCAAGTCTTCACTAACTAATGCATGTGTCTTCTCGTTGCAGGTATGAACCCTTACAACTACAATACCCGAATGTTACCCTTATTCTGGTAAGAAAATAACTATAAGAAAACTGGGTAACAGCATGTCATGGCCGTGGCGAATTGCACGGATCCCATGGCCATGACTATATGGTAAGTGCGGTTATATAATATATAATCGTGATTGTCCCTACAACATATTATGTCGTAGGGACAATCACGAAAACCCAGCAGCCGCGGCCGGCGGCACTGCTTTTTTTTGTGTGTGTGAGTAGATAGTTAGGTACATAGGCGTGCGCGCTAAGATTGACAGCAGAGCTTTGGTGGTGATCGCGTTGTTTAAAATACATTGCCGGCTCTAAATTAATGTCAATTTCTGTAACCGAGCATTCCCGAGTTTAATGACTTCCGTAACTTCATGTACTCCTTATGTACTCCTTATGTCCTCCTTATGTACTCCTTACGTACTCCTTACGTACTCCTTATGTCCTCCTTATGTACTCCTTACGTACTCCTTACGTACTCCTTATGTACTCCTTATGTCCTCCTTATGTACTCCTTATGTACTCCTTATGTACTCCTTATGTACTCCTTATGTACTCCTTATGTACTCCTTATGTACTCCTTATGTACTCCTTATGTACTCCTTATGTACTCCTTATGTACTCCTTATGTACTCCTTATGTACTCCTTATGTACTCCTTATGTACTCCTTATGTACTCCTTATGTACTCCTTATGTACTCCTTATGTACTCCTTGTGTACTCCTTGTGTACTCCTTATGTACTCCTTGTGTACTCCTTATGTACTCCTTATGTACTCCTTATGTACTCCTTATGTACTCCTTATGTACTCCTTATGTACTCCTTATGTACTCCTTATGTACTCCTTATGTACTCCTTATGTACTCCTTATGTACTCCTTATGTACTCCTTATGTACTCCTTATGTACTCCTTATGTACTCCTTATGTACTCCTTATGTACTCCTTATGTACTCCTTATGTACTCCTTATGTACTCCTTATGTACTCCTTATGTACTCCTTATGTACTCCTTGTGTACTCCTTATGTACTCCTTGTGTACTCCTTATGTACTCCTTATGTACTCCTTATGTACTCCTTATGTACTCCTTATGTACTCCTTATGTACTCCTCCCTTGTCGGTTCGAGTTCGACATACCCTGCTGGCTCCCCAGAGGGCGCATAATCCATGAGGATTTTCCGTAAAAAATCAATATTGCCACATTTATCTCACTATTAGCACAAATAAATAATTTAAATGGTTTTATACTCGCAAATTTAATTTTCCATATTCATCCAAGAGATTATCCCGACCCATTGGCAAAACAAATTAACCACGGTCAGCAACACAACACAACTGCACTGTAACGTGTGCTCAATTTAGATACACACACTGCAGCCGCGGCTCACCACCACTATTAGTTCTGTGAGCCAGAACACACACCTACATTATTCCCCTCCCCAAGAGTATAACGTATACGTAGGTATCTGTACTTGCCCACTCTGCTAACTTATTCAGCCACTTCATAACTCCTATTTTACACAGAATATTCTAATCTGAACTGTGTTAAGACTACATTACTGAGTTAAACCATTAATCTTACTGCGATGTCGGTAGTCTGTGGTAGCTCAATCGAGCGTTGATGTGTTTCCGCGGATCGTAATAGGATATACGCGAAATCCGAGAGTGCTCTTATACTGCACGTCTTAAGTCTTCCTATATAGATACACAGAGATCTTTATGTGCGCTATTATGAGCAACGAATTTCTGATACAGTTTTATGTGGAGATTAAGACAAATACAAAGCAAATTTAAAATAACATCCCAGAGTATTTGTCCTAGTTATTTAAGAGTCTGTTATTGGAGATGGTTATTAGTACCTATATATAACACGGTCTCCGACTGTCATACTGTAGGTATACCGTTACCGTAGCGATTGTGGTTTGAACCTAAATAGGCAGTCTTCATAAAAAACTTGAATAAAGTTTTTATACAGGAAATGTTTATTCTTTCTGTGAACTCTTCGTTGATTTCTGACATTTATGCGATGACCTATGAGTCTACCCGTGACCATGGACGCTGTAAAGTGTCCGAAACGTCGGGTTTAATAATATCAATATAACGCGATAAAATCCGTAAAAAGTAGTTTTATTTCAGCTCTATCGTTCTTAATTTGCTTATCCTGACAAGAAAAATATTTAGTGTAGAAATCGAAGTGTGAAGCGCACGTCCGATACACCGCCACTTGCCGTGTGCGACTTTACTGAACATCGCTCTTCACACTATCTCGAGTGGATACTAAGCGACCGCCTTCGAGCACTACTGCAGACCGTTGTAGCCCTGCAGTATTTATGGAACCAATATGAATAGTGTAAAATTGAGTTTCATAAAATATTAATTCCGATGCCTATTTTTAATCAGAAATAAGTCATGTGCATGTAGGTATCTCGCACAACTTGAAATTCGTGAAAAAAGATCATTTTCACTGGCACGTTTTATATGTTTTAAAGCAATCTTATATTGTGGAAAAATTTGCAATTTTTTTTCTTGCAATTTGAAAGTCCTAAATAATAACGATTCCAAAATCGCGTGTGGCTCTTTTCATACCTAAAACGGATATGGCACACTCAATAAGGATAAGAATAACAAGGTATCAGGTGATCATGTTCAGTTCCCACGTGCGACGCGGCCGCGGCGGCGCGGCGCAGTGGTCCACGACTTCACTAACTGGGTTACTGAACTAACATGTTGTTGTCATGCCAACCTCTACTAACCGTATCACTATCAAAATATCTACACAAATCTATAATCCTTCTACCATGCAGGTACGAATTTTTATCGAGTTTCAATGTCGTTTCAGTAGTAGAGCCCATGCTCTATTAGTTGTAACAGGCGCAGCCTTGGACTTGCTTGCTTAGGCATTTCTTTTCTTAAGTAAAAAGATGTGGACGAGCCACTTCACAATAAAAAATCCTGTTTTTATCGTGAAAAAGCTCGTCCGAGGCCAAATAATAACATTTATACTATAATTTTACACCTTCCATTCTGTGAGGAGACCCGTTTCCAACTGTGGTACAATATGGGTTAATGATGAATTGTTGTAAAATGCAATAAAAGTTAAATACTTACCTAATTACTGTACTTAACAACTTGTTACCAACTGTCGGTGCCGATCTTTTGGTTTGATCTTATAGGTAGTAGGTTCGTACATCTTCTTTTCATTTTTTGTTGCCATAAATAATATCAAGGGTACATTTATCACATTGATTTATGACAATGTATCGCGAGGCAACTTATACTGAGGGCCGCTGAAAGACAAACATCTGCAGACATATAATATATTATATCTATGTGTATCAAGTTATCAATAAGATATCTGAAAACTGAAACAGTGTTATGTGTATTACGGTGAAAATGTAATAATAATCTATTCTACATTATATTTTGATGTAGTTCTTGTAAGGTTATTTATTTTCTCATGCACACTCGTGTACTCGATGAATCTGTGAGATTCACATAAAACACGCACAGCCCCAATGTAGCAGCAATTACCATTCAGCCGAGAGCGCAACTTTGTGAAAGAACGTATCTCTGTGTAACGACCGCCTTATCTCCTCGGAGCGACTTCATTACTCAATACCAGCGCTTCCCCGCTAAACCTCTCTTTTATTATATCACAATTAACTCCATCCCTATTGCACCCAGTAGTGTGGCGTATACCGTGGTCTCCCTCTAACGTTCATCAGTAATGAATGGGCATTAGTATATGTTATTATTGACCGTCTTTCTGTCCCCATCTCTTAATCGTCGCAGCTTTTGTCTGTTTCGCCATTACTGTTGCGTTTGTGTTTACTCGTGCCACTTATCGCAGTAATATAATTCAGCATTGTGAACAACGTAATGTTATTAAGATTGATGATACGTGCGTTCATTACTTTTGTTTGCTCAAAATTACTTACGTCTCACGAATAACGGGTTATTGTACTTGTAACATTATTTATTACTTTATCTTTCTCATTATCCTAGAGAAGTATTTCGGTATTAAAATAAAAAACGTTGCCCCACACTAGAATTTTCTCCTCTATCGTGGGTGCGTTCACAAATATTTTTTTTATATTACCAGACCCAGTAGGTCATACAAATATTTATTCCGTGAGTGATGGAACCCGCCACCAGTGGCTCAAAAGCCGAATTCAGCGACTACGGTAAAGATGTCGTCAAAATGGCGTCGTCAATAATAATAATATTAATCGACTTAGGAAATACTATAATAGTGTGTGTACCTTTCCGTAGCTTAGGCCTACTGAGCTCCTTCACATACCTATAACGTAGTAGTCTGACCTACGCTCGATATTGGCCTTTCCCCAGACGCAACTAGTTCTTTTGTATGAGTGCCTACTTCATTCTTATTATTGCGTATTATAGTGGCTTTAAATAATTTTACTTTCTTTTCTACTTTCAAGTGCGTTGACATTACGCACTTGAAATACTGAACATGTGATTAAAAGAAGTGATCCAATGTCTATTAATGAACCTGTGAAACAAGTTTCTTCGTTGGAGATACTGAACTAGTCGATGCTTTTAATTCTTTGCCAGTGGGTGGGCTCGCGTTAGCCGGGTTCTATAGGCTGTAGAACTGACAAAGAAAGCGCTGTTTCTGGAAATGACGCGCACTATCCTTGAAAACAAAACAGTTCCAACCGATTAGCTATTGTGCTAAGTTATGGAATAGCTACCACAGTCAGGCTGAGGATAAGTACCATTATTTCCATAGACGTCTCCCGCGTACGACAAGAAGCCTTAATAATAAACTATGAATATAAAAGTTAAATTTATGTTTATTATGTTGTCAAATATCAAAATAACTTATTTACTAAGATTTATTCAAGACAGTTCCCAATACGCCCGCCTCTCACCGCCTCTTAAGCTGTGAAGAAGAAAAGTCGCAACAAACGCCGAAGCAACACATTTCTTATTGCTAAATTTTATTTTTGCTCTGTCTCTGAAATAATTATAATGTCAGCCACTGCAACTGCAAACATTATATTTTGTCAGCGAAGTTAGTACTCAAGCATCATTATTATAGTAGCAAACGCCCGCTCTAATACAATAACAGTGAAATGCGCACACTATGGATGGACCTACAAGACGTCAGTCAACTTGGGAGCGAATAAAAATGTACGACTCCACAGCCAGGAAGTTCAACCAGTCACCACAAAAAGCTGAATATTATTATACTGATCACATTAACAAATCAACTAGGAACATTTATAAAAAATCAAAATCCTAAGAACAGCAGAGACGCTCGCCGTGCTGTAAGCCGACATCCGTTCAGCTGATGTCAATCGTTATTTATTTTTCATAGATAGAGAAAATAATGACACCAGTTGAAAGCTGTTATTACCCTGACCACAGTGTACAGATACACAGTAGGCCAATTTACAAAGCGACGTGTCTTATGTCCCTACCTACCAAAGTAATCCTCAAATAAAGAGGTTTATCTTCAACAGAAATATGTAATTATAATAACATAATGTAATTCAGATGTTTTTATTCATTAATTCCGTTCCAGTTGAAGTTGACAAACTAAAAAATAACATTATGACAAGATGTAGTCATATCTGGAGACAACCCGCCTGAGAGTTCCGAGTGCCGTTTATGATTCACTTATGAATAAAGTTTATTCAGAAAAAATAAAATATACCTATTTACTTACTGACTAAATTACGATACAGTTTTAAGATTATTTTCTTACTTGTACTTCTGCGTGGTGTCGGCGAAGGGCAGGCGAATGTATTAATTGTCCGTATCTATGCGCTAGTCGTAATGACATCGTCGGTATGAAGACATTCCTGTTGTGAAACGCCCCCGACAACTACAGACGATAGGTGACACGCGCAAGCCATAAGCGACTGCTATATTCACTTACACTATGTAACAGTAGACTTAACCTAATCACGATCTAAATTATAAATGTAATGCAAAAATAATCATTCGAGGCTTCTTTTAACTTAGAATATAATAGCACAATAACTGATACTTAAGTATACTTAGTTTGACAAGTTAGACTAAAGCTACTTTGTGTTGGAGTACGCTGAGACGGTGGTACAGAGACCTTATGGTAGAATGAGTTCAACCCTAAATATTGACCATTGCACAAACATTATACAACATAAATTTTGGTCCTTCGAGCCGGATTTAAACCATTTCTTTCTTTGTTGTAATGTGTGCAAATAATCCCTTTGCCAAGTTCGCCAGAAACTTTGAGATAATCCCTGGAGTTAGCAATAAAACCTGATGTGCAAATTGACCAACAAATCTACCCTTAAAATCTTAGGAGTCCAATATGATCGTGTCGGTCATAACTTTACCTATTCTCAATCCACGTATAGGGACTTCACGCGCACACCAACGGTGCCAATTGATTCAAGTTTGAAATAACCATAATTGAACAAATTTATATGTTTTAATGTAATTTTATCCCCGATTTAAAATTAAAGGCGCATGATTTAAATGCAGCCATTAAACTCACTTAATTTATGTTGTTGAATAAATTTAACTCAAATAATTATTACATAGTAAACGCTGAATAATTACATTCGCAAAACAGTTAAAATTATGCGCGTTTAAATTGAATTACTATAGGTACATCATGAATTATTAAAATTAATGTTTGATGTGTGACCGCAAGAAGGACTTTTTTGGAAGAACTTATAAAAATGACACTTACTTTGTATAATTAGAGACAAGGTTGACTTGTGACGAACGACATTATTGAGAGGAAGCTAGTATCAAAGGCTTATTATCAAATCAGCAACTGTAACATGTTGCTTACTGTGTTTGATAAAAAAATAATAACTATAGCGTGGTATCAATTATGTTTGTTCACCCTCGCGACTGTAACTTTATTGAAATAAAACTATTTTTACGGATTTTATCGCGTTATATTGATATTATTAATCCCGACGTTTCGGACCCTTTACAGTGTCCATGGTCACGGGTAGACTGATTATACTTACCTATTTCAATGTATAATATTCACGTAAATGTCAAAAATCTATATAGCTTTATTTTCAATAACCGCTGTGCGGTTGTGTCTTGCACAGCGCCAATTTCTTTCATCGGTTCGTAAGCGATTAATATTGTATGAATTAACTAATCTAGTCGGACTACAGGCGAAATGACCGCCTTATGGATATACAAGAGAGAACCTTGATTGCGACAAGCACGAGCCGTTTTATTAAAACGCGTATATTACACCTGTCAAACACAGACAGGTTAATGATAACTGTTAGCTGTATCATACGGAATTTCTTGTTTGAAATTAAACTGTGTATTTTTATTCCACGTGGGCTGCGACGTTCAGGAAATTTACCTATTTATAAATATCATTAGTGAATTTTACTCAGCATCATTGGTAAGTATAATAAAAGTATTTTCTACTTAGAATTCTGGTGTTTTATCTAGGAGTGATACAAAAAAGAACTAGCTTTCTTATTGGTTTAAAAATAATGTAACCTACCTATGCAGGTATAAATATTTATTTCGTTGATGAAAATATTCATTATTAAATTTAGTGTTCACCACTGTGAGAGTGACTGGAATTAAACGTGGCATGTAATCTTCACCTTTAACCCACTTCTGGGCCACCACACTACCGTTATTATCACTCATTATAGCTCCCATAATGCGTGGTACAGAACATGACAATGTTACGCAAAGCTTTAGGCGACCAACACTCAAATATCAATACGCAATGACTTTTCCATTCTAACTTTGCAAAGAAACAAAAATTGCTCAAGACGAACTGAAACTAACTTCAGTCTCAGCTTCAGCCCACGGCCACCCACCTCAAATGCTGTGCACCGACAGTTCACAAGTATTATTGCACTCAACTTCTGCAGTCACGCGTCTGCAGACCCATGCATAACTCTGACAATATGTGCTGAATCGTTTACCATTGAATCAACAATGTAAACGCAATGTAATGATGATAATCCTCAGGCCATAGATCACGGCGTAATGCGATCTTGTCGAGGACGCGGACACTGGACCCTCCCTGTTGAAACAACGACACTGAATCATGCTCAGGGCTGGCCCACATGCTGAAATACATAATGTATAGCGAGGACAAACTGAGGATGTTTCATCACAGTCGTTTCTGAATATGGATAAATGATAATGATTTTATAATTAATATAATCAAAATTTATTCCAGAATGGAAAAATCTAACCAATCGAAATTCGAAATAAGATCTTTGAAGTTATTATAATGATGGATTTAATCGTTCGTTAATCTATGCTCATGTGATACTAATTTAAAATCAATAATATCCTATTATTTACTATTACACGTTTATCTATACTGTCAAAAAGAATATTTATTATCCAAGAACATAAAGTTGTCGAAGGCGTGCTCAATACGTCTGCAATATTGGCAACAGCCGGAAGACATAATTACAAACTTGTCTAGTAGAGACTGTCGCAGTAAGACGCGGCTCAGTCGGACCCTTTGCCCGAAGCCTAATATGTAGGGGGCGGATACACACTGATGCATTTCAGTAATTTAAATTGGTTTTCCATGCGATTTGGCTTTTCACGGTAGATTACGCGAGGAAATGAATACACTCATCTACTACTTGAAGAAGGAACCATACGTACAATACGTAGTGCAAAACTAGGCATGTAGCTATTTATATGCAAATATTATATGAGGTACTAGGTCATTCTAGTAGTACTTACGAATAAAATCAAAATGCCCGTTGGGGTGAAACCAATCACTCTTATTCGTAGTTTTAAAAAAAAACGTAAATAGTAATTATTTTAGTATTACTGAGCTTAGTGTTAAAGATGAGCATTTAATCTATGCTAGACATTTTTTATTTTTATACTACTAAGATGGCAAACAAGCATACGGCCCACCTGATAGTAAGCGGTTACCGTAGCTTGCAACGCTTGCAACAGGTACCAGGGGCTTCACATGCGCGTTGCCGACCCTGTAAAACGAAAGGGAATTAGTTGGATTGGCAGTATAAGGGTCAAAGTCCCAGAACCGCCAACTCAACGTTTCCTGGTGGAGCACTGGCTACCTTGCTCACTGTAAGAAACACGCAAACAAGCTCAAAGCAGTGTCATTTCACTTCAATTTTCTGCAAGACAAAATTATATTTTTAGTTTAAATTGCTCTTGTATACAGTAACATTGTGTGCCAGCCCTGCCAAGCGCGCAGTTCAATTGAGATGTCAGGCGGACCTCCGCGAGCCGCTGATTACACGCGTCGCGAATAGCAGCATGCACCTCTGCACCGGTACTGTTGCCCTGGTACCTTTGCCTCAGAGCTGTATTCATTATAGGGCGAGGCAGATGGGCCAGATAGGTCAGTAACGGTGCTGTGAAACGGCGTGTACTTAATTCAACTTAGGAAATTAAGAGTTGTAATGTAGATGATAGCGTGCAGTGCATTTGCGTGCATTTTTACTGAGTGCAAACTACTACTAGGTACTAGTGTTAACAAGCAAACTAGCTTAGACCAGGGACAATAAAATATCTTTAAACAATAATAATGAGATATTAGTTAGAACTTGTCACTAAGATAATAATTATGACAATCCAATAATCTTCACAATTCAAAAAGTTTTTTTAATTACCTTGGTATGAAAACAATGTTTACCAACGAGAAGTCCGTCCTTCTTTTAAGATTCCTAAATTTTAAACCACCCAGCCCGCTCGCTCTATGTACATATATGTATATAGGTTCATTGTGGGGATTAAAGTGTATCGTAGTATTCTTCGGTCGAGAATCCGCGTGCGATGCATAAATTGCGCTCAATCGGTAATAATTTAATAACACGGTGCTTTCTCCCGTGACCGCGCCTGCATGCATCGCGACCTGCGAGCCACGCGTAGGGCTTGCACATAGACTAACTATATTTTAAATATTCTAAAATGTATAAAATCCCTAAAGCAATCAGGTGGTATGCTCTTCTATTGCTGCTGAGTATGTCTGGGGTGGTTTCACCACTTTGCCAAATATTTGCCGCAAAGCAATAATATGCTGACATTCTTATATTCTGGTTTTAAGGGCAACGTAGCCATTTAAATTATTGGGCATATGCGACTTGACAACTGAGTTCACGAGATGACCACGTGCGGGTGATAATACTAGTGTTTCTGGCGTGCATAGGCTGCGGCTTGCGACTGCCGTTTCCCATCAGGGGGCCGTGTGCTTGTTTGTCAGCTCATTACAGTAAAAAAAACAATCGGTCCAATGAATGTAAACGTTTTTTGGTAGCGATTTTCAGAGTAGTGTGACTTTCAAACTATCCATAAATTTCTTAATGAAGCATATTCTATATAAAACGGACTTGTATAGTTTACATATAAACCATGAAAACTATGGAGTTCAAACACATTCATGACGTTTGATTAATTAATACAATATGAAGCTAACTAATTTCGGATTAAATGAAAATCTGTAGAGATAATTTACAATTTGATATTGAGAAATATTAGATATAGGTACTTCGCTGTATCTTATTTATGTCTGCACCGAAGTGCGACTAATCGTTAACAAACCGACTCTTGTGCAAGTATAGCTAGCAAATAAATCAATATTAAGTTAGCGATACATAATTGAACAATTACTAATAAATGCCATAAAGTTATAAATAAATTTATTGCAGACACACACTGCTTCTTATGATACTAACTGTACGGTTTATGACCTTACAGCTTTTAATGATAGTGGTTTGTGTAATTGACTGATATATATATCTACGCAAAATGTAGACCGCGCGTAAAGTGCTGACAGAATGATATAAAATTGATTTGTACATGCTGTCACTGTACTACACTAATAGTATCAGCTGTGAACTTAATAAAATTAAATAATATTAATTTCTGTACTTAAATAGATCTTTTAAAGACGCTTTTACAAGTCAATGTTTTGATTTCTTTTATGCTAGATATCGCCGGCATTTCCTAACTGATAACCTCTGAGACGAAACGCCAAAACAAACTCAGAGAATCGTAGTCACTCTTAAAGTCCAGACATAATAATATCAAATATGTGTGTCACAATGCAGGGGAATGTCTGAAATGGCCTTTTGAAGAAAGAGCCACAGTGGCTTTGAGTATACCAATAAGCTACATAAAGAACGACTTTATCACTAGTCGTAAGACAACGTGCAGATCCTTAGTAAATACATTTTCTATGTTTTCAATTCTTAATTTGCCGTTGCCGACTGCGGAAAATCAGCAATATGTCTTCACACACCGATAATTTGGCAACTGCCGGCTCTCCAACTACTGTTAACACATGTTTAATTGCTACCAAAGATTTTTAACGACTATATATGGAGTTATGTACATAGTCGCACATATATCAATAGTATGTAAGTTGTTACGTGTGGTGTGTGCACAGACGGTCGGAACAAACAATCGCTGCGAAGTGCCGGCTGGTTTGTTTAGCTCAAACTTTGTTACATTATGTATTATGTACACTCGTAATTGAATTGTCTGACAAATATTTGGCCCTATGTATACACGAGCGGCCTTATATCCGATGTAAACGACACGTCAGCATAATTAAACAACTCGAGTTGAAAACTCATTTCTTGCGGCATAAAATTTCCTTTCTTTCGTAAACTAAAAGTTTAATTAATTATAAACTAGCTGTATACAAACTTTTTGTGAAAAATTAGCGAGACAACTTAGTTAAGGTACCTAACTGCTATGTATCTCAAAATCTGATTACCTACTTATAAATTTTATTTTTCCATTATGGCGGATAACATTTACAATAAACCAGGTTTTATTCAAAGATTAAAAAGCGCAATAGATACTAAACTAATTCTACGGCCCACGCTCATATAAAAAAACGGCGCGTCGCGAGTGCGTGTTGGCGGCGTGTTTGCTCGCGTCCATAACCCGATCAACGCAACACTAATGCAATTAGCGTGATAGAGTTCACCGCACACCCGTGGCCTTTGGTCCTACGATCCACCGACGAACAGGCAATTTTATTACATACGTATAAATGTTTCAGCAAGACTGACTTATGAATTCGATTTTGTAGTGTGTCATAGAGAACCAGGCAAGACGTTCTTGAACATACACAAATACTTCAAAAGCAAAACAATTAAATGTCGCAGAATAATCAAAATTTTCACATTTCTTTTAATAGTCCAGTCAAAGTCTAAATCTATTCATAGCTAGAGCAACGAAACCCCTGGCTACATTACTTATACCAAATAAGCTAAACAAAATGAGCAATTTCATTGTTCGATACAAACATTGGTCAGGCAGCCGGTTGATAATGATACTGACTGCTCATGAGGGTGCTCAGGACGGGTCTTAATATATATACCGCCACTCGTTAAGTAATTATTAAAACAGAAGCTTTAGAATATACCTCGTCCAAAACTAAATACAGTAGGACTATTCAAACGATTCTGGCCCGTTCATTCCGCAACCCTTGCCAGCTGCGGAAGGATTCCTGTTATTAAACAAAACGCACATGTTACGCATGCCGCCGATAATAACACACCGCCCATGTCTCACTATCAAGGAGTGTGGCTACACTAGCGTGCACGTCGCACGTGCTTGTTATTTCATTACCTTCAATACTTCTTTGTTGCTTTTGAATTCTTAGATTCCAAAGCTTGCTTTACTTCATTCCCTGCAGTGAGATGTCCTACTCATTAATAATAAAATGCATTCTTTTTTGTTGTCTTCTATTTATTTGATGTGTTAACCAGAAACTCGGGAAGTCAACAATATTTACCATACTGACTAAAGAATACTGTAGAAAATACAGATATTATAACACATCACTCCGTTTAACGTGGAATTCTTCTCATACTTAACTAATAAAGTCATCTTAACAGCCAGAAGAGGAATACTGCTGAACAAAGATCATCCCCATGTACTGCCTGCATCCAACGACTCTCAGCGACCTCTACCAGGTCGCCTCTCCATACCGTCCGTCCTACGTTGCGCTTTCTGACGGAAAGTAGTACTTACAACAAATGATTGTTGTACTTACAGAATAAGTTAGTGCCACTAGAGTAAGTGTGGTGCAGTGATAGGTTGGGCCGATATGCTATCATGTCCAGCGTGGCCGCCCGACACCTACACACATCAAACCTAATGGCTGCTACAGAAAATGCCGTGCACGAGTAGTACAATACTGGGCCAATCTAACTAGAGTAAACTTAGTAATTTTTCTTTTCTTTATATCTCCCCTTTTCATTTGCCGTCGATACGATAAGAAGAAGAATAATCACTCACCTATCGTAGTATTTTAAAATCGGGAAGGTAGGTATTACATCCGCATTCTGCAACTACGTATTGACATTGCAATAGTATGTGCTTAATATAGGTTTTAAGTCAAACTTGACCCTGTAATTTGCTAGTATACATCCGGGACTGGCAGATCTACAATCTGAGAGTAATAGCGGTCATCAGCAAGCTATATCTTAATCGCGACGCAATTAAAACATCAGTATCTAATCTGCCCAGGGCGCGCGGCGGGTCCGTGGTGGGCCGGCGCCGGCGGTACGAATGCACGCGTTTTTTCGCGCAGATAGGGCCCGACTAGTAATTAGGGTGTGCGATATTTCACGCCTAGCACCCGATACGGTCGAGTTATGTGACCGCTATCGCCACTGACGGAGTGGTGCAAGTTTCAAGATTATCTCGGGCTAGTATTTTGACAGTATCTGGAAAATCTGGTTAAAACAAATACTATACAGAATGTAACAAAAACCCTGTCCGATCCGAAAGAGGCGTATTCCTTTTCTTATATACTTACTAATAAACATAGATAAAAATACGATATTAAAGAAACCAGAAAGTATCGATTTTTTTACTTCTAATAAACTTACACAATTCTCCACTAAATATGGGAAAATTTCATAAGTTGACAATACTCCACCCAGCGGCGAAATCTTTTAATATTTACCAATTTATTTTTCATTTTTACCTCAAAGGATGCCGCCAAGCGGCGCCGCTCCGTGCGCGCTTTGTCGTCGCCGACAGACTGTACCTAACTACCTACAGAGCGGCACGTGTAAGCCAATTGTTGTCCTAGACATGTCAGTCTCGCGTAGAGTTCGCTTCCGATCGGACGTCCGTGAATCTCTTATCACCTCGATTACCCATCGTATCGTGAGTAATGTCGTATTCCAATCTGTTGTCAATGTCGTGTTCCAATGTGCTTATGCTGCAATTATGCAGATGTTCGAAAAGACTACGAGTGAGTGAGAGTATGGGGTGCGTTTTGCTAGGCAAGGTATGCCAGTGCCGTCGGAGCGTGTATCCAACGTCTCCATGAACTTGAAGTTCACGTGTACACGTGTACGAACACGTGTCAAGCAGTGTCCATGAATGAGTACAAGACTCATTACCCTAATGCCGAAAGACCACGAAAACACGACGTGGAATATCAGTAAGTACCTATTGGAAGTTCACTTAAGGAACACGATCGCAGAATTTTGTAGATATCAAGTTCATGTTTTACAAAATAATTTTAACAAAGCAATACATTTAGTTTCTTGAAAAACAACGTCAATAATTATTTAGGTACCTATTAGGTAAGCAACACATTCCTGATACCCACGCGTAAGCGGAAGTATTGGGTATCACGATGCTTGTACGATACCAGCTGATACCTACGAGGTAATCATCCCTATGACTAATACGTAACAGCTGATACTTATGAAAAACACAAAAGAACGTCAATTATTAGGTAAACATAACTATGCCTGTAATCGATATATCTACGTGTAGGCCCAGTAGGTAAGATTCATTCGCATTAAATTTGTTTGGCGGCACGCGACAGAGCGGGCTGGCGGCACATGACAAAGGATCAAAAAGCGGCAAATTGCTCGGGCGGTTTCTTTGACACTAGTGTAGATCGAATTCAATAAACTTTATTTCGTGGATTGAGTGTTGACATGTAAAAGGTTTAGTTTTTTTTAAAATTTTATTTAAATTAATCGGTGAAAAAAAATATCTCGTATCTAATTATCATTTACGTGTTTGTGTACGTAATACGACACCTTATACGACCCTTAAGGATCGGACAGGGTTTTTGATACATACTGTATAGGTACATATGAAAATAAAGTCGGCATTCGTTATTAGATTCCAAAATTTCCTTATCAACATAGAAAGTGCTGCACCCAACAGAGAAGACATGGGTACTATAAATTATTCAATTAAAATTTGCTAAAAGTCTGAACTCTTCAAAAAATCATAAACTTACGGCGCGGCGCCGAGCTCGTCGCTCGTCGCTCGTGACTCGCACTGGAGCGCCGCGAGTTGTGATCTCGTTGCAGTGCAGTTGATCTGTGGCCCGCAATAGCAATTGATTCATCTCTTCGCCGCGCCGCTGCACCCGGTATGTACCTAGCGCCATACATCGCGTTTAATGTACCAGTGCTAACTGGGATCTATTCGGTTTGGAACTATGATAGTTAAT
Source organism: Acronicta alni (assembly GCA_964056405.1). NCBI lineage: Eukaryota > Metazoa > Arthropoda > Insecta > Lepidoptera > Noctuidae > Acronicta > Acronicta alni. The sequence continues at coordinate 16,583,513 of OZ043923.1, forward strand.
TAAAATTGGTGGTAAAGTGAACAAGTCTAACTGAACAGAATCCGGCAGTATTGAAATAATTGTGAGCTTAAAATGTAGGTTACAGTGGCTCCGAGGTGACCTGTGTCATGTAATTTTGAGACTTGAAGAAATTAAATATATGTACTTATATAATACATTTGCCACTCGCCAATACGTTATAACCCACCCGGTGCTCTATAATGAGAAAAATAACATTTTACACTGCAATGTGACGGACAGGCAATAAAAACGTACCAAATAAAAGATTATGTCTAAGAGTCGTAAACTCCGTTAATTATTAAATGTATTTCTACTTTTCACCATCTCACCATAATACGATAATGGAAATAGCGTTATGTCCCTGGACATTACATAACGCAGTTCGGCGAACGAGATGCTTTATTCATGATGTTTGACGACGTCTGTGGTCTAGTGGTTCGGGTGTCGGACCGCAGATCATGAGGTCATGGGTTCGATTCGAAGTGTTTGTGTTTGTTTGGATGTTTCATGTGTATTATAAGTATATATTTACAAAAAAAGGTATTTAAGTATTTATATCCATTGTCTAGTACCCATAGTACAAGCTCTGTTTATTTTGGGATTAGGTGGTGCTGTGTAAAATTGACCAAGAACATTTATTTATTATGTATTATTATTATACCGGCCCCGTCCCGGATTGTACTCGACTGATGATTCAGTTGAGTGAGACTCTGGTTCATACACGAGCCGGTTTTACTGAAACGCCGCACTGAATGACCAGCAGTGTTTGTTGAAATGAAGTAATAATGGTTACGTTCTGAGGATGGGCGGCTCACACGGTCGCTCTCGTGCACCGCAGTCCTCTGCTGCGTCGGCCGCGATGCACTCAGGTGCGATGCACCTCCACGTAAGCAGAGGAAATTAAATCTCAAAACATTTCAACGCTAACGACTAAATTGGACTCAAAGGCAAACAATAAAGTAAAACAATCAAACAGACAAAACTTGTATGGGACGGTGACGGAAAGAAACTGTATCTACGGACAGACAGTACTCCCGTACATACAGTGGTTATTTTCCACCAATAAGATACAATCTAAGAACATGCTATTTTAAGTCCTTATGCGATTTAATAAGTCATTTGGGACTAAGTAAGTCGCTGTATAAGGAGCCCTGGCATTGTTGTACATTTTCGGAAATCGTAGTGATTATCAAAATTAATTAGGCAAACATTTTGATAAAGATATATTCGACAGATAAAAGGCGTAACAGTCTGTAGGTACATTAATCTAGTACTGGGCAATGCTGTTTATTTCTAATTGAACTTAAGATAAAACGATCACATTTATCTAATCTTAGTTGAAATGTTTAAATGCAATTTGCAAGCCGTTTATGGAGCCAACTGTTGCTAAATATGTATAATGTTTGTTACAAGAAGCGGGCGCGTCGCATGTCAGTCCCTCCGCTACACTATTGTTCATTTACAAGGTTTATAACGGATGGTTGATACCCGTTTAATTATTTATTTATAATTATACTTAATGAAAAATGTAAATATTATAAAACTAACCGAAATACATATTCTAAATAATATAATATGTAAACGACAAGCTGGCGGCCGCAGGCGTGCGCGCACATCGTTTTTTTTCCAATGATTTTTGAAAAAAAAAACCTTCAGTGGGCTGGAACCAAGTAAATATATTTAAATTTAAATGTACTTAAAAATATCGACTGCCAAAGAGAAAAAATATGCTCCGTTTAGAGTCCTTACTGACCAGACCAGAACCCGAATACCATTTAACCGGATAGCATGCAAGCAGCGAGCGGCCGAAACCTCGCTCTCGCTCCCAATCAAATAAATTCGCTTGCGGTTACATTTCTCACGTCGCTGCTCCGATGGTACGGCGACTGTGAGTGCTCACCGACGACAACTTTTATTAAATTCTCCACGGATTTTTAATTTATTACACGGCTGAGGGGTGAATTATCATATCTGGTAGGTTATTTACGATGACGCGGTGGTCATTTGATTCCGGGTCACGTACCGATTAATAAAGCTCCCCATCCAGCCGGGCACTGCGAGCTCCAGACCCGCGCCGCCGCGCCGCCGCGCGCCAGAGCCGGAGCCGAGCTTCCTCTGAATTAATCGACGCAGTTTAGAGCTATTTAACATTATAATTGGGCTTGTCACAACGGTTTACTTGGGAACAGTGTCAAACTCATTTCGAAGGCCTTGCTGCAAATCGTCCATTTGTAATAGTAATTACAGTCATTTGAAACTAATTATTTTAAACTTATCGTGACTGGTTTGACTTTTAATAAGTTTGTGTTCTAAAATATACAATCTCAATATTATTCTGGTTAGTCGTAATGCTTTAACTAGAGCCGTAAACTTTTATTCGTAAGTAATTTCAATGTTTATAATTACATTAATTTTGTAGGAGTAACATCTTTTCGCAAATTCTAATCTCTACAGCCGACCTCTTACCAACAAACTCTTTTTACATTACGCGACAAAAATGTTTTTAAAGTTCATCCGCGTGAATAAGAGATTAAATGAGCGGAGCGTGAATAGCGCCGTTGATCTAGATAGCGGCGCAGTCGGCTCTCGGCAGCGTGCAGCGCACCGGGCGCGGCCGTCGACGTCGGCTGCGAGCTGCCGTCGTGCCGTGTCCGGGTCGTGTCCGGATAGCCGACGCGCTCTGTTAGTTGAGATTAGCTATGTTCACACGAAGTTGAATACCTAGGTATTTGTAACTTGGTAGATAGAAGTCTTTCTGTTAACGAAGATGCGCTGAAAGTACATCCCTTGTTTGATTGTAGGTACTTTGATTTATCATATTAATTCATTTAGTTACTTAAGATATAACAACTTAAAATGATATTCTTTTCAAGCCGTTCTAAGTTATATTAATCTATTGTTTAAGTACATATATAATATTTATATAACAACTAGTTATTCCGAACAACATACCTACCGAAGTTTTAATTAGGGAAAAAAAAACAGCTTCAGCTGTTGAGGTCCCACATAAATCAAAACTTCTTCATAAAAACAAATTTCACGTTCAAAAAAACTATTCCAAACATCGCAGTGAGTGAGTAGTTACTGTTGTCTGCAGGTTGCCCACGCGCCGCCCACCAGCGCGTAACTTAAACTTGATCGACTGATAGCCGTGATTGATTTGATGGATAGCAGATAGCGGTCGCGTAATTTATTGCTTCCTCTGCAGCCTTTATGATCGGTGTTGCGACTTGTCTTACAATAACATTAATTACGTGAGAACTATGTCCACTTACGTTAGAACTTAGCGCAGAAGTTATATGTGGAGTTGATATTACGCAGATATTATCTGCAAATGTCACTTGAAGAGTCTCGAACCCACGATCGATATGTAGCTGATATTGATGTTCTTTTTTATTTTGTGTCCACACCGCGCATACAGAACAACCATATAAATGTCAAAAGTTACAATGTCCACGAATGAAAAACTTTGTGATCAGTGACCGAAGACAACAGGAAACGCATCGCGAGGGCGAGCCGAGTGCTACGATAAAATATGGCGATGCAATAAAATATAGCGACGCTTTATAATATAGGTATGCGACGTGATAAAAATATCGCCAGTCGTCCGCACGCGCTGACAAATCGCGCACCCATAACTTTTACTACTTTCCCTGCTGTTCTGTCTACTCAAAGACAAAGATGGATTACAGAAGGATCGCTCTAATTATATTTCTACCTAATGTATAATAACTAGATGACAGACAAACTGGATTCTGTCTCAAATTCTGCTATGTAAAATATATTTCACACAGCAGAAAATATACATACATATTATAGTAGATACTGTGAGACTCCCAAATTTTAATTGACCCTTCAAGAAAGGAGATTCTTACTGAAGTTCCGTGCCTGTAACTACTGCCCTGAATTAATACTTCGACGAATTATACAGCGTGAAATTATAGTCGTTTTGGAACCGCAACGTGGTAACTTAGGATAATTAGTAGTACAAATAAAAAATATTAAGTTGACTGTACAGCTAATAATAAAAAAGTTGGCAATTCAAAAAAAAATTTCACTTGTTCGAGTTTGTTCGTAGTAGTGCACGAATATTTCATTCTTAAACCGCCTCAGTCTCAAGCTTGCCATTTATCAATGATGCGCCGCGGCGGCGCGGCGCGGTACGAGTCAGCTCATCAGCAGGTCACCTACCTACAGCAACGGGAGCGACGGACGGTCGGATGATCCGTCTGAGTACCTACTACGCGTGATTTAATAGCTAGTAGCTGGACAAGTACATTTTATTATTAAAATAAATTGCATTACGATGCAGATAGCGACGTAATTTGATGTTAGGTAGGTACCTAGGATCACAGTTCAAATAGGACAAGTATGGCGCCCAGCGAATCAGCTGATACGGGACACGAACGTAATACCTACATTCTTACTAAAAAAATTAGAATAAGACTGTGTGTAGGTAGGTTTTATCGTAGTTCTTATTTAAGAAAAAAAACGTTGCCCAACACTAGGATTTTCTCCTGTGTCATGGGTGCATTTACAAACATAAATTTTCACATACACAAACACGCAAGCCCAGAACATTCACCCACAGATCATACAAATTTGTTCCGAGCGAGGATCGAACCCGCGACAGGCGCAGCAGTCGCTCGCACAGCCGCTGCGCATCAACATTTTCACGCCAACTACGTAAATTGTACCTACTCCAATTTCTCGTTCATACTTTACACGGGCTTAGGACCGGCAGAAATACTTTATTTGAATTGAACTTATCTTTATTTTACTGTAGGTATCAATAATTAGAAACAGAGAGACAATGAACTGAGTAGGTACTTCAGGCGTTTGGATTTTTGGAATTTGAGCTATTTACAAAATAATTAACTTATGTACATAGCTAAGTACTTACCTATTAAAAGTTTATTTATAAATTGTTTACACTTCCCTGTACCGAAGCAAGTACACGAAATGGAGTCTGCCGCGTTCAATACACAAACGTGCCCGTTTTATGCTATTGTCTTTTAGCCTATCACTTTTCACTTTATCAAAGGCGTCCACTATCGCACTGCGTAACTCGTTAAGACTTTCATGTTCACGGGTATAAAGGAGTCTTTTTATTTCCGACCACAAGAAAAATCCAGGGGCGTTAAGTCTGGGCTCCGTGGTGGGCAAGCCACGGGACCGCCGCGCGACGTGGCCTATCCATCGATCACGGAACTGATTGTTTGGGTAAGCACGCACAACACTTGCATAACGAGCCGGGCAGCTGACATAGGGCAGTTCTTGCTGGTGCATCATTGTTGTTGATGACGTGAGCTCGACGGAACTTATAGGGATGTTAAGCCATTATTATTTAATGTTTTCCATACAAAGCATTAGCTAACATTAAATTCTTGTGCCGCCATTCTCGTGCTTCGTCGCGGAGCCCGCTCGAAGTACCTACTCCAGAATAGCGTCTTCGTTCTCCTGCGAGTCATTTAGGCGCCCTCGACCTTGCGCGTGAGCCGGCACACGGAATTGTCCATGATTGAGAAGGCGCTGGGTTGCAGCCAAGTTGGTAGGGGTTGAAGGTACTTGAGGACTTTCAATCCCTCGTAGCCGCAGCGCCTTTAAATGTTCTGGCCGGGAATACAACCGCTTGGCCTCAGCTTTGGCCTTCCAAATTGTAACTAGTAACAGTGTACAGCTGAACCATTGTCAAGTACCTACTCCGCGTTCGAATATTCATACTGAAGACTCATTTTCGCGTGGCTACGTAAAACGTAAAAAATGCAACCTTTATCGCGCGCGAGTTGCAACAGAACTGGCGGGTGCGGCCGTGCGGGGTGGTTAACGGGGAGCGGCGCGGGCGATGCGACGCGACGACGCGAGAGCGCTCGCCGCGCCGGCGCCGCGCAGCCTGTTACTAGGGGTAGGTACATAATACATTACAGCTGTGTGCGTGGATTGTAGGCAGCGGGCGCCGCGCCGCATACAATGGGCGGATAACGTGTCTAGGCATGTTTTACCGCTTAGTGTTGTGTGTGTAACATTGAATGACATCGATCGTAGTGATCGTAGTACGTAACATTGAGTGGAATTATCATGAGTTCTCATTTTTTGTTCGAATATGATATTACTTTTAATAATCAATAAAATAATATATTTTTATTTAATTTAAATTATATTTTAATAGGTTCTATTACTGATATAGAGTCTAAAATTTTCGGTTCCAAAACGACTACAAAATCATCGTGTATAATGATGAATTATATTATATAATGTTTTTTTATTATGTTATGTGGAGTGGTCCTTGTGCATCACTTATACAGTGGTACCAGTCTACAATATATTATAATTCGGCTGTGGTGGCGGTGGTGGTGGTTCCCGTCGATATCCCCCGGCGCTGCCACGTCGGCGTCGCGCGCCTGCACCTCATTCATTCATTCGTTGCCGGTCGCTGGTCGCTGCGGCGGCGGCGACATCATTTTGGAGCTATGGCTTTTAGTGATGGTCACATTTCCACTTGTCGTATCCCACTGCGATCTTCTCTTTTTTTATTATGCGTTAAATGCGTCCCTACTACGTATGTAACCTGTTGTAGTATGTTCCTACTAAACGGGTAGATTAATTCGAAGGTCGTAACAACCATGTAAGGTGATTATTTATATTGTATAAAATGCAAATTAAGGTCCGTATTTCAGGACAACGCACAATTAGCGGCGTGCATATAAAGTGAGCTAATCTTACGACTGCAATCAAAATAATTCCCTTAGCTTGTCCTCTGCATATCGCAAATGTCAATTAAAGCAAATTACCAGATTCTGTTGACATTTGTAGTCAATAAACGTAGCTCAGCAGCAACACTGAACGATACGTCAAGCGGCACAACATTACGAACAGTTCGTTTTAATAAACCTAATTTGGTAATGATGTAATTTACTAAACATGACAAATCAAATAATTTGGCGCATGCACGCAGCTATCACTGCTTTTTAAATTGATGTGTAGTCAACCAATATTATCTACTTTTCATATTTATGTACGTTTTATCGACGGTGAATGAAGTCTGCCGAGCCGCACTGGTTGCAGAACTACAAACTAACTACTCTCACTCTGAGAGGAGAACATGCCCAACACACAGTGACAGGACAGTGAATGAATTGATTATGATGGTACACGAGTGGTACAGTTTTCTGTCATAGCCCGCATGCGGCGCCACGAGTGCAGGATGCGTCGTCGTACAATATTAATAGTGATCGACTTAGGCGCGGCGCACACGAACGCACCGATACACAAGTCGACATGCACTACCTGTCGTGCGTGCACTCGTGCACCACCACCAGTCACCACTGATACGCCGGGGATTTTGTCAACACTTTCAATATGCGCATATTATGTATGGCTTATTTGCGAGAACTCACATAAACAATGTGCTTTTTTATTTTTATGTGTATTAAATATGTAGTCATAGCAAGCGGGATGGGCCACTACACGATAAGATTAGTACTGTTATCCTTAATAATAAAATTTATTATTAAGGATTGAAACGAGGTTTTTATTTTTGATATTTTATTATTAAGGATTGAAACGAGGTTTTTTGACAAGTTAATATTTAATATTAACTTGTCAAAAAACCTCGTTTTATATCAAATATGTATAGATAGACTACGCCAGTCTCTCCGCGACAACAGTCACCCTTTCCCTCCACAACTTTACGACGATTGGAAATTTACGACGTGTACGGGATATTAAACAGCTGATGCGTTCCACATACATTTCTTTCTACCCCTAGATCATTGAGGATGTAAATCATTTCGATACTAACTATGAATAATTTATTAATTCAAAAAAAATAATTCAGAGTGCAATATTTGAGAAAAAATTACATAAAGAACACTTGCGCCGTGATACTATTAGAAGTGTTCACCTTGATCTATACAAATGAAGTGCGAAGACAGCTCTCTGCACAAATGAACATTAGCTATAATATATTAAGCTAATTAAGACTCGAGGAAAATTCTTCTGTAAGCTATTCTTAAAAGCTGGCACACCGCGCTGGGCAGCGGCGGCGGCGGCGGCGGTGGCGCTCACGGCAAATACATTTATCACAACCCTCTAAAAACACCCAATAGCTGCGTGAAGGAATTAACATAAAATGTATTATGTTAATTCCTTTTTACGACTCTCCTCTATCATTGTTTGTAGATACCGATAGATATTTTGCATCCGGACAACAGATAAACGAAGGTTTTATTCGTTCGATGGTTGCATATATCGTTGGTTCCACAGCGTGTTGTGAATCTCGTACAGTGGAGCTGATCACGTGCGAATGTGAAGCGTAATAGTTTGATACAGTGCGGCGCGGCGGCGGCGCGGTGCCGGCGCGGCATGCGGCACCACCGACGCACGAGGGGCGCGCACCACTCGCGGGAGATTTTTACCAACCGTCTTCCTTCCGTGACACTTTTATTTATGTTGAAGTTGTTGAAGATCGAATGGGGATTTCACTTCAAACGTGTTCCCAAATCAATATTCTTAGGAGGGGTTACGCTTACTGTTTTGAATTGACAGACACAGTATTTAGATAGTTTCATATTGAGAATGAAAATAAACATCTTTATACAGCCGACAAAAGAGATATCAGTTTATGTATTAATTTTGTTGCAACAACAGCTACAACTGTTGCGAGTTATTGTATTACCGTTCATCTATTCAAAGCCGATTATAGCGCGCTGTCAAATGATCGCTCAATTTAATTATAAAAGATAATCTTTTAATATCGTAGCGAAATTAATGTTTTATAATAACCGGTAGTGGCGGTGTCTAGCCAGTCAGAAGCGATTGTGATCGCGTAACGAGAATATTCTAATATATGTAACTATAATTGGATACAAGTAGCCAGCAACAGAGATACATGGGCAATTTTGGAGCCCTTCATCTGAGGATGGTCCATGCTATTATTTATACAAATGAAACGAAAATAATTATTAAGTACCTACTTAATTTAATTCGGATTTAAAGTTTGCAATCAAAATTTATAATTCGAATTTATAATTTTTAATTTATTTTTATAATTTGAATGCAAATTTACTATATCTACATTTATATTTTTATTTAATTTAATATTTATTTTGATGTTTTTGTAAGACAATTTGTTTCCACGTAATACTTTTAGGGGTTTCGTGAGTTTTCTGCACTTACTTACGTTGTGACATGACCGTATCATCGCATCACTGCCGTGGCAGGGAATGGCGGAGACGGATTATATAATGTCCTTAATTATTTTATAATTAAATCCTTGCCTCCGACAACATCTCCTCACAATAGTAAGAGACGTAAGTCAGCGGCAGTTAGGCACGAATCATATACTGAAGCGACTGGGCTATAGTAAATCCTTTACGATTATATTTTTATATTATTTATCGTGTGACAAATATCAGACTCGTTAACAGAATATCAATATCAGAATCATCTACATATAGAAGGGGCATTTATAATACTGAGGTATGTTATCTTGGAAGGCTTGAGTTAATCCTATTGCTTTTGCAAGTTCAAGCAATCCATTATCATCGCATTATTGTTGTTTCATTTGTTAATTCATTCTTCAGACTCCTTACCAGTGTAGTGGCAGATGCAGAATCAATCTGTGAAAATGGGGGTTCACAGATCCTGAACTTGTTCAATGTTCCTGCGGCGTTCCAGACAATGTTTGTAACACTCGCTGGCGTGTCCACTGGACCCTGCACGAGGGACTATCTCTATGCAGCCACACGTGACGCCATTGAAGAGGTTTCATATTACTCGTTTTTTTTAACCAAAGACACGGTAAGAAGTACAGTCACAGACAATACAATTAAGCATCCATTTTTCACTTTGAATAAGGTAATAATTCGCTTCAGCCTGTTACCTGCGCCAACGATTCTCGCGTCATAATCGAGTGGAAACCACGTCTTTTGTCTGTCGCTGCTTATTATGAAGTGGCGCTTTTCACAGCAATTAAGTGCAGGACTCAGCCGCGCGCTGCAGGCGAGAGAGGGGGTGAGGGCGAGCACCGCAGGGGGAGACGGCTTTCACTACAAAACAGACAGGTGGTACAGTAGTATCGAAACTATACAATATGACGTAATATTTACTACATCTATAGCTCAAGAAAATACTTAATCCACAAATAGATGACCTTTTTTTTAATGATATTACAGTTTTCTTGCCAGTTACCAATATGAATCATAATAATATATCATACGACGATATTAGTTAATCGCACTGTGCGGAGTGGTCCTTCTGACGTATCTGCTTCGTACATAAATCAGACAAATTATACGTCTATAATTACACAATATAAGTGCGAGGAATAATTTTAATTGAAACAAACTTTGAGGTTTATTTTACAACAGTTTTGTAATTATCTATATTATTCAAAGATTAAAATTAAATTAAATTTATGTATCACAAGGCTTTTTTATACCACTAAGGTGACAAACAAGCATAATTATGGTCCACCTGATGGTAAGCGGTTACCCTAGCCTATAGACGCTTGCAACACCAGAGGTATCACTTGCGCGTTGCCGACCCTGTTAAAATCTTTTCACACCCGTCGTGAAGAACCCCATGCTATAGTTACTCGGGAAAACCTGGGCCGGGAGCTGATTCCTAGCAACAACCTAAGCGTGCGTGGGAAGAAATGGTACTTTATACTATCAGCAGTTGGTATGGTTTGGTACTTTGTAGGAGTCACTAACAGGAATAGTCGATATAAAACAGCAAATTTTTTTTTACACAATGTGTGTGACTTCAGACGTTTGTTGATGTTCTAAATTAATCATTCAATAAACTGTTCCACTGTAAATTGCGTACTATTTATGCTTTCTTTGAAATCTAAATGATATAAAAAATATTTGGCAGGTTTTTGATAGATATGCAAAGAATTTTATTAATCTGTAACATAATATACAAATCGATACCTAATTTATCATTTTCTAAATAAAACCTCATATAAATACTTTATAAAGTGTATGAATTACTAACAAAATTCTGATGAGTGTGATGTCCCGACCGTGAATACGACACAAGACCAATAGAGCAGTTATAGTGAAATACTATTTGTGTCATCGTTTTGCATGTATTTTGAATAGTTGTTTGTAACAGAGGAGGATACTAGCAAGGCTAACTAGCGTTGAGTAGCTATAAATAACGCTGACCTTGTAGGGTTATTTGGGAGCGGGCAGAGCCGCGTGAAATTAACTAAGCTAGCGGACCGCTAGTGTTTGACATCATACGCACTAACGTACCTATATTATAGTGACCATTTCTTTGGCACGAAATAGTAATCTTATTGTTAATTATAGAAATGTATGCATTTTCATGAGGTGTTCCATTTTCAATTATAAATTCTGATCAGTCAATTTGATGATAACTAAAAATGGACATCTCCCATAGAGCCATAACTTCGTAACTTGGGCTACATTAGCTTATAATTTATGCTAATCATTATACTCTTCACATTGATAAATATTCATACGACCGAAACTGAAAACGTTTTGTAAAGAAGCTCAACTTCGAAGGTCGAGAGTTTGGTATGTATTGTTTCGTTTAGTTTATTCGACAATTTATTAAGTCAGTCTGAGTCTTACTTGTTGCGATAATATTGTGTAACCTTAGTTTTATTGATGTTACAAAATTCAGAAGATTGTGTATTTTCTCAATATATGAATAGACCATAAACAAATAATAACATTTTATTTTATAAAATTTATAGATATGCTTATTTCCTATTTAAATGCCAAGAGTATGAGTACTTACTTAGTTCTTATTTTATTCAAAGACAACATGAAGTTGATCTAAATGTTAGTATAGCACTTTGTGTTTTAAAACTACACCACTAAACGATCTACTGAACTTGGTTATTTTTTTTATAATCGACACAGTTCGTAGGTTTGGTAGTGAGTTGTCACTATACGTCTATGAACTGTGTCGTGTATGTATCTGTGCATGTATAACTCGGCTAGGTTCCCACATTGTCAAGTCCGGCAGACAGTGCGGATCAAGTCGGCCCCGCTGTACAGCAGCAGCGCGTCACGTCGCGTCGCCGCCCTCCGCCGCGGAATATATTTCAGCGCCCATTAAACTTTATGGTGTCAACTTTTCAGCCACCGACAATAAAGTCATTTGCGTTATTTATGCAACATAAAGCCAGATATTGCACCACAGCTCACATCACCAAAATGTTGTCATTCTGATGGAAAAATACATTTATGTCGTGCAGCCAAATTTATTTATTTCACCTCCCATTGCGCAAACTCGATGCATCAAAGTTGTGACATATTTTTGTGAAGTTTTAACGTGTTCTGTAATTTATACGAGTGATCATTGACGTCGGCGGCTCGCGGTGCACAGTGCACGGTGCTACGCTGCAGCTCCATTGTATTTACAGTATAATGAAAGTAGCTCTACGGATATTTCCGTCCCAAAGTATCAGTTCAGTGCTATTAGAGCACATTCCGCCTGTAAAGGTTCGCTCCGTACATTTTTTAATATCGCCGACGGAATATGACCTCTCTACGTTTAATTGCTCCTAGAGGCTCCGAACATTAAGAAGCACTGTCTGTTATTACCACCGCTTTGCGAAAACGAGCTCTAGTTCTTCGTAATTAACGTTGAAATTTGATGGCCTCTGTTTCAGAGAGGATGCACATTTTAATCTAGACTTTGTGGTACTTTTTGCCGGTCGCAATTAGGAGCCCGCGACAAAGACCCAAAGAGATTTCAAAGGATTAAATGTTTCCATTACATAGACTTTTGTCGGAACAGAAATAATGTCATTGGTAAAGGCAACGCGCCTCGGGGATCAGTATATGTATAGAGGAAAACAAATTAGTATTTACTATTTGGTACGTAGTTGTTGTTGATAAATACGAGCCGCGGTGGTAATGAATGAGCCTGCTCCAGCTAGGCCTTAACTAACTACGAAATATCAGACCATTTACCGGATAATATACATATTTACGTTTACCTGTAAATTTTGAAAATCTCTTTTACGATATTCAGGTACGAACTTTTACAAAATAAAATTCCACAAAAACACTAAAGGAACATACAAAGTTATAGTTTATGGTGTGAATGAGCATAGCTTGTGGTACGCTAGAGGTGCTGGGTGCGATTCCCAGGTCGAGCAAAGTGTTATTTGGTTTTCTATGAAATCTCGAAGTAGCAGCTCGAAGTTTAGATTGGTAACCCCGTTGTTATCAATAGGCGCGCCCCCTATTAGGCATACCTATACATACTAGCGAAATGTTGGTGTACAATCAGTACACTTCTGGCTCACCCTCCCCGAAGGGTTTTTTTTATTCTACTCAGTTGGCAAACAAGCATACGGCCCACATGATGGTAAGCGGTTACCGTAACCTATAGACACGCATCACCAGGAGTATCACTTGCGCGTTACCGATCCTGTATTGAAAGAGGAATAGTTGGGTTGGCAGTATAAGGTTCTAAGTCCCCCCCACTGCCAACACAACGTTTCCTCGTGGAGCACTGGCAACCTTGTTCACCGTAAGAAACACAACACAGCTCAAAGCAGTTTTATTTTACTTCGATTTTCTGCAAGGCGTAGGTACTTCCCCAGTCGGGCAGCTCCAATTTAAGTGGAATTGAGGGTATAGGCGTGATGGTATGTTATGAGTAGGTATAGCTCTTACTTCTCTTTCTCTATATCCATCTTCCATGTAAGTATAGTCAACAAGGGCGCTTCGTCAGCAGAAGTGAGGTGTGAGCACGAAAACGCCGCGCCGCCGGCGCCGCCGGTGAGCGCGTCGCGAGCGGGTGGCTGCACTTGTTGCCGCCCGCGGCCGAGCCTTACACCTACTTGTGTTAATGTGCCACTCATAGCGGTGCCTCAACGTTCTATTTCTTCAGAATTGTCTATGGACAACTCATCGCCCCTGTATTCCCCGGGTTAGGCTGTGCTGTATGTTTAGGTCCCATGTCGCCATGGCAAGGTCCATGCCCGGTTGATGGAACAAATCCAAACTTCTACTACTGAGTACTGCTACTGAGTATTTCATAGATAAAGCCAATAACACTTTGATACACCTAGGAATCGAAACCTCTACAGTAGCAGCCGCGACACGCGTTTGAGACCCCAAGGCTAATGAGGCCTCAGGTGGCTGACGAGCCATGAGGATCTCAAGGATAAGGAGGATAAAACATGTCTTATGAGGCAGTGCCTTACGCCCTACCATACGGATGGGTTACCACAACTCTACTACACTCGCTTAATAACCACCTTATGTAAACTGGAGATGGATAGTCCGTCAGTAGGACTCACATAGAATATAAGTAAATGATACATTCAATATTTTTTTTGTTTTTAAAACAATTATAACAATTGAGTGACAAGTCTTCGTCCAGCATATTTATTATTTTTGGATTAAATAAGTTGTGTTAGCACACAACTTGTTTAATGTGAAAAAATCAAAGCATGCTTAGTCATGAATCTTATAAATAATGTATCTAATAAGGATAAGGAGTAATAAGGATTACGTCACACTATGCACTCCCTAATAAATTTCAATGTTTTTCTGTTTCAGGTACGGCCACAAAATATTTAGACGCATTTGTCTGTATTACACTCCGTAAGTAATATGCCTTTTTATTTCCTTAATCCTATTTAAGAGTGCCCACACGGCATAAAAGTGAGGGCCGAGAGCCGAGAGCCGACGGCCGAGGGGACAAGACAAATGACGTCGTCCTCGCAGATACGGCCGGCTATTATTGATGTTGTACCTGTACAGACTGGAACATTGCATTATCGCTAAATTTGTTATCATCACTAAATTAACGACATTGCTTGACAGGGAAGTTAACACAGAGCATAATTCTCAATATAATAAAATACATACATACATACACTCACGCCTTTTTCCCATAGGGGTAGGCAGAAACTAAAGAACGCCACTTGTTACGATTTTTGCATACTTCTTTCGCTTCGACCACATTCATACACCTTGTCATACATACACGCCGGTTGCGAGTACTACGCACCTGACCTTTTTGAAGAACCTCACCAATAAGGTCGGTATAAGTTTTTCTAGGGCGTCCCCTCTCGGCGGTTCCACTGACATTCGCCATATAAATCCTTTTTGTTAGTCGCCTTTCATCCATTCTCTCGACATTCCCAAACCATCCCAGCATATTCTTCTCAATTCTCGTCACTACATCGTCTTTTAATAATAAAATAGTAATTAATAATTTTCAAATATTTTTTCAAAGCTGCTAACACAGCAGCGTAATGTGTACATGAACTGGTGATGTCCAAATAATTGTGTGCGGCGTGCGTCGCGCGAGGTGCGAGCTCACGGTCGCGGTCGGGCAGTCGCGCGGCTCGCGTCGTGATCGATGCCGCGTCTGTTTGCACAGGACTGGTACTATTGACAGTATTGACACGCCTTGATTAATAACAAATAACATCGTATTTTTACTCGTCGCCCAATATTGATCCATTTACGGAAAAGGGAGAAAATCAGCTTTGCGAAGTTGTATTTTCATTTACCGAAGAAATTCACTTGATCGTGTAGCTGGCGTTGAATGGTGGCAATTTATTTACTTTTTTAATAAAATCGCACACACGGCACGCGGCACGATGCAGTCGTCAATGCGAGCGATCTATCACGTCGCGACGCGGCCGCCCGCACCCGCCCAGCGCCCGCGCTCCCTGACCTGACGTACGCGCCAACCTATACATATCATATATTACGTAAATATCTGATTTTCATTGGAACTCTTAAAGTAAGAGATTCTTTATTGATATTGAGAAACTAGTTTTAGATTTTTAAACTACTACCAGGCTCTCTACAATATGTCTTCAGAGAATTCTTGAATTCTTTGGAAACAGCAAAAAAACGTGATGCTAAACTTGAAAAGTTGCTGTGACAGGCAAGATTGAAGGGAAAACACATATAGGAAGGAGCCTGATGCGTTGGCCCGACCAGACTCGTTCGACACTCGACTCCAGTGTGAACGACGATATCCATGCTGCAAAGAATAGAGCAAAATGGAGGAACATAATTCGCAAGAAGCTTTACAGAGATCGATTTACAGAAGCTGTACAGAGATCACGACCCTCAGCAGTGAGTAAAACGACTCAAGGAGGAGGATAACAAACTATTGAATAATAATAAATTAATACTTAGGATATAGCTATTAATACCTACCTACCATATAAATACCGGTGCAAACGGTTTAATTGAGCTGAAATATCTGATGAGGCCAGTTAAACTATTTCAATAATAATATTTATTCATAATTACAAAGGTAAAATATAATACAGAGATAATTTATAAAATAATTAGGAGGTATTACAGTGTTAGGTGCCTGTACTAGGTAAACCTGTGTCACAAGCGGCAAGTGCTGATCAGATAACTTAGTAAAATATTATAATTTGTAATAACTAATAAACCAAACAGTAAGTAACATAAATTAGAAAAAATTAATAATGATAAAAAAATAATAAAAACATAAATTATTCAATAAATTAACATAGAACGATATTTTCTCCCAACATATCGGTTGACGAACTTTGTTCATCAAATTGACGAGTTAACAACATCGAAAACTGACCCTTCATTGTGTCGGGACTCGGGTGGTCGTATTTCTTACTTTGTAACTGTCACGTGACACATGCGGACGTACAAATAATCAAGGTAACCGCGTTCAGTAACATGAGCCATCAATAAGCGTGCCCCCCCCCCCCTCCCGCTCCAGCTCCACACCACCCCGCCTCGCCCTCGGTCCGCGGGGACAAGGGTGTGTACTGATTTGTAATTTGGTACGCGAGTCGCGTCGCGGGAGTCGCGCGTTATTTTGCCGCTTAATACGAAGTAGCCAAAGAAATTCCACTTCACGCAAATCTCCTACTAGCGGGCACTGTTCTATTTTCATAATAAGCCATAATGAAGAGATGCCAAATGTTGTTGCTCAACCACACACGCAAACGAAAACCAAAATATGCTATATCTGGATCTACCGCAAACGTCAGTTGTTTAAATATATCAACACTGTGATTAGCTTGGCATCAAAAGATCCCCCACACTGAACCTTCTGTTCTTTATATTGCATGTGTCCTGTACACGAGAGGAAGGAATCATCGCGCGTTAACTTTTTATAGCCCTTAGTAACAAAGACAATCGCTTCTATTGCCGTGTCCATATAATGTATGAGAGCATACAGCAGTGGACGTGATCCAATTTATTATTTTGTCGTTTGTCAAGCTGTAGTTAGTTTCATTTAGCATCCAAGCAATAGTGATTTAAATTCACAAATCTTAAATACAACGACTGGTCACACTCACTTCGGTTGGTCGCTTGAGTATTAACTATGGCTTCCTTTTGTCCATTTTGAAATGATTGTGCTACAATGGTATTACGAACTCTTGAAATTTTTTGAGATTTTTGTGTTCCGTGTCACAATATTATTATAAGCCCTAATGTGTTGTGCATATTAGTGCTTATAATATATTATTTTTATAATTGACTCATTCCCTCTCATCTCGTTCTCATGTATTTTATTAACGATAAAACTTCAATCATTCAAAAAAGCACCGCTATTGCGATGGAACTTGGTGGGTCCAAATACATCGTCACTTACCATTAGGTGAGATTGTGATCAAACGCTAACCTATCTCTTATAAAAAATATACAATGAGGTAATAAAACATTTTTATTCTTATATTTGTAAGGCCAACAATAATCTCAGTCATTAATTTATTTGTATTACCGTAGATTGAGTCGGGACGAAATCATAATTTATTATGAAGCTTATTAATTATTACTAAACACACACTCGCACCAAGTTACGTACTAGCAAAAAATTGTATAGTAAGTAAATTTGTATTACGTCTTCAAATTTGACCTGTATATTCATGCAAGCCACCTGTTCAGTAGAAATATTATTTGAGTAAAGTATTAGAATATATCGGAATAATAAGCTAAAGTAACGTCTAAGAATTTTGTTAAAAGGCTGAGCTAAGGTCTAAGTGATTAATGGCGATAAGCAATATTACAAGGCGTGCCCTTGTAATGTTGGTTACCACTAGGTACTAACTGCTACTCGCTGAGTCTAACGCGCCGACCCGTGCCCGCCGCCGCGCGCCGCCGCCTGGTTTGTAGTAAGTACACAATACATTGAGAGGAGATCCGTGCCTAACAGTGGGACATTAATACTTTAGTCTTTTTATAGTGTCAACGGTTAAACAATTTTCAAGTAGTCGGTAAATTTTTATGATGTTAGGTGTGGCCACATAGAGTTCGTCCCTCGTGCAGGTGTTCGGACAAATGGGACACGCCAATTATTATGTATTAGACTAATATCAAGACACTCGTTTCCGCAGACGTCAATTGATTACAGGTCAATTGGTCAATTACACGTCTTTACTAAATTTTAACTACTTAATTGATTTAATTCCTTGTTTATACGTTATCGTAACTAACTGTTGAAGCACTCTAATTTAACCACTAGAAGTGAACAAAACTTATTTTACGTGACTAATGAACTTGCTCCTTTAAACATATTCCTTTATTAATTATACTACAAAAGTCACTTCATGCTAGGAAAATAAAAGATCTTTTTTTTTAATCTTTTATACAGCTTGTGATAAATGTCGCTCTGAATGTTAGTTTTGACATGTTAGATGCTGCTTCTAACCCACTTGTCGTTATACAAAAAGAAGGAGAAGACAAAAAGATTCTATCTCACAGAGTGACTCGTTCACAACCAATATTATTTGTGATGTTTATCAATTTTATGATATCTACTGATTCCGAGGTCAGGACACTCCGGCCGGTCGACTACATTTTTTATTAAGATGGAATATCCATAACTTGCGAATTCATTAATTAAAGTCCTGCACAATGAGATTAAGTTTAACCATAAATGGTTCATTTTATTTTATGTTCTAACTAAAGAAGCATTGCTGTAAGTGATACTTTATCTATGAGGTACCTACACAATACCGACGCGGACGTGGCACTACCGACAGTCCTCGCACTGTATAAGTTCTCGCCTGAAGTCGTGCCGCTGAGTTAATTCCCGTTAGTTGATAACTTTAATTAACACACACTTGCTTATTACAGCGGCGCGGTGTCTAATAAGCTGTGCGGTGTTTATCCGACGCTCCATCGTAACGTATCTCGTGCTATACGAACACCACTCGGTGCACACAACAACATCTCGCTGACAGCCAGCAGAAGGTCTGCGGGAAATCTTATGCACCCACAAGCTGATAGAAATATTTTCTTTTCATGTACGTCTTAGACACTGTTTGTTTCAATGTTATGTTTAGAGTGGACCTTCTCCTCTGTAACACCGCCGCCGGCGCCGGCAGGTGCGCGCGGTGTAGTTGGTCGTAGCTCGCGGTAATGAAGCCAGCCAAGCCGCCGATAACCTTGCTCAGCCTTACGCACCTCTTGCCGCCTGCCTTGCATGTACGGGAATGGGAACGTGTAATGCCTAGATATTTTACAACAGAGGCATGTTTTCGGATACATCTAGAGATAAGACGTACCTGAAATACGATATCGACTTCGCGAAGCTTGTACCTTGTGCTTCTACAGCTAGAGAGTACCTCGGGTCTTTATCCGTGTTATTGTAAAACACAACTAATGTAATCAAATCACGTAGTCGATATACGGTACTGTGATGTGGTAATTAATTTAAATCATTCGTTTGTTCAATACTTATGACGTCACGTCACATATCCGTAAATAACTTTCTTCTATATAAACGTTGTCGTCTATAGTGGGCATGCAGGGCATTGCTATGTTTATTTCAGTCCAAGTCTACACAATTATTCAAAACCTAGTGGAACTTTTAACGAGGACAACTAGGTATTCCTTCAGTATTCAGATTACTTACATGTTGCCGTAATGAACCACGTAGCAAATCTACTTAATATCGTTATATGATTGATACATAGATATCTATAGCATTCTGTGATTGAATGAGTAACAGATTTCATTCTTACGCAATATAGTTAGTCTCAGATACTCCGCGGGCGGGGGTGGTTAAACGCGGGGAACATAAAACACGGGCGGAGCTGCAGGCACAGCTTGTGCTTGCAGCTCCGTTACAAAATGTTCGGTGACAAAGACAATGTTACGATCGAGAGCAGTGTTGAAACATAACAGCGCGAGAGGGTCACGTTTTCAGATATTTCAATTATAGCGGTCGCACCGGTAATGAATACTGTAATGAATACTCACGACGCGGACGCGGTGCACTGCTGCGCCGACACCGACCAACACGATTTATGACCCACTGAGCGCGCAATGAACTCGTGCTGCCCATATAGTTTAGCTTACCTCCACACTACTACGTAACCTTCAACATTACTATAAAATTGTGTTTGCTGAGCCTCTTCGGGTGGACAGGCCGACGCCGAAGAGTTGCTGCCTCAGGCAAGGAGGCCTATAGAGAAGACCAAATCTGAAGCGCTTGTCATGTCATGTCATTTTGTTTGGAGACAGTTATGTCGGATTACTTCGCCGTCTGAACAAAAAGAGTGAAAGGACATCACTCTACGTGGGTGTTTCCTGTTTACCGGGCTACCGGCTCCCGCTGAGCCTCGCGATCGACAACAAGCCGGTAATTGACGGACACCGCTCATTACACGTAAACAAAAATACAATTCATATGATTAACTTCTATTAATCGATGTTAACTCTACTATGTATGCCATGTATGGCTGTATACATACTTCAAATAACTGGTTCTTTACGAGAAGATATTTATGTACAACAGATTCCTCCAAGAAAACCTATGGAACCTATGAAAGTAGTTACCCCAATTATAAGTCCATCTGGTTCATCACTTTTAACATACCCCATTATGTAATTAGTCATCCTACTTTTTTGCCCACGTGACTGTCCAATGCTGTATAGAACTATTTCATTTGTCATCAAAAAAGTGCTCTTCCGCTGTTGTTTCGAAGATAGATGGCACCTCATGATTGCAGCCTCACACATACCGTCAGAATCATCATATGTCTGTACGGTGTTGGAGTATGTCGCGGCGAGAGATTTTAATATTTAACGCTAAGATGATTTACGAGGCGATTACACGCGTGACGCGACACTCCGCGTCACGCCGACGTGACGACCGCGACACGCGAGTGACGGCGACGTGCTTGCGTATGAAGAGAAGAATAAGTTGTCATATCCGTTAAGTAGGTAGGTAGTGAGCTAATGCCATAGCAAAGGAATTCTTCCTTTATTCTACAAGCACACGTCTGAATAAGAAAATATTATTGTAGCTTGTCGTCAAATTGTAAAATATAAACATGTAATATACCGTCACGCCTATGTAATTCTTCTTATGTATTATAAGTATTTCCTCGAAGGATTAGACAGAGGAGATTACCCTTACAATAGGGGGCGAGCCTATTGCCATTGACAGGGCATAAATCCAAACTCTGCTACTGAGAATTCAATAATACTTTGCTGGACCTGAGAATCAAACCCAAGACATCTACGTAGCAGTCGCGCTGACCACGACGCTAATAAGATACTCATGTGCTCTAGGCTAATGACTCTAATCAGACACAGACATTCGTCTGTGGATATTTCTAATTTTCTGGTTCTGATTAAAGTCAATGATATCGTTTCTAATAACGTGCTTGTTTGAACCTACTTATGAAGTAATTTTAAATGAAGTGCATGATAATAATTAAGGGAACTTAGCCGCCTAACTAACGTTAAGTGAATGCGATCGTTTGCCGACTGGCGCGCCATTAGAGCCACCTCGCCGAGTTCATACTTAATCTTAATCCCGGATAACTTCGCCTCAAACCAACCTATTATAATTCGGCTGCTGGAGTCAAGCCACGTTTACCACGTAGAATTAGTTACAGAAGGCCCACTCATAACTGTGTAAACCCAGCACCAATTGCTAACAAAAATATAATTTTGATATTCATAGATTGTAACTAGTGAATAGTAGGTATGTGCTAGATAATGATGGGCACGTATGAAATCACTACGGCTGGTGTTAGGATTATCCCAATGAGGAGACAAACAAGTAGGTATACGGCCCACGTGATAGTAAGCGGTTACCGTAGCCTATAGACGCTTATAGATAACACCAGTCGCGCGTTGCCGACTCTGTTAAAAGAAAGAGGAATAGTTGCGTTGGCAGTATAAGGGTCAAAGTCCTCCCACTGCCAACACAACGTTTCCTCGCGGACCACTGGCAACCTCGCTCACCGTAAGTAACACAACGCAGCTCAAAGCAGTGTAATTTCACTTCGATTTTCTACAAAGATTAATAATTGTATTTATAATGTAAAACTGGTGGCGTGTGAAGCAGGACCTCTGCGCGTGTCTGTGTGGTGGCAGGACCCCGCGCGCGACGCTCGACGCTCTCGCCCTAACTCATATTTGATTACGTATTACATGTGTCAGCCGACTTACTGATTATATGCTTTAGTGCACTATTACTACTTCTATTACTTCATTCGTATCATTTGAGAGCCACTTCACACATTAAATTGTTTCTCAGAATAATACTTTGATAATGACTGCTCATCATCATTATGTATCACTCCTTATGTATCGGGTAACAAATTCCTGCAAAGGAAAGTTATAACAAATATTGATGTAGTTACATAGAGACCGGTAGTGGTACAATGTAGTACATATTCGTTAGTTCTCGTTTCACAGCGGAATTGTGTTACACAAATGCTAGGATTTTGCAATTCGATTTCTCTCGTTAGCCTGCCCCTTAGTTGCCCTTTCTAAATGAACGTAAAGTTAGTCCACCGCTAGTGTGTCGCGCAGCTGTAAATACAAATCGTGCGGCCGTAAACAATGCTACCTCGACGACTAAACAAGCTGATTACCTGGCGAGCGCCGCCGATGATATCCGTCTAATGAATTCAGTGCCGCCGCCGCCTCCACCTAACTCGCGCTATTTCAATTACTGCACCCGCTACACAGATACGTCTCCCGCCTACGATACCGCGTTCAGGCCACGTACGTAGCCGCCCGTGAAAGGTAATTGGAGATAGCTACGTGCACTCGCCCAGTAATGGATACTAAACATGGACGGAGTTGTGGTACAAGGCGAAGATAGCGGTACGACCTAGGTGTCTGCATTCTCAATTAGGCAATTCTAGGATCATAGGTAGCACGGCCTGTGACCTGCCTGCGACACGGTGGGAGGAGGATGTCCATATTATCTATGAGAGGAATAATACCCGAGCGCCAATAATTGGCGCAATTGACATTCTCAAGCCCCACGCGGTACGAGGGAGCCATTTCTGATGCGCGCACGGCCGCACGGTGCTACCATCATGTTTATCATTTGCAAGTCGACCTATTTATTTTAGCAAGAATGCAAGTTTATG
Source organism: Acronicta alni (assembly GCA_964056405.1). Lineage (NCBI taxonomy): Eukaryota > Metazoa > Arthropoda > Insecta > Lepidoptera > Noctuidae > Acronicta > Acronicta alni. Next base: position 16,606,881 of record OZ043923.1, read on the forward strand.
TTTTTTGTGTCTGAGACAAGTTCATTTCTCTAATAGAATCGGTTTTTTAATTTAGATTGAAAAATATACTGAAGTATAAGATAAGATAAGCGTGATTAGGTGCGGCGTCGCCGTCGGCGGGGATCCCGACGCGGCCGTCAACTCGACTCATAACGCACCGAATCGCGGGCAGGTGAATAGTTATGAACAAAAGCAGGCATTACGCGGAGTGGATTACGCTGAGTCGTGTACGGCCGTCGTTATTAAACAATGGTTCACGCGGCGGATGACCCGCGCGCTCGTACCCGCGCGGGTCGAGATCGCGCCGCGCCGCGCCGCGCCTGTAGGGCACCCATCCATCAAGATTTTGCCTCACATGTCAAAATCTCATTGTTGGCTCTCGCCTAACTATGATTGATTTCAGGTCTTTTAACACACCCGGTTATTCAAAAAAGTAAAACAATTTAGACTTTCCGCTAAAAATTTCATGTTAGTTACGTAGAGGTATTTCATAAAACATTTCCATAAAAAGTCTTGTGATCATTAGTGCACCAACAGTACCAAGCTGTTAATTTAAACGATATTTCTTATTTTTTTTTTAAATTTTATCATCATATTGTATCGTGTTAGTTATTTGCTTATGGTAACTACAGATACATATATTTGAGATTCAGTAAGTATTTTGAAAAATACAGCATTAATCACAGTACAGTATTATGTTGTGTTCTACGCTGCATCATTATTTTAAGTACTATTAGATATTGAAATAAAACTTCTTTTTACGGATTTTATCGCGTATATTGATATTATTAATCCCGAAGTTTCGGACCCTTTACAGCGTCCATGTTCACGGGTAGACGTCCAATCCGTAAAAAGAAGTTTTATTTCAATGTATAATATTCGCGTAAATGTCAGAAATCAATACTATTAGGTATACTTAAATGTTGAAGTTAACAGTGAAGCTCCGCTCAGCTCAGCGATATCTCAACGAGGCCGGATGGAACCAAAAGTCTCGAGACGTAACGCTTTTTTCGTTGTAACAATTGCCAGGCAACTGCTACCGTAGGAACTTTGCTCCAAAACACTATAGAATATAATAGTTTCTTTCTTATTTAGATTAAAAATACGTTGCAAATTACACAAGTGTATCTAATCACACTAGGTAGCACCTTCGCGCTGAATTCGAACGATGTCCGCTAATTTCAGTACGTTCCGACAAATGATCAGTGTCGTGACGTGCACAAGTGCGTTACGTTATGTCAGTAGACACGTGATGCGATTGTCTGGAGTGAGGTGAGGCCGCGACGCGTCCGCCGCACTAACGCGGTTAGCGTGCCCTCCGTGTGACGCCGCACTAATGACCCGGGCCACAAGCACACTACGGAGTGACGACCGTAGTACACACCAATATCTACTAGAGAACATTTATGCAGAATGCATTTATACGTTTTCAACTTTTCATTGATAATCAATTCAGAAGGCGTGGATATAAAAGTAGTAGGTCCTGGTAGTGCGTCACTTCTTAATTAATTGATATATTAAATTTAACAAAACAATTTTTGTTGGACGATGACTGGATTGCCCCTATGAGGAAAGGCATAGCAGCTTTGTCTCTATACTTACATAAGAAGAGAGAAGCAAGTGATTTCAACTTAATCACACATCGCCTCATACGTTACGCTTGTACCTTCCACTCGCACAGAGAGGATGCGACGCTCCGCCATAATCGCGTTAGGTCCGTGTCACTGGTGTGCGCCGGGCGCCCGGGCTCACCTGCCCACACTGCTATGAGTGTCGACGCCGCGCGACATTTATTTCACTACACACGCCATCTATTCCATTACTAGATTCTAGAGTTAGATTCTAATATATACTTTCAGGTATTAGGTAGTTAACGTTTTCAAAATTATGATTTAAGTAATTCATTTGGGTTACGTTTACATAAATCAAATTATAACATTTTAGTAGGTACGGTGACCAACGAGTACTGTAACTGAACATAAACAAATTTTGAAAACATCACTACACCTAAACCTTTAATTCAACTTTCAAATCATCTTATGGACAAAGGACTCGTGCTACCTTTTCGGGTCAGTAACTTCTAGATAAAAAAAATGTGAAAGAGTTAAAAATTGCATCGCGTTCAGCTACTTTCGTTGCTGACTGTATCTATTTTAAATAATTGATATTAAGGCAACTAGGTGTGTGAAGTCTGCTAACCTGCACTAGGCCAGCGTGGTGGACTATAACTTAGCCTAATCCCTCTCAATCTGAGAGGAGACCCGTGCCCAGCAGTGGGACAGTATATGGGTTCATGATGATGAGGCAACTATGTAACATAAACAATGTACACTACATAAGGCAACCACAAAATTAGCATGTCGTAATTAATTACTTCCTTTAATTTGGTGTCAGAATATATAAAACATTCATAAAACCTTCTTGTCTGATTAAATGACATTGATGTACAAGAACAATTAATAATTATTCAGTCCGCCGAGTGTCGGGCTGTCGGCCCACGCGCGGTCGGTTTCCGCGCCTTCCCGTTCCCGTCCGTCACTCATATTATACTTTAGTCTACACTATATTATAATCTAACCCGTTATTACACGAAACTGAGTCTCCATATACTTAACTACCACGTTATAAACCGTGACTCACTTTAATGCATGTTTTAAAGTATAAGCTAGTTAATTCATGTAAGACCACCGTTAAACGGAACCGTGAGCAAAACATCTTACCGACTAAATGACATGTATAGTCCGTTAGTGTTTATGGTAATTATATATAGAATTTATTAAAAACGTTGAAGTAATTTGCTTGCATTTGCGCGTACATTTACTACGGGTTGTGTTTTTACGATTATATGCGATAAAATGGGAAATGTGTGCCTGTTTATATCTTCTAATATATAAAATTTCCATGTCACAATGTTAGTTACCGTACTCCTCCGAAAGGGCTGGACCGATTTGTATGAAATTTTGTGTGCATATCGGGGAGGTCTGAGAATCGGCTGAGATTTATCATATCAGCTAAATGATAAGGGTGACCCACCCCAATATTTTTTTTATGGCGAAACAACGTTTGCAGGGTCAGCTAGTTATAGATAACTGCTGCTATATTCAAATTCAAATGATACACTCTCGAATATTACCGTAGGACACTCTGTGCCAAATACCGAATACAAAGAAAGTAACTACTTACCACAAATAAAAGTATACGCGTATTTTAGAACACCTAAAGTAACGTTCAAGGTCATGCTAGACAATTGATCCACGAACTAGACACACCTTGAGATTAAAAACTAAAATTCCTGACTTTTGTGATAATGTGAAAGTCAAGTCAAATGTCAAGTGAAATAAAACACATTACGAGTAAGTAATGACGGCGACCATTACAACACGCGCACATCTTTAATCATACTAATATTATAAATATGAAAGTTTGGATTTTGTTTGTTTATTTGTTACTCAATCACGCAAAAACGGCTGAACCGATTTGCATGAAATTTGGTACCCTAATATAACATAAAAAGTACTACTACTTTTTATCCCAGAAAAATGTGGGAATGTCCCGGAAATCCCGAAAAACGGATAAAGGAGAAATACTTACGGGATTTTAATGAAATTTCACACACACATAGTATGTAACCGGGAATAACAAATAGGATATATTTTACCCCAGAAAAATGTGGGAATATCCCGGAAATCCCGAAAAACTAATATCTTATGGGATTCGAATGAAATTGCGTACACACATAGTATGTGACCGGGAATAACAAATAGGATACATTGTACTCCAAAATTATGTGGGAATTCCCAGAAAACTTATGTAGGAGACCTACTTACGGGATTTAAATGAAATGTTGGTACACTAATAGTTTGTGATTGGCGCTGGCATATTGAATACTTCTTTTCTCGGAACAAAGCGGGAATTTCCCTAACATTGAGTACTTCTTATCCCATGAATATAATCCGACAACAATTGTGTAACTAAATCTAGGCGTACGAAGTCGCGGGTAAAAGCTAGTTAGATAATAATTTGAAAATAATGCAACATTTAATTGTTATTGTAATAGTTCTCGTTATGTGGTCTGATGCATTTACAGTATTTTCTATTAAGGGGGATGGACGATAGTAGTATGAAAGGGACGCCAGACATGGAATTGCCTTTGACCAACGTACCGGAAAATGAGAAATGTCACGGCGCAAGAACAACTTAAATAAAAAACCTATGAACCAGTACCTAGAACTAAGTGAGCGGGGCTGGGCGGGGCGGGGCGGTGCGGCGGCGGCGCCACGTCACAATGTCATCCATCCCGCTGCGGTTGAATAACACGCATCTGTAGGTCACATCTTTTTGCAGCAAGTTAGACAACAAGGTGTTGTCACTTCGTAAACAACTGCACTACGTTAGTAACTTATAATTTGATTTATCATCATCAACCCATATACTGTCCCACTGCTGGGCACGGGTCTCCTCTCATATTGAGAGGGATTAGGCTGTAGTCCACCACGCTGGCCTAGTGCGGGTTGGCAGACTTCACAAACCTTCGAGAAAATCTCTAAGGTATGCAGGTTTCCTCACGATGTTTTCCTTCACCGTTTAAGCGAGTGATAATTAATACGCACATGAATTCGAAAAGTCAGAGGTGCGTGCCTTGGGTTCGAACTCGAGATCTTCGACTTGGCAGTCCAATGGTCATACCGCTAGGCTATCACTGCTTTTTTTGATTAAATAATTTTATTATGTTATGATATTAATGATAGGTTAAGAAGTTATATGTATATATAAGAAGAAGAATGGAGTTAAGATATAATGACGTTGGTGTTTCGATAACGTTTTGGAATAATGTATCACGCAATATGTGTCACGACAAAGCTTGTTAGCTCCCTACATACCAAACTCTTTGGCGCGGATAATATAATTTATAAGGCAATCTATGTATAAACGCTACCTGAATACCTCTTCTGTCGACGTGTCCAAAAAAATCGTATCCCTCATTTACTAATCTCTCTATGACAGAAGTATGTTCGTTCGCATGACAGTACTCCACACTAGACGCACTCGCTGATTGATGGCAACGTAGCACTTTCGTAGCTACGCCGTAGCACCGGTAGCACGTAGCACCGAGCAGGGTTGTCACTTTCGAAGGCTGCACTCACTTTCCGTATAGGTCGTACTACAAATATGGAAGACGCGCGCTAATGAACTGATGAATGAAGCACCTTGTCGGCACCTGGTGACGTCATGTATCCTTGAGTCCTTGAGTTGAGATCCTTGAGTCGACGTCTTGCCGAGTCAATGACGTCGACTTTTGACCCCCAACACGCAACAAAGGTATATACAATACAATTTAATAACGAAAATCATGCTTAAATGAGACCAGTAGTTCTGTTGGCGTAGGTAAATAAGGAGTAGGCTTTTATTTTTAGTAGGCGATAGAAATAGTTTCCATGCGTGATTTAAATTTGAATCCACTAGTGTTTTAGGACAGGACCGATTACACTTACTTTATCAAAGCTGTCAAGAAAATATGACTGTTTGATTACCGTGAAAATGAATACCATGACTCTTCTAAACTTTGGTCATATTGTAAGGTCTTGTAATTATTTAATACATTATAAGTAAAAAGTGAAAGTACCCTCGGATAATTTTAAAATAATAACTACTTGTTGCCATTCTGATTTTCAAAGGGAAGCGCATTCCACAGAAGTATGAACTGTATAAAGAAAGAAGAATGCAGAAAGCCGGAACGATGAGGAAGACATTGTTGTACCAGAACAAATTGCCGAAGCCTTTGCTGAACAATTTAATTTGAGTTTTGTTAGCGAACCCGATGGACCAATGCCAAATATCAATGTACCTACAGTTATAAACGCTGTACAAGAGTTTAGCATTACTGGAGATTTGGTAAGAAAGACATTGTCCAGCTTCAACGACACCACAGCCACAGGGCCTGACGACATCCCATCTATACTACTCAAAAAATGCTCAGGAGTCCTGATTGACAAAATAGCGAAAATTATGAACAAATCCTTGAATGATGGAATAGTGCCAGCTGATTGGAAAATGGCCAATGTAGTGCCGATTTATAAAAAAGGAAATAAATTGTTACCTGTCAACTACAGACCTATAAGTCTGACCAGCGTTTTGTGCAAAACTATGGAAAAAATAATAGCCAACCAAATAAGAGACTTTTTGAAACAAGAACAAATAATCCTGGACGAGCAGCATGGTTTCATCCCAAGGCGTTCAGTTACAACAAATTTATTGTATTGCCTTAACGAGTGGACACGCAACTATAATGATGGACAAGCAACGGATGTTATTTATCTAGATTACGAGAAGGCATTCGACCGAGTCCCTTTGAAACGCCTCATACATAAATTGGAACACCTTGGCATACGTGGAAAATTATTAGCCTGGATAAGTGACTTTCTGTCAAATAGAACATTTCGTGTGCGCATTGGGGAAGTCATGTCAAAACCCCAAAGAGTACTAAGTGGTGTGCCTCAAGGATCGGTACTTGGCCCATTGCTTTTTATCTTGTACCTCACGGACCTAAAAAATACTCTACAACTACCATTCTCACTTTTTGCTGATGATACAAAATTTTTTGGAAACCCGCAAACACAATGGCAAGCCATCCAAAACGACTTAACTGCTATATTTAACTGGACTCAAGAGTGGCTTCTGACTTTAAATGTTGATAAATGCACTGTACTACACATTGGTAAAAACAATCCTCATAAAACTTATTATCTTGGCCATCAACAATTAACACCTGTCGAAACACATAAGGATTTGGGAGTTACTGTGTCTGTCGATCTAAAGTGGGAAACTCATATACATAAGATTGTAAAGAAAACAAATTCTATACTCTATATCATTCGTAAGGCGTTCAAATGTCTCACAGCCAAAAGCTTCATAAAACTATACAAGACCTATGTAAGACCTCTCCTTGAACATGCTTACGCAATCTGGGACCCTTACTTCAAAAAAGACATCAAGCTCATTGATAACGTTCAGAGAAGAGCTACCAAGATGGTTCGTTCAATGCGCAATTTACCATATGAACAGCGTCTCAAAGACCTTGGCCTCACCACACTAGAACAGCGGCGACAGAGGGGAAGTTTAATTGAAACCTATAAAATCTTCTCTGATCACTATGATGTCCCTAGCCTTAAGGACATGTTTAAGCAGAACGAAAATAAACACTTGCGTGGCCACCCTTTGAAACTTTGGGAAAACTCATCGAAAAAGAAACCAATGAAGCATTTCTTGCCTAATAGAGTGGTAACAGCATGGAACAAACTACCAGAAAACACTGTGATGGCTCCAACATTGAACTGCTTCAAGAACAGATTGGATAAGGAAAACATCTCCAAGCTATTTGATACACACGCATCAGCTAATTAGCTGCTAGTGTGTTTTACCAATAATAATAATAATTGTTAGAGACGATTAAATGAAAAGCGAAATTTTTTATTATTAATCGTGCATTATTTTATTATTTATCCGTTGTCGTCCCACTGCAGGGCAAAGGCCTCCCTACCCTCCTTCCATTCCTCACGGTTCAAGGCTATATTGGGCCAATCCTTCCAGAAAAATTCAAGCTCATCCCGCCATCTTTATCTAGGCCTGCCGCGTTGTCGCCTGCCGTTTTGTGGGACCCATTCGGTACTTCTTTTATCCCACAGCTCATTTGACATACGACGCGTGTGACAAACGCATGCACATTACACATTCCCCTCCGGCGGCCGCCGCCGCCGCCGCGGTCGCACTGAAATACGTTTCGGAAATCACTGAAATACTACCAGCGTGTTTGTTTAAAATTCAACGATGAGACGTGGGGTACAATCCTGCAGGAACGTTTCTTTTTATGGGGGTCACTCGAGTAAATAACTCGTCTTCATTCGGGGGCTTCGCAGTCGAGTCACGCGCCGCCCCCTCCCCGGCGAGACCCCCGTCCCACCCCCTCGCAGGAACACACCGGACTGAATATTTGAGCCATGCATTTATATTGACGTCATTGAGTGTGAGTAATGGGCATCATCATTACAGTTACAGCTCCGACGTGAACATAACTCAAGCAACACGCTATACGTTCGATTTGGTTACAAAATGTGACATTTACATTAACCACACATTATAGTTTTCCATGTTATTTCTATTTGTTTTATAAGCACTTTTTCAACGCAACATAGTTTGTCTAGATGCGTGGGTTTGCGTGGGAGACTAGTGATTGTTACCATTATATCTTGTATAGAGAGCGCTCTATCTTGAATGCTAATGAATAAAAACCTTAGATAAACGGCTCAATTTATTGTTATAATTTAGTTTATATCAAGTCAATTTATAGCTTTAATATTCAATGAGCTAACAAATACTCATAATAAATGATACATACTATGGTTCAAGGGGGGGCCTACTAAGAAAACCGAACTATGTACTGTTTTACCCCGGTGGTGTTACGTTGTAACTACCTAAATGTCGGATACAGTGTGCCAAAAAATACAATAGTGTTCAACTGTGGCACTACAGCATCGCTTAATAGATGTTATCTAACAAGTCACATTAAACCGCAGTTGCTTTAACACGTTGCACAAGTTTGCTTTTGCACAAGTTAATCAGTGTTATTAAGATTGAGTTGTTAGTAGCTACCACTAAATGATGATATTGACTAACTTAGTTAAGATTGTGACCACGCTGTGTACCACCTTACTGAGTAGGTACAAAGTAACTGTATGGTGTCGAGGTGCTCCATCACACGGCTATCTTAATTACCACTACAAATTAAATCGTGTCGCCGACTAACTTACAAGTGTCACACTTAATGTTGTAAAATTGCTTGGTGGAACGATTGGCGATTTGCATATAAATGGGCGCGGAACACTTGCACGTCTGTACACGTTACAGTACTGATGTCTCTATCTGTACGTGCTCCGGTCACAGTCATCTTAGCAAATAAGCAAGTCTCGGACACCAGACAATATTAATGAATGGGCGGCCTAGTACATAGAATAATGTTTCTGTGTTACTTCATTTCTCTAGAATAAGTACTGTGTTTACACAAAAAAACTAATCATCGAGGAATATAATTTGTATATATTTATTAAAATCCACGATTTACTTGCAACGTATATTTTTCGAGAATTTCATCAGTTCTTTACAAAATATTTTGATTTACCTCAGAGTATTTTCTGAAAGATACAAAACTCAGAAATTTTGCGAGAAAGCGTTCGCTGAGCTTTTCTCAAAGTTATTCATTGTTCCACAAGAACAAATCAAAGCACGTCTTTAAAAGCCATTCTTATTTATATATTGATGGTCGTATAAATGTAAACGGTAGAGCAGCAGTGTACGACGATTACTGTTCCTGATTTCCAAATTCATGAGGCGAGTGCCGCGGAAATGTGCAATCGACGATATTGCACCCGCGCCGCGCCGCGCTTCCGATACCGGCCCGGTGCGCGCGCGCCTTCACGTAACTGACTGTACACTCAGTGCATATTAAACGCTGTATGTTCTCTTTACAAAAGCATTTATATTGCTACACTGCTTATAGCAACTGTACACTGTCGTTTGGTCATATTCTAGTAATCAGTTTGATCTAAAAATACTCCTAAATTATTACGGTGACTTCATTGTTTGTTTGGTTTCCTATATAGACATAAGAAATCGGACAGTAATATTTGCATAGAAATCAGTTCGTTTGTCCGTGACGTACACGACACGTGTCGTAAGTGGTGCTCATAAATAGGCACACTTTACTGTTTCACACGGGACCACGGCCACGCGCTCACGCGGTGCTGCACGCTGGGTCACAATGGACTATAACTTTATCTTCTTATCGTTTTAACTTTTGTCGATGATATCGTCACATCCTTATTTCAGAGTGTAAGTATTTTCACAACAAATAATTTGAGTTGACAATCTCGACATGAAGACTAATGGATTGCATTCACAGCGATTATACACGATGATTTTGTAGTCGTTTTGGAACCGAAAATTTTAGACTCTATATCAGTAATAGAACCTATTAAAATATAATTTAAATTAAATAAAAATACATTATTTTATTGATTATTAAAAGTAATGTCATATTCGAACAAAAAATGAGAACTCATGATAATTCCACTCAATGTTACGTACTACGATCACTACGATCGATGTCATTCAATGTTACACACACAACACTAAGCGGTAAAACATGCCTAGACACGTTATCCGCCCATTGGATGCGGCGCGGCGCCCGCTGCCTACAATCCACGCACACAGCTGTAATGTATTATGTACCTACCCCTAGTAACAGGCTGCGCGGCGCCGGCGCGGCGGGCGCTCGCGCGCCGTCGCCCGCGCCTCACCCACCCCCGTTAACCGACGCGCACCCGCCAGTTTTGCGGCAACTCGCGCGCGGTAAAGGTTGCATTGTTTACGTTTTACGTAGCCACGCGAAAATGAGTCTTCAGTATGAATATTCGAACGCGGAGTAGTTACTTGACAATGGTTCAGCTGTACACTGTTACTAGTTACAATTTGGAAGGCCAAGCGGTTGTATTCCCGGCCAGAACATTTAAAAGCGCTGCGGCTACGAGGTATTGAAAGTCCTCAAGTACCTTCAACCCCTACCAACTTGGCTGCAACCCAGCGCCTTCTCAATCATGGACAATTCCGTGTGCCGGCTCACGCACAAGTTCGAGGGCGCCTAAATGACTCGCAGGAGAACGAAGACGCTATTCTGGAGTAGGTATTTCGAGCGGGCTCCGCGGCGAAGCACGAGAATGGCGGCACAAGAATTTAATGTTAGCCAATGCTTTGTATGGAAAACATTATGGCTTAACATCCCTGTAAGTTCCGTCGAGCTCACGTCATCAACAACAATGATGTACCGGCAAGAACTGCCCTATGTCAGCTGCCCGGCTAGTTATGCAAGTGTTGTGCGTGCTTACCCAAACAATCAGTTCCGTGATCGATGGATAGGCCACGTCGCGCGGCGGTCCCGTGGCTTGCCCACCACGGAGCCCAGACTTAACGCCCCTGGATTTTTCTTGTGGTCGGAAATAAAAAGACTTATACTTATACCCGTGAACATGAAAGTCTTAACGAGTTACGCAGTGCGATAGTGGACGCCTTTGATAAAGTGAAAAGTGATAGGCTAAAAGACAATAGCATAAAACGGACACGTTTGTGTATTGAACGCGGCAGACTCCATTTCGTGTAGTTGCTTCGGTACAGGGAAGTGTAAACAATTATAAATAAACTTTTAATAGGTAAGTACTTAGCTATGTACATAAGTTAATTATTTTGTAAATAGCTCAAATTCCAAAAATCCAAACGCCTGAAGTACCTACTCAGTGCATTGGCTCTCTGTTTCTAATTATTGATACCTACAGTAAAATAAAGATAAGTTCAATTCAAATAAAGTATTTCTGCCGGTCCTAAGCCCGTGTAAAGTATGAACGAGAAATTGGAGTAGGTACAATTTACGTAGTTGGCGTGAAAATGTTGATGCGCAGCGGCTGTGCGAGCGACTGCTGCGCCTGTCGCGGGTTCGATCCTCGCTCGGAACAAATTTGTATGATCTGTGGGTGAATGTTCTGGGCTTGCGTGTTTGTGTATGTGAAAATTTATGTTTGTAAATGCACCCATGACACAGGAGAAAATCCTAGTGTTGGGCAACGTTTTTTTTCTTAAATAAGAACTACGATAAAACCTACCTACACACAGTCTTATTCTAATTTTTTTAGTAAGAATGTAGGTATTACGTTCGTGTCCCGTATCAGCTGATTCGCTGGGCGCCATACTTGTAGTATTTGAACTGCGATCTAGGTACTAACCTAACATCAAATTACGTCGCTATCTGCATCGTAATGCAATTTATTTTAATAATAAAATGTACTTGTCTAGCTACTAGCTATTAAATCACGCGTAGTAGGTACTCGGACGAATCATCCGACCGTCGTCCGTCGCTCGCGTTGCTGTAGGTAGGTAACCAGCTGATGAGCTGACTCGTACCGCGCTCGCGCCACCGCGCCCCGCGCCCGCGCCACCCGCCGCGCATCATTGATAAATGGCAAGCTTGAGACTGCGGCGGTTTTAGAATGAAATATTCGTGCACTACTACGAACAAACTCGAACAAGTGAAATTTTTTTTTGAAATGCCAACTTTTTTATTATTAGCTGTACAGTCAACTTAATATTTTTTATTTGTACTATTAATTATCCTAAGTTACCACGTTTCGGTTCCAAAACGACTATAAAGTCACGGTGTATATCACCGTGTTCCGCTAACGAATTCATCGCTCACAAACGACTTTTACTTATTTTACTTTGCATCAGACTCTTTTATTTTGTTACACTTACGAGCTCTGGCACCAAGCGTGTCGCATAGTATGCGCACAGCTTAATGCTGTATATTACAGAGGCTTAGTGAGCTTTTGACGAGGATAACATTGTATCCTCTTTAATTCAAAGAACACATTAGCAACGCATGCAGAATGTCACTCGACACGCTAAGTACAGGCGTCCGCGTCGGTGACAAACTTTCATCTGCATGCATTAATATTAATATCAAAGTAGTCGTGGTGTAAAGTATATTATAGCTGAACGACTGGACGGCAATCACTTATATCGTATATAAATTTCATAAGTCTGAATACGACTAATCGCGTGTAGATTTGTTGTTGGATTAAAGCACCCGTCATCATGTGCGCCGGTCGCGGCTGCTGGCACCGACTGTAACGTTATTATTATAGATTCCTTGAAGCGTGGCCATTCTGTCGACTGCTCAGGGACGCTCGTTTTTATTTGCGAAAGGAGACATAAAGCAGAGATCACTTTGGTCTTATTAGCAAATATAAATCAGCACCGGTGCGGTTGTAAACTCGCCGCGCGAGCTCCGCGCCAGAGGGGACGTTCAAAAACGACGACGTGCACTTGTACAAATAAATTGTCATTAGATTCGTCACTTTGTATAATTAAATAAACCCAGTTATAAATCTACCTTCCTATAGTAACTGTTTAACCTGTTTAAACTAGATAGATAGTAATGCATATGCCAATTGCCACAAAATAAAACATAGCAACCAAAATAAAAAAGACATTTTATTTTACAACAGTCTACTGCAATGAAATGAAAATGATTTAATGATCAAATTATATTCCTTGTACAAATTTAATAGTGATGAAACATTTTTAATCCTCGTGCACTCCTTCGATATGTAAATAGTGCTGCGACTTGAGTAGTGATATTAGTTGCGAAGTGTGCGCGGAGCGTTGTGCGTCCGACTGGGTCCGGTCGCGACCGGGCGCAGTGCGACACCGCAGTGCGCCGGCACCGCTCGACGCTCGCTCCGCCGCGCGCCGCGTGTTGCCTGCAACTGCTATGATCGGGCGCTTGCTATTAGATTTGGCTTTACATAGTATATTTTTCCGATAAAAAAATATGGATCCGATGCACTTACTTATAATGTAGATTACACCAAATTTTACATTACACTGGGTCCGTAGTGTTCCATCTTTTCCTTTTCCCGTGTGTTCATTAGTTAACCAGAGTTTAAAGTAATTAGATATTGTTGTACAAGTACCCCGGAAGTCTGCTGAATGGGCCCTTGCCTTGTTGTTTAAAACTAAGTAGGCTATTAAAATTAACTGTGCCCGTCCGGCGGCGGCGGCGGCGGCCGGGGCGCGGACAATGAGCGGCCGGTAATTAATAATGTTGTACTGAATGCGCTGTGCGGCACACCACTAGCGACCCGCCCGCGCCCGCGGGCCACCGATACATTATCAGCGTATACACAAACACCAGCAGTTAGCAAAAATAAACCGAATCATGTCGTCACATCAGCGAGTACGGACATCTCTTTAACTTGACGCGCATGCCACTGGAGGAAATTCGCCTGTTTTTTAAAACTTCGATGAACTTTGATAACTTTGACAGCTGAACAAACAGAAATCAAGTAAAACGAGTAAACCCTCGTAATTTCCTCCTGAGCCTCGTTATTTTTTCAGCACTAAAAGATATTAAAAATGCAGAAGATCCGCCGTGCTTATAAAAGCGTTAACCAAATGATGACAAACGAAAAATTATTCGAAGAAACTTCTGGCAAAGATATAACGCAGGGGTGAGGGACGCCGGCGACAGCGTAAGCGTAAATAAGTGAAGCGGCAAATTGTCCATTTAAATTGTATGGAAAGCTGTGGATTCGGCCGGTTTTTGCGTAATGGCTGAAGAATCGCGCCGCGCACACATTTATATTCCGACGCGCCTCGCGCCCGCGATGCTCTCCGCGACACGGAGGCGGCATTATGACAACAACTCAACACAACAACTGGGAGAAACATCTCCTCACTGGCGAAGCTCTTCAGAAAATACTTTTATCTATTTTTCTACTCTGTTTCTTGTTTAAAAGCGGCCTGCCTATAAGGCCGCTTTTTTACCACGGTCACTAATAATCATATTTTATGCAATTAAGTACTCACAGAATTATAAGTATTAAAAAAACACATATGTCATAAATACTCTTCGTATGTCCTAGCTTGTCGGGTGTAGCATTGTTATTTAAATGTATCGCAATGTCTCACGTATATTCGACAAAGGCCGTCATCAATATAGTAAAGTTTGCATTTAAATCGAATCATTGCAGCGTTGGGCCTTTATGCGGTGCCATGAGGAACGTTCTGAAATCAACATACATTTAGTTTAGTAACACCAGACGCCCGCGCCCTGGAGCGCGACCCGCCGATATCTTTTGGATATCATTTTATGTATTTTAACCTAGATTATTGGTGTTCATTGTATTTCTAGTTTAAATTCCTGGCGCGTGCAAAACGGTTCCATTTGAAATTTTTGCGTGTCATCAAAACATCTGTTGTTATTATATCATTTACATTTTGCCAGCTAAGTCGCCACTCGCCGGGAATTTGCGAAACAAGTCATGTTTCACCAATTTAGCGCAAAGCCTCACGTTTTCACGACGTAAGCTATCGTTATCTGTCCGCCGCGGAGGGCGCCATTTTTTCAGCTGAGCGTCATCTGAACTAAGCGCTGTCCGGCGCGGCACGGTGCGGTACGGCGCGGCGCGGGCGGCACCCTCCGAACATTTGCATATATTTACATTATAATCCTTGTTGTTTGGCGGTATTCGCGCAGCGTTTGACTCGGATATTATTTAGATTACATGGGGGAGGAGGTGCATTAGGACGCCGCGGGTCAAATAGTTTTATTGACTTTTGAGAGTGGAGCTCGTTAATTTGTTTATGATTAATGTACTGCGCGGCGGTTGTTTTCTCGCAGTTTGCGAAGTTAGCCGAGGTGAATTAACGCGAATGATTAACGAGCCCAGCTCACTATTTACAACAGTTGGTGCTACGCGACGCTGTTATACTGCAAATAAATACTTGTTTAATCATATCCATCAAACACTGATCTCAAATGGAAATTTAATTAAATCTGGTACAGTAGGTACATTGTAAAAGATTTCATAACAAATGCTATTTTGGAACAAAAGTTTTTGTGATTTCATAAATAATCATATTATAATACATAATATGAATGTGTTGATCCAGTGCAGCACTGCGTTGTTGTCACTATACTATACGCGGTTGTGACCTGTTACTATTGCCATTCCAACATATTGTGAACCACTATTTTTTTTAAAATAAATTATTCAAATTTCAAAGTTCGCGCCAAAGGGTTTGGTATGTAGCAGCTTACAATACCTGCGGTTTGACACATATAGCGTGATACATTATTACACAATCTTTATCAAAACACATTTATGTTTCTGCCTGTCGACCGTACATGAATCCTGATAAAACCCCAAGAGCGAGTGCTACGAACCAAACAGAATAGAATAGCGTTAGTCTCATTTCGAAAATGTATGAATATCATACTTAAAAATCACGTTGATCGTAAATTTAAATGTAGCGTTTATAAGAACTGCACCAGAGGAACAGAGTGCAGTGTCCGCGGTGCAGCGCGCCGGCCTCCGTGCCAGTCATTTCTGTAAAGAGGTCCCACGTCAACAAGTTGTGTTAAATATGAGCCAGCTCTATATTCTGTCCGGACAGTGAGCCGCACGTCCGGCCGCGAAGCCGGACATCCGGCGCCAGAATATTCGGACGCGCACCGTCCACTCCGCTCTGCAGAGAACAGTTTAAAGATGGTTACACGTACGATGAAAATATTGCTCTTTATACGTAATTGCTAACGTCAGCTGTTTGCTATAGAATTACCGCTATAAGGTAATTCGAGCATTTTGCATTGTTCTTATGGGTTCACAGAACCATGTGAAATTCGGAAACCGAATCCTGAAGTAGGTATTAGTTTTGTGTTATTAAGTACCGACGCTATCGTCCACACAAACAACTAATGCTTAGCAAATTTAGCTTCTGACGACTGTCGGCTTAGGTACTATCTAATCAGATATTTTAGAAGGGTGACGAGGATCCACTCCTAAAAATCAATGTATTACAGGTTATGGGTGCAAGATGACTATTATACAAGCAAAGAAACAAAACATATTTGTTTACACATAGGTATATCGCTTGTCCTCGTCGGCAATACATTCAGTTAGTATTTTTAACACAGTCGGGATTATATTACACTTTTTCTTTTTTGTTATTAAAAGCTATTTATTAGCTTTTATTTGATACCCATAATGTGGATATTATAGGTATTTTTATTTTTTTATTACTGGTTCACTTTGCTACAGTATAGTCATGCGGTGGCCTAGAGGTCTCATTTCACAGCAGCGGCATTGTTTTTTATTATTTCCTCCCATGGCTTCACTCTCTCTACTCTATCACTATATTCTTTACATTTTATATTCAAATTCGCTATGCTGGGTGACGCGGTGCAGTGTTAGAATCGCCCTGGAACAGTGGATTGTTACTCGCTATGATTACCATAAGGTGATACTTTGTGGTGACATGCGGGGTGCGGGCGGAGAGGAACATGTTTAATCCATCACATCGGCGCGCCGCTGTCACGGGACACTGTGACTGTGCCGACCCTCGCTAAGTACTCGTACCACCGCACTGAACTAGCGAATGTACTGACACGTCCGAGTAATGCTGTTCATCTGTTAACAATTGATACATGATAAAATTTTCCAAAAAACTTTTTCACGCCATGTGTATATACTTGTGCATGAGGAGTGTTCTAGTTTTACTTCGCACACTAGGTATACAACATAAACAATCTTCATATCAATCGAGCTTCATTATCAACCCATATACTGTCCCGCTGCTGGCCACGGGTTTCCTCTCAGATTGAGAGGGATTAGGCAATCAAGCTTCACAATAGTTATGTAATAATGAACACTCGGGCTATGTCATTGGATTGTTAGAAAATGCTACGAGTTCTATTGCTACGAGTGCTACGAGTGCTACGGGCTACGAAATTCAAACGGTTAACATAATTATATTATTTCCAACTTAATAAAACATGATCTAAAATCAGACAAAGCTCCTGTTCTTCTGAAATGGTAGCTATACATTACACTTACAATACAAGCAGTACGTTAAGAGTTACTACGGCGTAGCGTAGTAACCGTAAATAGTGTGAGCGATCGCACGCGGCGGCGCGAACGCAACGTTTAAATAAAGAGCTTAGAATAGACACGCGTATTAATAGAAAGTAAAATTAATGATGATGGAACAATTTTAAAACTGGTTTGGTATATACAAACAAATTACTACTCTATTAATATTGATTTTATTTATGTTTAAAGAAACTTTATTCTCAATAAAACATACACAAATGTCACTTACTTGAGAACAATAAATTAATGTTAACATTAAAAAAAAAGGTTCGACTTCACCTCTATGTACAGTTTCACAAACACGACCCACCCAACGCATTCATTTCTGTGAGGGTGTTTTTCTTGCTGTTAAATACTGGCCGAGCTGAATTTTGAATGCATTGAGTGAGTGTACATTTCTAATACTTGATGGTAATCTATTATATAGTTGCACTCCTTCAAATGTAACCATTTTTTTGCCATTACTGGTTCTAGTTTTAGGTAGCATATATTTCATTGCTACAGACATAACCAGCCGTATTGACAGATAAGTAACCGCGGAAGATCGACTGAATATAATTAATATTAACTTAGTCCCACTTTCCGAGCTGTGTTCTTGTTGCCAGAAAATAAATGTGAGTAAGCATTGTATCGGTTATATTGAAGAAGTGTTAACCGCAACTTTTTTTTTATTACTCCGGCTATCTCTACATACATTTTCTAGCACTACATTCACGACAGACCGACGTGTGTAACCAGTGAGGCGGCGCGCGGCGGTCCGCGGTGCACGGGCACCGGGCACTCCTAATCTAGAAATAAAAATACCACCATTACATGCAACAGTGGTACATGATTGTATACGTAGACTTATCACCACGCACTTCATGCAGTGGACCTTCTGTGTCTGTGTTCTTGTGTCGGGTGTCGGGTGTCGGGTGTCGGGTGTCGGGTGTCACGCCTGCTGACCTTGCCCCACTACACTTTGCAGCTGATGCATATTCATTACGTTTTTCATTTGTTACTTCAGCGAGCGCGGTGTTACAGTAGTTATCATTTAATTGTTACATTACTTCGCTGATATCATACCAATATTATAAATGTGAATGTTTGGATGTTTGTTTGTTTATTTGTTACTCAATCACGCAAAAACGGCTGAACCGATTTGCATGAAATTTGGTATACTAATAGTATGTGACCGGGAATAAAGTATAGGCTACTTTTTATCCCAGAAAAATGTGGGAATATCCCGAAAATCCCGAAAAACGAATATCTTACGGGATTCGAATGAAATTTCATACACACATAGTATGTGACCGGGAATAACAAATAGGATATATTTTACCCCAGAAAAATGTGAGAATATCCCAGAAATCGCGAAAAACGAATAGAGCTTACGGGATTTGAATGAAATTTCATACACACGTAGTATGTGACCGGGAATAACAAATCGGATATATTTTACCCCAGAAAAATGTGGGAATATCCCGGATATCCCGAAAAAACGAATAGCTTACGGGACTTGAATGAAATGTCATACACACAGTATGTGACCGGGAATAACAAATAGGATATATTTTACCCCAGAAAAATGTGGGAATATCCCTGAAATCCCGAAAAATAATATCTTACGGGATTCGAATGAAATTTCATACACACATAGTATGTGACCGGGAATAATAAATCGGATATATTTTACCCCAGAAAAATGTGGGAATATCCCTGAAATCCCGAAAAATAATATCTTACGGGATTCGAATGAAATTTCATACACACATAGTATGTGACCGGGAATAATAAATCGGATATATTTTACCCCAGTAAAATGTGGGGATATCCCGGAAATCCCGAAAAAATAATATCTTACGGGATTCGAATGAAATTTCATACACACATAGTATGTGACCGGGAATAACAAATAGGATATATTTTACCCCAGAAAAATGAGGGAATATCCCTAAAATCCCGAAAAACGAATACCTATCTTACGGGATTCGAATGAAATTTCATACACACATAGTATGTGACCGGGAATAACAAATAGGATATATTTTACCCCAGAAAAATGTGGGAATATCCCTAAAATCCCGAAAAACGAATACCTATCTTACGGGATTCGAATGAAATTTCATACATACATAGTATGTGACCGGGAATAACAAATAGGATATATTTTACCCCAGAAAAATGTGGGAATATCCCGGAAATCCCGGAAAAACTAATATAGGAGAACTACTAACGGGATTTGAATGAAATTTCATACACACATAGTATGTGACCGGGAATAACAAATAGGATACATTTTACCCCAAAATTATGTGGAATTTCCCAGAAAACTTTAAATGAAATGTTGGTACACTAATAGTTTGTGATTGGCGCATATTGAATACTTCTTTTCTCGGAACAAAGCGGGAATTTCACTAACATTGAGTACTTCTTATCCCATGAATACAATCCGACAACAATTGTGTTACTAAGTCTAGGCGTACGAAGTCGCGGGTAAAAGCTAGTATTATAATAATAAAGTAAGTATGTCTACACTGGGTCATTACAAATTCAGCACTCAGTAACAATTTCTAATAGATAAAAATGTTTGCAGACGCTACGTCTCGATCTATCATATCATAGATATCTATATATCATATATATCATAGATATACATGATACATATATATCATATCATTTATCATAATTATATATCTATAAGACGATTTATTATGAATTGTGAAATAATAACGTTTTGTGTTGCTCTGTGAACAAAGTTTTTATTTTATTAAAACATATTAATTAAAAATATTACTTATGTTAATATTACATTTATGTATCTATAACAACTCTTACCTGTGAACAAAGAAACGACATTAAACGTTTATTGTTCCACTAAATCCCTTTTTACAATTATTTCATTTTTATAAAAATCTTAAAACAATATCTATATGTCATCGAAGATGACAAGAAACCAAAAACAATATTACTATTATCTTATGTTACAAAAGAGGTTAATTAAAGTTTAAAATTAAGAAACATAATGCATTATTTTCTTTACATATCGATACCTGCAGTTTCAATTGTCGTATAAGATTTTTTTTCTCAGATCGATCTGTATATTCGAAATATTTAAATTCGCAAAAAAAATGTTAATACATATACCCCAAAAAACGATTGCCTAAAAGATAAATAAATACCATAAAAACAGTGTAACAGCCGAATGGATATTCATTTGTATGTTGATCTCATGGATTGGCGTATACACCGCGTTCATTATTATTTGATTTCATTATTGACATATAATCCAAATTATTGGCAAAAGTGGTCACTTTTAGCAATAATTGTTTTACAGTAAGCTTGGATTTACGTCTTTAAAAAAGGCACTCGGTGGTTTATACGACCCACTATATATGTAAATAATGTATTGTTGACTATAACCACGATTTTGTTGTTTCGAGAATGTGTACAAAAATATTTGTTAGTGTAATAACCATATTTGGTTGAGGTAGATAAAATAAAACAGCATAGTTTTAATAATTAATTGGAATAAATCACTATATCAGTGGTTATTAAAACCAAAAAATCTACATCTAAGGGTCTTTAAGTCATCAATATCAATGTCATGTTTACCAAATATTCAAATACGACGTAAAGAGGTATTTTTAGGTCCAATATAGTGGGTCGTATAAACCACAGAGTGCCTTTTTTAAAGACGTAAATCCAAGCTAACTTTAAAACTACTAAAGATGGGCATGTTTTGAATATTTAGACTTTTTCATCGCAAAATTTTAAGAATGTTTTCCCTTGAACATTTTTTAATAACTTCTCAAATAAAAAAGTTATGATTTTTTTATTAAAAAAAAAACCTTTTTCGGATCTCCTGAAAAGTAGGGTTTTGGTTTATACGACAATTGAACCTGCAGGTATCGATATCATAGATCAAGCACATCGTTGTTGTATACGCGTGCATGTGCGTGACTCGGTCCCTCGCCTCGCCACGTAATGCGGAATGCGCGGCGCGCTCGGCTCGCCACCGCCGCACAGTGGGCTGAAACGGGCCGGTAAAGGACTTAGCATTTAAAAAAAAAAAGTTTCTTTTTCTGAAATTTTAAATATTGTGTTGGATTTTTCTATCGATTATAAGTAATTATTTCTATGAGGGTCGTTCAGATAACTTAGTATTTCCAGAGTTATAAATATCCAAAGTAATTTTTGTATGAAGCAAAAGAAAAAAATGTGAAAATCTCGAAATTCTCAAATTTTCTCAAAGAATTGACTCTACGTATGCATAGTACGTATATTTGTCCTATTTTAGCGCCTATTCTCGGGTTGCGATTTTCTGCGATTTGGTCGCAATTTCAAATTTTGTTCTCTATTCCACACCACCATAGAGGTTAAGAACTAGGCGCGTTTTTTTTATGTAGTGGTCTCCCCTTTAGGCCTAATCCACTAAGGACTAATAAAATAAATAAATAAGTAAAAATCACAATCACTACTGGCCACTGCACTGTTTTAATCTAATTACTGTCAAGGGTATCCACATTAACGAATGCAAAATTTTCGTATTCGTCATCATCAAATGTTTCCGCTTGTTCAATTATTAATAAACTTTGTGCTTCTACTGACAAAGTTTTATGTTTTCTGCGAAGTTTGTGACGTTTCGCTGAGATGAGTGGATCAGAGCTGGTCAATAAATTATTTAAAATGTCTTCATTTGTAGTTTTTCTACTGCATTTCCTGGAATGGTGTTGGCGGTATCTACGAAAGTCTTTATTTCTAGCTTCAGCAGCTTCTTCAGATAGCTTTCCAATTGATATTAGACCAAAACTTTCAATAATAGCTGCACCATGCATAAGAACTTTATGAACACTTGAAGGCATATAATACCAGCTATATAATTCCAAATACAGTTGCATGGTCACTTGAGCATATTCGTGAAATTTCGCTGTGTCAATGTGGTAACCTGATGAAATTGCCTCTAAAATGATTGCAAATCGCCTTATTAATTCTTCACTAACACCAGTTATCTCAGCAGTCATGTTTGGATATGCAAAAAATCTTCTAGCAGTATTTCCGTCATTCGTGGAGCCGTGCCCTTGTTTAACAACATCAATCAGAAGTCCCATTCTATTTTTAAAAGCGTCTTGTATGTCTTTCTTT
The DNA here is from genome assembly GCA_964056405.1 of Acronicta alni. Lineage (NCBI taxonomy): Eukaryota > Metazoa > Arthropoda > Insecta > Lepidoptera > Noctuidae > Acronicta > Acronicta alni. The sequence continues at coordinate 16,629,536 of OZ043923.1, forward strand.
CTTCTTTCCATGATGCACTTGTTGTCTCCCTTTACTGTCCATGTCTGTATCGTTAATCTGTAGGCTATATGCAGAATGCATTCCATCATTCGTATCCAGGTATGCAATGATGACAATCCGTATTTACAGAGATCTGGATCAGTCGGTTTTGATGCAATTAAGGGCAAATTATTCATCTCTGTTGGAGTGGCTTTACAAATGTCGCATCTCTGAGATGAAGTATCACATAAAATTGATGTTGCTTTTCCGTCTATCATAGTCATTAATAAAGAGTGTGAAATTTTTATTTCTCCAACTTCTGTTTTCACTAAATTTACAATCTCTTCCTCAATAGCACTTTTTTCCCGCAATATCGTTATTTTATTTTCTTTCACAAATTCGAAAAAGATTGGACGACACCAGTAAGATGAATTTGGTGAATCGTTTTGCCAGATAACTTGTTCGCCGCACACTAATTTTATTGGCACTAAACTACCCATAAATATGCTTGAATCGTCAAGTTGACTTTCTTGTTCATCGTCTGTTTGCATTTTTTGTTTGTAATTGGCTTGATTAGAAGCACCGTCAAATCCCCACTTACTGATTAGTGTAAATTCTTTACAACCACTATCTATGACGAGTGACGTCATTATTCTTGTTGTCGTTATATCCAATAGAGCTTGTAACTTTATTTTAGCTGAGGTTTCTGTCACTGTAATAGCATCTTTTGGTGGATAGCATTTCTGTTTCGCATGTTGCACTTGATAATAAGATGGAAATATATTACTGTCTTTTTCGTTAACACTTTTTCTTAAAGTATTGTATTGCCACTTGGTCAGCTTAAGTGATAAAAATAACCCTAAAGCCTCATCCGGAGAAAACACAGGTTTTGTTTCTTTAACAGATATGCACTTTTTAACTTTTTTTACATCTAGGGGATTCTTTAGTAAATGTTCTAGTATTTTAGCAACCTCCTCATTCCCATCCGCTTTCAACTGCTCAAAATATGCATATTTTATTTCGTCCGAAGATAAATGAAAGTTTTCTGCACGTCTTTTTTTCTGTTTAGGCGCTAATTCACAAAAAGGTTTTCTTGGGGTTTGTTCGGTGGAGACACCGACAGAAACTTTTGATGGTGATACATACTGAGTTGATGTACTCGGTACTGGTTGATCTTGATTACTGCCTATTAAACACTTAATAATGTCTGGCCATATTATGTTTTCTTGTAACCATTCACTATTTTTAGTTCTGAATATATTTTCTTTACGATAAGCGTTTTCCCATCTTCTATTTAAATTATAACAAAATTTTGCACAAAACAACTTTAAGGTCTTTTCGTGATCATCACTTAATTCGACTAAAAATTTAGATCTTATCTCACTACACAAACTGTCATTATTTTTAATACTGCCACTGTTTTTTAAAATAACGAAAAGATCAAGGTTTGTCACTAAATTTTCAAACATTTTCACAAATACAAAATAACAAATAAGTAAGTAATGAATGTGTGGGGGGGGTAGTGCGTCTATTATGGTGGGTAATAGAACACTGAAGTACTTTTGAATGCAACCGAACATTCCGTAGGTACCCTATCATTGTACCAATCACGTTACGACACGTCATAACTTGTTGTTGCGCTCGCGCACTCTTATCCCTTGATTCCCGGAAATAAGTCTCAAAACAAATTACGTCATACCTGCCTATGGTGGTGGAAAATGTCGAACATTGTTTTTTTTTTAAGAACTAAGTAGGTATTGAGGTTTTCAGGCCGTTTAGTATACATTATTTTAAATTTCAATTTAATTGGAATAAATTGCTTAACTAAAATAACATGACTCTTCATACAAATTTGATATGGCTATATCTCCGAAAGTACTCGTTAAATTAAAAAAAGTCAAAGAATAAAAACGTTTTAAATTTATGCCTAGATACCAAAAAAATACATCTGATCTCTTAAGACCCAACCTTGTAATCCCAGCCCACTGTGCGCCGCGCCGCCGCCGCTGCCCGCCAAATTAGACAATAATAATACCCAAATATCTATCTAATTACTTGAGTCTAACTGGCGCGTGACGGTTACTAATGTGCTTATAGATACCTACCAAATATTGTTATTAAATATAAAAATTGTTATTGATATTATTAGGCTTTAAAAGTCAACAATCATATTACAACAACCCTGTTAGCTACCAAGTGTTATCAACGGCGAAACTTAATTTTTAAGTACACAGTTATACACCTCTGCTCATCTTATTGAGTATAGTAAACGTTAATATTACAGATCGATATGCGCTCGCGTCCATAAAGTGATTCACCTTCACCAGTGAGCGGCAAACGGCGGCCAGTGGCGGGTGACGTCACGGCACCTACCGGCCGCGCGGTGATACATTTTCGATCAGTGTGACACTTGCGCTCCTAGCAATGTGACTGCGCCTGTCCGGTGGTGGTACTGATGATCAATCGAGGATTTAAATGAGCCGGTGTAGGCGCTCCGCTATTATCCGCCAGAGATTATTCGGTATCAACGCGACGCGCCGCCCGCCGCCCGCCGCCCGCCGCCGCGCCCGCGCCCGTCCCACGGCGGGAAGGTTCACGCTACTCATAATGAACCGCGTGCACCTTTTTTTTTTATTGGATAGGGGGCAATCGAGCAGACGGATCGCCTGATGGTAAGCCATTTTCGCCGCCCATGGACACCCGCAAGACCAGACGAATCACAAGAGCGTTGCCGGCGTATACCGTCATCAATTTTTCGTTATTGTACTAATAAATCTTATTACAATAGGGATCATCAACTTTTTGAATTTATGTGAAGCTGACTTATAATATTATCTTTGAATAAGTACCTTCCATTAGGACTAAGTACAACCAGTCTTATACACCCATTGCCAATAAACCGCTACAGTTGAGTTATGCTGAGCAAGTTAACTATAACGGCACGTTCAGCTCATAATCGCAACACCGATATTAATCCATTAAACGCCAGCACAACAGGTTAACAAGAAACAGTGATTAATGCTCGGCGCTGTAGTTGGCAGCACTCGTACCTTAATACATAGTCCATCAAGTTCGGGCTGAGTCGTACCGTGCGCGCGTGCGTGCGTGCGTGCGTGCGTGCGTGCGTGCGTGCGTACGTAACGGTAGTTTTTTGTTTGAGTACTGTACAGCTACGTGTTAGTTTTACAATCAAGTATCACATCAACAATTGTAATCTACTCTCTGTGTAGTGTAGCTGTAGCCACACCCAGAAATACAAATTTTTCGATATTGATGCCTACTACAATTACATAAGAAGTTAATATTTGTGCGTGACTGAAATAAAACCACTTTTTCGTTATATTTCAATCCAGAAGATGGTCCTAACACCTGCTTGAAATCCTGTTATAGATTCTATTAAATAAAAATGCAGGCCAACTTTAAGGCCATAGGATACGGTGAGCTCATTCTGCGTGAATCGGATTACCAATAATTAACAAAATGCCAATAACTTGCTAGTCTATGTTAAGTTATTTAGTTAAGAAATTATATTCTTGTATTGTTATACTTAATTATTAACGCTGTTTACTCGGGGGAAAGTACAGATTATAAACTCGTGTGGTTTGCGAACAAACACTCACACTCGTTAGTAATCCGTCTCTTTCTTCCCCTTGGTGAACAATCTACAATTGATTGATAAAACTTATTGAAGAAATTTACAGCCAATGACCTGTTTTTATTATTAAGTACTTAGTTTTGAATTTGAATACGATTATTTTGTTAGGAATTATTCGTGCAATATCTGCGGCGAGTCTGTGGTGTTCGGAGTGTCCGATACAGCCGCCAGTCGATCATTGTTTAGTCTACACTTAGGTTCTAGACGCTTGTTTCCTAAACTAATCTCACTGCACTGGGTGCATTCCTGGTCAAGTGCACCAAACGGCGCCGTGGTGATGCTTTCCATGTCTTTAAGCTACAAATTGTTATTATCTGACGACCTCTGTGTTTCCTCTCTCACATAATAGTTTCCGTTTTGTTGCTGTCAGGTACAGAGGCCAGCACGTCAAGCTACCACAATCTGACAAATTTCTTTGATTGATTTTCATCTTTAATACAAAGTAATAAGGTTCATATTCATTTGGGAATTTGACAGTTTTGGATAGCTTGACATGCTGTACACCATAGGGCTTGGATTCGATATCATAATATTGTGTAGTTCGCCGACACGGTTAAGTTTGTTGTTGTTACGCAGACGAGGCTTCGTGGGACAAGCTGGTAAACGATGGCGTGATAATATTAATAATGGTAGCCGCCGGGAGCCTGTCTGTCGCATACGGTTAATCAAGTCGGGTAGTGCGTCTAGAAATGATCTCCGCTGTGAGGTTGTGACAGTAAACAGGTAGCAGCAGAAGGTCAACTCCCGGTGCGTGGCATACCTGTGATTTTACATAAAACATTACAGATAAGGTTAAAGCTTATCACCGACTATTCGCATGGATGCGTATATACAAATTACCCAAAATTATCGTTATAAAGCGCGTGCAGTCAGGGACAGCTGGTCTCAAATGCCAAAGTTATGGATGCCGTGACCATTGCACTACACTGCACGTGTGAGCTCCACATATATATAGACGAAGACGTTTCCCGCGCACGGCCTCACTGTATCTCGTGTAATATTATTTAATTGAAGCTGACGCGTGGGCGGGGCCGGACCACACTTGACGAATTAATGTAAGCCAGTAATAACACGGGGCGGCCAGTAATTTATACCGGTAATGAATTATAATACATCATAGCGGGCTATAAACATGGCTCGCTCACGACACTCCTTCGATCTAATAGCTAGTTTCCTATAACATAATTTACTCGCCGGTGTTCGTACGCGTCCGCTGCGGGCGTCACTCGTGCATACTACATTCTGCTTGTTACGCACTCAAATTTATATTTTAATTTCTTACTATAACATAGTAAAAAACTTACAGCAAATTATGTTTCCAAATACAAATAATCGACGCTGACTCACGCTGAAGATGTTATGATTTTTTTATTCAATAGATAGGTACTTATCTATTATAATCACGGTGTAATCGACCAACTTAATTTATGTGGGGTCTTCATTATTATTTAACTGTTATAGAGAGACACCCACCCACCAGCTGTATATTTTATGACTTTATTACGTCATAGTATTTAAATTTTCGTTTCATTAGTACGTGAACGCCGAATTACAACATAATCAGCGGCTGGCAGGCCAGCGCCGCCGCGGGGCGGCCGTGCTCGCTCGCGTGTATAAGTAAGTTCACATGCATTCAAGATTGTTTTGTCTTCGAATGTCAATTACGAAGTAATAACGCTTGTAATGATCGTAATAGCCCAAGTTAGAGTCGGGTAGGCGGCCTTATCTATTAAGAGGTGATCACACGCGCGCATACAAATTGACGCATTACAGATGCGCGCCCGCGATTATAATCTTGATAGCTTTCTCAAATTAAGCTATATTGAAAATTTATCTCAACGATGCCCGTTTGTATCGCTCGCTTATATGCATAGAACAAATAAATAGGTATGATATGACGATCGTAGTATGTCAACAATGTCTTATGTTACTTAACGCGTCAATCCAAACTCCGAGCTGCTACTGGGAATTTCATAGAAAAACTCAATAACATGTGATGCCTACGACCTCTAGGCTACTTAGGCAGTTCTACATAAACAAGGGTTTCAGATTCATAGGTACTTATTTCTATTCGATGCTCAGCAGCCGCGCTCGGGACCACCAGAGCAATGAGGTTCAATTATATACTATAAAAAACAAATGTTTAGACGTAGGTACATTTTGGCCAAAATTAGATCATCATTGGATTCGGAATTTCGCTCTATAGGCCGATTTACCCATACTTGAAATTCCTTTATGTTTATTAAAATATCCCGTACGGTAGGTACACATTTTCGCAATGCCTACAATGATTTAACAGAGAGCAGTTAGTCTCTTACATTAATTGATACATCCGGTTTCAATATTTACCAGCACTTAAAATTTCAGTATAAGCAAAACAACACATTCATACAGTTGAGTAATAAACACGCCACGCTAAGTCATCGGAGTACCTGGATACCTAGCTAGCTTGAAACACTTTGCTATCGATGTAAAGTTTAAAATGCTTTTAGCAGATCAAATAGCGGAGTATACGGACAAAACAAATACGTTTAGTTACCTATAGGTAGTATGTACTGGCATGATGGAAAACTAATTGAATTTGGAGTATGAAAGTGGATAGAGTCAGACATATCAGGCGATAGCACTAGTGTGGGCTCGTGGTTTTGGTCATCTAATTGAAAAACTTTTTGTCGCGTCGCACGGCGCGGCGCCGCCATCGCCATCGGGCATCCACTTATGTCATTCAGTTAGGTTTTCTTTTTCTCTCGTACTACTGTTTCGTTATAAATAGTAAATTTAAGCAAGTTTTTATATTCTCATTAATAACTTAGCGTCATTGCAATAACTTAGCGGTGATACTTTTAAGTAACACGTTGTGTGATCCAAGATACAAGGTGACCAAAATGGAAATAGAAGAGAGAATGAAATCCATCTTTGATTGTTAATTGGCAAACAATCAAGGATGGTTATCATTCTTGTGTAGCAAAGACATTATTATTCGGCAACTAAGTATAAACATTACAACTCACTAATTTTTATAGGAATAATAGTATTGGTTTTTGTTTTTTACACGACACGACCCATATATCAAATAGGTACGTGTATTTATGCGATTATACCTAGGATTGCATTATATCATTATCATTATATTACCATTGGCAATTCGTTGTTTGGTTTATAATAAAATTATAATAAACCTTATAACGAATCATCCAATCGGTTTTGACAACTTTGAAGTAACTTCACTATGTCGCTGTGTTCATAAAGTTGTGTTGACTTCTGCTGTTATATTATGTTATATTGATTGTGATATGTTATTAATTATGATTGTAATCCGTAGGTCTATTTATATACCTGTTACCTTTTCATGCCTAAATTGCTATTTCGATAAGAGGCAGTATAGCGTCATCGTTAGTAGTGAAAGTCACATGCGGGAAGTGTAGGTAGGTAGGACAAGTATACGTAAACAATCAGTCGTACGCGGCCGCGCCTGCGCCCGCCGCCCGCCGCCCGCCGCCCGCCGCTGCTGCCCGGTCGCCGCTATATTAAATTCCGCGCAACTGACCATTTGCACATTATGAGGGTAGCGCCCAGTGGCATGACTACCAGGAGACAATACATTAAGTAAAATGCGCTGGCATTACGTTAAGGACAAGTTGGTGTGTATATCCGTTGGCAGAAGTACAATGAACTACTTTGTCGATTCTTTGCTGGTTCTGTACCTTTTTTGTGCATTTGTTGACGCAACCAAGCTGTTTAAGCCCCCGGTTTTTTAATATAAGCTCGACACAGCTGCGTCTGCAAGCTTGTCCACCGTGGTGTTGGTGGACGAGCGACATGCTGATTGCTCCAGTCTAAGCCGCTATGGCTCTTTCACGTATATTCATTATAATACTTCTTTTCCAAGTTGCAAAAATTTCAACATAGCCCATATTGACACACACTTTCATATTTAGTGCCACTATGGTCTAGACTTTACACGATTCTTTGATTCGAATTTGTAGTCAGTGTTTGTTCTCAGAAGTCGGCCAGTCAGGAAACGTTGCCGCCGCCGCCCCAGTGCTATCTAGCTATAAATCTCAAACATTGGCTTGTATAGGTAGTGTATTTAAAATACATTATTTATAGAAATTTAAGAATCGACTGAAGACAAAACGAGGATTCGTCCTTGAGCGCTTCAATGTAGCAAAAAAATTTTAAGAAGTTATTTAGAAAAGGAAAAATACGACCGCGGGCAGGATTCGAACCTGTGTCTTCGGGTGGGTCTGGTGGCAGGTTCGAATCCTGCCCGCGGTCGTATTTTTCCTTTTCTAAATAACTTTAAAATCTTAGCATGGAAAATGCCAAAAAAATACAAAAAGATAAATTTTAGGAAGTTAAAGTTCAATGCTCTAAACTCTAAGACATTTCCAAGTGTATCGAGGAATGGTACAATCATTTAAGCATTCAAATAATTGCGCACAATTAGTATAAGCTCAATATATTTTTACGGACGTTCATGTAGCGCATAATTATCTGATGCAATTTGATCAGCATTTACATCCTATATTCAATCTTTGTTAAAAAATACCAAGATAAATGTTATGCGATTAATGTAATTGTTGTTAGTGATGCGCGGACGTGAGAGAATCCGGTAATACCTACAGTTGCACTACATTTATACGGGCGTTGGGCGCTGTGACTAGTATAAAATAATACATTATAATATATTAGCTGTGGCCCGCTGCCCGCAGTTTCACCCGCATCCCAAAGGGATTTGAGACAAAAGGCCATGTCCTTCTCCAACGTCTGATCTGTACAAAATTTCATCAAAATCGGTAGAACGGGTTTGGCGTGAAAGCATAACAGACATAATGACTTCCCATTTATAATATTACTAAATACTAGTATATATTATTACTACTTCGTACAGCAATGTACACTGATATATGATTAGAGCCTCGAAATTGGTGAAGGTGCTATAATAAGGACACTAAGCGCGTACACCAGTCATAGCGACACATTGCGCAATGACATACGACGGAGCTGTTGATTGAAGAGCACGTGCAGGTCAGTCAGCCAGGAAGCTTTCTATATTAACGATCTGATGTGACGGCTACCCGACGGTCGTTAAGAAAGAAAACAAACAAATTACATAAGTCGACATAAATAGTGCTTGTCATATGCGGGGGCATATGACATGTACGTACTCTCCAGTGCAGTACGTGCACAGTTATACAAAACATAGCAGAGACTCGTCCGCGAAGCGTACCTCCTCGTTGAGATTCCGCAGCGCTTAAATAAGATCAGAGCGCCATTAAACTCGCATTGTGCTTATTTATGACGTCTGTCATCGCCGGTCGCGACTCGATCCCTCGCGATTAGTCGCCAGTCGCTGCGACTCACTCGTTGAAGACGTGTGCATTGTTTGCTTTTTGTTCACTAAAGCTGGTCCTTTTTAGCGACATAAGGTTTCAATTCAATTCTAATTATTATTATTTTTAAACGACTTCAAAAAAAAGGAGGAGGTTCTTAATTCGTCGAAATCTCTTTTTTTATGTTAGTATGTTTCCCGATGACTCAAAGATGCTTGGACCGATTAGAAATATTGTCTTTTGTTTAAAAGGGTATACCTTCCCAAGTGACCCATTGGCACCAAGTCAGGATCTGATGATGGGATCCCAGAAAAATCGAACCTAAAAAGTTCAACCCTCAAATTTTATGTTTTCTAAAGCTATTCAAGTATTTGAGTTTGGTACTCATCATTTCATGTTGCTGAGTAAATAACGTTTAGAAGTTAGTGTATAATTCTTTTAAAGTATAGGCTCGTATAGATCGCTACTTATGTTCCTTTGAGTTATTCCGGTGAGCTGATGATTGAAGGTACAACTCCTTGTTAGTTAGCAGTGATGGTGTTGAGGTTGTGATGTGTGTATAGGTTCTCACTCTTCCTCAGATACCTGAGGAAGAGTTCATTTCTGAAAATCATTATACAATGATTTTCAGGTGTTTCAAAAATGAAGGCGTTTATTGAAACGGTTACAAAACGATATATTTGAATAATAAAAAAATGTTACAATATTAATGCGAATAAAGGTAATTTAAGGCGAGTAATATACGTATAATATGCGAATGAGCGCAAGGGGCTATTAAATTGTACTTAATAACTTATTTTTAAATGGTATTTGTAACTATTCTCTTATATTTGATAATTGAGACCACAGACGACCTCTGTGGTCTAGCGGTTCGAGTGCCGGACTGCTGATCATGGGGTCGTGGGTTCGATTCCCACAGGACACAAATATTTGTGTGGATAAAAAATGAGTATTTGTGTTTGTCTGGGTGTTTCTTATGTATTATACGTATGTATTTACAACAAAAAAAAGTATATAAGTATTATATCCATTGTCTAGTACCCATAGTACAAGCTCTGCTTAGTTTGGGACTAGATGGTGTTGTGTAAAAAAATGTCCCAAAAATATTATTATTCTCGTATTTATTTAATTTCTTATTTACATTATATTTTTAAATATTTTTACAAAAAAAGAAAACAAAAACATTTAAAAATATAAAAAAATAGTCAGACCACCGATATCGGGAACAGGGTCCAAGCTACCGGTGGTTAGGGCCCCAGAGACAGGAACCTCCTCACAATACGCGCCGTATCAAGGAGTACTGCCTTCTGAATCAGGCCCTTAACCCAGCCACCCAACTCGAGCCTCCTGAGGTGTTGGTCGAGGCTCTTGGCGATAAGTCCATTGACCGTAACGACTATAGGCACAATGATGGCCGAGTCCACATCCCACATGGCGACCACCTCGTGAGCTAAGTCGAGATATTTTAGCTGTTTCTCTTTCTCAGCCTTCACGAGGTTCTCGTCATGCGGGATGGTGACATCGATAATCAATGTACGGCGCGCTGATCTATCTATTACCACTATATCAGGCTTATTGGCTACAATAGTCCTGTCAGTGATAACAGATCGATCCCAGTACAACGTGACATGGTCATTCTCGAGAACTGGGTCGGGCGCATATCTGTAATACGGTACCTCAGAATCCACAAGGCCGTATTTTAAAGCAAGTTGCTGGTGGATAATCCTGGCCACTTGGTTATGCCTGTGCAAATACTCGCCGTTAGCCAAACGAGAACAACCAGAAATAATATGCCTGATAGACTCACCGGGACAATGGCATGCCCGACATATGTCGATCGTCCCGTCTTTCATGATATACTTCCGGTAGTTGTTCGTCAGCATAACTTCATCCATAATTGCACAGACCGAACCCTCGGTTTCCCCGAAGAGGTCACCGAAGCGTAGCCAGGCCACGGACGCTAAGAAATCTACGTCGGGCCCATGAAGGGCACGGAAAAAACGTCCGTGAAGCTCCTTGCTCTGCCATACTGCCTTGCGGTCATTGATACTAAGCACCACAGGTTTGCGCCAGTTCTCTTTAGCCAAAGATAGCGGGGTGAGTCCCTTGTCCACTGCGACCACATCTCGGTGCATACCCACGTCAGCCTTAAGAAAATATTCTCTGAGACTGCACACCTCGCGGTTGTGGAGGGTCTTAGCATTTAAAAAACCTCGACCCCCGCACTTCCGCGGGATGTACAGCCTCATGACAGACGAACGTGGATGATGCATCCGGTTTGCGGTCAACAGCGACCGGACTCTCCTATCCAAGGCGTCCAACTCCGTTTGGGTCCACTTGAGTATACCAAAGGAGTACATCAGGACCGGCATGACCCAACCGTTAAAGGCGCGCACCTTGTTGCCGCCTGACAAAGAACTATTAAGTACCTTTTTCAGGCGGCCGAAGAAGCGCTCCTTTAACGCTTGTTTCATGTCAGCCCCGTTAATGCCTAACCCCTCTGACATACCCAGGTATTTGTAGGTATCAGTTGAGGAGAGTGATCTCAGGTTTATAGAATCTGAGAGTTGTAGTCCCTCAGATTCCACAATCCCGCCCCGCCTTACATGCATGACTGCACATTTATCTACACCAAATTCCATCCTGATGGAATTACTAAAAGTTTCAGTTGCCTTTAGTAACTCCATCAGTTGCAATTTGGTGGAGGCAAACAGTTTTAAATCATCCATATAAAGCAGGTGGGATATTACCTGACCCCCTCTCCGCAACGAATAGCCCAGCCCCGTACCCTCCAGCAGGGTGCTGAGGGGGTTCAGGGCTAAACAAAACCACAGTGGACTCAGACTGTCGCCCTGGAATATTCCCCGCTTAATCTCAATAGGTTCGTCGTTCCCTTGAATTTGCCTACATCCTGGATAGCGAAGAACAGTTCTCCACTGCCTCATACATGACACCAGGAAGGTGCGTAAAGTTGTATCTATTTTATACAACTCCAGCACCCTCATGAGCCATGTATGCGGCACCGAGTCGTAGGCCTTCTTATAATCTATCCAACATGTCGACAGATCCTTTTGGGATCGACGGACCCGTTGGCTTATGGCCATGTCGATGAGGAGAAGCTCCTTGGTGCCGCGGGACCTATTCCTACATCCATTTTGAGAGGCTGACATAATAGAATTTTTTTCTATGTGATAATTGATTTTTGCTCTCAAAATGGATGTAAGAAGTTTATAGACCGTCGGTAAACATGTGATCGGTCTATAATTTTTGGGTTCCGCGGCATCACCTGACTTATGGAGCAGGTGGGTGATTTCCGTTGTAAGGAACTGTGGTAGCGACCCAGACTCTAAGGCCGATTGGAATGCCAAGCACGCGTGTGAGCTTTGTAGCCATTTAAGCCAGAAGTTGTGCAGTCCGTCCGGCCCCGGTGATTTCCAGTTCGGTACCGAACGGGCTGCACTGGCTACATCTGAGGCAGTTATTACAACTGCCTCCATCTCCGGTATGGCTTCACACACGCGCTCAACATCGCGCATCCATTCAGCCTCAGAGTGGCAGACGGGCACCGACCAGATGTTGCGCCAGAATGTACTAGTGGCATCATCATCTGGGCGGCGTCCGTCAACCACAGTTTGGTCAGGTCGCTCCCAAGCTCTATACACCCACCTTTGATCGCTCTGGAACATGCGATTCTGGGTATACCGCTCAACCCGTCGCCTATACCTTCGTATACGGCTTGCCCATGCACAGACTTTCTGCTTCAGGAAGTCAATGCGCTCTGTGACACGGGGCATATATTCTTGAGGACTGATTCCAGTCCCCGAGAATGCCCGCCTCACAAAGCGCATCACTCTGGGTCGAGTATTGCCCTCCCTGAAGCAGTATAGTTTGCCGATGAGCGCCCTGGTCCCCTCGATACGCTGCTCGATCCTGCGCTGCCAGGCTGGAATGGCGGATTTATGTCGTGTAGCATTGTCACATTTTGGAAATGTGACATTTGCTACACGACACGCCGCAATAGCCGCGCAGTACATGATGGAGTGAGTATCGAAGAGATCTTCGCTGCTTTCAAAGTAATTGTCAAGCAGCGGATCCAGGGCACACACCAACGCCCAATTCTTTCTATGCATAGGCAAGCGAGGTAGACGAGGTCTAAGTTCGATGGGGGCAGCTCTAAAATCCCGAATCGCATCCTCCAGTGCGCTCCTCAATCGGTCGTTGCACTGGTTACTTACCGTAACAACCTCATCGTCCCCCTCCCCATCGTTGACATTTGACCGCGGTTGTACTATGTCGCGTGCTAGCGGATTTACCGCGGTCTGTGACGGGACAGGGACAGGGACGATACGGTTGTTCAGTACCTCTGAGCGTAGCCTATCAAGTGCGGCGTCATCCAATCTGTGATTCCGTTGGATAACCCGCACCTGATCCGACAGTCGTTGGGCCGAGACGCTGATGGCTGGTTCAAGTTCCTGGAACAGAGACAGCATCCTATCGCGGTACGCAGTGAGGTTAGTTCCCCCCTCTGTAGCCCCGTAATATGCGCGCATGACGTTCTCATTAATTGTTTGAGTCCATTTCATGCGCTGTACACAACCACCGGCAGCGGGGACCCGGGTAGGGGCCGGTTGGCCCCTAGATCCCATGCCGTTCGGTGGCCGAATTAATACCGAATTAATTTTTAAATAATATTATTATTATTATTATTTAAAAAGTTATTTTAATTTTAATTTTAAATAAATAATGTAAACGAGTGTTATAAAACTCGTCTCTCTGTGAATGATGTGCATGCCTGTAACTGACTTGTTTACACAGAATGTTCTTTTTAAATGTATTGTCTATTCATTAATTGTAAATAAGTTGTTGGTGTGCCTTATGAAATAAATAAATAAATAAAAAGGGGCCCGAGCTCGTGTGGTTATATACCCCAGGATCAGCCCTCTTGCGGTGCGTTGTTGTAGCTCTTCGTCACGACGTCAACCAAGAACGAGGTGCGCCTGCGACGATTGTAGTTGAAGCGTATGTCCGCAGTGCGCCATCAGGAATAGATTGCGTAACAGAGGGGATAATTTTTAAAGTACCTTACGACCGGTTCTTGATTTTCTCCTTTTCAGTAAGTTTGTAGGTACCTACCTACATAGGTGTAGTTGTCGTGAAGTCGGATTGTATTTTTTATGGTGAGGAATGCATAAATAAATATTCTTGTACGGGTTTTTTATGCACAGAATATGTACTAACTGTTGTTCCACAGTGATCATTACTACTATTTGTCATCTGTCTCATGAGTCTGTGAGGCCCTCGACTGTATTTCATCTTAAACCATTAAGACTTACAAAAAGATTTATTTGGTCAACTTCCGTACTTCACACTAAACCTCAAGATAGAAATGATAAATAGCGCGGGCGTCCAATTAGTGTTACTAATAAAAAGGATTGATGCGCGGCGCACGCGCAGCCCACAACGCATCTACCACGGATCTCTTATGTACGTCACCGCTGAACCCACCATATATTATAAGTATTTATTTACAAAAAATAAGTAAATGAGTATTATATCCATTATTTGTCTACCCCAGGAAATTGTACTATTAATAATAATAATAATAAACCCCCTCTGGGACAAGCGTTACCTCATCATGAGATTAACGTAAAACTGGAGGGCAGATTAGAAACGCTTTCTACAAACCTATGACAATAAAACAAAAAATGTGTCATAAGGTGTAAAGAAAAGCGCACAAACCGCAGGGCAGCTTGTGGCGAGCTGATGGTGAGTGGCGACACTGCGCCCGCAGGACTCTCAACTCTGTCTTGCCTTAATTGGCCGGCCAGAGGGGGGCCGCCAGAGCTATATGCTCGGGGGTGGAAGTGTCTAATGGCGTAATAGCGGGGAAACCCAATCCGGGTCTCGTGGAGACTCGCGACGGTGAAACCGGGGCCGCACCTCTCTACACCCCTAGCCGCTCACACCGCTGTTGCCGCCTTCTGCCTGTACTGGCAGCTTTTCGGGGGGCCCAGCTAGTGAGGTGGCGAGTCACCGTCTGCCATCCCTAAGGATATTTATTCGAGGTTGTAAGGCAGACGCCGTTTTCTTCCGGCAATAGAAGTTATCGGTTCACCAATCATCTACATCCATAAACCAAGTAGTTTTTATTTACCATATTTTACAATAGTCCTGCATCCACCCGGGATACTCCATGGCTGTATTCTCATAGTGCAGTCTTGGAGTGTCCCGGGTTGGTGCCCCATCCCATATTTAGAACAAAGCTCTCCAAGGACGCGTTCTACGACGTTTCTACGCGTTGGACCTATGTCCCCGCGCAAGCCTGCCAAAGGACCGGATGTCTTCCTTACGGGAGATATGCCATGATATCCAAAATGGAGATACAAATAATAATAATATTTATTCATAATTACAAAGGTAAAATATAATACAGAGATAACTTATAAAATAATTAAGAGGTATTACAGTGTTAGGTGCCTGTACTAGGTAAACCTGTGTCACAGGCGGCAAGTGCTGATCAGATAACTAAGTAAAATATTACAATTTGTAATAACTAATGAACCAAACAGTAAGTAACATAAATTAGAAAAAAATAATGATAAAAAGTAATAAAAAGATAAATTATTTATTTGATATCTTAAGTTATAATATTAATTAGGGCTTCGGTCTCATCATAGGTCAAGGATTGTAAATATTTGTACACTAATGATTTAGTACTATGATAATTAAGGGCATACATGGATAAATTCTTATTAAGTCTGTTATACAGGAAAGGGCCTAAGAATGAATAAAACCTATTTGTGAAAACAAACCTTGACTCTGAAAGTGAGGTACACACAATATCTTTCCGTCTCTTCGTGTTAGTAATGTATTCATTATATGGTAGGTCGGCGTGTTGTTTAACCACAATGTGCATTATGAAAAGTTGGCAGACAGTACATTACAACATTCATACAATAAGCGAGTGGGGAAAAGGAATGGTCGGGAAGTGGCTACTTTCAAGATAGCTCGTTGAGCTCGTTCTATGGCCAGCATTACTGTCTTTGGGGCACCTCCCCAAGAGGTAATACAGTATTTAATAATAGACTCACACAGTGCTTGATATATCTATTGTTTAAGCATTGGTATAAAAACCAAATTAATTTTGTAAGATGGGCAGGCTCTCTCTCGGAGGGGGGTATGGGCTGGAGTGCGGGGTGAGGCAGGGGGGACTGACTTCTCCCACGCTCTTCAACCTGTACGTCAACCGACTGATTGATGAGCTCAGCAGCACTGGCATAGGGTGTCATATAAATGGTGTATGTGTGTGAATAACATCAGTAACGCAGACGATATGGTGCTGCTGAGCCCATCGATCGGTGCCTTACGAAGGCTCCTGAATATTTGTGAGTCCTACGCAGTGACTCATGGGCTCAAATACAACACAAAAAGAGTGAAATTATGTTTTTCAGGCCGGACAACAAGAGATACACATTCGTGCCGAATTTCACTTTATGTGGTACAGCTCTAAACAAAGTTGAGCAATTTAAGTATTTGGACCACTGGGTCACTGAGGACCTTAAGGACAGGGAAGATATAGAAAGGGAGCGCAGATCGCTGTCTGTCCGACGCAACATGTTGGCTCGCAGGTTTGCACGGTGCACGGGGACTGTCAAAGTCGCGCTTTTTAAAGCGTACTGTCAGTCCTTTTACACCTGCAGCCTCTGGGGTATCTATACGCAGCGGGCATACAGTGATCTGCGCGTTCAATACAATAACGCGTTCCGGGTGCTGATGGGGCTGCCGCGCTACTGCAGCGCCTCCGCGATGTTTGCGGCGGCTCACACAGATGGCTTTGCGGCCATCATGCGCAAGCGGTGCGCTTCTATCACGCGCCTGTCCCAACCCAACACTATATTGCGCGCGCTGGCGGACCGATGGGACTCTCCGATCCTGGCTCGCTGGATACGGCTGCACGCAGTCCACCCGAACCTGCCACTTAATTTATTATTATTTTTATTTTATTAAATTACTATTATAAATATGTCAATAGATTTTATTACTAACATTAGTTTGTAAGCTCGTAATTTTATTGTACTAACAAATGTGGATGTAATCGTAAGATGAGTCTGAAATAAATGATTATTATTATTATTATCTAGCACCCGTAGTACAAGCTCTGCTTAGTTTGGGACTAGATGGTGTTGTGTAAAATGTCCCAAATATTTATTATTATTATTTCTATATCAAAATTCATTAAAATTGGTCAACGGTTTGGCGTGTAAATGTAACAAAACAGACTGACAGAGTTACTTTCACATTTATGATACTGAAAATGTGAATTAAACGATGCAGTGACACGAATTGCAAGGATATGCTGAGATGAGCATGATTGGGGCATATCGAGAGAATGAAAGACGGATAACTTAAGGCGTCGTAACAATAGCCACACACGGAGCACGCTAAAGTACAGACATGTGAGCAAGTATCGTGCTGCCGTGTCTGCCTACACTACCTACCACTACGATGTGTTAAGATGCACTGCGGTCACTGTACTCTTAACATGAGTCTCTTCGCGGCTATTCCTTTGTTTATCGTAACTTAGGTAAGTTACACGTCCCTATAGAGGGCAATCAGCTGCTTCCGTAATTTTAAAAGGTTTTGGAAGGTGGAACACTATTCGGGTAACGGTATAGTACGAATTGATTGATCTCTGAATCAATCCCTAATGCTGTAAGTAGACGACGGCGACGCGCGGCGGTGCGCCAGCTGCAGTGTGCGCGTGGTTATTGCGCGCGGCTTGTCGGCGCACAAGATGTCTTTCACTTAATATTCCGGCTGGTTGCTTGTGATTCTCTGCGCGTCACCGACAGGGCCTCGTAAATAAGGGTGTGCGCACAATAACCGCGCCACCACTTATCTACGCTAAGCGTTCGCACAGGGGAGGAGACATTGTTTTTAACAGTTTAAGAAAATTTAAATGTGTGCAAAACGATTCTCGGTGTGTTGTAGCGAGACAAACTGCCGCGTGCCTGCCGCGCTGAACCCGCGCGACGCCTGCACACCTAGCGCACTGTACTTAACTAGCATAGATTTGTTTATGTTTATTACAAAAACTTGTTCTTGATGTCTCTACACTATGATACGCCGAACTATATTTAGGTACCTATGTGTTTAAAAAAACAGCGCCCTTTTAACTTTTAACCCCGATGATAAACCTGTGAGTGCCCAGACCCAGTAGGTACTATACGAACGGTGCCGAGTGTGGCATACTTTGCTAATACACGCATTAGTTATCACCTATATATATTAGAATGGACAGAATTAACAAAACTAACGCGCATGTTGTCTCACACGTTCATTTATTATTCCCCTCACTAATACCTGTGTCTGCTCTCACAATGGCAGCCACACACGACAATTGTCTCCTTAGTACCACTCATTAGAACTGTTAGCGGACCTTCTGTACCAGAACAATGCAGGTCGATAGTGTAAGCGCGCGACGTGTTCCACCTTAAACAAATGTTAGGTTCACAAACTGGGTCCACTCTGCATGCATTATCGTTAAATGCTATAAACTTGAGCGGGCACGCCCTCTTGGTAAATGTCACATCGCGAGTTCGTGATATTCAGAGCCCGTTGACAAAATTGCAGATAATCGTGGCCGCTGTCAAGTGCCCCCACGCACTACTTAGACATAATGAGAAAGCCCACTTCTAACAGAGCTCCCATGCAATTAATAAGAAAATATGATTGAGTTAGAATGGAGTCATTTGAGACAGTTTCCAGATTGTATGCACTAGTTTCACGTACTTGTAAAACGCATGCTTTGCATGCTATCTCATTTGTGTCCGCCATGCCACCGACGACACGTTGCGGTGGATAGCGCTGACGGCCCGCGGCCGGGACGACTACGGCTTGGCTCGGAACAGAGGGGTGCAGGGAGAAAGATATTAAGATTCCACGCCGCCTGCCACAACCCCGGAACGCAATTTTTACGAATACTTCATGCTAATGTTTACCGATGCCGTATTAAGCCCCTTTCATTATGTGCGCGCAGCGAGAGACGCGAACGATAAATTTGAATTGAATTTTGCTCTGAAAACAATCTGTTTGGACAAATTGCGAAGTACCATCTCCGCCCGCGCCAGGCTGGTTGTTTGCATAAAATAATACGTGGCCGAGTGATAGCAGTGCCGTTGTGTGCCTTCGCCCCAGCTGCCGTCTACACACACACACACACACATACACATACACACACTCACACACACACTACCTAGTAGTGCTGAGCGTCCGACGCGTCACGTGACACTGCACCGACGCGGGGCGGCCGTGCATTGCTCCGTGTTGACAGTGCTGTGTGTTGCCTTATAACCCTGGATGTACCCCGAGAAACAGGCCGGGTAACCCATCAATGTCATCATAATTAAACAAATTATTGTATTAAGGGACAAGATGTGATAGTAGTTTAATATTATTCATAAGTAATCGTATTCCCACATGCGTGAGTTTCAATAATAAACCAGTCCAATACTGAACAGTCTTTGGCTAACATGCTCACCCCGACAAGCTCACATATCGAGCAAGTCAAGTTAATAATGTAATGTAAAGTCATTAATGCGTGCGAGTGAAACTATTGCGACAGGGCACAATTACATTACTTCACCTCATCACTAAACCTTCTTCTGTTCCTGTACCTACACATTGATATTTACGGCTGGCAGCCACCAGATGAGGAGAGCCGGATCAGGTACGAGTAGTGCAACCCAGTAATACGCTAGTGATGAAACCATAGTTGTAAGGAATACTAAGATTGTCATTAGAATTACGAGGTGAGTTATTTGAACGAATTCTCAATTCCGCTATCACTCTGTGAGCCTTCTGTATCTCTATTTTGTAAGGAAACACAATCACCCTAATGAAAAAACTCCGAGGAACTGATTTATATGTGTGCGCAAAGTTTCACATGAAAGTCAGCTCACCTACGCCACACACATACATGCGTACACATAATTCCATGCAAACATCTCATATCGTAGTATATGATAGTATCGTAGTCGACGCAAAAATAACTGTTGCCAAATAGCAGCGCGCATCGGTCACCCTTCTCGATACGTACCTACAACACTGGCTAATAGGCATGATGACAATAATTGAAAAATGGACCTATAATGTCTAGAAATATATACTATTTACAATGAATAAGATATTTCTGCAGAAATTAAAAGTTTAGTAGGAAAAAAATGCAATTTTAAAATAATAATTTAAATTTCCCCCTAAAACGCTTGTTAGTGTCATGGCGTCGCTTGTGACGTCACGTTTGAGTAATCAAAACGTAAACGCGCTGCGCTCGTGCAAGAATTTAGTTATTTTGTGTTATTAAATATGAATTCGAAAGTGTATAGGTGGTGTGGGGTCCCCCAGTGTGAGAATACATCCATAAAAACTCCTAATAAGCGATTTGTGTTCGTTCCTCAAAATAAAACAATACGAAACAAGTGGCTTAAACTTGCAAGGCGAGATTCAAAAGGAATATTGCCCAGTCCCAGTACTCACCTTTATTTTTGTGAAGATCACTTTGACGTAAGTTTTTACATACTTTTGTAGATTCTAGTATATAGTATTTGGTGATAATTTTTTGTACGAGGTCTAAATGTAAAAATATAAACAATCTATTTCGAGGTTAGGTTTCATCTCTCATTGCTTTGATATGTATTACGTATTTTATTCATATTTCAGTTACCTAATGATATGGATAATTATATGGAATCGCCATAGGATGGCCTGGAGGACCTAAAAGAAAAATCAATTTATATATAAAGGGTAAAAGCATTATAAAAATAGATTTCAATAACATAATCTTAAAAATAACTTGATAAGAAATACATCGTCAAAAGTATATTTTAGGGAATTATTTTATAACTCAAATTATAAAGTTTTTAATTATTATTAATATACTTACATAGAAGTTTTAATATTTCTAAATTCTGCTGAACAAAAGTCTTAATTTGATGACAAAAACTCTCCCAGCATTATTATGTCGATTCTAGGCAAATTAGCGCTGTTTGCCTTAGTAAATCCTTGATCCATGATTCGTGTTATTTTATATTCGAATTAATAATATTCACACTCAAATAGTACTCGATATTTAAACAAAAATAATAAAAACACATGATGTTCGTGCGTGTTGCGTATGCGTTTACTCAAGCGTGACGTCATGCGCTCTGATTGGTGTTCAAGATATCATGGCGGATTGCCTTATTTTTTTATTTTATAAAAATAAGTTCAAGTTTTATTCAATAAATATAGTATTTTAGTAGTTTTTAATTACTGTCATCATGCCTATTATCCCAAGCTCACGGGGATAGCCTAAGTAGCTTTACACCTAGTGCTATTCCGACTGCGCGCCAGTCACAGGAACGCGTAAAACTGTTATAAAGACATTTACCGGGCCACGTGCCAGTTCGCAACACAATTTGGAAATTACCACAAGGTGGTAGATCGCTACGAAGTATTACAATATGTACCTAATTGCTCGTGCTCAAGGCCGGTAGTTGTCTGTCGTGACGCTGGTGAGGGTGCAAGCTGTTGGCAGAGCAAACAAAGCGTGAGGGCGCGCCTCGCTAATAGACAACGCGGCGGTTATTCGCAAAGTTAGGCGATCGCACACAAACTAGGTATCACACCCGCAGCCGGGCCGCGTTCTAGTAACATGTGCGTATACAGCTTATTTGTAGAAACATTGACATCTGTGCCGTGCGCAAAAGTACCTAAGTCACTCCAGTCCACTCAGCTTGTTCGGCTCCCCTTGGGCCCTTTTTTAAGAAACAGCATTCTCTTGATATATTTATTTCTATCTTTACGATTTCTGATATGGACAATGGAATCCTAACCTTTAATGCAATTGAAGCTGAACATTTTAAAATGACCGTAATACAAAATGGTTACGCCTCTGTCGCAAAAGTGGCACTTAAACAGGTATTCATTTATATAATCACTTAATGTCCCTGGGGGCGCGGCGCGGCGGCGCGAGCTCTCTGCGTCCCACACGTAGATAGGTTTCAGATCTTCTTGTGATCATTAAGTAACTATGAACAATATACTGAACTCAATTTTAGTACTTACATTTCTAGAAGAAGTCTAGTCTACTACTTTATAAGTAACATAAATAAAGTTACAGTTTACTTACATAACTCTCTTTGAAATGCGTGGTGCAAAGTTTTTTTAAATGTAGCTTCAAATAGCACCTAATTACGATTACAAACTTGATGTTCAACTCACATTAATACACAATATATTATTACAATATAAATGTAATAATACTAATAATATATTGTTCCTTCGTCACATATGTGACGCATTTAATAATAAAATGTTAGCACTAGATATTATGGTTAACACTATAACTCCTTACAATATTTTATATAATGTACTACCTAATCATAATTATTGTTCTTATACCTAGTGGTGGGATCGAATGTATTCACTGCAAATTAATAAATCGAACGTAAAAACGACTGATAGCCTAGTGGTATGACCATTGGACTGCCAAGTCGAAGGTCTCGAGTTCGAACCCGATACACGCACCTCTGACTTTTCGAATTCATGTGCGTATAAATAATTAATTATCACTCGCTTAAACGGTGAAGGAAAACATCGTGAGGAAACCTGCATACCTTAAAGATTTTTCTCGACGGTTTGTGAAGTCTGCCAACCCGCACTAGGCCAGCGTGGCGGACTATAGCCTAACCCCTCTCAATATGAGAGGAGACCCGTGCCCAGCAGTGGGACAGTATATGGGTTGATGATGATGAAACGTTTCGACTAGTTAGTCGAGAAATAGTTAAAAACCTTGCGTTTAGTTACGAATCGTTGTACCTTTTTTTTATTCTACTAAGATGGCAAACAAGCATACGGCCCACCTGATAGTAAGCAGTTACCATAGCCTATAGACGCTTGCAACACCAGGAGTATCACTTACGCGTTGTTGACCCTGTAAAACGAAAGAGGAATAGTTGGATTGGCACTATAAGGGTCAAAGTCCCCCCACTGCCAACACAACGTTTCCTCGTGGAGTACCTACTTATAATGGACAGCATCAGAATGTTGAAGTTCATAATCAATAAAACTTGTTATAATAACCGTATACACTTTTAAATATATAGAATTACAATACCGGATACAATAATATTGCACAATGAGTTAGCCTGCAATAGTGCCTACATATTATGTCAGCTATATACAAAAAAAATATCTTCCGTCTATACCACTTCGCAGACAATATTAACATCAACCAACCACCAACACCAACCAACCACCAACACCAACCAACCACCAACACCAACCAACCACCAACACCAACCAACCACCAACACCAACCTTAATAACTAATTTTGAGTTGGCGCCAAACAAACAATCAACTGAAGTAAGGTTTGTTTGGCGCCAACTCAGCCTTTTCAGTTTTAATTTTCTTCGGTTCCCTTTATTGTTATTTTTTTTTGTGGTTAAAATCTACTTACAAAACTGCTTCATCATACTAATATTATAAATCTGAATGTTTGGATGTTTGTTTGTTTGTTTGTTTGTTTATTTGTTACTCAATCACGCAAAAACGGCTGAACCGATTTGCATGAAATTTGGTATACTAACAGTATGTGACCGGGAATAAAATATAGGCTACTTTTTATCCCAGAAAAATGTGGGAATATCCCGAAAACCCGAAAAACGGATGAAGGAGAACTACTGACGGGATTTGAATAAATTTTCATACAGACATAGTATGTGACCAGGAATAAAGTATAGGCTACTTTTTATCCCCGAAAAATGTGGGAATATCCTAGAAATCCCGAAAAACGGATATAGTAGAACTACTTACGGGATTTGAATGAAATTTCGTAAACAATTAGTATGTGACCAGAAATAACAAATAGGATACATCTTACTCCAAAATAATTTGGGAATTTCCCAGAAAACTTATGTAGGAGACCTACTTACGGGATTTGATGAAATTGTGTGTCCTTGGTTGAGGGAATAAATATGTTTTCTTTCTTTCTTTTCTTTCTTTCAAAAAATTTCATACACACATAGTATGTGACCGGGAATAACAAATAGGATACATTTTACCCAAAAACTAAGTGGGAATTTGCCAGAAAACTTATGTAGGAGACCTACTTACGGGATTTAAATGAAATTTCATACACACGTAGCATGTTACCGAGAATGACAAATAAGATACATTTTACCCCTAAATTATGTGTGAATTTCCCAGAAAACTTATGTAAGGGACCTACTTATGGCATTTGGATGAAATTTAATATTTTATTAACCTGTATTAGAAAAAAAATTAAATTGTATTAGTATGTAACCTGAAATAACATATAGGCTACTTTTTATCCCAGAGACCACATTTCTCTCATGTGAATATCCCGAAAATCTAGAAAAACAAATATAAGAGGATAACTTACAGGATTTGAATGAAATGTTAGTACATTAATAGTTTTTGACTATCGCTGGGATTTTGAATACTTCAAATCTCGGAAAAAAGCGGGAATTTAACTAACATTGAGTATTTCTTATCCCATCAAATCAATCCGACAGCAATTGTGTTACTAAGTGTACGCGTACGAAGTCGCGGGTAAAAGCTAGTCATTCATAAACGTGACTAAGCTAACTTAAGCCACGCTTAAGATTCTGGGTTCGCAGTATAACTGAGTTCGGAGTTTGGATTTGATGGCTCGCCCTCTATACATACTGGCAAACTGTGCTGTGGTGTATATTAGTACCTCTGCCTAACCTCACGGGGAATACAATCGTGATGGTATGTATCTCATAAAGATAAATGTTATAAGCCCAAAAACGAGATAGCTGCTGTAAGCCGTTGAAGAGTTCCCTCGATTGTTTTCATCACCAGGTTAAGATATACTTCCGTACCTACCTCATTATATGATAGCCATAAACATGGTAACTTAATGTAACATTTGAAATATTAGTTTGATATGGTTGTTGCAGGTATGGTCGTCTTAACATCCATTCAAGTAAGTGCCAACGAGAACCGGTAAACTGAACGACATTCTTATGTCACACACTCAATGATAGTGTCATTGTATTGTAGACAACTTCAAATATGTAACACTTTTTTAAATCCTTACCTCTTCCTGTTGCCCTGAAAATCAGCAGAACATACAAAACATATCGACAGGTGAAAGGCTATTTGTTTGATGCGATATTTTACGAATTTTATAGGAGAGCCATATAAAGATTCAAAATTTGAAAAAAAAAAACCTTGTAAAAAACTACTGCTCTTACTTTAATAAGGATCGGGGATCTTTATTGTAAAACGTCCCTTAATGTTTTGGTATATTATTATGTTTCAATAAAAAAACAGTTATGAGTTCCAAGATAAATGTCGCTTAATACAAAATGATCTGTATTGTCTTACTTTTAGAGAAAAAAAGAAAATGATTCAACTTCCAACATTATCACTAATCAGCAGCAGACAAAATGGTTTAAGTGACCTTACAGTGCTTATGCAGTAGAAGCCAAAATGATTGAATCGACGTTACTCAATGATAATAAGAATAGGCTATTTTATTTAACTAGCATTAAACATTAATGTGAATGGATATAATAAAAGAAGAAAACATTATGTAGATTGATTGTGTGTACCTAAGACGATATAGTACGGAAGGAAGTAAGTAACTAGGTGACGGCTGATAGAGACGTATGGAAAAAATACGTACTACACCAACCCAAGTAAGCAAGGATCAGGGCAGGAGAATTATTAGGTTTATCGTTAGTGTTATCACGGCGTACTGTCTGTTATAGTAATAAACAGAAAATACGATGTTTTTTAAACAACATGCAAAGCTGCAAAGTGCAAAGCAAACTAAAGTGGTGTAGGTACGGCTTTCTGCCTTAGTTTTATTTCGTCCAAAGGTTTATTTGTCGGACACCCTAGAGTCGGACTTATGACTGATTTGGCAGATTAACTTGATGGATATAGAACGTCACCGGGGTGTCGGGCAGCCGGGGAGGGGGCGGCGGGCGGGGTGCATGCCATACACAACGGCCATGTCTCGCCAGCGCCTCGTCCAAAGAGTATTTGTACGAAGTTTATCTGCAAACTTTAAAACGAAATAATCGAACAAGGTAACCTTATATTATACATATGTTATATTATACATATGTACGTACTAGATTGGGCTACTGTCTGATTCAATATAAATATTTTGCCGAATATTATTCATATATTGAGCAAAACGTAGATCATAATTTATAATATTTTAATAACAATATAAAGCCGTGCCATACCTGTTTGTGCTCTGTACAGACATATTCAAGCATATGAATTTTTTTGGTGTCACCGATAATTGTCGGAACGGAAAATACTTCCACAAACGTTCCGCGGAAACAAGTCTAATTACCAAATGCCGTTGTGCATTACATTTTTTGTCTAAAATCCAATACTGGGACGAACGAAACGCACAGTTATTTTTAATTCGAAACACTCGGTAACGATATTTTGATCCCTCCGGTCCGACGTTATTAAAATGAAGTTAATCGTTAAGTTATTGCCGGAAGCGGCTGATTTAATGTGATTGCTTAAGTTTCCGATGTTCGGCTACATATCATCTGTGACTCGACTGGACTCGGGGCGCGCGCTCCCATCTCACTTCAACAATCAATCTTAACCACTTGAATTAATTTCTTTTGTGAGCAAGACCAAATACCGCTGCGGGACCGTGCCTATGGTCCGCCCCCACAAACTATCGTCCAGCATAATCACCGGACTTAATCAGAGAACGAACCCGTGCCTTGCATCCTGTTCTCAAAACGCGTGCTATTATATTAGCCGGGCCTGTTAGAGCTAATGTCTGGTCGGGCGGCTAGCAATATCGTAGTAATCGATCTATATACACATACCATACACAGCATCACGTTTGTACTCCCCGAAGGGTTAGACAGACACACACTTCGCCGGTATGTTTAGGACCCATGTAATAGGGGGCGAGCATTAACGAAAATTACAAACATACAATTAAAGGAAGTCGAAATAAATATCTGTGGAGCCACAGATATTTGTCTCGGGTGGAAATCGAGCCGCAGCGCGTCGGCGGGGGCGAGATGACCACCTTAACCGCTGCACAAAACTTGCAGTAATTTCTTAATTAAATGAAATTGAGAGCTGAGGACGCAGCACCGAGTGCTCGCCCGCACGTCCCAGCACTGCAGACCTAGTAACCATCATAAACATTGTGATAAGCTTCACATGAAGCTCCACAAATACAAATCACACCCATACTTGTGGTAGCCCGAACATAATTTGCTTTTCATCAAATGCAGCAAGTAAACATAAATACTTGTAACTTAGTATGAAGCCTCCGAAATCACGAAAGTTTAGCTAGTAGGTAATCACTTGGTTTGAACCAAGCCGGACCACCCGGTGATGTTAGCCGAGCTGAAAAAGATAACCAATGTCAAATTTAATTAAAATATATCTAATCATGGCCGATATTTTATGCATTCACCACCTGGTGATTGATTGATAAATTACAATTGCAAATGAGTTACAAACGTAAATAAGCGTTCGGTTGCCAACATTAATAAATACATTTTCGCGAAGTGTGAGGTATCATCATAATCACCATCGTGACACTCATTGGACTGAGACCGAAACAAGGACTGAGATCCTGCAGGAGATGCAATAGAGCAGTCGTTAAAGTTAGTAGTAATAAACCTGTGTATAGACCTGTAGTGACATCTATCGTGCTACATTGGTACTACGATGAACAAATCCAGACTCGTGCTATGAACAATCAAGTTGCATATATACAAACGCCCGATATCATCCGCCGGGCTGTGGCCCGCCAGGTGAGGAAGGTGTGTTGCCTTTGGTTGAAGGAGCAACACACCTCGTCCCACAACAGACTTATTGCTTTTGTGTGACGCAAGGCGCCCGTGCGAGCGAGCGGCTCCACTAAACTGCAGTCGGAGTTATATCAAGTTGATATTTTATTTATATCCGTCCGGGGAGGCTTTCAGAAGTACCCTGTGAACTTATGTTTCTTTCTCATTAAAAAGCCAAATTAAGTGTGGTAGTCCTAGCTAACTAATTAGCGCCCTCAACTTTTAGTATACTGTGAATATAATACACTCTGAGTATTTTTCGATGAATTTATAATCTAAGCCCCAGCAGTTCACTAAGAGAAAAATTTAAAGAGATTCATATTAATACTGTTTCTTCCCAATATATTTATGAAAACTCAATGTATGCACATAAAAATATTAATCTCTTTTCTAAATATAGTGATATCCATAATATTAATACTAGGAATAAAGATAGGTTTGTTGTTCCTTCGACTAGGCTCCAGAAAATCAGTAATTCATTTAAATGTCAATGTATACCCTTTTACAATAAAATCCCGAGTCAAGTGCAAAAATTGAGCTGCAATAAATTTAAGACATTTATTAAACAAAGACTTTAAAAAGGGTTACTATAAAGTTAACGACTACATAGAAGATATAAAATGCTTGGGATTGAGCTGCCCTAATGAACCGGGTTATTAATGTATTACAATTATATTTTAAGTTTTAGTCAGTTGCACATTAATTGACATCTTTTTTAAATTATGTGACATGTATATTATTTCACATATTTATTTGTGATATTGATATTGACATCTATCATCTATCTACATTTGACATGGATTATGCAATTTTTATTATCTGTCAATTTTTATAAATAATTTATTTCATATAAAGTATGAGAGTCGTGCAGCCATTGATGTTGCATATATTGATATGCATTATAATGACCTAAAATTACATTGTACCCTTCAGTTGCCTAGCGGTCTGAGCTTGTCATGCTCACTAAAATGTCCTGCTGATGGTGGCGTTGTGTGTCGGGTCGTTTTATTCCCTGCAACATGGTTGAGTCAAACGACGTCGATACACACGTCATACTCGTGAACGGGTGCCGTCTGTCGGGGCTGGTCAGCTCTTAATGTCAATGGCAATCTCTTTAATTATTTTTTTTTTCCTTTTCTGTTTAGTAGACTTTATTAATTTAATAGTACACATCAAACTGCATTGCTCTCATGTAAGTCTGACAATAATGATTTTTAATTTATCAGATATTACTGAAAACTCAATAAAATGTAAATGTGAGTACTTTGTAGGCTAAATATACATACACAGCTTTGAACAGTCTGGTGGCTTTGAGCCTTTTTTTATGTGACCTACGCAAATGTTCCTCTGATCTGGTATCGTCTTGCGACGGGTTGTTGAGCTCCCTACATTATGGTTGAGCTACACAATGACTGATGCATGCGTGCCGTCAGTTGGGACTGGTCTACTCAAAGCCGCTATGGCTCTTTCTTCAAAAGGCCATTTCAGACTTTGCCCTACATTGTAAGACACATATTTTGTTACTATACATTGTCTGGACTTTAAAAGAGACTGATTCTCTGAGTTTGTTTCGGCGTTTCTTCTCAGAGGTCGTCAGCTAGGAAATGCCGGAGCCATCTAGCTTAAAAAAATATGTAAAATATTGACTTGTAAAAGTGTCTTTAAAAGTTCTATTTACAGAAATAAATATAATTTAATCATTTGTCCGCGCGTGTCGCGGGTCTCTACGGTTTAACAACTAAATAAGTATCTTCTACGTGAGCTTTTTCTTATTCATAATTTTACAACACAGTTTAAAGCAGTGTTATTTCACTTAAATTTTCTGCAAGGCGCAGGTACTTCCCCAGTCGGGCAGCTCCTATTTGAGTAAACCCACCAAATACTATATAAACAACATAATAAATACATATAACAATAATTCATCTCAATTAATGTACTTATTTACACAACTTGGTGGCAATCTACTACACTGTATACAGACACAGTTTCTTTGATATCGATAAAAAGTAATTACTAATGTCTGGGTAGCATTCTGGCGGTGAGAGCCTTCCAACAAGTCGCTCACAATGATGGCGGGGATTATCCAGAAGCCGCTGAAAGAGTATTAAAGGATTTTTACATGGATAATCTGTTTACCGGTTGTAGTACCTAGTGCAGATAAAGGGCTACTTATTTACAATATAATATGATATGAATTCATTACTAAATCAAGCAGGCTTTGAAATACAAAATTGGATGTGTATGTACCTAATAATGAAAAATTACTAAATAAAATAAAGGAAATCAATGAAAGAAACAGGGAAGTAAGACAAGGTTTGCAGCTCAAAGAGGATGAGATTGTTAAACTATTAGAGCTTACCTGGAAACGTCTCCCATGAACTTTACAACTAAAAAATATAATTAAATATTATTTTAGTTTATCAAATTTTTATCTGACCTTGATTTTTTTAAACGTTAATGTTTAAAAAAACGTATTAACACTAGGATTATCTCCTGTATTGGTGCGTTTACAAACACAAACTTTCACATACCCAAACACCCAGTCCCGAAAAACTAAATGTAGGTCATACAAGTATGTGTTTCGTGTGGGGATCGAACCGCTGCGCCAAACTTGTCGTCGAATTGAATAGGCTTCAACATAATTATCATGTTACCTTGACTTGAATTGTGTCACTGCAGAGGTTACGACTGGATATCAGCGCTGGATGTTATTTATGTCCAACAGAAATGTTAAGTTGGTGCCTTTCTCTTATGGGCATCGATGGCATAATGTTATAAATATACATAAGGAATCTTTTGTACACAAATAGTCCTTGTGCTGTCAGTGCAGTCACTTTAAAATAAATTCTTCTGGAAAAGAATTATCCAGAAGAAATCTCCTTAGAACAATTATTTATGGAGAAGAATTTCTTCTAAAGTGACTATGTAGTGGCGTGTGTCCAG
Organism: Acronicta alni; assembly: GCA_964056405.1. Lineage (NCBI taxonomy): Eukaryota > Metazoa > Arthropoda > Insecta > Lepidoptera > Noctuidae > Acronicta > Acronicta alni. The sequence goes on from OZ043923.1 coordinate 16,660,334, forward strand.
TATTTTTAACGAATAGTTGGCAGATCCAAATGAATAAAGATGATGAACGAAGCGTTCTTGAGGCGACACCACCCGCCACTAGGCGATGACGACACGCCCGCGCGACGAGGCCGCGGCGACGCCGGTGCGACATCGAGCACACTCCACACATACTCTAATTAACAACAACATCATCGTTGAAGTGTCGTGAGGAGTCCACGGTCCGCGACGCTTCAACAACATCCTTGACTTACAATTTACTTTATGGTGACTGACGCGGACATTTCAACTTGCAAACAACATTTTGTAGACTTCGAACTTAATAATTTATACGTCAGTTTGACCATAAAGACCATATATCTTTATGGTGACCATAAGTGTCACCATAAAGACGTAAATTCTGTATGTGAAGGAAAAATTCGACATGACGGGTAGGTATCGCGGTGGCTTAGTGGTCATAGCGTCTGGTGTACCGAACCAGAAGACGCAGGTTCGAATCCTGCCCGCGGTCGTATTTTTCCTTTTCTAAATAACTTTAAAATCTTAGCATGGAAAATGCCAAAAATATACAAAAAGATAGTCAGTTTGAAATTGTTCATCAAGCAAAGGTACCTGTCTCATAAGAAGCTAGCACTAACCTGTAACCCACGACACTGTATTTCTATTGTATATATTTGCTTCAAATTTTTGTTGTAAAGTTTACGTCAATGTTTCAAAATGAAATCCCGTTAGAAGGGCAGTGCAATCTACGAATGCAGTCTAATTAATTTAGTAAGAAAGGAAGAAAAGAAAAACACATTAATTCAGACAACATCCGAACAACACACAGATAAAATGACAAATTAACATATAAAAACAAGCAACAATATAGCTAGGAGCAAGCTAAATTGACTGACTGGTACTACTCCAGACGAAAGACAGACAAGCCGTGTGGGACACCGACACGCCGCTATGTACATCACACACAGTACACGTGACGTCACAGTGCACACGTGCTCGCGACATAAGCGGCGCTCGCGCATCTGCACATCTGATTCTGACAACACAACACCCTCACAAAAACAAGATTACTTTTTGAAGTTTAAAACGAAATGGCGCTTAAACAAGGTTAACTCAATTTGCCTACAATTCCTCTGCGGGAGGGCTGCTGTTCGGAGGGCCATATTTTTCCCCTCGCCTTGGATTAACTCGATTATCAAAATTCAGAGAGGGCGATAATGTCTCAATAATGTACTGCTTGATATCCTCTCCCAGGTCCGCGCTATATTAGTGTTCAATATTTTTGAAGAACATTCAAAAAGCTCTGGCGTAGCACCAGCAGCACAGCGCCATACTACGTCAACTCACTCGTAGCCCGTAGCCCGTAGCTCGTAACCACCTGCTACGCCGCCGGCCGCTACGCGTGTAAACGCTACGACAATCAAGTAACTAATTCAATCTCGTTTATTTATTGTTTTATGGAATTTAGAATTGTGAAGCGTGTGCCAGCGGTTGCGGGTAGTCTATACCGTGTACGTGCACCAGCTCTAAACGACCCGACACACAAATCGGCTTAGTTTGAACACTTATCAATAATTTGTAAGTGTATTTCATGTAATCAAGTTGAACCGTATTATGATATGTCTGTTTTCAAGTAACATACAGGCGTACAGGTTTTCTCACGAGTTAAAAGTAATGTAGCTGAGACATTATCTTGACGGTCTGTGAAGTGTGCAAACTCACAATGGGCCAGTGTCGTCCACCTCGCCTCACTCCGAACTGTCGCCGTTCTCTTACGAGGCCATATAATCTGGTGTCACTACAAGTAGTGCATGTTGGTTGCAGGTCCGCCCGGTCCGCCAGGCAAGCGCGGCAAGAAGGGCAAGAAAGGAGACCTGGGCGAGCCCGGCCCGCCGGTGAGCATCAGCATATTAATATTACAACTTCTTTCTCCTACCTTTCCACCCCCCTCAACATTACACAAGTCAGCAGCCAGCAGGTGCAGACCTGCTTCAAGTTAGCTGTGAAGACGTGTATGTACATTTCAGCGATTTATGAACTCGTATGATTGGTTTAGCTTGATAAGTTGTGATGTGTTGTGTGTGGGCGGCGGCGCGCGGCGGTCGCTTACCAGCAGGAGCTTAGGAGCGCACACTCGCTGTCGTCTCATGTTACAAGAGGCGCTCGTCGTCCGAGTGTACCTACCTGTGCAGGTGTACATATACGCACAAGCTTTGCACGCGCGGCTCTCATCACATGGTAGTGTGTGTGACACCTCCTCCATATATAAATGTAGGTATGTAGGTATGTTAGTCTGTAAGAGGGGTATTATATTATAGATATTCAAAAGAATATAACGGTTGTCTATAATTCGGCACCTAATAGCCATCACCACAACATGTTGCTAGGGAACTAAGTTTTATTTATTTATTTATTTATGTACACACTTAGAAACTAGAAAGGAGCCAGTTTAAGACTATTTAGTACAAAGGTACTGCTTATTTCTAATGAAATCTCTTCCAGCAGACCTGCGAGAGGAGAATTGAAAAAGAAGAAATGTAGACAACAGTGTGAAAGAAGCAATACAAAATACTCATATACTTAAAATAATACATAGGCACATAATAAATACATTTTAATTTTGTTTGCTTTTATTTATTTTATTTGTTTCGTTTGCAGGGGTTAACGGGTGCTCCTGGGAAGAACGGATTCCCGGTATATTATTATTTTATTTTGCTTTCTATGAAAACTCCTACTTTCTATAACTTATTCTTTGTTTGTATAATATCCTATAATTGACAAGAGTATTTAATTGGTGACTTCTTGTTCTGTTCACACTTATGTCGTACTATATGCTGTACCGTGCACTACACGCGTGTCACGTTTCAGGGTAGCAAAGGCGAGAAAGGCGAGCGAGGCTTCATGGTAAGACGTAGCAAGGCACACAGCTAGTGTGGTACAGTTTTGTAAACACCCCGCCACCCTCCCTCCCGCCTCGCCTTTACTAACTCGCTACGGGATGTTCACTGTACTGTCACACATGAGCCTAATATACTATTTCTGTTACACTATTAGAATAAAATTATCACACAGCATAAGCAAATAATGTACGCTTACTGCAACATTGACTTACTTTTAACGCGCATAACGCTCCTTTGAAAATACGCCAGCCCAAATTATATAATCAACATCATCATCGCTGGCAACGCTCAAGTTGTAAATTCCGACGGTTGAATGGTTATCTCCGAATGTACCGAAACAAGAGAGTAGTCGTATGCACGCGGCGCCGCATGTGACGCGGCCCGACGCACCATTACTCTAGTCGCAGTATAAGCAGAATAAACAAAAGAGGTTCATTCTTGTAAACGATAAAGGCGCGCGACGCGACGCTTTGACCCAAACCTTGAACTCGTTTGTCCCGCATTTACCTTTAATGGGAACGCAACCCTTTGGTTTTTGTATTACTAACATGCATTACAGTAGAACTTATCTCTCATAGTGTTTGTTATTGTGTAGACTGGCTTCTGTCGACTTCGGTTACATAACTTTTACTCACCTTGGTGTAGTCTGTCTCAGTTCGGAAAGGTTAACTTAATAGCAATTAATGTACTGGAAAATACTGGATACAGATTCAAATAAAAATGCTGTGCAACTCGCTTCTCATAGGCTTGTATTTATGTAGTATATTCCGGGGCACGGTTTTCTGTGCATCAATCAACACAAATTAAAATTAAGTTGTCAATTTCAGGGCCCTATCGGGTTGGATGGACCAAAAGGAGACCCGGTAAGTCTATAATAGTACCTACCTACTGTTCAACAAGTGGCGAAAGTGATCTATTACTAGCGACTAGCCTGTGTGTAATTGAGCGGAAACACAAAAGCAGGTTATTCGTAACTATAATTTCATACAACTTTACTGCCATCTATATAGACGTACTTTCTGCCTCGATATTAGTGTAATAATGGGCACTCTCCGAGTAGGCGAAGTAGAAACGCTGTGAAAGTTGAACGAACATAATAATTATAATAGATATACAATGATCACAAATGTTACGTAAGTAATTACGGTAGGCTTTCGCCAGCCGGCAGCGGTGGTGGCGCATGGTGGCGGCATCACTGAACCGGTGTTGTGTGTTGCAGGGCCGGCCCGGCGACAAGGGACAGAAGGGCGAGCACGGCAGCCCCGGCTTCGACGTGTTCTCCGCCGTCAAGGTACGTCGTACCTACCTACACATTACGCGTCGCATTCAACTCTGGCCAATAATTATATTGTCCTAATTACTATAACTGGTTTTAGACACAAACATGATAAATAATTATGTTCAGTCGAAGGGAAACCCGTCCCGAGTTCAATTCTCTGGCAAAGTTGTCACCTAAATTATTACACTTACATAGTACTACTAGAGGTGTCAGTACCTAAATGGTGACAGGTTCCAGATACTGTTTATGATAGCTAAACGTTAATACTGAGTTTAAACTTCTAATTACATACGTTTGTATGTATGTATTGTATTGGAGATGAGTTAAACATTAGATATTGATGACATTGCAGGGCGTGAAAAGATCAGTGGACAGTTTTAAGATAAGTCCGTACACGAGCGCCGAGATCATAGCCGTCAAGGTACAGCGCACAGTGTGCGAGCGTAGTTAGAAGTTGTCAGCGCACCGCGATTGCGCGGGCGCAACGCCTTGCCGTGATCATTACACGCAGCCCGCTTAAATTATGTTGCGCTTCATTTGTCTAGTCGTTTTTTGATATCTGCATTCACCTTTTATTTGTTATTATTTAAAACGCTGTTTATGATAACATATGCCTGTTATAATAACGTTAAACTCTTAAAAGACTAAGAGGACACGATTTTTAAAACTGGCACATGTTTTATGGTGACACGAGCCGGTTTGTGCGACCGTCCGCACAGAAGTTGTATTGAGAGTGTGCAAAGTGTGTTGTCGCACCAACCGGTCGCAGTGTCGCCGGCGAGCGCTCACGTGCGTGTGTGCCTGTGTGGCAGGGGCTGCAGGCCGCCGGGCACAACATCTCCGCGCACACCGTCATACAACTCAAGGTGAGTCTCACACACACACACTCACGCACTCACGCACATGCACACGTGCGACGTGGCGAGGGGTGGGTAGCACCACCGGCTCAAGAGAACTGCAGAAGAGTAAGAAAAATATTCGAGTTACAGCGTCGTTGTACTGGATCTGACACACAGAAAACACACAACGCAACAAACTGTGCATATTATGTTATTATTATTATCATTTGCATACATACCCACATGCTACTTCCGCTGCTAAAGGTGACAAAGCCTTCAAAATTATGCCTGTTTCATAAATATGCATGCGCTTTCGTTATCAGTGGTAGCAGTAGGTACCTACCATCTTCTATCTATTTATAACTCTACTAAAAACCTTAAGATATATAGGTAAGCCATTTATTTCTGTAAATAAATCTTTTACAGACACTTTTACAAGTCAATGTTTTTTTTAAACTAGAACCTGCCACCGGCACAAACTGTTTAATATAATTATGTAATTAATGATATGTAAACACACAACACATTTGAGGTACCTACTCGTATAAGTATTGCTTTGCGTTACTGAATCGTTTTGTTTTTTCTTCTTTTAGAGAAATTTGATTTTTGGAGTCTTGATAATAGCAACTCTATATGTATACTGTTACTTTATTAATGTCTGAGTATATTTTCCTCTTTACGTGATAATTTTGGTAACTTGGATAGGTACGTATAAGCAGTGATAGCCTAGTGGTACATATTACCATTGGTCTGCCAAGTCGAAGGTCTTGAGTTCGAATCCAAGCCACACACATCTGACTTTTATAATTCATGTGCGTATTAGGTAATAATTAATTATCACTCGCTTAAACGGTGAAGGAAAACATCGTGAGGAAACCTACTTACCTTAGAGATTTTTCTCGACGGTTTGTGAAGTCTGCCAACCCGCACTAGCCCAGCAGTGGGACAGTATATGGGCTGATGATGGGTAGGTACTATTTTACTCTTTTGTTGACTATGCATTTCTTCTCGGACATGATAATTACTAAAAAGTTCTCCTGAGATAACACCAATGATATCATTGTTTAAAGAAAGCTAAAACAAATATCCTTAAAAAGGAAAAACAACTATTTCCTGATTTAGTGACTCTTACATGATCCTTAAATACGTTGTGCAGGGAGAGCCTGGTGAGCCAGGGCCTCCGGGGACCCCGGGGCCGCAAGGTGCCGAGGGCTTGCCAGGCCACGAAGGGCGAGCGGGCCCGCCTGGCCCCGCGGGCCAACCGGGGCCAGCTGGACCTGTGGGCCCGCCCGGCCTCGTTGGCCCTCCCGGATCTTTAGGTCCCGCTGGAATCAAGGTTTGCACAACGACACATTATATTATATTTTATTAAGTTAATCATTAGTCTGACACTATTTATAATTAATCCATGCGAACTTTATAATACTGTAAATAAAATATTTCATATCTTATCATTCTTAATCTGTTTTTTGCGTATTTTCAGGGTGACAAGGGTGACAAAGGAGAGCGCGGTTTCACCACGACGCTGAAGGGCGACGCGTTCCCAACCGGCATCATCGAAGGCCCGCCCGGGCCCCCCGGCCCCCCCGGTACATATCACCCCTCCCTACTCTATCGTAGCAGGCAGGCATGCTCGATGTCGTACATGTGTGCTCTGCTACTCAGACTCACCTACGTACACAATAATAGAAACTAATGTCACTGGGCTGCTGAAGCGCACCACGCTGAAAAGTGATACAATTAACATTACTTAATAACATTTTACATTTTATTAGAGCTTTGTAATTAGATGGAATTTACGAAAATGTAATCTATCGTCGATAAATAATATAATGCCTCATCTGAGACCTATAGATAGTTATTGTTCGTTTTACTAATGGTGGTTTGTTCACCGAGGGGAGTCAGTGACAGTACTAACGAGTGTGCGCTTCATGCCCGACGTTGTGAGCGCCACACAGTCGCACATCACATGAGTTTGTATTCACTAGTCTCCCCTGAAGCATCGTCCTCTTTACTTCAGTTACGAGGGGTACATAAAAATTACATTCTAAGTCATTCTAAAAGCTTTCAAGGGATGCCCGCCTAGTCCTATTCAGTCTTTTAATAATTATATTTTGCTTATGTTCTGTGATTAACAACACATCCGTGGCATAGGTACCTCTCGCAGGCGCGCAGAATAAAAAATAGTTTGATTACTTAATTCAAAGCGAAGGGGAGTTTCCCTTGGATGTATTAAAAAAATCATCAAATGTAACAAAATAAATAGTACAGAGAGTTACTTTCCCCGGTATTGGAGGAGTACCAAATGAATCACTTTCCGAGAAGGTGAAGAAAAACGCTGTGCTTCACTACTCGCTGCACAGTTTATTTTTTCTCTTGCAAACTTCATCGAGGGGAGAAAGTGACAGACTATTGTTACCTATAAAGAAACATCAAAACCAATAATACAGGTGGTTCGTTTCTATTTTGTACCTGACTTATTAAAATGAACAACTCATTATTTCATACCTATTACATACACCGTGAAGGACATCGTGGATTACCTACATACAAGAGGAATACATACCAGTACTTGATACCTTGTATACCTACTTGTATCCTGGTATTATTACTTCACTACAGTAATGTTGTATGAAAATCCAATAAATTCGCCGCCGCGCGCCGCCGTCCGAAGCGGTACGGGGCGGTGCTAGTTCCGTCAACGTGCTCGAGTTTTTATCAAAGAAATTGGTGGTAATTCTTTTCTGAAACATTTGTTTCTTATTCTATGTGAAGTAAAAAGCACTGTGCATCCCTGGGGCGAAAGATCACTTTCTCATTTTGTAAACAGTCTAGGTACCTACTATTATGGTCGTCGATAGATTGCACTGGCAGTAGTTAAAATGCTAAATGTAGTGAGGGTCAGTCGAGGCGCGGGCCGCGGCTCATGAAGCGGCCCGCGCTCGCGGTGACGGTGACGGTGACGGTGACGGTGACGGTGAGTGTTGTGCGAAGGGGCGGCGGGCGCGCGCGGCGAGCGCGGCGACAGCGGCGCGGCCGGCCCGCCCGGCCTGCCCGGCGACAAGGGCGCGCGCGGCAAACGCGGCAAGCGGGTAACTCACCTCACGCCTCACGCCTCACGCCTCACGCCTCACGCCTCACGCCTTACGCCTCGCGCCATACGCTCGCACGCTCAGCTCGCTGCTCGCACGCCACACGTGTCGTCCGCACACGGACTGCTGATGACTGACCGCTGATATGCTCTCGAACGCGCGCACTCGGCGCTCGGTGTCACTTCTTAATAACTTTATGATTACAATGGTACGCGCGCTCCATACTCTGGCAGTCCGTGGCTCCAGCTTGGCATGTCTTACCTGGCCGCGCACTCGGCACGCGCACGATGCACGACACGCATGCGTTTGGTTCAGTGTAACAACGGCTTTATTAAATTCACGCGTAGATTTTGTTGTGGTACAAGTGATAACTAACGGATACTAGAGGATGGTAGCCGATGTGGCGACCGCCGTACAACAAGCTGCGCCGGGTCGCGCCGCCACCGCTCTGTCTCAGGTAAATTATTCATTATTTGTAATTTATAGCAGCGCAGCAACATAATATTTTACACTAGAACAAAATTAATAAGCTTTCTTGAAATATGGCATACATAATCGATATTGGTACAACAGATAGAGATAACACGTCAGGCATTATAGATTATTTTTAATACTAGTGCAAAAAAAGGTTAAATAAAAAAAACGACTTCATAAAAAATACTAACTCACAAGCGAAAAACAAGCTCTATAATTCTCTTTTTTTCATTTTTCTCTATAAACAAGCTCTAATAAGTTGTTTATGTCGGCAAATCACTGACCTCTATAATACAATGGAAAATATATTACAAGCGGAGACACGCTTGATTATTATGTGACAAGCAAAGAAACATATTTATTGATAATTTAAAGAACGATTTAAACAACTTGTCCCCGCCACATTTTCCAACACTCAAGTTTAATACTTTTTACTCGACGGCCGAAGAAGGGCAATGTTTTGAGGGTATTAATATTTTTTTTTTGTACGCTCTTCAGGCTAAACTGATTGATGGATTTCAACATGTGAGGTGTTATTAGATTTATCTCAGTTGTGGGAGTGGCATTGGGTACATTATTTAAAAATAACGTTCGCGAAAAAAAAATGGAAGGGTATCGACGACGTCTGTGGTCTAGTGGTTCGCGTATCAGACTCATGATCACGACGTCATTGGGTTGGATTCCCACAGGACAAAAATATTTATGTGATAATTAAATAAAGCTTTAAAAGTAAAAAAAAAACTAAAAGATGTGAAATAAATTTTTAAATGAAACAAAAATCCGACCGTTAAAAATACTAACTAAGTATAAAGCGAAAAAAAAACCTCTATAACAACTCTAAATCTTGAAAATGTATTGCAGGCGGAGTACAAGCTCTAAGTTCAATGAGTGGTCTTTAAGTGTGGAAACGTCTTGTCCCCGTGTATCGTCTAGTACCCATAGTACAAGCATATATATCAATAATGTCTGCCCGGTTAAACTAGAAACCGATTATGGATGACTTTTCGAGGGTGTCACAGTATTCTAAAACATTTGTTAATGTGAACAAAGGGCAAAGTTAGTAAGCGTAGAGTTAAGGCGGAGCCACATAGTAAGTGTGGTTATGTACCTACAGGTCGCAGCGGCGAGCCGGGACCACGCGGCGCGGACGGAGCGCCTGGCGCCGCCGGACTGCAGGGGCCTCCCGGCAAGCCGGTCAGTACTACACAACACACACACACACACTGCGCCGCCGGACTGCAGGGGCCTCCCGGCAAGCCGGTCAGTACTACACAACACACACACACACTGCGCCGCCGGACTGCAGGGGCCTCCCGGCAAGCCGGTCAGTACTACACAACACACACACACACTGCGCCGCCGGACTGCAGGGGCCTCCCGGCAAGTCGGTCACTACTACACAACACACACACACACACACTGCGCCGCCGGACTGCAGGGGCCTCCCGGCAAGCCGGTCAGTACTACACAACACACACACACTGCGCCGCCGGACTGCAGGGACCTCCCGGCAAGCCGGTCAGTACTACACAACACACACAGACACACACTGCGCCGCCGGACTGCAGGGGCTTCCCGGCAAGCCGGTCACTACTACACAACACACACACACACACACTGCGCCGCCGGACTGCAGGGGCCTCCCGGCAAGCCGGTCAGTACTACACAACACACACACACACACACACTGCGCCGCCGGACTGCAGGGGCCGCCCGGCAATGCTACTGCCGTTTGCCTATAATAAATATTTTATATAATATATATTTTTGAAATAAAACTACTTTTTACGGATTTTATCGCGTACCGATTTTGACGCGATAAAATCCGTAAAAAGTAGTTTTATTTCAATGTATAATATTCGCGTAAATGTCAGAAATCAATATATATATTTTTTTTAATAATAAATAATTGACGGGTACATCCCGGTATTGATGTTTCAGGGTGAAATGGGACCTAAAGGTACTAAGGGCGAGTACGGCGACATGGGCTCCCCTGGGATGCTGGGCGCGCCGGGGCTGCCCGGCCCTCCCGGCTATCCTGGCCTCAAGGGAGACAAGGGGGACAAAGGCGACTCGGTAAGTGTCCCTGTCTTGTGTCATGATCTCATTTTAAACTTGCGTGGCATGTACAAATTATAAATATCATATCCACACGGTCCACTGGTTCCGCACAACGTTAGCGCAACGTAGACCTGATTACGTCATTATACCTCACTATATGATATTGTATGAGATGATTTTGTAGCCTGTCAAGGCAGGTTATACTAAGTAACTAACATGTTCATGTACCTACAAAATGTGAATGCTCATTGTTGATGTATGTCTGGCATGTAACGTGTCGCTATTGGTATGTTCCCGGTGCCGCGGACGGGCGCCGCACACACCAGAAGTACAGGAAGCTGAGGCGGAGACAGGTACCTATCAACTGCACGCCGCGCACTCATTTCAAACTCAGAACCAACTTGAGCAAACAACACACACACACACGCACACGCACACGCACACGCACACGCACACGCACACACACACACACACAAACACACAATCCGCACTCGCTGTGCGCGCGTCTCTCGCATGGTGAACTGTTAATCTTTATAGCCACTGTTGAACTTGCAGGGCGATGGTACCGGCTACGAGCTCTACGGACATGAAATTGTAAGTATTACCTACGTAAATACTATCATAATTATATCTACTACAGGTTGTTTTAAAACATAGAACAAATAATAAAAATAAAGCAAGTAATCAAGTTACTACTTCTTGTAGAATAAAAAAAGAAAAAACGACATACAAGTAAATACAGTTGACAAAAGAGTTAAATATACAGGCAGCTTACGACATCTGTGTTTTGACAAAGATTATGTGTGTTATTCATGATTATATTAAAACAATATGTGTCTGAGTGTACCTAGGTGTTTACTGTGTAAAGCAAACACTGGCGGAAAATTAAGGATATCGCAATTTTTGTCAAGATGCAGACACAAGACGCATTTTAATCGTATTCACGAATTCTAGGCACTGTCTACAGAAAAAGTTTTTGTAACAAAAAAAAACTATCTCGGGAAAGATTCGAACCTGCGTCCTCCGGTTCGGTACACTGGACGCTTTAGCCAACTAAGCTCTGTCTGTTGAATTTCAATTCACTGAAAAATGAGAGACTGTCGAGTTGTGAAACTAACGCACCCCAACGGTGCGCCGCGGTTCGAAGCCTCTTTGTCATTCCATCATACCAAGTGAAAGAGACCGTATCGCTGCTCCGGATCGTGCGGTATTTTTTATTTGATTTGATATATTTGTACGAATGACCCAAGCAAGAACTCATCCCACATCGCTCCTCTGAAGTTGCCGACTTGCAGCGGATCCGACGCCTCGCTACGGACATGCCTGCGCTTCCAAACACGACATTGTTCTCACGGTGCGCCCCCGCCGGTGCAGGCTGCTCCGCCTCTGTCCGCAATATCACGCATCATGGGAAGCTACCTTTAGTTATATTAAAACTTAGATGTAGTTGTAGATACTATTGAACGACGAATTCACGCTCTACTGTTCGACTATAAATCACATAAGGACTGGATCTCTTCTGGAGATAAATATAGTAATTAGAGTGGTTTGTGTGTGCAGATGATGGGCCCGCCTGGCGCGCCGGGCGCGGCCGGGCCGCCGGGCGTGGCGGGCCCGCCCGGCATCAAGGGCGACAAGGGCGACCCCGGCACGCGCGGGAAGGCGGTATGTCACATCATAACTATAATATTACTACGTAAGCCTATCTCATTCTGATGCATAGGTACATTTATGTTCACTATGCTAATGCTAACTCCGATAAATATTAATAAAAAAAATTAATAAGTTGGGTTGGGTGGTTAGGTTGGATAAAATGTAAGGGTATAGATAACCCGTTGCCGTTGCTAAGATGGGTGTGTGCTCCAAAATAAAAATATTGATAAGAATAAAAGAAACTCGGACGCCAGGAGTTCACCGCTATTAGTTTACGAAAATAAATACTACCGGAAGCTAAACAATTACCACTGTTTACCAACTCAGAACCTTAAATCTGCCGGCGCGCGGCGGGAGGATACAAATAAAACATGCTAACAATAAGACATGATAGGACTGAAATAGGTATATTTGTTAACACAACTTTTGTGTAGGTACACCTTTGTATACCGGACCTATTTAAGTAATTTGGGGAATATCTCTTTGGATAAGCATAACTGATAATGTGAGCTAGTGGAGGTGCAATCACGTATTTGAATCTTTTTAGTATGTTATTAGGTCATGTCATCCCATCCAGTAGTGCAAGCGTCCTTAAGCCCTGTTATTATTGTTAGTATTTCATTGACATCAGTATCTAGTAAAACAAAATAGTTTAGTGTACTAGTCCGAGATGACATAGTCGGGGTTTGAGGGGAGAAACTTCCGGAATTTAGAGTTTTTTCTGCCAAGTTTTTCCCAACGTTAGCAAAAAGGGGTCTATACTTAATAATAGTAAGCAAAATTAAAATTAAATGTTATACCACTTTTACCGCAACATAAATAAACAGACGGAGTTGAGTTGAGAATTGAGTTGCTGTTCCTCCCAGCTAAGACACTAGGGCCGGTGAAGGGCGAGTGTTGTGGGCTGCTTAAAATGTAGATAATAATGAAGTTCAAAAAGTACGTCTATCTTAAATAAATTATTATTTAGACTTTGACTTTGAATGGACCTCTGTTTTATTTATTTCTTTAGTACCTACTTACATTTTAAAATAATAATAACTCTAAAATATCTAATGTGTAAGCAATTTATGCACAAGACTATAAATAAGTCCCTACATAAATAAGACTGTTCGGTGTAAGTATTACAGGTACAACAGGTAAAGATGTTCAGCTGCCACTACACACTGTCGCATAGGTTTGAGAGACTGATTTAATAAATAATAATATTGTGTTTACTCTTGATTTATTATAAAATCAAAAATCTAAGGAAACTTTGATTTAAATTAAGAACTCATTTAAGAACTTCGTTTCAGGGTGAGAAGGGAGAGAAGGGTGACGCCGGGCCCATGGGGCTACCTGTGAGTATATGTGCGAGCTACACACAAACACTTCACTTTTAAACAAACAAATATTGATATCAAGTGATCGTCGTTAGGGACCCGTGGGGCTGCCGGGCGAGGCGGGCGAGCCGGGCCGCCCCGGGGACTCGGGGCCCAGAGTGAGTCCCACCTACAATTATAATTATAATACACCACTATTTTTTAACTTGATGAAGATATTAGGTTTTACTCCCTAAACAATAATGAACACTGTAACTACTAAAAAACCGAGTCAATTTTACTAGATTATCACTACTAAAGTACTTCAGCCATTCTAGGTAGGTTTTACTTCACCTACTCCGAAAGTAACCCATTGCTACTTTAATACCGAGAGAGAAAACAGCTGTTAAAATTTATGATACGCCATTATTAAAATAGCTTTGTTTTTTTTTTAATACAGACAAAATATTGACATGATAAGTCAACGGAATGCCACGCGCAATATTGATAACAATATTAGAATTTTTCTTTTTATTCGATAATAATATTTACTCTGTTACGGTGACTGAAGATGCCGATATTGATTCCGATAGTTAAAAAATAGTGGCGGTAAAACTTATTAACAATCATAAATATAGTTAACACTCACGCTGTAACTTACACTTAGCTTACTAATTGACATTGAGTCGATGGCTAGGAAGAGGAGTTCAAACGATGTGGTATTAATGAGAGCTCTGGCATCCAAGTAGTAGCCAATGATTCTGGTATTTATATAACAATGGCTAACTAACGCATGCCTCGTGGGGGTGGTGTTCATGGAGAATGCGCATTGGTATGTGTGAGCGTGCGTACTAAGTACTAACCCGGGCGTGTGTGGGTGTGGGCGCAGGAGAACCGCTGGCCGCCGGACTTCGCGTTCACGTAGTGACGCCCGCGGGCCCCGGCCACCCGGCCCCGGCCGCCTGGCCCCGGCCTCCTGGCCTCGGCCGCCCGGCCCCGACCGCCTGGCCCCGGCCTCCCGGCCTCGGCCGCCCGGCCCCGACCGGCTGGCCCCGGCCTCCCGGCCACGGCCGCCCGGCACCGCCGCCGCCGCCGCACCGCCGTGCCGTCCGACCTCTGGTTTGTAAATTGTATCATATTTGTACGTACTCCCGGAAGGGTAGTAAGTGACCGCGTTATGCCAGTGAACTGTTATGGGTTTGTGTAATGACGATCATCTTACATAAGTGTTGACTGTCGGGAAACTCGCAGATTGTATCAAAAATGTAAAATATTGTCATCATTCGGTCGCATCGCTCTGCTGCCTCGAAGGGCTCTCACGGGAGCGCCCCGCTTGGGCTGCAGGTCGACCGGCCGTATCAAGGCAATCTATGGACATAAGATTTACCTTGTTTTTTTATCGCACACTAAATGTAAAAGAGATTTTCTAAAACAAATGTCAACAATGTAATGTAGAAGGCCAAACAAATACTACTTACTTACTTCAGTTTAGAGGATCTCTAATACGGTTAAATCTATCATATTCTGGTGTTCGGACGTACTTAGTGTCATTGTATTATAACGTTTAAACTTATTGGCCAGATGAGGACCATGTAATTATAAATACAGAACATAAAATCATGATAATCATTACGTTCTGAAACAATTCCAGTCATATTTGTAAGTACCTACCTACCTACATTAATTTATAGGATTTATGTTTAAATATTATTTATAAATGGTATTGACGCTCAGAGTAAATATTTTTTAAAACATTTAAATACAAATTAAATACCTAATATAGTTAGTATGGTATGTGTAGTATCGTGACACGAGAGTCCGGGTGCCAAGTACACTGTAAGTGTTCCCTTCTGAGGAGTGCACTCGCGCTCCTCTGTGTACATAGTTACCTATTAGTACCATGCGCGCTCATGTCATGTCACCGTCGACTGTGGCGTTTGTAAATTACTTTACTATGTTATTGTATGTACAAACATTTGTATCGACCACTATCATATCTTCCTATATTTTAAAGTAATAGTTTACAAAACTATCGCCCAAATTCTTAGAATAGGCCTAACTGTAATTTATTATTAATATGTGAATATACATATACTTAAATCGTCATGATAGATAGATACCGTATGTATAACATAATTTTATTGTAATTAAATAGTTAACTAGCGAGCAAGGTGCAGAGGAGCGACGCCGCGTGTGAATAATATATCGAGCTCACTTTGGCCGGACCGGTCCGAGCCGGTGCGAACTGGTCCGGGCCGGTCCGAGCTGGTCTGAGTCGGTCCGAGCTGTTCCGGGTCAGTCTGAGCCGGTCCGGGCCGGTGCAGACGCCGCCGGCGTCGCTCGTCCGCGCCTGCCGCGCCCGCGCCCGCGCCGGTGTTACCGTCCCGAGGGGGCTCGCCTCCACTTAACACGTAATGTTACCTACGTTAATGTTGACTCGTGCGTATTTAACTATACCATTTTTCTTACTACTTCATTCGCTTAATCTATTTATTATTATTATAATCGTAGTTCATAAATTGTTACCGACCTATATGTGTATCTAGTGTAAAGCTCGGAGCGCGCCGTGACTACCTCATCTCTGAAAGTATTCCAGTCCCTCTCAAGTCTAACAAATTCTATAAAAAATCTTGTGCCACTCAAACACGCCACGTTCCGAGCTGCAAGACTGTGACAGCAATGTACAAATACCTTGTTATATTAATTTGTATCGTATAGCTTACTTTATACTCAGCACCGCTTGTACCTTGGTACATACATACCTTAGTACTGTGTTGACTTTCGAGATTTCTCTGACGAATTCTGTGGTCTATTGGTTCGAGTGTTTGACTGCTGACCACGATGTCGTGGGTTCAATTCCCACAAGACACAAAATATTGATGTGATTAATATGAGTGATTGTATTTTTTTGGGTAATTCTTATTTATTATAAGTATGTATTTACAAAAAATAAGTATATAAGTGATATATTCATTGTCTAGTACACATAGTACAAACTCTGCTTAGTTTGGGACTAGATGGTGCTGTGTAAAAATATCCTAAATATTTTTTAAGAATTCTTCTCTTCAACCTCATTCTTGCATTTGACCATTTAATTTTTTTAAATACTTTACTAATGGTTCAGTTTCATATTTCTGCCATGTGTGTGTGTGTAGTGTATGTGAAATGAATGATGTGTGTGAGAGATCGGCGACTGTGAAGGGACGCTTGTAAATATACAACAGATACTTAAGCGTGTTGCGCTCCCTACAGCCGCCACCGCCGCCGCGCCGCGCCGCCGCGTGCCGCGCTGGTTGTGATGTGATGTAACATCCGCTCTACTCGCTATACATAAGTAAATACGTTAATTAAAACGTTTCTTCTCTGTATCATCGTGTACTTATCTCTTAAGCATAATGTTAAGAATTTAGTTTTTTTATGAATATCGAAAGTTGTCATTTGTACCATATTATACATTACGAGAGCATAAACTATTGTTGTTTAAAAATTATTTTCAAGAAATAAATACTTGCATGCCGTGCATACTCGTGTTTCTGTTCCGGATCGCTAGTCTGGTCCCGCTAAGTATCCGTGTATCTCTCACCGTTCCATGTCACCTTCGACGTGCATCCAACCCCGACCGCGTGCATGACGAACCGGGGCGTTTACCGCCTCGACCCCGTGCCTCCCGACCCGGTGCATCCCGTTCCGGCACGTCCCGGCCCGACCCTGTGCATCCCGGTCCGACCCGGTGCATCCCGTCCCGGCACGTCCCGGCCCGACCCTGTGCATCCCGGCCCGGCCCGTCCCGCCCCGACTCGTTGCGCCTCGTCATAATGTCACCCACGCCCGCAGTTTCCGGCGCAGCATGCCTCACGTACCCCGCGCTACAACTCTTTCGCCTATCCCGCCTCAATACTTACTTTAAACCTGACCTTTAAACATGCTACCCTGCCTATACAATCAAAGTTTTAGCAAGGATCTCTTTATGATTTTGTTTTTGGAAATCCATGTTCGGGGAAATTTAAACATATTTACCTACTCGTAAACTTGTATTTACAAATTGATGAAAATTATTCAGATATTACCTATAAGGAATATTATAGCAAAAATAAATTTGATTACAAAAAAACACTGCAACATATAAGTTCTTTATATCAAATAGCTTTTACCCGCGACTTCTACGCGTAGACTTAGATAAAGCACAATTGTTGTCAGATGGATTGGGTTAAGAAGTAAGTAGAATGGAAATGAAAATAAAATGAATGGGGTTACTTTGATCAATATTGAACTTTGAAGGCCAATATCTTTTAAATTTGTGGCTGTAATAAATTTTAAAACGAGATAATTAGTCCTCATGAAAATTTCACACCTTATACCCTATCAATGACACCCCGTGCTAAAAAAACTCGTCATACCATTTATTTTAAAGTTACAACAACATTAATCGCTTTATTGGTTAATGAGCGATATCAGTCCCCATAATATATCTAGAAATTCCATTAAAGCCTCACATGAAGTTTTGCAGCAAAATTATTTAGCTATAAATAAAGAATGGCAAATATTTAATTAGTAATATAAAATAATAGTTACTTTTTTCAATTAAGATTATGGAAGAAAATTCAGCGTGTCCTCAGGAAACAATTTGATAGTTCTTGCTAACTTATAAAAAAAACACAATTCGCGATTTTATCTGAAATGGAAATTTCGATCAGTCACCCCGTGAATTAACAAATTAACCCTATTCTACTAGTACAGTAGTAGTAGAGTATTCAATATGACAGTGCTAGTCACAAACTACTTGTGTACGAAATTTCATTGAAATCCCGTAAGTAGGTAGTTTCTGCTATATCAGTTTTTCCGAAAATCTTTCCGGGATTTCCGGGATATTCCCGCATTTATCTGAGTTAAAAAGTAGCTTTTATGTTTTATTCCCGGGCACATACTATTTGTGTACCAAATTTCATGCGAATCGGTCTAGCCGTTCTTGAGTTATAAATGGTGTAACAAACCCGACTTTGGTTTATGTAGTTAATATAGTTTAAATCTATCAATACGAAAATAATCATTAATTTTGACGAACATGAAAATTCCTTAAGATGCCTTCATAGAATAGGTACACCCCTGTTAGTAAAATGTTCGATAACATTGAATACCTAAATAAGCCGCACCTAAATCCAAAAACCTCTACATGGATGACTAAGAGCAAATCTTACTAGCAGTCGGGTAGTTTGTATATCAGTCTGTTGTCTTGTGCACTCGTTTATATAATCTATGCATCCCGTATCTTCAGCATATTTTGTTACGAAAGAAGGCGTTAAACATAGCGTTTGCAAGAAATAAAACTACATTTAATATAATGTAAAACCCATAACGTTTGTATGCATGATACAACTAGACGACGCATCGGAGCCGCCGGCACACGCGTGTTTAATCTGCGTTAGTTGAGCACAGGTTAATATTGTTTTGTTAATTAGCTTCGTTGTACTCGACTCTGAAATCTACCTTACAGATTTTTTTACATGTTATTTTTTCAAGTGGACGTGGATGGTCAAACCCGAAACTATAAAAAATACTCACAAGAAGTCTCGAGCCTGATTTTGATGAAATCTGAAAATGAATCATTGGATTTAAAACTATGTTAACAAGACGCAGGCGTATTGTAACAGAGATTTTGATTCAACAGCAGGATGTAATTTTATCGCGCTGCATGGTCCTGTGCCGTGGCCAGCGAGCGCACGGGATCTTACGAAAACGATATTTGGAAAATATTCTATCAAACGACAGTGTGAATTTTTCAGGCATAGGAATATTTATTTTCAAAAATCCAATGATGCAGTTTTAGTGTTATATTTAAGTGTTGTTTATTGTGGATATAGTTCCGGATTTGGTCATCCTTATGCTAAACGAATTTCAGTATATTTTTTTAAAAAACTTCAAACGTGTCTTGAAATGAAATGTTTGGACTTCTCACACGTAGCCGCAATCAGAGAGTTCATTGATTTATTTTAAATTTTAGTATCTATCTCATACCAAAGAATCGAAGCACTAAAATTGTACCGGCGTGTGCTGGCGGCGCCCACGCCGGTAGTGGCGCGCGCTGTCACCATGCTCACGTGTTGTTGTTCCGCAGGGCCCGCCCGGACTCGACGGCATGAAGGTTAGTCACACACACCATAATATATTATGATACTCCCGGACCGCGTAACCAACCAACTGTTTGTTTCTACATCTCGAGCGCTTATTTCAATATTGACCAAAACATCAATAGAGTAATTTCTGTAGGTATAGAGGGTAATAAAGTTGGTAAAAAGCTAACGGCATTGGTAAAAATCTCTTCCTTTTTTCAACTTTCTTAAACAAGAAATGTTTATTTAGTATATTTCACTAATAACTGTCTCCTTTAAATTTTAAAAGCGTGTAGGATGAAACAAGTGTTTGAGGTTATGTGATTGAGTCCAGGAAAAAAATAGACGCAGCCGGAAAAAATTTTTTTTTAGCATAATATAGGTCACATTTTTTCTCAATTAAGCATGATGAATACAATTAAACAAAGGTGCCTAGACGTGACTTTCAATTATTCATTGGCAATTAGGCAATTATACCTAGGTACCCATTTAATCTTATGAGAAACTAGCTTTTACCCGCGACTTCGTACGCCTAGACTTGTATCACAATTGTTGTCTGATTGTATTCATGGGTTAAGAAGTACTCAATGTTAGGGAAATTCCCGCTTTGTTCCGAGAAAAGAAGTATTCAATATGCCAGGCAAATCACAAACTATTAGTGTACCAACATTTTATTCAAATCCCGTAAGTAGGTCTCCTACATAAGTTTTCTGGGAATTCCCACATAATTTTGGGGTAAAATGTATCCTATTTGTTATTCCCGGTCACATACTATGTGTGTATGAAATTTCATTCAAATCCCGTAAGATATAAGTTTTTCGGGATTTCCGGGATATTCCCACATTTTTCTGGGGTAAAATATATCCTATGTGTTATCCAAACTTTCACATTTATAATATAGTATGAAGTATGATAATACATAACTAAAAACACCGAACCGAGTGCATCACTTCATTTGTACGCGTGCACACACTTCAAGCTTCACTTGTCTTTGTTTACTACGGCATGGCGGCATAATTATGTTACACTTATGTTTGGGTATAGCCTACGTCACGTATACGTGACACCAGTGAGTAATGTTGCGTTGCTGGTTACGTTCTGTACCAGCGAGCGCGTAACACAGCGCGTAGTGCGCCATTGGTTGTGTGTAGTAGTAAGTAACTGGTTGTGTGACTACAGGGCGCGCAGGGCGAGCCTGGCTCCAAGGGCGAGCGCGGCGACCCCGGACTACCAGTATGTAACAATATTTTTATGTTTGCATACATTACAAGTACCTACCTATTACAACAGATTTGATGCTACAACGAATCGTATACATTAATGCTCGTTCGCTAATATTTCAGGGAACAGACGGCATTCCCGGACAAGAGGTTAGTTTTGCCATTGCGGATACTGAGATATCTTGATTGAATTATTTGATTTGATTATTAACTAAACGTTTCCGCTCGTTAGGGCCCCAAGGGCGATAAAGGATACAAGGGAGAACCCGTAAGTTGGTGCTCGTCCATCGCTCGTTGCACTGTTGCACGCCGGGCTGCACGCGCCGGCGGGTCTAACACGCATGCCTACTAACTCCGTAGTACGTTATGTTGCGGTGCAGGTGCTACTTCTATAGTTTAACCATTATCTATATTTTATTTTAAACACTGTAACCTTTACAAGCACTGTGCTACAAAACTACAAGGAGCAGAGCGGTGCCAGAGCAGTGGCCCGTGTGCAACAGATGTTATTATTACAGTGTGCGCCAACTTCGCAGGGTCCCGTGGGAAAGCGCGGGCGCAAGGGCGACAAGGGGGGCAAGGGTGAACAGGGAGTGCCCGGGCTCGACGCGCCGTGCCCGCTCGGGCCCGACGGCCTGCCGCTGCCCGGCTGCGGCTGGAGACCCACCAAGGTGCGTGCGCCCCCTCCCCCTCCCCGGCCACGGCCACGGCCACGGCAACGGTATGAGACCCGCGGTGCCTAGCCCCATGAACTGATCCATGCTAACCAAGCATTGATACTTCCAACTAATATTGTTAATCGCGACTAATCAGAAAACGTGCATTGCTTTTTGGTGGCGGTATTGTGCATGTGTGTGTGTGCGGCGCAGGAGTCGCCGCCGCTGCTACCGCACCGCGAGGAGGGCCCCGACGGCGCGGCGCCCGACGAGTCCGACGAGGACGACGGCGGCGACGGCGCCGACGCCGGCGACGAGTACGACGCGCGCGACGACGAGCTGGACGCGCCGCGCGACTACGACGACTACAACGACAACGCGCATCACTCGCGCCACCACGACTGACGCCGCCCCGCTCCGACCTCTACTACCTCCCTCGTCACAGTCACACTACACATTGTATTGTATATAATATATATACATATACGTACAATACAATGTGTATATAACATATACAATACTATAGTATAGTGGGAAAAATATCGTCTTGTCTTCATAATTAGCCCCTTTTTATCCAATTTACCAATTTGTTAGAACCGGCCGCAGTGACAAGCAAACGAACTCGCGAGGCCCATACTTTACTGATCTCGATGCAGCCCAGCCTAATCTGGTCTATGTTTTCATCATCATGTCAGCCACAAGAGATCCACCCCTACACGAAGGCTTCCGCCATAGACTTCCGCAAAGACCGCTGATATGCCGCCTGCATCGAACGACTCCCAGAGACAAGGTCGTCTGTTCATTTCGTTGGACCGTCCTACGCTGCGCCTTCTGGTGCGAGGTCTCCACTCGAGAATCTTTTGCCCCAGCGACCATCAGTTCTACGAGCTTTGTACTCCGTCTTGTGCCACTTCAGCTTGCTAATTCTTTAAGCTATGTCGGCAACTTTAGTTCTTCTACTTTTCTCCCCATTTGTGATTACGTCACATAGAGAAATACCAAGCATAGGGCTCTATATGTATAGCTCGCTATTTCATACTACTAATAAATGTCAATTTACGCCTAACTAGAGGGTAGTGGGTAAATTTGACTTAGGTACGAAATGTTAGCGTTTTTCCCCTTTCCTTCCTTTCCAATAGCCAGTGCTCCAAGGTCCTACAGATGAACTAACAACGTAATTAATTGAAAGCGGTGGTGGCTTTACTAACATCCATGTGAGTAATGTTTTGTGCTTACTGTGTTGATAGTATACTAACAAGACGGGATGATTTCCGAGTCAAAAGTAATCAGCAGTCAATGCTATAGTCACGCGCGGCGTAGTGTCACAGAATATATTTCAATAGAAGCAGTCCTAGTAGCGTCGCTACCGCGTGACTCGCTGTGCAATGTTAATTAAAATATTATACGAGTCAGTCAGTATCAGCGTAACGTGACGTAACGATAGGTGAGTGTTGACTCGGAGTGAGGGTTGTGTCGCGCCCGCAGGAGGCCGTGCTGCAGTGGGTGCGCCGCCGCCTCGACGTGGACAACGACCTGCCGCCGCTGTGACACCGACACCGGCGCCGCCACGCCGCCGCCACGCACACGCCACGCACCCGCCACGCAACAATCACGTCCTCGCCACGCACTCACTACGTCCAGTGAGCTAGTGCTAAGCAGCTGCAAGACAACAAACGCGTGTAGACGCACTAATATTGGCCCTTACAGTATGTTATCGGCTGCCCCTATTTTAGCACATTGCTTGCTGTAGTTTGCAGCAAAGTAAAACTGGTAATTGTATTATGTACCTTTAATACTTTTATTCCATACATAAAAGCTAATTAATAAGTTAACTCAATCAAATGGCGTGGTGACGTCAGTGAAGTAAAAGACGAAAGCTGTGAGGCGCACCCCCGGTGATGTATAAAGTGCAGTGGACAGCGGGCAGCGGGCAGTGGGCAGTGGGCAGTGGGCAGTGGGCAGTGGGCAGCGCGTCACAGCGCGTGGCGACGCGGGCGCGGCGTGCGGATGCCGTGTTGCCGATGCTCGTGTGCACTAAGTACATTAACTTCCATTCCTAAACACAGCGTTTTGTAACTTTAAACGTGTTTGTATCAGTCGGAATATCTACGTAGGGACAACATATTTTTATGTAAGAATATAACGACGATGTACAGTCAAACGTGGCATACCTTTAACAATCATCTTTGAATATGAATACCCGGCCTTAAATATTAATCTACTTTGCTATTAATGTACAATATTAAATAGGGTATACCTTCACAGAAATTTATCATATTTTTTGTAAGAAGATAACATTTTAGGTTAAGTTTCTAGAAACGTGTCAATTTTACCTGGTGAATATATTTTATTGCCAACGCCGATTCTTATGTGATTATAAAGTTTTTATAAATTTAAAATGTAGACAGACTAATTTTACACATTGTAAAAAAAAACATTTGTTAATCAACTAAGGTTTTTTTAATGTTGAATTATTACATAAAATGTTTAAAATACGGTAAAGTTGGCACAGTTGACGCCTGACGGTAGATGAAGTGAAGATGTTCCAGTTGCGACACAATGCGTGCAGCCTGCACCTGGACCTGGAGCGCCGCGCGCCTGAGCGGTAGCAGTGTTGCCATACAGAGCATTGCGCGTGCCTACCTAGTAATACAATTATTGTATATATTAGATGAGCAATGGTAATTAATAGTATTATGTATTTAGGTGACATGATAATTTATATAAGGTATATTTATTGATTGGCTAGTTGAAATATTTAGGTAGGTACCTACCTATAATTATTTAAGCCTTAAGAGTTCTCTAGATTCTGTCCAACTCAAAAATATCTAGTACCTATGAAATGTATTAAAAGTACCTAGTAGAAGTAAACAGTACATTGTTTATTGATTTCTGTCATTTACGCGAATATTATACATTGAAATAAAACTACTTTTTACGGATTTTATCTATCTACGGATTTCAGTTTACCCGTGAACATGGACGCTGTAAAGGGTCCGAAACGTCGGGATTAATAATATCAATATACGCGATAAAATCCGTAAAAAGTAGTTTTATTTCAAGTAAGTATATTGTTTACTTATAAATCTGTGTGTTTGACCTGTGTCACGTGTATTTATGTACTCGTGGATGGCTAGGCAACCGTGACAATATAATTAATGCTCAGGGCCCTTGAATTATTTGTTAACATTTATAATGTTATATATTTTTTGTTGCTGATAAATCAGCTTATCTTTGGGTTTTTTGGTTGGAGGTCATGACATCTGGTGAATAACAAACAGCGTGTAGATATCGATAAGGAGTATGTGCGTGTCACGGTGTGTCGGACTTGTACTTACCGCGTGCGCACTCGAACAAAAACCTATTTGTTCACTGTTCCACTGTCCGGCTACTGATACACGGGCTGCATTACTAATGCACGGGGCGCTACGTAGCTAGTCAAATTTTCAATTTTGTAAACCACCCAGAGTACCTACCTTTATTATAAAAAATGAATTTAAAAAATAAAAAAGACTGGCCTGCCTACAAAGTCAAGTGAAAAAACGAAAACAAGCCGTCAGAAACATAGCGACTTAGACAGTTGGGACCTATTACCCTATTGGGACCCTTGGGGATTAATGGGAAAACAATATCCTGTCTATAATTTTTAGGGTCCCAACGACAAAACAGAAAAAACAGGGCAACATATCCGGGTTATTTTTGCGCTAGATTAGAAAACGCAAAAACGATAAGTAATTTTTGTCTAAAATTTAGTAATTTAACATTTTTTTGGAAAATTGTATTGCCCCAACACTTAACTTTACAATAAGGCCATTTGCACCTCTGTAGGTCTCTTAAATTGAAAGATATTATAATTTTATTGAACATACCCTATTTTAAAATAAGATGGCTGCCATTCACGAGGTGTTGGGTTAGGAGTATATATAAAAGTGCATTTGTCGATAAAATTGAACATATAATATGCCCTTAAAGTATCGGTAACCGTTTCCCAAACACACTGCATATAGGCTGATAAACACATTACCCTCCTTTGTGTCGCGCAGTCGGGTAAAAAGTTAAGCTTGTACTATAGGTATAACACACAAGGCTGACAATGGTCGACTAGAGCTGTACAGAAATACCGACACATAGGTATGGTACTCTGCGAAACAATGAGTTTGACATAACGACATACCACTCCGCTATTAGGTCTGGCATGGTAAAGAAACAAAGCTTACTACCAATGTATTTTAAATTTCATTATAATGCTATAATAATAAGTTATATTATCCGACACCAACTACAGTGCCAGACCTTGTAGCACCTAGTAGCCTTAGCGCTAGTAGGTACCTAATGCAATTGTATGTACGTCCAGTTTAGACTAAGCTAAAGATAGCGAGTAATTAGTGTTAGTACGAGTACATAACACTAGCAGGTAGTGTGACAGCTACTTTAGATAGGTAATAGTTTCGCCAATGTCAATTTTGCTAGATAATATCTAACCTAGTGTGTATAATATACTTAGTCTAAGAGCTAGTGAACCATCTGACTAACCGGCTTCCCATAAAGCATCATTTAAAAATTTATATCTTTGTGGGAATCTGGTTAGTCGGATGGTTTGCTACCAATAACTTCGAGTTTCGATGAAACTTGTAAATAATGAATCCATCCTCCTTGTCTTTTATCAATTAAGCTTAGGTCAGCTTCCAGTCTAACTAGATGCGGCTGAATAGATACCAGTATTTTACACGAAGCGACTGCCATCGAACCTCGGCAGGCTCCGCAACCCAGACAGACTAAGAATAGACTGTCAGTCTTTTCTTCTGGTTCAACTAAGGGTTGTCATAGGCTTTCATATGACAACCGGTGGGCAGGGGGCAGACACGTGTTCGTTAATTAAACGCAACGTTAAAAAAATTACTTTGGGAGATAAAATATAATAAATAAACATTTAATTCTTTTCTTTTTAAACCATTTATCTGTAAAACAAAAACATTAATTTACTTTATTAATAATACTGGCAGTTTTTTATGCCTTTGCCTTAAAAAAAGCGCTGATGCGCGTGTGAACAAGTAATCAATTTTACAAATTGTTAAAATTTTTATAACTGCTTTAACAAGTGATCTAAGAAAGTCCGAGTTTTATTTATTTCCTCGCAAATATGGTATAAAACGTCGTATGACATACGTGCGCTTTGATAATTACAGCCTCTGCTTTCTTGTAGCCCTCGCCTACGGTTGTAATTTTCAAGTTACCGCACTTATATCATAATGTACTATTACCGCCCCATACAAACTAAAACTACTACTACTAGTAACTCTGAACTGTAGAGAGAGACTACGTTCTACCGACTTGGGTAATATTAACGTTTATGAAGTGCGCCTGCGCCTGCGCATGCGCATGCGCCCTGCGCCCGCAGTCTGCCCGCCGAACATATTTGTATTATTTTTTGTACATAGGTATTATACATGTATATATTTAGTACTGATACTTATTTAAATTCCTAGATTAAGTTAAATTTTAGTTAAGTAGGATATTATAATTTGTATAATATGACTCAGAGTAATAATGTAGATAAGTATTTAAGTTAATTTTAAAATTGTTGAATTATGTCGACTGAATAGAAAATGTTGATAAATTACCGATATAACTAATTATAATAGCTAATACATGGATCTAATTATACATAGGTAACTCAGGTTAACAGTTACTATTCAGTCATAGGCCGTATATTTACCTACCTAGTTACTTTTTATCAAATATGTATCGATTGATAAAAAATAAACCAAATACCTATTTCACTCTGAGAAGTACAGACGCCAGCAGGTCAAGCTATCCAAAACTGTCAAATTTTCCCAATTGAATATGAACCTTATATCTTGCTTTAAAGTTAAAAATCGATTAAAGAAATGTGACAGATTGTGGTAGCTTGATGTGCTCGCCTCTGTACCTACCTATCTTTATTAAACACGCTGCTGTAATACGAGTAATAACAACGATTAAACTCAAAAATAACTCCTATCCTATCTTTCATTTTTAACTACCTACTTAACTATTATTTAATCTACAACGAAACGTTTTTGTGATTATTTTCTTATGAATATTTTTAGTCGTTAACGGTAGGTAGTGTTTGGTTGGACGCGGCGATGTAGTTGTGTAAGCTTAGATTGCCATCGCCTCGTAAAAACCCTAGTGATTCAGCAGCAACAGCAATACGTAACAGCACCAAAGAAGTGCGTCCGCGTCAAGTGTGTGTCGCGCGCGCCGGTGACGTCACACTCGGCAGACGGCTACACCTACAGGCACAGATGCCACAGATGCCATTAGATGAGCTCAGGTCGCGCGGTCAGTGCCACTGCCATCCACCGCTCACGGACCGCGACAACAATCTACCGAAAAAAACACTCCGCCAATCAGTATACCCTACATTTTATACCCGTGTTGGTAGCCCATTCAAGCGCACCGAGCAGATAGGAGACTACAGCAAGACAATGTAATACTAGGCACCTATTTATTATTCGTTAAAGGGACGAAATATTACCTGCTCGTTATTACCCCGAGCGTTACTTTACCCCGAGTCATGAATTACAGCATATTTAACGAAAGTCGCCAACGAAACGCCAACGAAAGTTGACAATAATAAGAAGCAGACACGCGGGCAGAAGCTAGTAATAAATAATTATTTGGGTCATTTTACATAGCACGATCTAGTCCATATCATGTCAATATTCATTGTCTAGTACCCATAGTACAAACTCTCCTATCCAGCCAGTGTCGAGTTCTGTTTAGTATGTGTATGAGTCCACTTAAGTATGCCGAAGGAGTACATCAAGACTGGTATGATACCTGATATACCTTGTTCCCGCCCGGTAGAAGAACTTTCAAGTACTTTTTTCAAGCGGCCCAAGAAATACTCCCGCAACGATTCCTACATGTCAATCACATTGATGCTTAGTGCTTC